>CM045763.1:5905000-7105000 GCA_025200525.1 Camellia lanceoleosa | reverse complement strand
ACAAGGGTACTGGAGATGATTACTTCTTCGCCTTAAGCAACTGGGAATTTGCACGTAGCGACGACCTTCATCTCTATCCTCTGCGCCAATTGGTATTTAAAGAGGGTGATAGTAAGAGCTGAGTTGCCTTTTTAATCATATTTCGGCTCGGATTTGTCAATATATATCTGTTTTTTGTAATGTTCTTCTTCTCATTTCTTTTTGCAGTTCTTCCCCAGCCAACAAAGGATTTTTGGCAGACTTTCTTCCCTGGCCCCCGACCTAAAAAGACTTTTAGGTTTGGATATTAATAAGTGCAAAGCCCATTTGTTGCTTAATTATATCCCGACCTACAAGTTCGCGTTACCCGACGTCCCACGCCGAAACAAGACTCCCTCATCAGCAACACCTCCCACAGTTGCTTCATTGCCAAGGCCAAATCAGGCCTCTTCATTAGACCCAGTAGAGCAAGCCTCCACTTCTGCTCCAACTCAACTAATCCCACTATCTCAACATCGACGCTGACGTCGTGCTCTACCAAACGTACCAGCAGGCCAAACTTGTAGCCACAAATGACAAGATTTTGAGGTGTCGGCCTACGGTATGACCAGTCCTCTCATCGCCCATCCCACCATTCACTTCGGCACCAAAGTTATACTTACTGCCATTGTTGACGAAATAGGCCGCAAACTAGCCGTCGTCAAGGACCTTCTAGCTGATATTCCTGGGGTAGTGACTGTTCAGTCCTTCTCTTCTCCCTCTCAACCCAAGCCAAAGCCTAAGAGAGTCAAGAAGGCTAAGGCCAAGGCTACAGTGACTCAGATTGATTCTGAGGACACTATACCGATCTTAAAATTTGCCGAGTCTAAGAAGAATACTCCTACTGCCGACAAGAGGCCAACCGAGGCCCCATCGCTCAACGCCCCTCCTGCAAAGAAGCCGAGGTTTGACCACCCTGAAGGTAGCAACAGCTTTCCCAATAGCATGATATGGGCGTCCGACATCATGGTAGGGGACAAACCTTTGATAGTTGGTGACAGTGCGATCCAGGACGTGGAGGTCGGCGCTGCTTTGTCAACGGCTGTGCTTTTATCAAAAGATTTGAATCAAATGGCCGACCTCCACGAGTATGAGAACTTTGGCCTGATGATGCAGCACTCAGCCTTGGTAAGCCTCCTTATTTACTCTTTTATAGTCTTTCAACACTTAGTCAAATTTTTCATAATCTATTTCAATCCTTGCGGGCCATCTAGCAAGCGCATTTATACGCGGTCAAGACAGAGATGACAAGAAAGGAGTTAGCAAAGAAAACTCAAGAAGCTGCCAAACTCCTGTCCTCGCTCAATCATGCCGAGGCCAACAATAGAGCTCTGTTGGATCAAGCCAAGGCTTTCAGGGTTGCTCAAAGCCAAGCTGAAGAGAAAGCAAAAACGGCCGAGGCTGAAGCCAAAGCTACCAAAGCCGATCTTGAGGCTGCCAAAGCCAAAGCAGCTGAGTTAGAAGCCAAGCCCCAAGAGGCCCTTGACTCAAAAGATGCCGAGGTCAAGGTGACCGATGAAAAGGCTTTCGAAGAAGGGTAGGCCAGCCTCTGCGATCAATACAAAGGGCAAGTTAACCTGGCTTGCAACCAAGGTTATTACCTCGGCTGGACGGCAGTGCTTAACAAGATGTCTGTCCCAATGGACACCACACTCTGTGATATTGACCAGTTCCAAGTGCCTTTCCCTCCGGCTCCACAAGAATCCAATGACGATGCCGAGGAGGATAACACCGAGGAGGAGGCTGCGAATGAAGATGAGGCTGCTGTTGGGGCCAAGTCCCCTACTCTGAATGAGCAAGTTCTTGACTTGACTCAAGATAAGGAGGACAAGGTCTCCAAGAGTGCCTCTCCCAAGAGAGCCAAGTCAGAAGCCAAGGTACAGACAGCCGAGAAGAGCCTCGACCAAACTCTTCTCGAGATCGATGCCGAGATCGAGGCAGAAAGGAATGCCAAGAAGCTTTCCCAACTGTCTGCCAATGTCAATATACAACCAATCGCCAAAGCAAAGCGGTCCACTTAGAATCTCTTCCTTTTTGTACTTTGCACTTTTTTCTTTGTAGTCATTGTAACCTTTTGAAAAATGTTTTAGCTTCAGTTTGGCCAATGTGCCTTTTTTGTACCCGAACGAGTTGTCTTTTTTTCCAAGCCGAAGTGCCTTTTTGTTTGTGAACAAGTTCCAACTTCTGAGTGCAAGTCTTATATTCCTTTCTAAGTGTTGAATGCCTTACTTACTACTTTCCTTCTATGCATTGTATGCTTTCATACTTAGAATATTTTTGCATGTCTTCAAAGTATACCTTAACTGTATAATAACTTTGGGGTAGAGTACCTCGGATATAAACTTTGGCTGTTTATCTCAGCCAACAATTTGAAAACCTCGGCTAGCTTGTAAAAATATTTTGAAATATTTTTACAAGCGTTGTTTCTCTAGACTTATTTAGTCAAGCGTTGCTCTTTCATTTCCACTTACTGTCTTCTATCAAGACTTTTCCCTTCCAACCTTGACAACCTGGTTGGTCATCTCGGGTAATATGTATCTCAGATGCATCTTTCATAATTACCTCGGCTAACTCCAACTTGTAAATTTCTCTGAAATTTCAATAAGTGTTAAGCCCATTTTAACTTGTAAATTCTTCTAAAAAATTTCAACAAGTCCCTCGCTCTTAAACTTTTAAGTTTATTCATCATTCTCCAACTCCCTGCCCCCTAATGTGAACCTAAGTTCTACTTAAGTTCACATTATGCGTTTATAGCCTTTTCCCGAAGTCAGATTAGAACAAAGACTAGCCGAGGTGTTCAACCTTGGTTTTTCTGTTAATCCAATTAAAGCACACTTAATTCCATTCGGAGTTTAACTCTACCGACATGGCAAACCTAGATTAATTCAACTTAGCTCAACTCTATTACATGCAAGTATATTTCAACTCTGCCATATAATAGGTCTAAGTCACTCGTCATGCTTCATTCGTAAATATCGCCAACTTAGTTCAACTCTTTTATATGTAAGTATAATTCAATTCTGCCATATAACAAGTTTAAGTTATTCGTCATGTTTCATTCAAAAACATCGCCCACTTAGTTCAACTCTATTATATGTAAGTATAATTCAACTCCGTCATATAATAAGTGTAAGTCATTCGTCGTTCGTCATGTTTTATTCGGAAACATCGTCATGGGATTGGTCAGTCCTATCACACAAATATCAAAATCATTAAAATCAAACTAGCATTTTATTATAGCTTCAGCTAATAAAATTATGACATAAACTTTTGAAAGACAAAAGACTAATGATAAAAAAAACTTCAAGTTGCAAATGTTCCAAGGTATTGGTAACTCTTTGCCAGTACTGTCTTTAAGCCGGTATGCCCCATTTTTGGTGACCAAGATGACTCTATAAGGCCCCTCCCAGTTTGGGCCAAGTTTTCCCTCCCTAGGGTCCTTCTTGTTGCTGACGACCTTTCTTAGGACGAGGCCCCCAACCTTAAACTCTCTTGGGTTGACCTTCTTGCTGTAAGCCCTAGCAAGTTGTTGCTGGTATGCCCTCAGTCGAATTGCTGTTCTCTCTCTTTTCTCCTCCAGCAAGTCTAGATCTCAAGCCAGGAATGCCTCATTAGTCCCATTCTCTACTCCCTGGGTTCTGATCCCAGGGATGCCGACTTCTAGTAGGATAACTGCTTCAGTGCCATAAGCCATGGCAAAAGGAGACTCCGCAGTTGATCTTCTCGGCGTAGTCCAATATGCCCAAAGCACATTGGGCAACTCTTCCACCCACTTCTCTTTTGTTGCTTCCATCCTCTTCTTGATCCCATCCAAGATAGTTTTATTGGATGCCTTTGCCTAACCATTGATCTAAGGGAAACTTGGAGTGGAGTAGTAATTCTTGATTTTGTACTTTGCACAGAAGCTTTTGATTAGCTTACTATCAAACTATGTACCATTATCTACTATTATTGCCCTCGGGATCCCAAACTTGGTGATGATGTTCTTCCATATGAAGTTCTTCACATCAATGTCTCGAATCTTTGCAAAGGGTTCAGCTTCTACCCATTTCGTGAAGTAATCAATTGCTACCAGCAGAAACTTCCATTGCCCAGTTGCTTAGGGCAGTTGTCCAACAAGGTTCATGGCCCATTGGGCAAATGGCCAAGGGCTGGATACTAGGTTCAAATATGTTGCTGGTTGATGTATCAAAGGTGTAAACCTTTGACACTTCTCACATTTTCTGACGTAGGCTTCAACATCCTTCTACATGTAGGGCCACCAGTACCCCAAAGTAATGGCCCTATGAGCAAGTGATCTGCCCCCAGCATGGCTTTCACATACTCCTTCATGTATTTCATGCAAGAAGTCATCAACCTAGAAGGGATGTACACACCTCAAAAGGGGACCAGTAAAGGACCTCCTGTAGAGGTGGCCATCTACTGTTAGGCTGAACCTGGCCTATTTCAACTTGATTTTATGTGCTTCTTTTCGGTCATCTAGCAGCTTGTCATCCCTAAGGAACATCACTATTGCAACCATCCAACTTGGTTCCATCTCCACACACATTGCTTCATACTCTATGATTAGTGGTTCCACACTTGGGCCTGACAAATAATCAACCATTATTGTCCTTGCCTCTCCTAATTTCATTGCACTAACCAGGTTAGCCAAGGCATCGGCGTGGCTGTTATCATCTCGGCTAACATGTTATAGCTGACAATCCTGGAACAATGCTAGCAGTCTAACAACTTCCTTGACATAGGCTATCATTCTTTCATCTCGGGCTGCGTACTCGCCTGTTGCCTAATTCACAATAAGTTGGGAGTCATAAAAGACTACCACCTCATCGGCTTCCATTACTGCTGCTAACTTTAACACTGCGATTAGTGCCTCATACTCTGCTTCATTGCTTGAGGCCTTGAACCCTAAACAAATAGATTGTTCTAACATTCGCCCATCTAGTGATACTAACACCACCCCTGCCCCCGCTTCTTGATGGTTTGAACTTCCATCAACAAATAGGCGGAAAGAATCACCAATGTAGATATCGCAGGGCTTTGGTTTTTCTTCTTTCTTTTGTTTCACTTGAGTGGGGTTCAAGGATACTACGTCAGTACCACAATCTTGTGGGCTTGGAAGTAGTGATTTAGTTTCTTCGAAGCCATTACCAGGGCTTGTGTCAATTTTTCCAGGGGTAAGTACCTGGTCTCTGCGCTTGCTAGGGTTTTACTCACATAGTATACTGCCCTTTGTTCTCCCTTCTCTTCTCTAAGTACCACTGCATTCACTGCGTGCTCTGAAACTGCTAAGTATAAAAACAATTTCTCTCTAGGTACTGGATTTGAAAGAACTGGAGCTATTGTCAGGTGCTTTTTTAAGTCGGCCAAGGCGACTTCGCACTCTTTCGTCCACAAAAAATTTGTGGCCTTCTTTAACAAACTAAAAAATGGTTTACACTTATCCAAACTTCTGCTTATAAACCTGTTTAGGGCTACGGCCCTTCCAGTCAACATCTGCACTTATTTTGCCGATGTTGGGCTTTTCAAGATAAGGACGGCCTTGATTTGATCTGGGCTTGCTTCGAGGCCCCTTCTAGTAACCAAGAATCCTAGGAACTTACCAGACCCGACTCTAAATGTGCATTTCGAAGCATTGAGTCGGAGCCGATATATCCTTAGGATGTCGAAAACTGCCTTCAAGTCAGCCAGATGATGCTCAGATTCTTTGGTTTTCACGACCATGTCATCAATGTACACTTCTACTATCTTGCCAATCAAGTGTTTAAACATTTTGGTTACTAACCTTTAGTAGGTTGCTCCTGCATTTTCAGTCTGAAAGGCATCACTCTGTAGTAGTACAGCCCTTTTGGGGTGATAAATATTCTCTTCATCAAAGGGATACATTGCTATCTAGTGGTATCCTTTGTAAGCATCCAAGAAGTTCATCCTTCTATGCCCTGAAGTGGCATTTACTAATTGGTTAATCTTGGGAAGTGGGAAATTGTCCTTGGGGCAAGCCTTATTCAGGCTAGTGAAATCAACACAAACCCTCCACTTGTCATTCTTCTTTTTCACCACCACAGTGTTGGATAGCCAAGTAGGGTAGTTCACCTCGCGAATGGCTTTGACTTCTAGCAGTTTGTCCACTTCCTCCTCAACTGCCTTAACATGCATCAATGTCAGCCTCCTCGCTCATTGGATAACAGGTTTAGCCGACCTGTCTACATTGAACATATGGCATGTGACCTCGGGGTCAATGCCTAGCATCTCGTATGGCGTCCAAGCAAATACTTCTATGGTAGCCCATAAGAAAGCTTCCAACTCCCTTTCCTTATCTTCGGCCAAGCCTGAGCCGAGAAGGAAAAAGCGCTGTTCATCTCCTTTTTGGACCAGAATTTTCCTCAAGGCTTCCTCACTCTTCTTGGTTGGTTCTTTGCCGACATCATCTATAACTTCCATGTCTTCGTCTTCAATTTATGTTGTTTCTATCTCTCGCACGTTGTAAGTGGATTTCATTACTGCCATGGAGCAATTTTTTGCCTGCACCTAATCTCCTTTGACCTCTTCAATTCCACCCTTCGTTGGGAACCGCAACAGCTGGTGCAGTGTTGATGGAACTGCCCTCATTGTGTGCAACCATAGCCTTTCCAAGATAACTTTGTAAGGAGAGGGGATGTTAATTACTGTAAACCCTGTGCTTACTTTTCTGGTGCCTGCCTGCACCTCCAAATTTATTGCTCCCAGAGGCCATGTCGGCATTCCATTGAACCCGACCATTAGGCTATTGGACTACTCCAAATCATCATGATGAAGGCCAAGCTCCTTATAACACCTAACATACATGATGTCACAAGAGCTACCTTGGTCAATTAGAATGCGCCTTACCTGGTATTCTTCAATCCTGACAGTCACCACCAGAGCATCATTGTGGGGATGCTGCACCATGTATAGGTCTGCCTCAATAAAGGACACCATGGGTCCCTAGTACTCGTCTGTCCTAGGCCTCTTTCGTTGGACTTGACATACATGTTGTAAGTGTTTCACCTTCTATGTATCTCCTCATATATCATTCTCATTAACCTCCGAGTGGATCACATTGATCACCCGAGGTTCTACTTGCTGTGGTTGTGGTGGTGGTGGTGGTGGTGGTGGCGGTGCTACTGCTACTGCAGGTGCCTAGGCAGTCTCGCATGCTCTTCTCTCGTTCTGACCTCATCTACCAAGTCCCTCAAGTGACCTTGTCTAACCAGGTCTTCCAAATGCGTCTTCAGGGCTCTACACCCCTAAGTCAGATGCCCATTCTCATTGTGGTAGGCACAATGCTTCCCAAGACTTCTCTCCATAAATTCGCCAGGAATTTTCTCTGGCGCTCTATAATATGGCTGGTTCCTGATCCTTTCTAGAACTTTATAAACCGGGATCCGAAACACAGTGGTAACTGTCTGTGCAGCCCTCAACCTTGTTTCTTGCCTGTTAAATCTAGTATTACCTCGGCTTCGTTTCGGCGAGCCGTTTCTCTTCTCCTACTTTGGTGCCTTCGTTCCCGGTGTATCCTCTTCTGCTCTAGCATATTTCTCAATCCTTGCCATGAGCTCCTCCATACTTTTTGGTAGAGTCTTCGCTAACAACTTCTGAAGCGTGCAATCATCCTCCAGGCCGTTCTTAAAAGATACGACCGTCAACTCCTGGTTACATCCTAGTATTCGGTTGAACATGTAGTGGCCCTGAATTTTTTTTTTTTAAATAGTCAGTGCATAATTTAATTGAGCAAATTTTTGAATTTGAGTGCTGTGTAAATTCTGAGCGAAAACAATTCGGTTTTGTATTTTTTAAAAATAGTTCCCGATCTCAGAAAATTATGATATTTTTATATGTTGTTCCCATATGAGTCTAGCATGTTAGATAAAAATTTCAGAATTAAATGATGAGTATTTATTTTATGAAAATTTACGGACTGATTGGTGTTCAGTTCAATTTATAGCAGAATTTTGTTATTTAATTTTGAATGTTTAGATCATGATTTGAATAAATTTGTTGGGTCTATTTTGATATATAATTGGACCATGTTTGGCTTATAGGTGAGAATTTAATTCAAGACCCATTACTTAGATTCAATTTTATTTGATTTTGTTTAATTACTCATGTTTAACTATTTGGTCCTTTTTAATTATGTGATTGGTAATAACCACCTTGGGAGTTGTTATTATTTATTATATAGGATTATAATAAATATTTGATAGTTGATTTTATGATGTGTACCATATGATGAGAAATTATATATATATTTTTTACAGTGAATAAAATGAGTGTATATTTCATGGTGAGCAAAATATTATATTTTGTGGTGTACAAAAATGTTATATTTTGTGGTGAGAAAAATTATATCATTTTATAATTATAGTATAAAATTTGAAAGTATTACTACAAAACTTATATATATATATATATATTTAAAAATACCAAGCTTTGGGAAGACAAACCCACATGGGTTGCCCCCCTTTTTGTGATGGCCATCATTTCCTCTTCCTTTCCTTTCCTTTCCTTTCCTTTTCTTTTCATTTCATTTCATTTTCTTTGTTGGGTTGGCAGAGAGCTTGGCCCTCTTTCTCTCTATCTCAGCATCTCTCTCTCTCTCTCTCTCTCTCTCTCTCTCTCTCTCCCTTTCTCTTTTCTCCATTGTTGCTCAATCTTTGAGCTTCAAATGGGAGTCTTTAGAGTGAGATTTTGTAAAAGTTTTGTAAATGAAAGTAGGAGAGCTCGTCGTGATCTTCACATTGGTGATCTCGGATTCATGATCGGGTGATGTTTGCATTTTCAAATTTGTTTTTCTTCATATTTAAGGTAGGGAAGTCGTCCTTCGGACTAGCTTTGTTCAGATCTCTGAAATCCACACACACCCGAATTCTGCCATCTTTCTTCGGCATTGGAACAATGTTGGCCAACCAAGTAGGATACTCAGATACTAACAGGAACCCTGCATCTATCTGCTTGGTGACCTCTTCCTTGATTTTCAGAGCCCAATCTGGGCGTGTTCTCCAAAGCTTCTGTTTGATGGGTCGGGCCTCAGGGTCAAGAGGGATCCGATGCTATACAATCTCAAGATCGATTCCAAGCATGTCTTCGTAAGACCACGCGAAAACATCTTTGAAATCTTTTAATAAAGCAACTAAGTGCTTGCGTTCTTCCGAAGACAACGTGGACCTGATCTGGACCAGACGCGGATCCTTCTCAGTACCAACATTAATTGAAGTGATTCCATCACCCAAAGATTTTACAAACCTCTCTTCCTCTCGATCAATCAAATGTTTCAAAACCGGAGGAATTTCTTCCTCGTCATTTTTATCAAAGTTTTGAAAGTCCTGATTAATGCAATAAACGAGTGGCACAGAAAAGTACTCAGAAACAGCAATGGTACCATTCTCATTCACAACTTCCAGTTCATCTAATTCCTCGGTTACAACCGACTCAAAAGAAAAGGAAAAAAATGACCTGGACAAAACAACGGCATCCGGGTTATCAACCCCAGGAATACTGGACTCTGACTCAGAAGAACTTGAATTTGATTCCGACTCCACAGACTCCAGTACACTACCTGACTCAGAACTGCTGGACAAAAAGCCTTCTTCGTACTGCCAAACGAAGGAGGGTGCGATAGATGCATCCAGAATGCTGGAAGAAGGGCCCATAGCCGATTGATCTCCAATCATGGAAACTAAGAAGTCACCCCCCAAGCTCTCTGGTGCGATATGAGGATCCAAGAGGAGACAAGCCAGCGCTACTCCTATCTCGAGTTTTGTGCCATCGGACTCATCCTCTATGCCTTTGCTCACCATAGGCTGGTAGGTCGATCTACTCTTACGCAACTTCATCCCTTGGCCTTCAGAGGTCGAAAAAGATCTCGGCGGGCAAGCCGCTTCTCGACCACCATGGCTTAGGAAAGCCACAAAATGGGAAATCCTCCTCCTCCCAGACAAAGCGGCCGTTCAGGGTTCCTTGAATAGGTCTATGCACCAACTCATAGTGCTTTCCAATTTGTTTAGCCTTGGCCCTTCCTGCCATTTCCTTTCTCTTCCTTACCCAATCCTCTTTGGTAGGCGTGTAACCTAGATCAAAGGTATAAGGGTTGTGTGGCACTTTGGCCAATGCAGCGACGCCCTTCCAGCCACTCCTTCCCAATCCCATTCCAGGTACATGTTGCAGCTTATTCATGAGATAAACGAATTGTGCACTGACATATAATCCCTCATCAACCGCCAGCGCTACCCGTGCCTCAGCCAAGGTGAATCCAGACAAAAAGACATCCACCTCGCCATGTATAATTTCCAAGACCGGTGTAGTAACCTCCGACGGCGGATGTATGGAAGAGTTCCCAAAAACAATAGCTACCCCCTTCCCATGGGGGTATTTCATCATCTGATGCAGAGTGGAAGAGATAGCTCTTACTTGGTGTAGCCACGGCCATCCAAGAAGTAAATTAAAGGTGGCTGGAACATCCAGGACGTGAAACTCAATGTCCTGTTGTGCCGGGCCAACCTGAGTTCTGTTCCGCACTGTCCCCATCACTTCCCGACTTGTATTCTCATAAGCCCCGAATCACTTGGGTTGTTGGTGCAAAATCTGTCGGCTTCAAACCGATAGCATAGGCCGTACACGACAGACACACATTAATTGCAGATCCCGTATCAACCAAGACAACTGGTATCCACTTCTCTTTACACTCCACAGAGATGTATAATGGCTTGTTGTGCTCAGAGCCCTCAGACGGTAATTCTTTATCTGTGAAGATCAAAGTCGGCGAGGCGCCTCCTGGGAATACCAGTCCCACTAACTGCTCAAGGGTTGTGTCAATAGAGAGCTTAGCCTTATCCATTGCTGATAGAACGGCTTGTCTATGCACCCGTGAGGCCATAAGCAATCCCCAAATGGAGATGTCTGCTTGAATCTTTTTTAGCTGCTTCAGTACAGCTTCCTCCTCTAACAGTTTATCTTTCTATTTTTCTGCTTCCTTATCTTTCCCTAATACTTCCGGTTGGTCCAGGTATGGGGGCTTAAAGTACCGCCCACTCCGAGTCATGTGATCGACTTCCTCGGCATACCATGTATCATCTGGTAGATTCTGTCCCCAGTCCTCATCCGTGTGGGCGAGATGCAAATCTTCATCTTCCCACCACATTCCTTCGGCAACTGATAGACACACATCTGGTTCCGCTGTAATCACTCATGTGTCCGCAACACAATCAGTCCCCGCAGGACCTTTAGCTTTTCTAGCCTTCTGATCAGTCTGTAGACACCCCATTTTTGACCGTCCTCAAGACTTGGACGTCACCGTTGGAACACTCGGTGATTATCCATGTTTGTGTTTGTTCGGAGTTCCCGGAGTTCTCGGCTCGCGCGCCTTGCCTCAGGACTTCCGAACTTGACTGTTTTGTGTTTGGTTTTGCACCAAACACTTGTGCTTTGCCTTGGAGGGGCAGGGAATGCCTTATGAGACATCCCAATATACCACCGGCTGTGGCTAGAGGCCACCGGCTGGCTGGTGTTGCCACCGGCACTATATTGTGCCGGTCGGCACCATTTTGTGCCGGTCGGCACTCTTTTTGGCAAAATTACCATTTTGCCCTGCCGACCACTTCTGTTGCTTTCGAGATATTTTGAGACTTTATCACCTTTGCTCTCCAAACACGTGTATGGAGGGATGAGCCTTTAGTTGGCTTAGCTTGTAAGCTTTGCTTGCTTATATAAGCAAGGCTTCTCCTCTTGGATCAGGGTTAGAGTCTTTGAAGGCAAAAACCAGAGCTCATATACATATATCTCTGCCATATATCTATATCTCCATCTCTCTCCTCTTGTGTGTGTGTTTTTGGACCAAAAAGTGTGATTTTGTCTTAGTTTTGCACCATTACACACACCATTACACCTTAGCTCGAGATTGAGAGACTTGGAAAGTTGTTTTGTGTGATCTTGGACTGATTTTGACCACCAAAAGAGGGCTGGACCTCTTGTTCTTCAAAGGATCTTCAAGGGTAAGAACTTCACTTTATATTCCCCAATCTTGCAACAAGTTTCTACCCCTTTTGCTCTATGATTTGAGCTTTGTGTTTAACTAAAAAAATCCTTGTTTTTACTTGCTCTTGAACCTTCATTAAGGTCATTTTGTGATTTGGGTAAAGACTCATCCCATTAGGCTTTGTTTGGCCATTTTTGGTCTCTTTTCCTTAAGCCTTCTTTTCTTGGTATTCTTGGCCTTCTCACCACTGAAAACCAGTGGGTTTTCAGCGGTGAGGGAGATGGTTTTAGGTCGTATATAGGGGAGGGACACCCCTCTCCCCTTGGCCCTTTGCTTGCCTTGGTTTTGGGCTAAAAGGGTAGCATGCATGTAGGCTTACATTTGGCTTCATTTCAGAGTTGTTTTGAGTGTTTTGGAACATGTTTGATCTCTGTTTTAGGTTAGATTTATAGCCTTTAACATGTATCTCATGCTTGCTTTGTAATGTTCCCTTATGCTTAAAAGAATGCCATGCATTCGAGCCATGTTCTTTGCATATTGTAGCTTGGTTCCATGAGGGTATTAGCATCATATTACCATGCATAAGGGTTGTGAGGCATTGATTTAGTCATGTATAGCATGCTTGGTTTGGTTGTCTTGTATTTTGGCTTGTAGGCCTTGCTTGTATGAAGCTCTAGCATGCATGTTTGCTTGCTTTGACTTCATTTCAGAGCTTTTGTGGATGTTTTAGGCCACCTCTAACCTCTGTTTTTGGTCAGTTTTGTAGCCTTTAACTTGCCTCCTATGTTTGCTTTGAAATGATCTCTTGTGCCTAGAAGTATGCCATATGTCTAAGCCTTAATTCTTGCATGTTTTAGCTTGGTTTCATGGGAATATTAGCATCATCTTACCATGTGTAGGGGCTGTGAGCCATTGTTTTGGCCACATTTGGCATGCTTCACATGTTTGTCTTGTATGATGGCTTACAAGCCTTGAGTATATGATCCATGCATATACATTGGTTAAGTCATTTAAGTAATTTGAGGCCCTTTTACCATGATATTTCAGGCCATATTCCATGCTCGTATGCTCAGATTTATCATCTCTTTTCATGATTTAAGGGTGTGTCCTTTAGGCTTTGAAATGTGCATAATGCTTGCCTTATGTTTTTTGGGTTGTTTTGGGGCTGCCATGTGTGGGATTTGGGTGTATTTTTGCATGTTGAATCTCTGTTTTTGGTTGCCCAACATGTGCCATGAGTGGCCATGTTAATGGCCTCTTATGTGAGTGTGGCTGAGACCCGCTTATGTTAGTGTAAGTCCGTGTTGCATTGTATATGCCATTTTAGTCTCATTGCATTGCGTATGCCATGTCTTCGGTTCGCGTGCATACGTGCACGCATTCCGAGCGTCCCATTTTCATCTTGTGGCCACTGATTTTGGCATGCTTGCGAGCTATCCATGATTAGTTTAAGTTCATCATTGCATTGCACGTTCATATGTCATGTTTCATGCCTTGCCATGCTTTGATAGAGTGGCATTCGTGCCTTAGGATCGGTCCTCGGTTTGCGTGCATACGTGCACGCGTTTCGGGAATCTCATTTTCCTCTAATGGCCTCCTTGTATTGGTGTAAGCCCATCTTGCATTGTGTATGCCATGTTCAATGCGTTGTGCATGTTATGTTGTTAGCATCGCGTATGCCACGTAGTTGCATCGCATGTTTGCATACTTAGCCGCCATGCCTAGGTTGCATTTCATTGAACATGCATCCCTTGCCTCTTGACTAATCATGATAGGGGTTGGGGCCCTTTGATTTGTTTTGTGCATTGCATTCCATTTGATATCAAAGTTGCTAACTTGGCTTTTGGGCCATCATGCATTGAAATGTGTGATTGATGGCCCGGGGGTCGAGGGCCATACTCCCTTGAGTCCATTACATGATAGGGAGTGTGTCCATGCATACATTTGCCTAGAAATTCTATACCTTGCCTTGATACTCTGTTCTTTGTCAAAAGCATCTTCTGAGAATTTTGTGCCGGCCGTGACATAGAGTCTTAGGCCGGCAATGTATTTAGTGCCGATAGCTTCATTTCGGCGGTGGACTTTATACACGGCGGTGGACATTCCATCCACCGATGATGATTCTTAGGATGCGAGGAGCCTATTCGGGACTTTTACGGTCTTCTAGAGAAGCGAGCGATGGCGAGCCAGCGATGCTATGGCGGCGAGTTTCAGCGAAACCAATCCGAACATCGTGCATCCCTCTTCCCGAGGCCTTTTACTGCTTTCAGTAGTTTAATAATTTGTTAATTAATTAAGGGTCTGTAATAATTAATTAGCTAGGATAGTTGATTTATTATTTTGGACTGTATATTATTCTTTTGGTCCCTCCGTGAGGGCATATTTGTAATAAGGGTGTGTGAGTGTGTATGTCTTCCAACCCCATGTCTTTCTTCCTTTTATTTACCAGCTTTTAATGGTTAGATTAGGGCATATTTCAATTAGCATACTTATGCAATGCATGCGTGCATCCATGCATTTGTTGACATGCATCAGGCTCGGCACATTATACAAACTGCATCGTACTTTCAATTCCAAATTGAATACATGTTATTTGTAGCATTCCATATGCCATGTTTAGGATAGCCGAACCTGCCTAGATTACATCTTTGCATGTGTTGCATTAGACATTTCAGTATGCTTAGGTCCATGCATGGATTTCTAATAAGCTTCTGTTTTGGCTTGGAGTACTAGGTGAGCTTTTATGCTTTAGCATATCGCATGTGTGTGAATGTTGCCATAATAGCATGCTTACCATGAGGCTAAGTGCTTATGTGATATAAGCGCATGAATGCTGTGGATGGAGGTTGAATTACCTAAATTGGGACAACACATTAAAACTGTGAGTTTTAAAGCCCACTAGATAGTGGCAAAACCGCTTTTCTGAAAGCCCGCTTGAGAGGGGCAAAACCTGCATTTTAGCCTACTTGCGAGTAGCAAATCATTTTCAAAACAAACATGTGGTGTTTTGTTCCAACTTAGGCGATTTGGTCTATACTTGTTTGCTGTGCGCATAATATAGTAATTCTAGGCTAATAATCGGAATAAGAACACGTAATGTTTTCAAAATCGGATATCACGATTAGTAGAGGCCGGTCTTCGGACCGGGCGAAAGGGGGTGCTCATAGCTGACCTTCCCCGATCGTACCCAAGCTCCCGAGCCAAGACACTTTGGTAATGACGGACACGTGGCCTTTGGCACCGAGTCAGGGTTTCCTAAATTTCCCATTTTAAAAATATTTAGGTGGCGACTCTGTAATCTGGCAAAGCAGTCCATGTTTGGCACTACTTTTCAAAAAATCTGTTTTTCTTCAAAACGATTTGCCAGATTTGGACTCTTTGGTTCAAGATTAAGAATCGTGACATTTTGAGTCCTTCGAACTGTAGTAGACCCAATATCGAACCAGAACGGGGGGGGGGACTCGCACCCCTTCCCCCGGGATGCGTTCAGGGACGTCTACACAGTCTCAGTTCTTTCATGTTCGAACCGCTTCAGCGTGGCCTTCTATTCTGTATCAGCTATACACAAACTACCCAATTCTTGAGCAAAATTCTTAGTACCGGTGCTCTCCGGCAACTTCCCCTTGCTGTCGACCGTTCCAGCTGTTACAGACGTTCCTGTTTCTAACTGTCCCTGCTTTGGTTGACACCCCTCATCAACATCCGACTCATCACTAAGCCACCCTGTATTATCCGTTGTTCCATTCATATTAAACCAGCCGATCTGTACATTCCCCAGATCCTATTCATCAAAGAACAGTAGATTACTAACGTCCTCCTCAAGCTCAGCTAAGTCATCCAGCCCCTAGCTTGGCCTGTCCTCTCGAACTACATTAACCTCCATCCCCATCGGCAATTCCACCCTCGGTCTGGCCTGGCTAGTTGGCACAATGTAACAGCAAGAGTTGTACTCTTCTTCAGTTAAGTTCATGGAGCCCTCAGGCATGCCTTCTTCTACCACAGCCACCACCACGGTTTCGGGTTGGGATATGGACGTGCTCATCATGCACAAGTCTATGCTTTCTGGGATGAACAACGCTGGCTTAGGCAGGTGGGAGGGAGTGATATATATGCTGGGGTCGTATAGGACGACCATTGTTTGGATAAAGTTTACTTGCCTAGGTGGAGGAGGGGGTTGGTTATGTGGTGAGAGAGGATTTGTAGTGACATTAGGCAATGGGCATGGTTCTAGGGGCTTCAAATGCCCTTTTCTGATTAGAACCCCCAAGGCTTTGGACAGAGACATATAGAGTGGGGTGAAAACTCTCTGGCCTCGGGGTGGGTACTTTGCAGGTTGTGAGGTGGCTCCGGATGTACCAGTAAAGGGTGTGGTTATTTTTAGTGTGGTGGTGACCATACCAACATCAGAGGTCCTTGCAGCTGCGTTACTACTCGTAGCCGCATTTGAATTGCGTGTAAAAGCCCTCTTAGGCTGCTCCTTTTCATGGTCAATCAGACCTTGTTTCATCGCATCCTCCATTTGTACCCCTATCTCATCAAGATCAGCAAATGTAGGTAGGGGTAGGACAATCATCTTCTGCATCAGCTTCGGTCGCAGATTACGAACGACCATTCTTATCTGGTCCTTCTCAACTGCCTTGGTGGTCATCATGGAGGCCTTGGCCCTCCACCGTGTGACGAAGTAAGAGAAGCCCTCCTTCAGCTCTTGTCGAGTAGCCTCGAGATCACGAGTTGTGACCTCGATTTGAGTATTGTAAGAATATTGGGCAATGAAGGCCTCAACCATCTCTTCCCAGCTCATTTTCACAGAATCCTCCAGTTTAGCATACCAAATAACCGTAATACCCGATAGGGTCCGGCCAAAGAGGGATAACTTTTGCAATCTAGTCAGGCCCATCGGTCGTAGAATATTTGAAAATAGCCACAAATGAACCAGAGAATCGCCCGAGCTGTCGAAGCAGTCTATGTGTGGCATTTTAAATTTATCCAACAATGTCACCACCGCATCTGTATAGCCGTCCTCTATATCTGGGATCGAATTGACTCCCTGAGCTCGTTTGAACAGCTTTTCAAGCTTGCTTACTTTCAAAGCAGTAGGATCGACCTCAAACTCGAACGGTGTGTCCGTTGGGTAGGCCGGTGCTTTGGAAGTCTGAGGTGGGACTGGCCCTGCTAGAGTGTCTGTATTCTCCTGGACATTAGCTATATCCCCGGGTATTGGAACCCTAAGCGGGGGTGGGTGCAAAGCAGAAGCTGCTGCTTGTTGTGGTTGCTGTTACTGTTGAAGCCTAGCAATGAGTTCAGTCTGCTGGGCTGCAACCTCTGTCTGGCGAGTGGTAACTTCCGCTTGGTGAGCAGCGTCCCACTGCATGGCCTTGATAGTTTGTTGAAGTTGACGCATCATATCCTCCATACTGACTAAGGGGTGCTGATCTATCAGAATAGGTGTATACTCTCCTTCTGAGGTGGAAACAGAAAATTGAGCCCGACTACGCACAGTTGAAGCAGATAGTGACCGCTGAATTGGCGACTGTTGAACCGGTGATCTATGCTTGACTGTCCTCCGTCTCGTAACCGGGGGTAGCGAAGCAAACACTGGTTGTCCTCCAATAAGATCCTCAGATCGGTAAATCCTCCTGACTCTAGTCCAGAGTGCTCGAAGGGAAACTGTCTCGTCGGAAGCAATTGTGAAATACTACCTTGCAAAAAGAAAATAAAGCAAAAAAAGAAACAACAATCAGCAAACGCACAGCACCTTGGCTTAGACAGAGACAACACATAGTTGAAATCATAAGTTGAATAATCTGTACTCAAACACTGATTTCTGCCCCGAATTTTTGTCTCAAAACTGATACCCTCAAACTGATACCCAGACTTGTAATTGATACATACATTCCTGCAAAGTCACACTCTTTGAAGCACATATCAAGCAAGTGAGAGCCAAAACACCCCTATGGTGGGGTAGGGTTTCCCTGTCCTAGTTTCAGCAAGAACTAGGGGTTTGCTACGCACGCATGCAGTTTCAAACAATCCTGCATTCAAGTGAGCAACTTGTCCTAATTGGAACAGTCTCTAAGGCTTCCGATATGCAACTAGGTCAATTGGTCAAAAAGGGTGCCTCAGCCAGACTACCTAATATACCTCTCGCTCCTAACACCGAGAAGTGAAAGGATGATCAAACAGTACAGCAGTAGTCCAGATCTAAGGTTCGTGTTCCCATCATGGCAGAGTCTACAACCGATCAGCCTTATGGCAAGCTTTTCCAAGCAAGCCTCCGGCAAACCGTTCAGGAATAGCAGATGGCAAACACTGTGACTTAGGCGCACCAATGCAAATGCAAAATGCAAAGAAACACATAAGTGTAGATAAAACAACATATCATGAGTTCGAGTCAAGTTCTCTAAATCCCCAGCAGAGTCGCCAGAAATTGTGGACTCGACTTTCTTCGCGCCCCCTTTCGGAGAGCTTCGAATTGGTCCTACAGTTCGGACTCCTGTCACGGTTCTGAATCTAATCTCACAAGTGCAATGTGAGACTGATAAACACCAAAGAGTCCAATCCGGCAATTCATTTTGGAAAATCGATTTTAAATCAAATAATGCCAAAATTAGACTGCTTTGCCAGATTATGGAGTCACCACCTAAATGTTTTGTTTTTGGAAAATTTAGGAAACCCTGACTCGTGCCAAAGGCCATGTGTCCGTCATCACCAAAGTTGCCTCGGCTCGAGAACTTGGGTACGAGAGGGGAAGGTCTTGAAATGAGCACCCCAGCTAGCCCGATCAAAGATCAGCCTCTACTAAGCATAATATATTGTTTTATAAACCTATGTGTTCTTGTCCGGTTATTTAGCTAACTTTACTATGTGACGTACACAAGCAAGTATAGGCTAAAATCGCAAGAATTGGAACATATTCAACTCACGTTTGTCTTTTGAAAATGGTTTGAAAGTGCCACCCTCAAGTGGGCTTAAAACATGATGATTTGGCACTTCACAAAGTGGGCCTAAAACTCACATTTGTCGAATCGTTCCAATTCAAGCAACAAAGCCTTCATCCACAGGCATTCATGCAGTTAATCACTTAAGCAAATAGCCTCATGGAAAGCATGCGATCATGGCAACACTCACACTAATGCAAATATGCTAAAGCATAAAACTTACAGTGTACTCCAAGCTAAAACAAAAAAACTAGTTACAAATATGCATGATCCTAACTATACAAGATGCCTAATGCAACATATGCAATAATGCAATTAATAGGCTCAGCTATCTAAGATGGCATATGAATGAAACAATTTGATAACATGCTTTGAAACACGTATTCAAATAAGTATTGAAATAAAATGCAGTTTGAATGATGCGCCGAGCCCGGTACATACAAGACAAATGAATGATGCAACATGCAAGCATAAGGCATGCTAATCAAAACGTGTCCCTAATCTAACCACCGAAAGCGGATAAATAAAAGGGAGAAAAACGTGGGGTTGGAAGACATGCACACACACACGCACGCTTATTACAACATTGCACTCTCTCGAAGGAGGGTCCGAATGAATAAGCTAACTAGCTACGCTAATTAAGCTAACTATTACAAAACAAACTAATTAACTATTCTAGTTAATTAATTACAACACAATTGAATAACTAGTTATGCTAAGCTAATTAAAATATTACAAAACAGATTAAACTAATTAATTACAACACATGTATTAATTAACTACAACTAGCTAATAAAGCAATTAAGTGGCCTCGAGGGCGAAGGAGACATGCATGCTTGGTTGGCTTCCTTCCGAAAATCCATCGCCATGCCTTTGGATGCCTCTGTTTGCACTTTGCTTTGATCTCTGAACATTGCACCAATTTCTAGACTGCTTCTGCCCCAACACAGGAACATTTTGAACAACTTTTCCACTAATGGCCGGTCGGCTACCATAGGTGGCTGTCGGCCACCACTGGTGGCCGGTTGGCCACCCTTTCCCTAGAATTCTCCCTTTTGCTACAATAGAGAGCAAACAGAGGCAAAGTAGTGTATTCTTAAACAATATATGTACTATTACCCTCCTTATCATTTCTCAAGCTCAAAGGAGTGCAATTCTTGGCTCTTAATCCACCAATCAAGCATTTTCAATGCATGATGGCCAAAGAGTCAAGCTTGTACAAAGTCAATGAATGCACAAATAAGACTCGAAGGACCACCACCCTATCATGCATGATCAAAGGTGATGGAGACAAAGGAGATTGGTTCATTTCATCACTTTGAGTATGAAACGGACCAATCTATCTTGTGTTCAATATAACGTCCGATTGAACACATGCAATGCAAATACAACATTCTTATCTTGGTCATATTTTACTTGTTCAATTTGTTTACACATTTTAGATTACCGATTAATCCTTTAACCGATTAAGTCCAATGTGAGAGTCCTCTAATTGGAAAGATAGCCTAAACCGCAAGTGTCTTGAGCATGAAAGAGGCCTTATGCTGTTGGTTAGGAGGAACCCTCAAGAGAGGGTTAAAACCATTAGGCATGAGAGCCTCAAGTTCATACTTAAGCTAACAAGGGGCTCAAGACCACTTTCAAAACAAATTGAAAAGTGAAGAATGGAGGGAGGTTGCAGACTTTTCAGTGCTGAAATGGCATGCAAAAAGACACTAAATCATGCAAGCAACACATGCACAACATGTTCAAAAGCCAAAAGCATTAAACTAGTGAAGAGCACTACACTATAGGCATGCAATTTCAAGCTCAAATGACCAAACCAGCTCTGGACAAAGCTTAAACATGCCAAATCAGTAACTAAAACATGCTGAGATTAAAGCATAATAGGTAAGAAAAACATGCTCATTTGTTAGCTCACAAACAAGGCTCAAGACATAACTCTCAAAAGCAATGAAAGAGTGAAGTAAGTGAGAGTGTGACAGGGCTATATACACTGAAATCACATGTTAAATGATGCTACAACATGCAACAATCTCATGCAAAACATGTTAGAGGCCTTAAAACACTAAGCTAGTGAAGGCATTTGCACTACAGTTATACAAAACATGAGTCATATGACCAAGACAACTCAAAACAGAGCTAAATCATGCCAAAACAGAGCCCAAAACATGTTGAGATAGAGTCACAAAAAGGTAGAAAAACATGCTCACATGTTAGGCTATCTACACTTGCAAACAAGACACAAGGAGGGGAGGCCACACCCTCCTATTTTGGACCTCAAAATCAAGTTTTTGCCACTTAAATTCCCTTGGAATTCAGTGGTTTAAAGAGCCAAAAAGTTTGATCTTTAGTATGCTAAAAGATTATGTAAGAAGCTCACAAGCTAAGGAATAAAAGGGAGAAACAACCCCCTAACACAAAATAGGCTCAAACCAACATGTTAAGGCCTAAAAATCAGAGTTTTTTGTAGTTGAAAACCAGGCAAAAAATAGTGTAAAAAGATGGCAAAGCAAGCAACTAAAACAAAGCTTACAAGGTAAAGTCTTGTACCTTTGAAGCACAGCACTAAACAAGTGCAATTCTGAGCTCAAACCAACCTTAGAAGCTCAAACAAGGCCTCCAAGAACCTCAGCTCCAAGATGAAGATGTTTGGCTAAGGGTCTTAGTGCAAATGTGTAGAGAATTCTCACTTTCAAGCACAAAATAGGAAGAGAGAGAGGATTCTAGAGAGAGAGAGAGGAAATTTGCTCACAAATTTTTGTAACCTCTCAAATGGGGGAGAGACCCCCCATTATATAGAAAAATAAGCCAAAGGCTTGCCTTCATCCCTCCATACTCGTGTATGGAGATGAGCATCAGTGATCAACAGCTGGCACAGCTAGCAAATAAATATCTGAAAAAGGAGAAAAATGGCCGTCGGCCATCAACATAGCCGATCGGCCACCACTGGTGGCCGGCAGGCACAAGTCATGGCCGGCAGGCTAAGGGGATGGCCGATAGGCCACCCTCTCCTCCAGACGTGATGCAACAAGCTCTTGGCCCACAACCAAGCACAAAACAGACAAGATTAGAGGCTCCGAGGCAAGGCGCTCAGCCGAGACCTTCAGGGACTTAAAACGAACATGAGCGAGCACAATCATCGGGTGTTCAAACGATGACGTCCAAGTCTTGAGGACGGTCAAAGATGGGGTGTCTACAGTTGCCCCTCTTTGATAGAACTCGGAAGTCATGAAATGACGGGAGTGAATGTCAAAGCCCAGAGACAACCCATTTTTGACAAGGCCGAAAACTTAGACAAACAAGTAATTAAAACAAAGAATGGTTGCGCCCACAGGCTGCCTACGTATCCCTTTGCAAGGAATCAAACCAGCGTAGTTCTCGGGCAAGATGCAAATGACATGCATGATGCAGAACATAACTTATGATCATGCAATGAGACTATAACGAAACATCTAGATGCAAATGCCATGCAGAGAAACGCTGCAGCAAACTCGTACATAAGCAAGTTAACACGAACTAAACCACATTTCATGCAGAAAGGATGTAAGAAAATTATGCAAGCTTAACTGCGCCTCACGCAGAAAAGGCAAAGAGTAACAACCGTTGGGCACACATGAGGCGGTAAACAAGATTCCAACATGCGGCACACGCGAGGAAAGAAGTGGTGTGAACCTAAGGACACACCCTAAGGTTCTGAGCCACAGAGAACAGTAATAACAGATGAAACACATCCAACCATTATGCAATCAAAGCAAAGAGCAGTATAAGCATCGAAACCCGTCCAGATACATTTAACCAAAGCGCCCTAACGCGTCACGCACGAGAGGGAAAAGAGAGCAGTGCAAACACCAGAGAGTGGTATAAACATCGGAACATGTTCCAATGTTTCTAACCAAAACAGAGAGGTATAAACGTCAGGACAAGGTCCAAACACTTCTAACCAGAAGGATGGTATAAACATCGGGCACACGTCCCAATATTTCTAACCAAAAAGGCAGTATAAGCGTCGGAAAACGTTCCAAACACTTCTAACCAAAGGAGGTGGTATAAACATCGAGCGTACCCGAGTGTTTCTAACCAAAGCGAGGTATAAGCGTCGGGCACACAGTCCAAACCCTTCTAACCGAATGAGGTGGTATAAACATCGAGCGTACCCGAATGTTTCTAACCAAAGCGAGGTATAAGCATCGGGCACATGGTCCAAACACTTCTAACCAGATGAGAGGTATAAGCATCGAGCACATGGTCCAAACGCTTCTAACCGAAGAAGGTGGTATAAACATCAAGCGTACCCGAGTGTTTCTAACCAAAGCGAGGTATAAGCATTGGGCACATGGTCCAAACGCTTCTAACCAAAGGGAAGGTATAAACGTCAGGCACACAACCCAATGTTTCTAACCAACGGGGTGGTATAAGCGTCAGACACACGTCCCAAACGCTTCTAACCAACGGGAGTGGTATAAACATCGGGCGTACCCGAGTGTTTCTAACCAAAGTGAGGTGGTATAAACGTCGGACACATGTCCCAAATGGTTCTAACCAACGAGGTGGTATAAGCGTCGGACATATGTCCCAAATGCTTCTAACCAACAGGGTGGTATAAGTGTCGGACACACATCCCAAACGCTTCTAACCAACGGGAGTGGTTTAAACATCGGGCGTACCCAAGTGTTTCTAACCAAAGCGAGATGGTATAAGCGTCGGACACACGTCCCAAACGCTTCTAACCAACGGGGTGGTATAAGCGCCGGACACACGTCCCAAACACTTCTAACCAATGGGTGGTATAAACATTGGGCACACAACCCAATGTTTCTGACCAAAGCCAAGGAGTGGTGTAAACACCGGGCATACCCGAGTGTTTCTAACCAACAAAGGAGTGGTGTAAACACCGAGCATACCCGAATGCTTCTAACCAAAACAAGAGAGTGATATAAGCACCGGGCGTACCCGGATGCTTCTAACCAAAACAAGGGAGTGGTGTAAGCACTGGGCATACCTGAAGGAGTTCAAAGGACAAGAATAATCTTACCTGGAATTCCTCTGAATGAACCGTACATACAATATCGCCTGGTTGCACTAGCTTTAAATGAGTCGTACATACAATATCGTCTAGTTGCACCAGCCTTGAATGAACCATACATAGAATATCGTGCCTACATAAGAAAGAGACTTAACAGATACAGCAAGATAGGAATGCATGTTCCATGCGAATGACAGCATATTCTATGCGAATGTGAGAAGCGTATATTCTATGCAAGCGTGGGAAGTGCATATTCTATGCAAAAGTGACAAATGCGTGCTCCATGAAAGATTAACAAATGCATATTTCATGAAGGTGAGAAGTGCATACTCTATGCAATGAAAATTGTGGCATGCTCCATGCGACATCAAGATGCATATTTCATGCCATACTAGCAAACCCATGCTTTATACAATAGACACAAACATTTTCATGCGAATGCAAGAGCATATTCAGTGTAATGCCATGCGAGCATTTTCCATACAAGATGAAAAGCATATACAATGCAAGACATGAGCATCAAAGTTCAAAACACGTGTTTACTGCCCAAGTAAAAACATGCCTCATGTTAAAGTATAAGATGTATGCTCTATGCGAACAAGAAACAATGCAAAACCTCAAGTGAAAGGCATGTTCTATGCAATGACAAAAGAAGCATGCGCTTTGTGCAATGACAAAAATGGTGCACGGTAAAACGATTCGATCGCAACCTCCAACCTACCTCTCGGAGGAGTTGCAAGAATTTAAAAGGATACACCTCGTTCATGTTGCGTACCACACACTGAAAACACAGTTCGGAGCTTCCACAGAGGCCACTTGAGCTTAAAAAATGTACTTTCCTTGCACTTTCTTGAGGGATCAAGGCACAAAACAATAGAAAGACATCCAAGGAGAGTAGCAGAGGCCTACCGACTACTCTGGAAAGCCATCGGCCACCCATCGGCCACAAAATAATGCCATCGGCCACAAATGTGGCTGGTCGGCCAACACTGGTGGCCGGTCGGCCACCGATGACAGATTCGGGGCAATTTCGGCATTTCACCACGGGTATTTAAATATAGGGTTCCAAACCCTATTTCTTCACTTCTCCCTTGCTGAAAAACACTTCCGTTTTTGCTCTAGACCATTTTCCCCTTCCGATCCGAGCTTCAAATGCATTTTCCAATGTCCCACAAATGTCCGATTCGATAAACCCTCATAGTTTACAACACTTCGTTTTGAACAGATTAAAAAGTGGTTTCGGTGCTCTCTTCTTGATTTCCATCACTTGGGGTTTGTTTCCCCCGAGTTACCCTTGATTTCAGTGCCCTCTCCTGAGCCCTGACCTTTTCTTCCATTTTTCCTCCCTCGGAGTTGACTTTTTGTTGACTTTTGGCATTCCCGCCCATTTTCCACATTTTCGACCATTCTCTCATCCTTTCTCGAGATGGAGGGCGACATCCCACATGACGAAGCTCCTCCGGGGATGGAGATGGATCCAGAGTTCGAGCCATTACCGCTCAATATTCGACCATTCGACCCAACAACGTACCATCCCGAAGTACACGTGCTGCCTCCCGATAGCATTCTCCAGTTCACGTGGTTTGCGCGAGGTGCACCAGAGGACCTTCTGCTATGCGAGTCGGAGTCACATTTATCCTACGGCGCCTCCAAGGTATACATTTTCTTTTTATTTTCCGCAATGTAGGATTTATTCCTTGTGTAGCTCACACTATCTTTCATCTGCTCATCCCAAACACACTTGTGCACTGTATTTCTTACACCGCCTTGCATCTGCTTGTCCCAAACATACCCTTGCACTGTATTTCTCACACTGCCTTGCATTTGCTTGTCCTGCTTATAGGGGGATTCACATGCCTTTCAACGATACAGGACCACCTCCGCGAGGGAGTGGTATATGAAGGAGCTTCCTGACGCCGTTCGTCACATCATCGACGAGGCCGGCTTTGGCGCATTTTGCATGGGGCTCTCACGTCTCATTGCGAGCCGGCCTCTACTGGGAGCTTTAGCAGAGAGGTGGTGGGATACCACCGATTCCCTCCACTTCTCTACAGCAGGAGAGATGACGATGACTCCCTTTGACTTCTCTATGCTCACCGGCATAGCAGTAGGGGGTCATCCGATTCCTTACGACACCGACATGGGCGAGTGGGAGGCTGCTTAGATCTACTTGCTCGAGATTCGCCAACCCATCTCCCAATCAGGGATGGTGCGATATACATGGTTCGCTGATCATTTCAGAGGGACGACGCCGACGACCCGCGAGGAGACCGAGTACTACGCCCGAGGTTTCCTCATGTTTCTGTTTGGCACTACTCTGTTCGCAGATCGGGCGAACACCATCGGGCTCTACCTCATGAACGCCCTAGTAGGCCTGTCCCGCGTCCGATTCTACAATTGGGGTGGCGCGGGCTTGGCCACATTATACGGATACATGAGCTCTACCTCCCGCCGGAGCAAGCATCTGCTAGGAGGCTACTAGAGAGCCTAGAAGGTACACCCTACCCTTCTGCTTTATATTTCTGCTTCGCATTTCCTGCATACTACTCACATCGTACACTGCACTACATACACCGCTCGCTGCTTACATTATATGTACATCGCACACATCAGACTTGACCGCACACACTGCCGCTTTTACATTATCTGTACACTACACACACTATACACTGCATTGCTTTACATTATGTACTCATCTGATATATACTCACTGTTATCCTTCCATTTTCTGCAGTGCTATGGGTGTATGCCTATTTTCCGAGGCTCACCCCAGAGCCAGAGGTGGAAATACCACCCATGGTGCCGTACTCACACAGATATGACGGGAGATGCCAGCGGAGGCCCCGAGAGTCATTCTCATTCTTCCGCCGATTTTTTGACACCGTGACCGCAGCAGAGGTAACTCAAACCTTACAGTCATTTCAACTCTACTTCATATTGCATATACAATGGCAGTTAACAGTCTATATATTCACTATTTGCAGATCACCTGGCAGCCGTGGGCCGTGATGCCTAATGGGGTCAGAGATCAGTTTGCCGGCACTCGGGAGGCTTCTCGATTTCGGATCTTGCTCGAGGGCCTGGTCTGTCGGGCGTGGTTCTTAGGGAAGTAATTCCTACGACAAAGCCTTGGCTTGCCTGAGCCGGTAGTTCTGATGCTGCCTCCCACATACATGAGGGTCACAGAGAGATACACCATGCAGGAGATGATCGACTTCACCAGAGGTTGGGACGCCAACTTCTTCAGGCTTAAGGGCGATTATACTGCCTTCATCTAGACATACCTCATGCTGCCTCTAATGTGGCCCGTGGAGGTAAGAGAGCAGGAGAATCTAGGGCATCCCGAATTCATGATAAGAGAGGTTCTCAGGTGAGGCAGAGAGCGGGGTGGCCAGAGCTGCCTACCACACTGACCTGCTGGGGATCTAGAGGGAAGACTTATCAGATTCTCATTGAGCCCGCACCAGCTAGTCACGAGCTTGTCGAAGTTCAAGGCCCGACCCCAGTATGTACCATACTTTACATTTTGCACATTCAATTCATTTCAGTTATGCTTTGTAGACCACTGATCATCTCAACACATTTGCAGGCTTCCATAGAGTACACCAGACAGGCTCTCGAGCTGGCGGCTTCTCTGATGGGGATGGTTCAGACTAGCCTAAACCTTCTCAGTCTCTACAGGATTCCGATAAGTTTCCTTCAGTTTGCACTTCATACCATGAAATTTTCTGAGGGTGGAGGTGACGGCATCGGCTCGGGTTTTGAGGGCGATGGCGATGCTGAGGAGGGCTTCGAGGAGGGGAGCGGAGATGCTGAGGAGGGCTCCGGCTCAGATTCAGAAAGTGGCACCGATGGCGATAGCTCCGAGTCCATGCCCAGGAAGAGGACGAAGAGGGCCTCTTGATCCTGAGGTGGCTGGTGCCGATTTAGATGCCTTTTGCTTTGTTTCTCTTTTTGCTAGTAACATTAGCACATTGTATAACCTTAGGCAGTTTTATTTTCTTTAAAAACTTGTACTCTTTGTAAAAAGAAACCATGATTGGAATGAAAACAGCTTTTTGATTAAAAAGTGTTGCATTTTGCATTCTCAGCGTTCATCACAACGCACCATTTTACATGAAAACAGGATTGATGGAAATTGAAAATTGTATTGGCAACCGCTTAATCAGGTAATGAACCAACCAACACATAACACTCAGAGTAAAACAACTCAATGAACAAAACAACAACTCAACCAAAACAAATACAACTCGATAAGCAAAACAACAACTCGATAAGCAATTCGACAAAATTCTTAAAGATAGGCAGAAGAAATGCACCAAGAGTGGAACAAAACACAGGTTCTTGGAATTTTCAACACATGGAAGGACCAAAAGGAAAAATAGAAGGCCACCGGTCATAAACAGATGCTACCGACCATCAAAAATGGTTGTCGGCCACTTGTACTGGCCAGTCGGCTACAAAAGTGGCCGGTCGGCCACCAGTGTAGGGAACCTCCAGATTGCTACCACATGTCTTCCACTCAACACCTTATCTTCTACAAAGACTCTAGCTTCGTGGTTTCCTCAATTCAGCTTTATTTTGGCCACAAATTGAGCCATTCTTTGCCAAAAAACTCTCGACTTGGATTGCAACTTTAGATGGCTCGGAAAAGCTAAATTTCTGAGGTTTCGAGGTAAATGCAATATTCTCGCTGAGTTGTACTCCACTGTGTTTTCCGTTCCTCCACTCTGCAGCTAGATGTTGGAATCCGATTTCCTCGTCACGTCGGGATTCCATCAAAGATGCCCCACAATCGAAGAATTTCAAGCTTTGATGGAATCTCGACGTGACGAGGAAATCTTGCCCCAGTCCCATTTTGGCCACACCCAAGCTTTAGAAAGGATGTGCGGGCTCACTTTACACGATGCTCGATCTTTGGTTCGCAGCGGACAGTTGGATATTTCTAACCTCATTCTCCGATTTTCTGACGCCGACAACCGCGGTGACTGTCTTTGGCAAAGTTTCCCAAGGCTTGAAAGAGGGCAAGAGCTGCATTGGCTTGACACTAGCCGAGACTTTGATGGGTTTGGATGCTTTCCACCGCCGGGAGACACCCAAGTTCGCAGGAAGTCCACTACTCTTGCAGGTAATGTTTCCTACCCTTCTCACATGTGTTTCTCACATCACTCAGCCCTCAGGCTCTGTTTTTCTCTCAAAACCCTTTCTCACTTTTCTCTCTACGTACACCTCTCTATTCTTTAATCTCTCTTATTTTTCATCCCTCTCCAGGTATGGCTAATGGATAGGTTGAAGGTAGTGGACTCTTGTCTGCATATTCAGCACACAACTATTTCTTTCGCCCACGGCTAGTTGATTTCCCAAACGAGGGATGGTGGTGCCACTGGATGTGCAACAGATCTGCTGTTGACATTGCTTGGCATTGCCCCTGGTTTGATCTACCTGAGATGAGCTACAGCATGTCTCGCCAACTTGGCATTCAATTGGTTGGTTTGACGCACTGTGTCTTCTATTTCCTATTTCGGTTCCGGCGTCAGTTTGGACATGACCAAACTTGCCTAGAAGAGGGGATAGAGTACCCAGCTTCATTTTCGATCCGAGGCATACAGCTAGCTCGCTATTCCACTGCTTGGAGAATAAGAGAACTTCTGGCCTCCACTCCCAATTTCAGTTGCGCCCTTTCTGGCGAATGCATAGCTTGGCTTAAAGATAAGGCACAAACTGGGCCTACTTTGGCATCTGAAGCTTCCACAAGCTCTGGGAGGGGGCACAAGAACACCTAACTCAACTATGTCCCAAGTTTATTGCTTTAATCTGTACTTTCAAGTTTTCCTTTTGAATGTAATAAAAAATAACTTCAATTTGTATCAAGAGTCGGAGAACTCTGTACTGAAATCAATGAAATTAAAGGTTATGGGTACTGAAAAATTTTCCTTTCTGTCCAAAAATGGTCCAAGTTGTAAAAAGATTAATTTGAACAAAATCAACTTTTATTAAAACTTTTCAAAACCATTTTCGATATGGATCACAACCGGGCACACCCAAAATCTATCCTTGAGATGTACAACCCTGAATCCAATAATTGGAAAGTTGTCCCTTGTCTGAATAGCACTGCACTGTACTGTAACCAGCTTTGATAGTAAAGATCACAACCGAACTCTTGAATGCAGAAAAGACAGAGATGACCAGAACAATCACATGGACACAGTTGATTTGAAAGTGTTTATGGCTGGACTTCAGAATGAAGTTGCCTACGTATCCCGAAGACGAGAATCAAGCCTTACATAGTTCGATTCAGGTTCACTTGGGGATTAACACTCTCCTTTTACGCTCTAATTTTTGCCAAGGCCGCCCTTTCTGGGTTTTCAACCTTGCGAGCTCAGTTTTTCTTATTTTGAATTTTTTGTGCTCTAACTTTTGCCTAGGTCGCCCTTTCGGGTTTTCAGCCTAGCGAGCCTCTTAAGGGTAGTATTTCTTCAACTTGTCCATGTTGACTAGTTGGGAGAATTCGAGGCCATCTAAATCCAAAAGAACAACATCTCCACTCGACCAGATTGATTTGATGATGTAAGAGCCAGTCCAATTAGGTCTGAACTTGCCCCTAGGGTCATGGATGGGAGCTCAGTTGTCTTTGAGCACCAAATCCCCTTCTTTCAGATTCCTGGACTTAACTTTCTTGTTAAAAGCCCTGGCGATTCTACGTTGATAGCCTTGGACGTGGTACAGTGCTTTCAGGCTCCTCTCGTCAAACAGCATAAGTTCCTCGAACCTGCTATGCTGCCAATCTACTTCTGCTATCTAGCACTCAACCATAACCCGCAGCGACGGAACCTCAACTTCAATCGACAGAATAGCCTCTATCCCATAAACCAGAGAATACGGAATTGCCCCAGTAGAAATTCGAATTGATGTTCTGTAGCCCCAAAGAGCAAATGGCAGCTTATCTGGCCAGTCCCTGTAAGTTTTCACTATCTTCTGTAGAATGTGCTTGATATTCTTATTGGCGGCCTCAACAGCTCCGTTGGTTTGCGGCTGATATGTGCATCACTTATGAAAAGCCACATTGTATTTCTCCAACAAGTTGATCACTTCCTTCTTAAAGTGGGAACCATTATCTGAAATGACCTCATTCGGGACCCCATAGCGACAGATGATATTATTCCTGATGGACTTGGCTACGTGTGATGCTTTCAACACTACATAGGATTAGGCCTCGACCCACTTTGTAAAGTAGTCTATTGCCACCAGGATGTACTCATGCCCATTTGACCCCTTCAGAGTGACTGCCCTAATAACATCAATTCCCCAGACTGAAAATAGCCACGGTGAAGTCATGTTGTACAGCTTCGACAGCGGGATATTCATGCAATTTGCATGGATCTGGAATTTGTGGCATCGCCAAACAAAACCGATACAATTCTCCTCCATGGTTGACCAGTAGTAACCCTGTTTGAGAATTTTCCTAGCTAGAATCACTCCGCTTATGTGTGATCCGCACTGTCCTCCGTGGATGGTCTCCATTAGGCGCTTCGATTCTTCAGCACCAACACACAGCTTATACATTCCCAGATGGCCCCGTTTGTACAATTTACCCCTACAAATGATAAACTGAGCAACCATTCGCCGTATTGCCCTCTTATCTTTGGCATTTGCCCCTGGTGGATAAGCCTCCTTTTCCAAAAAGTTCCAGATGTCATGATACCAAGGCTTCTGATCTTGTACTTCATCTATCGCGGCAATCAGCTCGTAGGCCGGCACATACCTCTATTCAATAATGATTGGACGGATCCAAACTCCCAAAGGGATGTCTATCATGGAAGATAGAGTTGATAAGGCGTCAGTGAACCTGTTGCTCTCTCTTAACAAATGCGTGAAGGTTAGTTTCTCAAACCTGGGAATCAAAACGTCCAGGGTTTGGTGATAGATTTTCATCCTTTCTTCCTTAACCTTCCAGTCTCCTTTCGCTTGAGACACAACTAGGTTCGAGTCCCTAATGACATCCAACCATTTTGGTTGAGACCCCTCATCAACATCTGGCTATATTATCCGTTGTTCCGTTCATATTAAACCAGCCGATCTGTACATTCCCCAAATCCTGTTCATCAAAGAACTGCAGATTACTGACATCCTCCTCAAGCTTAATGTAGACACCCCATTTTTGACCGTCCACAAGACTTGGGCACTACTGATGGTTTGCTCGGTGTTGAGAGATGTGCAAGGCACAGGTTCAATTTCTTCGACAATGAGAGAGGCAAATCTCAACTTCACACCCCGTTTTGGACCACAATTATTTTGGATGGTTTTTAGACTTTAAAAACCTCTCTTTCAAAACATTTTTTTGAAATAAAATTCCCACGATGTTCCGACGCTCGCATTTTGGTAAATGTTGCGCTTTTCGGTAAACCGGGCAAGGACAAAGGGGAAGTGAATGAAAGAGAGATGAAATCTTTGAAAAATCTTTCAAAACACCTTGCTTAGGGGTTTGAAGTTGAAGAGAAGAGGAGAAGAGGGGAGAAATCAAGTTAGAGAAGAGGTTCGGCATGGATCCGGGTAGAAGGGAGTCGAGCAGCCCTCGCTGCATCGAGTTTATTTGTCTATACACTTGGAGTTAAGTTATGAGGCTACCGCCATTGGAAAGAAGACTTACGGGGCTTCATTTTTTATACAAGAATGACCTGAAAAGGAGTTCATACGAAGAAGTTATGCCCGTTTGAAGTTGGACCTGCAGAGCAGATTTTCCTGCCGACCGGTCGGAACAGAGTGCCGACCGGCCAAATAGAGTGCCGACCGGCCAGTAAAGGTAGCCGACCGGCCATTTTTGCTAGCCGACGACCTTCCGGTGTATTCTACAGATTGAATGGATGCCATCTGTGCCAGCTGGAATACACAGATTCTGCTCCCCATGCACGTGTGTGGCTGTTTTGCACCCTTTGCACCCCTTTGACCCCTCTTTTGTGCACCCTTTGCTCATGGATTCTTGAGGAAGCCTTGACCCCTTGTCTTGGCTTCCTCAAGAAGCCTACCAGCTGTCCAAGCTTCCTTAATAAGCCTTGCACCCTTTGCCCCTTTGATTTAGCTTCTTGGAGAAGCTTGGAGCTTAGTCCATTGCCTATATAAAGAACCTTCCTCTTCCTTTGTGAGGGTTGGTGGTTTTGGAGCAAAAAACCAGAGATATAGATATATATCTGATATATACATACATACATCCTCCATATCTCCCTCCTCCAAAGCTCAAAACATCCAAGTTCTACACCCCTTTCTTCATCACCACCTAGCACCACACCACCACCTCCATTTCCAGCAGCTTAGAGGTCTTCCCAGAGGCTAGGAGGCAGCTTTCCTTGGTCCAAGAGGTAGCAAAGGGTTACTCTACAAGGGTAAATCATTTTCTTTCCTTTTCTAGTCTTTTTGCTTCATATCTAAGCCATAGTTTCTTGTATATTTGAGCTCCGACCAAAACTGAAAGTGGAATTTTTTTGAGCTCTATTTCATCTTTCATTAAGGGTCTTACCTTGTTTTGGATGCCCATCTTACACTTGCTTCATTACCCCTTTGTATGCCATAATCTTGCATAGTATTTTTGGCCTATGTGTAATCTGTTTTGGAGCATGATGTAAAATGTAAATGAGCTTATTTTGAGCCCTTCTTCAACATTGAAGAAGGGCTCATCACTGTTTGGGACCTCCATGTACCACTTGCCATTGTACCCCCCTTTGGTCCCCTTTTTTGCATGACTTGTTAGCACATTGAGCTTCTGTTTCTCGACCCTGATCAGAACTGAAAAGGGTCTTATTTTGACCCCATCTCCATGTCCCATGAAGGGTCTTTGGCTGTTTGATGCATGTTTAGTATGCTTCATGTTATAGCCCTCTTGTGGCCCTAATCTTGCATTGCATTTTGAGCATGTTTGTATATTGATTTGGGACTTGTCATCAACTGTAAGTAGTCATATTTTTGGTCCCTCTTCAGTGTTTTAGAAGGGTCTTTTTATGTTTGGGCTTTGCATCTACTACTTGCTTCATTGCCTCCCTTGCGGAGACATTTTTGCATGCCATTTTAGTCCCACTTGTGCTTACTGTCTTGCCATGCTTTGAACTGAAAAAAATGCTTGTTTTGGGGCTGCCTTGCTTCTGTTTTCATGCTTCATGTCCAGATTATGCATGTTTGATATAGCTATAGGTCATTTCATGAGCCTAATCTTGCATTCCGGGTCCATTTCATGCACTTAGTGTCATTTCGCTATGTTTTGGGACCGTTTGGCATCATGTTCCAGTGCTGAAATTCACATGCTTGTATGCCATCTTGCATCCCTTGCCATGCTTTGGTAGAATTGCATTTTCGTGCCTTAGGTTTGGTAAATGCATTGTGCATGCATCCCATGTATTGTGTTGCCTCACTTGCCTCATTATGGCCACTGATTTTGGCATGCTTGCGAGCTATCCATGTTAGTTTAAGTCCATCGTTGCATGTTGTTGCATACCATGTTTGTTTACATGTTTAGGTTGCGCGCCTAACATACATTGTTCATTTGCATGCCCATGTTGCATACTAGATCACATGCCTAGATTGCATTACATTGGCATGCATGCCTTGCCTCTTGATCAAGTGATAGAGGTTGGGCTTTATGTGTTTGTTTGGTTTGCATGACATTTGAAATCAAAGTGCATACTTGGTTTCTTGGGCCATCATGCATCGAAATGCGCAATTGGTGGTCCGAGGACCAAGGAACATACCCCTTTGAGTCAAAATCATGATAAGGGATGTGTTGATGCACACATTTGCTTGAAATTTCATGCCATGCACTGTCTGTCCTTGTTGCTGTCAAAACTGTCTTCTGCAGGGAGTTTTTGCCGATCGGCGGTATAGAGTGCCGACCGGCCATTGATGGACAGCCGATAGCTTTATCTCCAGCCGATGGACATTGTACACGGCCGGTGGACATTCTATTCAGCCGATGATGATCCTCAGTGTGCAGGGAGCATGTCCTGAGACTTTGGCGATTTGAAGGCGGGGCGGTGAAAACAGAGGCAGCAATGCTATGGCAACGGGTTTCCGGGCAAGTCGGATTCGAGCATGCATCATTCGCGTATCCCGAGGTGGGGCTGCGGCCTTTTCTATTTTGCATTTATTTGTTAAATAATTAGAAATTTTGTAATAATTAATTTATTTATTATTCGGACTGTAATATTTATTCGGTCCCTCCGTGTGAGGGCATATTTGTAATAAGTGTGGGTGAGTGTGGTGTATGTCTTCCAACCCCCACTTCTTTCTTCCCTTTTATTTACCTGCTTATGATGGTAGATTAGGGCATATTCATTTTAGTATACCTTATGCAATGCATGGGTGCATCCATGCATTTGTTGACATGCATCGGGCTCGGTACATCATACAAACTGTATTGTATTTCAATTCCAAATTGAATACGTGATACTTGCAGCATTTCACACGTTATGTTTAGGATAGCCGAGCTTGTCTAGATTACATTCTTTGCATGTGTTGCATTAGCCACTTAACATGAACTAGGATCATGCATATGATTACTAACTGGTTTCTGTTTTGGCTTGGAGTACTAGGTGAGTTTTTACGCTTTAGCATATCGCATGCGTGAATGTTGCCATGACAGCATGATTACCATGAGGCTAGCTGCTTATGTGATATAACTGCTTGAATGCCTGTGGGTGGAGGTTGGATTGCTTGAGTTGGGAAAACTCATTGAAATCCGTGTTTTAGCCTACTTGCGAGTAGCAAATTCCAAAGCATTTTCAAAACGAACGGATATGCAATGTTTGTTTCCAAATTAGGCGATCTAGTCTATACTTGTTTCTTGTCATGCATAACATAGTAATTCTAGGCTAATAATTGGAATAAGAGCATGTAATGTTTTCAAAATCGATATCACGGTTAGTAGAGGCCGATCTTGACCGCAAAAGGGATGCTCATAGTGACCTTCCCGATCGTACCCAAGCTCCCGAGCCAAGACTACTTTGGTGATGACGGACACGCGTGGCCTTGACTAGAGTCAAGGTTTCCTAAATTTCCCATTTTAAAATATTTAGGTGGCGACTCTGTATCTGGCAAAACAGTCCATGTTTGGCACTTCTTTTCAAAATCTGTTTTTCTCAAAACGATTTGCCAGAGTTGGACTCTTTGGTTCAGATTACGAACCGCAACAAACAACAGGGAGTCCGAACTGTAGAGTGAAGCCCACGCGGGCGCGTCTACACTTAACTAAGTCATCCAGCCCCTAACTTGGCCCGTCCTCCCGGACTACATTAACCTCCATCCCCATCGGCAATGCCACCCTCGGTCTGGCCTGGCTAGTTGGCACAATGTAACAGCAAGTGTTGTACTCTTCTTCAGTTAAGCTCACGGAGCCCTTAAGCATGCCCTCTTCTACCACAGCCACCACTACAGTTTCAAGTTGGGATATGGACATGCTCATCATGAACAAGTCTGTGCTTTCTGGATGAACAATGCTGGCTTAGGCAAGTGGGAGGGAGTGATGTATATGCTGGGGTCGTATGGGACGGCCATTGTTTGGATAAGGTTTACTTGCCTAAGTGGAGAAGGGGGTTGGTTATGTGGTGGGAGAGGATTTGTAGTGACGTTAGGCTTCTCAGGAGGCGCTATCACTTTGTTGTCAATGAGATCCTGAATCTCATGACGGAGTCTAAAGCATAGGTCGGTGTCATGACCATGCTGCTGGTGGAAGGTGCAATACTTGGCCAGGTTGTGTGTAGGAGGGAGGGGATTAGGCAATGTGCGTAGTTCTAGGGGCTTCAAATGCCCTTTTCTGATTAGGACCCCCAAGGCTTTGGATAGAGACATATAGAGTGGGGTGAAAACCTTCTGGCCTCAGAATGGGTACTTTACAGGTTGTGAGGTGGCTCCGGATGTACCAGTAAACGATGTGGCTGTTTTTGGTGTGGTGGTGACCATACCAACGTCAGAGGTCCTTGCAGCTGCGTTACTACTCGTAGCCGCATTTGAATTGCGTATAAAAGCCCTCTTAAGCTGCTCCTTTTTATGGTCAATCAGACCTTGTTTCATCGCATCCTCTATCTGAACCCCTATCTCATCAAGATCAGTAAATGTAGGTAGGGGTAGGACAATCATCTTCTGCATCAGCTTTGGCTGCAGATTACGAACGACCATTCTTATCTGGTCCTTCTCAACTGCCTTGGTGGTCATCATGGAGGCCTTAGCCCTCCACCGTGTGACGAAGTCAGAGAAGCCCTCCTTCGGCTCTTGTCGAGTAGCCTCGAGATCACGAGTTGTGACCTCGATTTGAGTATTGTAAGAATATTGGGCGATGAAGGCCTCGGCCATCTCTTCCCAGCTCCTTTTCACAGAATCCTTCAATTTAACATACTAACTAACCGCAATACCCGACAGGGTCCGGCCAAAGAGGGACAACTTTTGCAGTCTAGTCAGGCCCATCGGCCGCAGAATATCTGAAAATAGCCACAAATAGACCATAGGATTGCCCGAGCCGTCGAAGCAGTCTATGTGTGGTATTTTAAATCTATCCGACAATGTCACCGTCACATCTGTATAGTCGTCTTCTATATCTGGGATCGAATTGACTCCCTGAGCTCGTTTGAACAGCTTCTCAAGCTTGCTTACTTTCAAAGTAGTAGGATCGACCTCAAACTTGAACGATGTGTCCGTTGGGTATGCCGGTAGGAGAATTTTTTTTTTTTCTCTTGAATATTGTATTAAATTTAAATTTATAACTATAGACACCCTATTTTTGACCGCCCTTAAGACTTGGGCGCCGCTAATCGCTTACTTGGTGGTGAAAGTTGCGCAGTGCAAAGGTTCGATTTCTTCGGCAAGAGGAGAGTCAAATCCTAACCTCACACTCCATTTTGGACCAAAGCTATTTTGAATGGTTTTTAGACCTTAAAACCCTCTCTTTCAAAATATTTTTTGGAATAAAGTTCCTACGATGTTCCGAGGCTCGTATTTTGTTAATTGTCGCACTTTTCGGTAAACCGAGCAAGGACAAAGTGGAAATGAATGAAAGAGAGATGAAATATGTGAAAAATCTTTCAAAACACCTTTTTTAGGGGTTCAGATTTGAAGAAAATAGGAGGCGAGGGAAGATACCAAGTTGGGAGAGGAGATGGGCATGAATCGTTAAGAGAGAGTTGAGCAACCATCGCTAAATCAGGTCTATCCTTTTGTACATTTGGAATTTTGATGTGAGGCCATCACCATTGGAAAGAAGACTTCCGGGGCTTCATTTTTCACTCAAGAATCTCCTAAAGCCGAGTCCATATGGGGTAGATATGATTGGTTGAAGTTAGGCATCATTCCGGTTGGACTGAAACTGAGCAGTCTTCACTAAAAGAGGGATATCTCTTAGCACAATTGGAATTTTGATGTGAGGCTGCCACCATTGGAAATCTTACTTCTGGGGCTTCAATTTGGACACAAGAATGACCTGAAAAGGCATCCAGATGAAGGAGTTATGCTTGCTTCAAGTCGGGGACCAGGACTGATTTTTGCTGCCGGCCACTAAAGGAGTGTGCCGACCACAAATGGAGCATGCCGACCATATGCCAACCAAAAAATGATCCTTGCCGACCAGAAAAAGTGGCCGGTCGACCAGTTGAGTGGTCGGTTGACCACTTGTGCTCAGAAAGCTCAGAAATTGCAGATATTTTGCTCTAGCTGTTCCAGACCGTCCCAGATATTTCTAAATTGAGATATTTCGACCAAATGCTCTCTTTTTGCTATATATGAAGCCATATCTCATATATTCAAGGGTTAGAACATTGTGGGAGCTTCTCACTCTAGAATCCTCTCTCTCTAGAAGATTTGTGCTGAAAACTCTCTCTCTCTCTCTCTCTCTCTGGAATTCTCTCATTCTCCTCTTCTTTTTAAGCCTTAAGCTTAGAATTCTCTACACTTTTGCAAAGAGACCCTTAACCAAAGTTGATTACCATTGGGATGAGGTCCCTTGGAACCTATTTTTGGGCTGTTGGAAGGTTGTTTGGCTCAGAAAAGAGGCTGATTTGCTGCTGTACTTCAAAGGTAACCTCTTTGTGCACTATTGTTTTGCCATAGTTTTCAAATACTTTGGGGCTGTTTTGGGGGTGGTGTTGAACTACAAAACCTCTATTTTTCCTCTGTTTTTCAGTCCTAAAAGTGTTGGTTTGAGCCTTGTTTGGCTAGGGGGTTGTTCTCCCTTTTTGTTCCTTGGCTTGTGAGGCCTTTTGTGCAACTTCTCACCACCTTCAAATCCAAATTTTTTGGCCTTTTTACCACTGAAAATCAGAGGTATTTCAATGGTGGAAACCATGTTTTGAGGTCCAAAATATGAGGGGTTGGCCTCCCCTCCTTGTTTCTTGTTTGCATGTATTGATGGCCCATCAAAAGAGCATGTGTTTCTACTTCTTTGTGGCTTTGTTTAGGCTCATTTTTGTGACTTTTTAGACCTTCCATAACTTTTTTTTTTGCTGTCTTGGTCACCTCTTGCATGCTTCTTCTACTTGTAGTGTAATCCTACTTGTAGCCTTGCAAAGTAGCATGTCTTTGTACCTTGAATTTGCTTAGTTCAAGCATGTTTTTAGCCATTATTTTCCATGTCATAACTCTGTTTTGGGCTGATTTGGTTACCTCTTACATGCTTCTTGCACTTGTAGTGCAATTTTGTTCACTAGCCTAGCATGTTTGGTGTTTTAGCCTATTAATCTAGCATGTGTATGCTCCATTTCAGCATGTTTTTGGCTCTAATTTAGCATGCTTTAGGTCTGATTTGAGTGGTCTTGGTCATGTGGCTCATGCTTTGTATAGCTATAGTGTAGTTGGCCTTGTTAGTCTTGTGTTTTGAAGCCCCTAACATGCCTTATTTGTGATGTTTGCATGATATGGCATCACTTGGCATGTAATTTCAGAGCATATGTCATTTCCACACTCTCACATTTTCACTCCTTCAATGTGTTCGAGAGTTGTGTCTTCATGCCTTGTTTGCGAGCCATCAAATGTGCATATTTTCCTTGTGTTATATGCCTTGATCTTAGTATATTTCAGCCACTGTTTTGGCATATTTAATCTCTGTCTGGGGTTGGTTTGGTCATTTAGGCTTGGTATTGTATGCCTATAGTGCTATGCTCTTTGCTAGTTTCAATGCCTTTGACTTCAAGCATGATTTGCACGCTTCATTTTCATGATTTAACGTTGTTTAGCATGCTATTTCAGTGCTGAAATGTGTACCATTGCATGCCATCTTACATTTGTTGTATCACTTTGAAAGAGGTCTTAAGCCCTTTGATGGTTTGAGCACAAAATTGAGGCGTTCATGCTCAACGGCATGATGCTTCTTTCATGCTCAAGAAGTTTGTGGCTTGGTCCGTCTTTCCAAATTAGAGAACTTCTCACTTTTGGACTTAACCAATTAAAGGATGGATTGGTAATCTAAAATGTGTAAACAAAAAGAATCAAAGTAAAACATGCCAAGATAACATGTTTGTGTTGCATTGCATGCGTTTGGATCGGACGTTAATCCAAACACGAGAAACGAGGGGCGTTTCATACTCAAAGTGATGAAACGTGCCTCATTTCTCGGTCGCCGACGCCCTTGATTGTGCATGATAGGGTGGAGGCCTTTCGAGTCTTAGGTGTGCATTTACTAAGCTTGCACAAGCTTGATTCTTTGGCCACCATGCATTGAAAATGCTTGGTTGGCGGCTTGAGAGTCAAGTGCCATACTCCTTTGAGCTTGAGATATGATAAGGAGTATGGAAATGCATACATTTCCTTGCAAATACACTGTCTTGCCTCTGTCTGTGCTCTGTTGCAGCAATAGGAGGAATTTCAGCCCTCAAGGTGCTCTTGAGATCAGAAAGAAGCAATATGGAAATCGGCGTACTTTTCAAAGGTTCAAAAGAGTGCAAACAGAGGCATCTTGAGGCAAAGCAATGGATTTCTGGGAGGACGCAACCGAGCATGCATATCTCCCTCGCCCGCGAGGCCATTTATCGCTTTTGTTAGCTAGTTGTAGTTAATTACTTGTGCTGTAATTACTTTAGCTTAGTGTTTTGTAATACTCTAATTAACTTAGATTAGCTAGTTGTTCAATTTGGTTTGTAATAATTAATTAGCTAGAATAGTTAGTTAATTAGTTGGTTTGTAATAGTTAGCTTAATTAGCGTAGCTAGTTAGCTTTCATTTTATTCGGACCCTCCGTCGAGAGGGCAAATGTTGTAATAAGTGTGCGTGTGTGTGTGAATGTCTTCCAACCCCACGTCTTTCTCTCTTTTATTTACCAGTTTTCGATGGTTAGTTTTAGGGCATGTTTCAATTAGCATACTTATGCTTTGCATGCGTGCATCATTCATTCGTATTGCATGCACCGGGCTCGGTGCATCATTCAAACTGCATTGTATTTCAATTCCCATTTGAATACATGTATCAATTGTGATATTCGTATGCCATCTTAGGTAGCCGAGCCTACTTAGTTGCATTTTGCATGTGTTGTATTAGGCATTGTTGACATAGCTAGGATCATGCATTGATTTCTAACTGGTCTTCTGTTTTGGCTCGGAGTACACTGTAAGTGTTTACGCTTTAGCATACTGCATGAGATGTGTGAGTGTTGCCATGATAGCATGCTTGCCATGAGGCTATTTGCTTAAGTGATTAACTGCATGAATGCCTGTGGATGAAGGCTTCATTGCTTGAATTGGAACAATTCTTCAAAATGTGCGTTTTAAGTCCACTTGAAGTAGCAAATCATGTTTTAAGCCCACTTGAAGGTGGCAAATCTGCGTTTTAGCCTACTTGCGAGTAGCATCTTCAAACCATTTTCGAAAACGAACATGAGATGTTTTGTTTCAAATCGAGTGATTTAGTCTATACTTGTATGCTGTGCGCATCACATAGTAAGTTAGATTAATAAATCAGAATAAGAACGCATGTATTTTCAAAACAAAATATCATGTTAGTAGAGGCCGATCCTTTGATCGGGCGAGCGGGGGTGCTCATTTCAAGACCTTCCCCTCTCGTACCCAAGTTCCCGAGCCGAGGCAACTTTGGTGATGACGGACACGTAGCCTTAGGCACGAGTCAGGGTTTCCTAAATTTCTCAAAATAAAATATTTAGGTGGCGACTCTGAAATCTGGCAAAACAGTTCATGTTTGGCGCTTTTTGATTCAAAATTGATTTTTCAAAACCAATTGCCGGATTTGGACTCTTTGGTGATTGCACTTTGTGAGATTAGATTCAGAACCGTGAGAAGAGTCCGAACTGTAGTAGCTATGAACCCAATTCACGCCATCTCCGAAAAGGGGGGCGCGCGGAGCGTGTTCTGGGCGGTCTACAATAACAAACGATAATTGTAATTTTTAATATTATAAGACCGATTCATATTTAAAAAAAACCTTATGGGTGTATTTGTAATTTGTTAAAAAATAAAATATTTATGTTTCATAATTGACTAAAAATGTTTGCACAATTGCGAAAAAACCTGTTTCATAATTGACCAAACCTATTGCATAATTGACCAAAAATGTTTGTGTAATTACGAAAAAAATCTTCACTCGACATATAGATCATCATTAGTAAATTATTGAAAATGAAAGGATAAAATCAAAAAGAAAAGACGAATCTCAAGCAGTGAAACGATACTTATATATATAGATAGAATAATGTTATATGCACCAATTAGTATACTAACTAGTATACCAATTGATGATATGACATAATTTAAGAAGTTTTTTATATTTGTAATTTGTATAATAAGTGGAGCTAATAATAATGTCATAACTAGTATTAATACACTAATTAATATACTAATTAATATATGTAGCACTGTTGATATAGATATAGTTAGCACCAACCACATTTAGCACCAATCCTAATTAATGAGCTAACTAACCAATAACTTAACGAGCCCAATGGAGGATCCAAAAAAATGTTTGTCTGTTGCCTAAGCTAATGAATGACACTAATGGCTCTTTAATATAGTCATGACAAATTCTATTTATATAAAAAATAGAGTTATGTTAGGGAGCCCAAACAAATTACCAAATGAATTATCAAACCTCTCACATTAGTGTGGGACCCACACAAATTACATGTGTATGGGTTTCACACCCATGTAAAAGGTTTGATAATTTATTTGGGATCTATAGCATTTTCCTAAAAAATATTATAAAAAAATGTGATAATAATATTGTTGTAAATATAAATCATCTTTGTAAGTGTCTTATTTTAAAGAGAAATGTCCTTATTTACAGGTACATAGGTGTTGTTTTGATGGAATCTATTGTAAATTAAAAGTTGAATAATTTAAAAGCACAGACGAAAAATATCTCTCACTTGAGTTATAAAAGTTGTTTTTAGTTTATTAAAATTATTTTTTTTTAATAAGGTATAAGCAGAAACTATGCTAAATAGTCTGTAAATAGCTTGATAGACTTTTTAAAATAAAAAATAAATAAATAAATAAATAACCTATCTATCTATCTATCATATAAGTAAAAGAAGGTTTTCAGTGAGAATAGCTAAGAGAGCTCTAAGTGCTCAAACTAAATTTATTGATTTTTCAATTTAAAAAAATAATTAATAATCACACACTAACACTTTCTTTTTTAAGCAAAGAGTGTATTTTTTATTCCTAAAATCATTTCTTTCTTACCGTCAAACAAGGAAGAAGTTTTCTAATTAAGAAAAAATAATTAATAAATCACACACTCAAAAAAAGAGTTTTTCAATTTTTAAAAAAATTAATAAATCACAAACTCAAAAATATTTTGTCATAAAATATTTTCTATTAAAATATTTTAAATTCTTCACCATAAAGCATAAAATAATTTATATAATTAAAATTTCATAATATGTTTCCTTTTCTCTCACCATGGCCATTGCTACTCAATGTATATATCAAACCTCATTATTTCCGTACATAGTAAATGTTAATACGTTTTTTTTTAAGGTTTAAATTGTCAACTTAAGTTTTTTTTTTTAATTTTTATTTTTTTAATAATGACAATACCAAGTGTCATTATGTCGTGCATTTTAATTAGTTCATAATTAAATTTATGGAGTTTTATATTAAACCCCTAAATTATGCCCCCATAATTACCTTTTTAAATTACTTCCTTAATTTGTGTTTACCTTACCAAATTTATTTTCAAAATTGCTTCCATAAGATTGCATTAATGCATGATTTTGATACATTCATATATACACATATGGAAAATAATTAATTTTTTAACTTAAATTTAAACATTATTCGTTCTTTAACATGGCCTGAGCTTCTCTCCAATCTTCCATTGGACTAAAGAGGTGTTGTTGGGCCTTGTGGGCCCACTTTTGGACCCTATTTTAATAATCAGAACCATTCATATTTTAGAATTCATCGAGTACATCATCCCTTCAGAAAATCAAGTCGATCGAATAACGACAACCATTTGTTTGTATTAGTTTTACATGAAAAAATAGATGGTAAAAAAATAAACGATTTATACAAAATTGATCCAAACACGTGATTTCCGTTCTCTAATTGACTTGATTTTTTGTAGGGATGATGTATTCAACGAATCCTAAAATGTGAATGGTTCGGATCATCAAAACGGAGCCCAAAATTGGCCCATTGAATGTTTAAACGATATTGGAACTCTCAAACTAACTCATACCAGTCACAAATCGATAAATTATAATATAATTTATACATAATGTTTAAATTTATTATTATCAAATATTTTTACTAATAAATTGTTAATTTTGTAGATTAAGTGTAAGATTAAAGCTGAAATATGTCATATAATTTAGGGCGGCTCTATTTTAGATAATTTTTTAATATATGAATATGTGTATCTATTTATTTCATCGTGTTAACATAAATATATAATTTTTTACCGAAGGTTAATTTTTTGAATAGATATGCATAAAATATGTTCATATTTTTTATTTAAAAATTTAAAAATACTTATAGATATTTATTTACGAATTTAATAAATAAATAAGTTAAATGATTCATAAGTTAAGCATAGACCAAGACAATTTTTAATGATTATGTGAAGGTCACATTGGCATAAATATACAAGTCATTTATGTCTAATTTTGATAAAAATGAATCAAATTTAATTGATTATAAATCATTTTTACTACATATTTTGGATAAATTTAAATTATAATTTATTTTTAAAATTAATTTTTAATTATTTATTTATACTTGTGCATAGCACTCCCAAGACCACTTTATCAGCTCTTAACACAAAATAAAAATAAAACTAATTATGATTTTAAAAAGAAAAGTGATTTTTTTTTTTTATTTAGTAGTTTCAGAATACAAAAATTATTGAAATTTATAGGTTATTGACGCAAGAAAAAATTAAGAAATAAAAAGGTGATCCCTTGATTTTTATTTTATTTTTTTAATTAAGTAGCTTTAGAATATAAAAATTGTTAAAAATTATTAGTAGTAGACACAAAATAGAGTTAAAAATTGTATAATAAGATATCATAAATGTTTATTTTTTAACTACACAAAATTTAAATTTAAAAAAAAAATTATAACTCTTATCTAATTTTTAAGTTACTACACCTCAGTTCTTATTTTTGAGATTTTTTTTTTTTTTACAAATTTTAAAAACTTATAGATGATATTTCATTATTATCCAATTTTTAAACTACTACCTCTTCTGTTCTTCTATTATTAGAGTTATATAAGAATTTTTTTTTTCAAGTATATCTTATTTTATTTTTGAATTTTCAAGTTTTAACTTGATTTCTTTTTTTTCAATCTTCATTTGATGTTTACTGAATTTCTCTCTATCTCATTTTTTTAGAATTTATTTAATTTTCTCTTTCTATATTCTTATAGTTCATCCTCAAATTTAAACTTGATTTTTTTTTTATCTTTATCTTATATTTACAGAATCCACTCTCCCTCTTGATTTTCAGTTGAGTTTATTCTTTTTTGAAAATTTATCAAATTTTCTCTTTCTATATTCATCTTCAAAACTTAAATTTTTTTTTATAATCTTTATCTTATTTATAGAATTTCACTCTTACTCTTCCTTTTCAGTTGAGTATATTCAATTGAGTATATTTTTTTTTTAAAAATTAATTAATCCTACATATCTATATAAACATAGTAAAATCACTCAAATGTATTATTTAAACATCAATCTAAACTAATTTTATAATATTTAATTAATTTTTAACATATTTAATATTATTTATCACGTTGTTACATGTCTGTGTATAACTTGAATTTTATGCTAGTACTATTTTACAAAAATACTCATATATATATATATATATATATATTACATCAAACAGCCCCATACTATCTTATAAAATAGGAGAGAGGGTATGGATCCAAACAAGAGGACATTGATATGACAATACAATGATGAAAACAACAAAAGACAGGATAAATGATTTCACGAAGGTTTATGTCTCGATTCGTGGCTCTTGCAATAAAATCAAATTGTTATTGTGGTAGTACATGCATGTGAAAACAAAATACTACCAATTTAAAAAAATTATTTACAATTTATTTAGATATATTAGTATACAATTCAGATTTATTTTACACATAAATTTTATAATACACACTTTTCATCTCCACCACATAATTTATTCTGGACTAAAATATGGAATTCAAAATCTAGATCCACAGACTTTCTGATATGGAAAACTAGATCTAGAAAATGTAACTAGGTTTTTCATTTTAAAAAAAAAGATTAAATTATAAATATACCTCTAAGATTTGATTAAAATACGAATCGCCCCCTGTGATTTTAGAAATTACATTCCACCCCTGAGGTTTCTAATTTTATAACAAATCGTCCTTTTTATTAATAAATCATCAAGTCAATTAATAATTTTTAATGATGTTAGAAACATGTTTTAATTAATAATTTAGTTAATTTTATTATTATATAGGAGAGCAATTATGAATTTCATTTTTTTAGTTAATTCTGTTAAATAAAAAAAATACTAACGAGGAGGTATTTGTAATTTTTCAAACTACAGGAGATAATCTGTACTTTAAGCAAATCTCAGGGAGTGTACTTGTAATTTATCCTAAAAAAAACAAATTTTGTTTTAAAAATATATTTTATAAAATATTTATCTTAATTTAGCTAACTCAAGTATTCCAAAGCACTCGTTAAGAAGACTATATTTTAAAGAGTTGTGTTATTTAAGTTTAAAAATTAGATTTATCATGTTGGGATAATGTATGTATTAAAATATATTAAAATATCTAAAATAAATATCTTTCTTATATATATTTTTTAATTATTCACCAATCATCTTATTTACACATCATTAAGTTTAAAAAATAAATTCATAAAATTGACTTGTATATCATCTCATTTACACATTATTTTTTTATATTATCTTTCTACTTTACACATTATGTTTCTTATCTTTCTACATTAATGATGTTTCTAAAATTTTATACTAATTTAAATTTTAGTATAAATCATGTAAAATTTAAAATTTAAACAATATATTGTGTTTATAAAGTAATTTAAACAATTCTAAACAATATAATTGTTTATTTTAAACACATTACTGAATTGTTTAGAATTGTTTAGAATATATTTTAAACAATACAATGTATTCATTACTGAAAATTTAGAATATATTGTTTAAAATATTTTAGAATACAATACAATACAATATTTTAAACAATACAATATATTGTTTAAACAATAATACATTTTAGAATACATTGTTTAGAATATATTTTAAACTGTATATTTAAACATTACTGAATATTCTAAACAATACAATATATTCTAATATTTTACTTAAATTTTAAACATTACTGAATATATTTTAAACAATATATTCTAAACAATTATATTTATTGTATTGTTTATTGTTTAGAATTGTTTACTGAATATATTCTAAACAATACAATTCTAAACATATTCTAAAAACACATATTTTAAACAATATATTCTAAACAATACAATTCTAAACAATTCAGTTTAAACAATATATTCTAAACAATTCAGTTTAAACAATACAATTTAAACAATTCTAAACAATATATAAAATAAATTTCTAGTATAAACACATCATGTAAAATAATTTCTAGTATAAATTTCTAATTTCAACAATATAAAAACATACATATATTGTTTAAAATTTAAAACATACATTATAAAATTTAAAAATAATTTCAGTTTTAGAAATAATTTAAATTTATACTAATTTAAAACATACATAATGTGTTTATAAAATTAGTATAAAATTTAATCTTTCTGCATTAAATTATTATAAAATTTAATGATGTTTCTGAACAAAGAATAAGATTGTCTTTCAGTTTTTTTTTTTTTTTTGGACATATTTGTGAATTGAAATATTCGCTTTAATGTTGAGTTTTATTTCGGATTTATTCCGTATATTGTTTTAAAAGTTTGGTAATCATTTCGATTTAATTCGATTAATTAAATTCTGGAAAAAAAAATGAAATGTTTATAAAATTAGTATAAAATTTAATCTTTCTATATTAAATTAGTATAAAATTTAATGATGTTTCTTAACAAAGAATAAGATTGTCTTTCAGTTTTTTTTTTTTTTTTTTTTTTGGACATATTTGTGAATTGAAATATTCGCTTTAATGTTGAGTTTTATTTCTGATTTATTCCGTATATTGTTTTAAAAGTTTGGTAACCATTTCGATTTAATTCGATTAATTAAATTCTGGAAAAAAAAAAAATATGAAGTGTTAGAATTTGTGTTTTGGAATTTCAGGAAATTCGTCTCATCGAGAGTTTTTCGATGATATAAAGAATGTCTCAAACAGAGTCTGAATGAACCCACACAGTGTCAGAAAGTTTGGTGGTTTTGTTATCAAATGATGACATCATCATGATTCAGAGATGATGTCAGTGCCATGTAGTAGCCTAGGTAGCAGCCATGTCAGTGACATGTGGCAAACCAATCAGCGACATGTCAACAAGACTACCATGTCATCAGAATTTTTTTCTAGAAATTGCATTTTGGACCCTGAATTTTAGGATAATTTCATTTTGATCCAAAAACCTTTTAAAATTGTAGTTTAACCCCTAAATTTTTGTAGTATTTGCATTTTAACCCCTCAAGTATATGGTATATGATATTTGCAGTTTGACCCTTAGAGTTTATGGTATTTGCAATTTAGCCCTTCGAAGTTTATGAAGTTACGTTTTGACCCCTAAAAAAGTAGAAGAGTCTGTTCTTGGCTAAACAGATCATTCCAGATGCAACCGTGAATTCTGTTTTTGTATATTTTAAAAAATTTTAGTTGTTATAGTTGCATTTCAATTTGTAGTAGTTTTAATTTCTAGTTTGTAACAGTTCCACCATAGTGAAAGAAAATGGAGAAAGAAAGAAATTATAAACCTTCGGATTTATAGAAATTTTTAAGATTAATTTTATTATTTCCAAAGTGGTTTGGTTTTCTGTATAGAAACCAAAGTATTTAGCCTTGGCTAAAGAGTATTTCTAAGTTATGTTCAGAAATGACAACTAAGATGGATTTGGTTTCAATCCTTTGTGGTTAGATGAAGTCTTTGAGGGTAGGAAACCAAGTTTTGAGAAAGTGTTTGGTTATAATCTGATTATTTTCAAAGTGTTTTGTTTTAAGAAAAGAAACCAAATTTTAGTATTAGCTGAAATATTTCTAATTTTTATTCAGAAATAATGAGCTCAATTCCGAGAGTACCGGCTAACTTTTATGAGTGGTTTAATTCTGATAGCAATTTTTAATTGCTTGTAAGTTTTGTGAACTTGATTTGTTTTAACCAAGTTTATCCCTTGAAAAACTTAATTCCAAATTTGTTTCTCATAGACTAGGATTCAACATGCTCTTGAAAGTTTTGTCTAAGATTAACTGGGCCTTAAGTGGGACTAGCGTGACCCCTCCAATTTTCCTAAAAACTTTCCTGACCATGTTCTATTCTAGGATAAGTGATGAGATCAATTTTGAATTAAATTTCAGACTTTGGATTTGCTAGTGTTAAATTTAGTTTTTGGAAAAATATAATAGTGAAATTCTGTTGTGATTTTTTAGAAATGGTTTCAAGAGGTGACAACAGAAAATATTGTTCCAACTGATAAGCTTAAGCCTTGTGAGGTTCTTAAAGAAAGATCTAGAGAGATCAAGTTTGATTAAAGGAAATCATAAGATTACATGATAATATCTTTGAATTAATTAGAGGCAATTAGTATGTTATCCGTGTGTCAATTATTGCTATGTGACTTTGCTTAAAGGCAAAGATGAGACAACCCGTGAGGGTAGGTGAATGTATTTTTTGAATTTTTATAATTTTGAATATACTCTAGAATTGGTGACTCCTAGTGAGTGCAAGATCACTAATCACAGAGATATAAAACTGGTGGTTCCTAGGGGGTGTTAGACCACTGACGACTCAGTTATGAGAATGTGGTTCTTAATAGTGAACAGATTACTGATCATATGTTAGTAATGAAAGAGTCTATTGATCTTATGTCAAGATGTTGTGATTCCTAGTAATGGAGTGACTACTGATCACATGTCAAGATATTCTGATTCCTAGTAGTGAAAAGTCTACTGACCACATGCTAAGAAATTAGTGATTCCTAGTGTAACATGCCCGGGAGGTACCCGCGCGCGTTAAACAGTTCGGACCCTCGGTCTCTTTGATCTAGTCTCACTAGTGCAATGTGAAACGTAGATGAGAGTCCACATTTGGCAACTTTTAAAAAATCCATTTTATTGCAAAAAAAAATTTGCCAGAAATGGATTACATCATCATATCTCAGAGTCGCCACCTAATAGTTTGGGAAATTAGGAAACCCATGACTTGTGGGAAGGCCACAGTTCGTCATAACCAAAGTTGTCTTAGTTCGAAACCTTAGGTATGATAGGGGAATGTCATTAATTAAGCACCCCCGCTCACCCAATCAAAAGATCAACCTTTACTAAATCATGATATGAATTTTATTTACTTTATATGTTCATATTCTGATTATTTAATAAATCCTAAAAAAATTACTATGTGAAGCATACAAGTATAGACTACGAAACCCATTTTGGAACAACTTGATTTCATGTAGTTTTGAAAGAGTTTTGAAGATGTACAACCCAAATAAATTGAGTTTATAAACATGAAAATCAATATCATTCCAAATTAAGCAACACAACCTCCATCCACTGGCATTCATAGAGTTATATCACATAAGCAAATAGCCTATGCTAAAGCATAAAAACTTACATGTTTGATGTCCCGCGAACAAGCTACAAAATAAAGTTAGTAAAACATGCATGATCTTATATACAAAATCCTAATGCAATTCAATCATGAGATGCAATTAAAGATTCAGCTTCTAAGATATGACATGTGAATCATCTTAAGAACATGAGGTAGCACACATAATCACATAAGAATTGATTAAATCCACAAATGCAAAATTAGTCGAACCAAGATGCATGAAACATGGATGCAAAGCATGGATATAATGAAAGACAAAATATGATGCATATTCACAGATAAAGAGAGCAAGTAAAAGAACGGGATAGAAAGAAGTGGGGCGGGAAATTATTACAACACTTGAAAGAATAAGTACAAACCAAATTAGAGGGGGGTGAAGAGAATATTACAAAAAAATAAAAACCTCACAATACACTTAAAATAAAATAAACAAAAGAAAAAAAAAGATTCATGTGCCTTGGAAACCACCAGAAGTTGGTTAACATTGAAAGATAACACTGTCTTGTCCAAAAGAAGCTAACCAGCCGGACAAATAGGCCTCGCAAAACCTGTCTTATTGCGAGACCAAGAAAACGAACAAACAAAAAATATGTCGGTGGCTCAACTAACCACTACCGGTTAGATTAAAAACAAGAAAACAAATATGAAATTAAAAAAAAAAAATGCAAACTTATAACAAAACTAACATAAACCTAAAACAAGAAAACAAATATAAGGTAGAACATGCAAGATTACAACAAAACTAATATGAGACTAATACAAGAAAAATATAAGCTAGGAAATGCAAGATTACAACATAATTACTATGAAACTAAAACAAAAAAACAAATATAAAATAGAGCATGCAAGATTACAACAAAACTAACATGAACCTAAAACAAAAAAAGAAAATATGAGGTAGAACATGCAAGATTATAACAAAACTAATATGAGACTAATACAATAAAAATATAAGTTAGGAAATGTAAGATTACAACATAATTACTATGAAACTAAAACAAGAAAACAAATATAAGATAGAACATGCAAGATTACAACAAAACTAACATGAACCTGAAACAAACAAAAAAAAAAAAAATATGAGGTAGAATATGCAAGATTACAACAAAACTAATATAAGACTAACACAAGAAAAATATAAGCTAAGAAATGCAAGATTACAACACAATTACTATGAAACTAAAATAAGAAAGCAAATATAAGATAGAACATGCAAGATTACATCATGAACTTAAAACAAGAAAGCAAATATGAGGTAGAACATGCAAGATTACAACAAAACTAATATGAAATTAAAGCAAGTGAATAAAAATGAATAAATAAATAAATAATTATGAGCTAAACAAACTACTTAGATTACAACAACACACTATGAAATATAAAGTAAGAAAATAAATATGAGATAAACAAACCACTTGGATTATAACAAAACACTATGAAATAAGAAGCAAAAAATAAATATGAGATAGAAAATATAAGAAAATGAATGACTACAAATTCACCTTCCAAAGAAAGATTGAACTTCTTAATTTCCAAACTTTCTCTTAATCGCCCTCAAGTTTAGGAAGTGTGTTCTCAATCCTCAATTTGAAACTAGAATGGAACGCTGGGTATGTATGGTGGAAAAGTGGCTAGCTCTCTTATTTTTTTCCACTTTCAATAACACTCACTTTTTCCTTTAATCAATCACTTACTGAAATTTAGCTATTTCAGAATTTTTAGAGGAGTTTTGGGTGTAGAAAAGATGGAATTTCAATTTGTATGGAAGGTATGACGTGTATATGAAAGATAGGAGTATTTTTTGCTCAAAAACTCATTTTTTCTCTCTTTTTCACCCTTTTCTCACTCTTTTCTCTTCAATTTCGTGGTCTTCCTTCTCTCTTACAATCTGATCATTCTATATAGGCAATGAGGGAGAGTGAAGGTCAAAAAGAAGGTGGGAGACAAGAATGTGATAAGAGGGCAAATTTTCAAGGTGGTTGCATGGAATACTCCTTTATAAATGCAAACAAAACCTATTTTTGACAATGGATAATGATTAGGGATATATTTGGTAATATATGGGTCGGCCAATAGGGTAGGGGAGTGTCCCACACACTAGAAAAAAAATGCAAAAAATACACATTTACCTGCTGGTTTAAAATGGTCAAATATTATTTGAGGGGAAATATAACACAAGGCAAAGTTTTGGCAGAGTGGTTAAAGTGTTGGGTGTGGAGTCTTAGGTTGGGGGTTCAAATCCCTTCACCAACATTCCTTAAATTCATTTATTTGGGTAAAGACAAGTCAGTGCCACATCATCAACAAGGACCAATCCAATTTTGCCACGTCAACGTCTCAGTCAGCATAGACGGAAAATTCTGCATATGGATAGAATATTCCTTGACTTAACAAAATATTCCTTCACATAACAGAATATTCCCTGAGTTTACAATTTGGCCCAGAAGTTTCAAATAATTATACTGTAACCCAAATTTCGGAACAATTTTTCAGTGAGGCCCCAGAAGTGCAACAATGGTTTATCCTAGCTAAACGAACCATTCTAGACGCAACCGTGAGCTCAAAATATGCCCTTGGAAAGGTAATTTGTGGCTGTTTAGGGTTGGAAACAGGGCTCAAATTCTAAGTTTTCTTATTGAGGATTCTGTAAGAAACACTTTCTTTTTTTGTCATCATAGGGCAATCAAAAGAAAGTGCCCAAGTCTCAGAGCCGGTCAAAATGAGGTGTCTACATCTAGTGATAAGATTACTGGCCATGTTATGAAGTTTTGAATTGTAAACTATTTAACACTGGATCTGTGTTTCCGAATAAGTAAGGCTATTGACTTCAAAGTGACATATTGAACCAAACTTGTTTGGTGCCTTGAATTCGGAAAAACCCTAATTTGGTTGATAATGGCTTGGGAATGTGTTTTCTGTGATATGATTTTGAGAGTTTCATAATCATTGTGACACAAGGAATTGTTTAAAGACCCTGTATGAATTTTTGGAGAGGCAGGGAGCTTTCGTATAAATTCTACAAATGTGGGGGTGTCATGTAAAAGATGGCAAATGTGGGGGTGTCATGCAAAAGGTGGAAATACCTAAACCCAAGCGGGTAGGATAGACTTAAAAATCCGTTGACTTTGTGTTCAACTGTTATGCATAATTGTTATAATTATCTTAAAATAATTTAATAAATTAAAAAAATTATTCTTATAATTATTTTAAAATAATTTAATATTTTATCTTATGATATATATATATATATATATAATTTATAAGTTAATTTTTATATTTATAACTTTTTAAATTATTAGTTTTAAAAAATTAAATATATATATATAAGTCCAATTAGTGCAATTTTGATAATTTGTATTTAAAAAAAAAGTTAAATCAGATTAAATGAGTTATGACGTACTTTTTCTTGTTATAAAAATATACAAATTTAAAAGTTATAATTAAGACGAATATATAATTTTATTATTAAATGTGAAGTGAAGTGATATTTAACAATAATTAATATGATGTTTCTATTATTAATCCAATAGTTTAAGTTACATTTATTTTGATTTTAATTTCATAACTAAAAATATAATATGAATATAATACACACATGGATTTTTAGTCTTTAAGAATAAGAAGGTTTCAAAATATTTTCAAATTTTCATCATTTTCTTTTAATTTTTTTCTATCTAATTTGATTTTAAATTTGAATAAAATTTTTGATTTTATATGAATTACTTTAACTTTTTCATTAAATTTTTATCAATTTTTAAAAGAATTTCATTGTTATTCCAATTTTTTTTTCTTTTCACCAATTTTGATGGAAAAAATAATAATTTTCAACATTTCATCTTTTTAAATTTTTATCAAATTATAATTTGATAAAAAAAAATATTAAGGGTTAAACATTCTCTTAATTTGAATTATAGTGAAATAACATCTTGAAATAGTCAAAGTTTGAGTCTGTGGTTCATTAAAATGTATAATTTAATTAATTCTTTTCTCATATTTGTATAAAAATTGACACTTATGACAGCATCATTGTAAGTTAGATTATGGAAAAAATTTTGAGGTGTCAAACATTTTCCATTTGTAAATATCATACTTATTTAAAAAAATAAAAATAAAAATGTGTAACTTTTGGATATATGTTTATCAATTTTATTTTGTGGACATAAACAATTGATGTTTTAATTTAAAAATTAAAAAATAGATTGGGTTTTTTAGAGATAAAATAAGTCATCCAACTCTTCCATACACTATTTAAGATGGACTATTTAATCATATAAAAAAATAGAAATTATATTTAGAGATTATCCCTATATATTATGCTATTATATAAAACTATAGCTGTAACAAATTAACTATAATATATATGAAAAGTTATATTAAGCTTCCATTTTCAATTAATTGAATTACAATTAACAAACTCACAAATAGCTGTAATTGTATAACGGGGTGGAAAGAGGATAAAAATAAATAACACAATAATATTTAAAAGTTTTAAATTTACCTAATGTTATAGTTAAATCTTGAATTCTCAATAATTTTTCACATTTTCTATAAAATAAAATGACAATAAAAAAAAAAAAATTGATACCTATTTTTTTACTTCGATTTTATGGTCTTCATTAAAGAAAATAAAATTCGATCAAAATTCTTGGCACAGAACGGATATAGATACTTCGATTGTAATTATAATCACTAATAATTCTTTTTCACCATGCAAACCTGTAAATAAATACATAAACCTCACTAAAACCAAAACCGAAACCAAAACCAAAACCAAAACCAAAACCAAACCAACATCAGAGAAAGAGAATCACACATGAAAAAAATAAAATTAAAAAACAAATAAATTTATGGAATGAGATAATGTTATCTCCAACAACTTAGGTCTCACCTAACCCAATCCGTTAGCTCATCTGCCAGTGACCGCGGAGTTTAGGAGTTAGGATGACTAATCAGATTATTCTTTAAATAAGACTTAAAAATTGATTAATTTGTCTCATTAAGTGATTTAAAATTTTGATAGATATACATAAGAAAAATAGATAATTATATTACTAAATCATAATTCAAATTTAGATATTGTCATATTTTTTTGAGATCCATATCTAAATTCTTTTTCTTTTTCTTTTTTTAATTTTTGTGTTTTTTTTTATTATTATTTAAGATGGAGTTGTGGCTTTCTTTTTTTTTTTTTAATTTAATTTATCTATGGTTTCTATTTGTTTTTAATTATTGTTATTTAGGTAAGTTATAATGTGAGTTAGATATGTAATAGACATGTGAATTTTATTGATTTAAAATATAATGGTGGGAGACATTTTCAAATTAGATTTGTTTAAATAAACTTTAAAGATTTTTAAAATTTAAAATTAGATATTGAGATACAAAAGAAAGATTTTAACTGAATAAATAAAAATCAAATTTATTAATTTTATCTATTTGTATATCTGATTTTTAGTTTTTTTTTTTTTTGTTATGTTATAATATAATATATAAGATATAGATAGATATTCACAACTTTCATGAAAAATATTATCTGATTTTTTAGGGAAGAGAGAACGCAGACAAGTTTTAATATTTTTTTTAGAAATCGGTGGGAAAGATTAGGATAGAGAGATTATGAAATATTTTTGTTATCTTTCCATTTGAAATTCATAAATCAATGGATAATTCTCTAAAATAATTAAATAAATAAACCAGTCAATATTTTTTTTAAATCTTTTTATAAATTGAAAAATCAATAATTTTAGAAAATTGATTAATTTGTCTGTGATTTAAAATTTTGATAGATATACATCACAAAAAAAAAAAGATAATTATATTATTAAATCATAATTCAACTTTAGATATTGTTACATCTTTTTGAGATTCATATCTAAATTATTATCTTCTTTATTTTTGTGTGGTTACTATTTGTTTTTTTTTTCAATTTATTTTAGATAGAGTTGTGGGTTTTTATTTATTTTTTTTTAAAATTTAATTTGTCTGTGGTTCTATTTGTTTTTAATTATTATTATTTAGGCAAATTATGATGCGAGTTAAATATGTGATAAATATGTGAGTTTTGTTTATTTAAAGTATGATAGTGGGAGATATTTTCAAATCAGATTTGTTTAGATAGACTTTATAGATTTTTAAAATTTAAAATTGGATATTGAGAGGCAAAAGAAGTATTTTAACTGAATAAATAAAAATTTAATTTATTAATTTTATCTGTTTGTATATCTAATTTTTTTTTTTTTTTTTTGGTTATGTTATAATATAATATATAAGATATAGAAACATACTCACAACTTTTATAAAAAATATTATCTGATTTTTTGGAGGAAAGAAAAGGAATGCAAGTTTTAATTTTTTTTTTTTTAAATTGATGAGAGAGATTATGATGGAGAGATTATGAAATATTTTTGTTATCTTCCCATTATTATTTCTAAAATAATTAAATGAATAAATCAACCAATAGGTTCTTTTAATCTATTTTATAAATTGAAAAATCAATATAATTTTAGAATAGGAGTTTGGAGCTCTTAGGAGGCTTGCTTTTCATTAGAAATTCTCATTTTTCTTATATAATATATAGATAGATATAGATATTTTATTCATTTTAGATATTTTTTAATATACAAATTATTTTTTTAAATTTTTTATAAAAATAATTTAACAATTCCATCACTAACCATAGTGTATGAAAGAAATTGAAAATGGTGTTATAATAACTATAAGAGAAGTCAAAAAGGCTTAAGAATTAAAAGAAGACAATAAATACTAAAGTTATTTTGTGTTTTAAATCAAAAAATTAAAAAATTAAAATTGACTTATTAAATGTGGATTAAAAATTTATTTTCTTCTATAATATATGTAGCTAATGATTATTTTGTTTTCAAAGCCTTGCAGGCTTTTTGATGATGTATTTAATGACTTGTAGACAAATTTCTGGGGGAGATATACATGCAACAGCTAACAAATAAAAGCATGCCACGTATAAAATTTAATGTATTTAATTAGTTTGGTCGGATCGGGTTGAATGGTTTTGCATTCTATAAAACCGAGACTCGACCCATACATGAAAAAAAATTTACAGTTGCTATCCGCAGCCGATCGAGTTGTCTGACAAAATTATTCGCAATATCATTTTTCGAGTCGGATTGGTCGGCTACATCGTTGCACACCTCTAATTTACTCCTAGGCGAGATATTTGATCAAATATTTATTAAAATTTTTAAAATTTTTAATATTTTTGTCCAAAATAATATTTGTTTGTTGCCTACCCTAATGAATGACCCAAATTGCTCTTTAATATAGTCATGTCAAATTTTACTTACATATAAAATTTATAAATAAAAAAATAAAAAAAATACAAGAATAATGTGATAATGATATTATTATAAATATTAATCACTTTTATAAGTGTTTTATTTTAAAAAGAAATGTCCCTATGTACATGTATGTAAGTGTTGTTTTTATGTAGTTGGTTGTTAATTAAAAGTTTATAATTTAAAAACACAAACAAAAAACATCTTTAACTTGATTTTTAAAAATCAATTGTTTTTAGTTTATTAAAATTATTTCTATTTAATAAAGTAAGTTAAACAGTCTGTAAATAGTTTGAGATAGACTTTTAAATTTAAATTTAAAAAAAAAAAAAACTATAAACAGTTGACATAAATTATATGAAAAAACCATATAGTATTTTATAAAAATGCTCAGATATATTACATCAAACAGCCCAAATACCATCTTATAAAATTGGAGAGAGGATATGGAGCCAAACAAGAGAAGCACATTGACATGACATGATCAATACAATGATAAAAACAACAAAATAGAGGATAAATTATTTTGGAGAGGTTTATGTCTCGGTTTGTGGCTCTTCCAATAAAATTAAAATGTTAGTGTGGTGGGACATGCATGTGAAAACAGAACACTAACAATTAAAAAAAAATATTAATATATGGTTTAAATTTGTTAATGTATATTATTATATTATACTTGTCTATTTGTATCTCTATCTTCCTATATCTCTATCTCTATCTCTATCTCCATGATCCTACTACTCTTAGTTCTCCTCTTTCCTCATGACATTCTCGGTTAGGTCATGTTTCTTTTGGTCGTTTACGATCTCTAGTTTTCAGTGATCAGTTAGGTCTTGTTCCAAATGATAAAGTAGATTGTCTATCTTGTCAATTAGCAAAACCGTCTGCTTTACCATTTCCATCCAGTACTTCTATGTCTTATGCACCTTTTAATCTCATACACTCTGATGTTTGGGGACCGGCACCTAATACCACTATGGGGGGATCTAAATACTTTGTTATTTTTGTAGATGATTTGACTCGTTTTACCTGGTTATTTCTTATGAAGTCTTGCTCTGATACCATGTTAGAATGGTTGATAGAAAAGGAAAATTGTGTATCTGTATTATATTGAATTGAATGAATGAACACACTAGGAGAAGTCTATAGTGTGAGTGAATTTCTGACTACACTGCCAACTCAGTATTCAGCTGGAGAGCACTGGCAGAATAGATGGCGCCTGATTGACCTGCAACAGAAAGAAGAGATTCCGGCGGTGGTTCGTCCACCTGGGGGCACTCCGACGATCAAGTTAGTTATCTCTCAAAGATAAATCAAGTGCTTAACTCACTGTTCAGAATATAAATTGCGTACCTTAGAACCATGGTGGTGCCTCTCTTTTATAGCCAACACAAACTCAGTTCCAATAGAAACCTAGCTTCAATGGACTTCAGTTCAGTACTTATCCTGGACTCTCTAATAGATAAAGATAAATTCCCTAAGAGCTTTATCTTTATCCAGACTGAAGTCCTTTCTCACTCTAGGACTCTTGTCCCTTATCCGCTTATCCCGGATTCCGATATCTTCGGAGATAACCTCGGCCTAACCGAGATTATCTCGGCGTTATGACCGGGATACGTGGCACCTCGACTGACACGTCAGCGTCACCTTGGCCACGTGTTGGTACTCAGAAAATATGTCCCCACAACTGCCCCCTAGGTTCCATTACCTCAGCATCCTGAGATGATGAAACCTATATCGTCATACCGTATAGCATGTCGGCTATCTTGCTCTATCATTCATTACCGTGGTCATAATACGTCGGCTTCACACGACTAGGACCTGTATTCTGTCTCATCAAGGCTTTAGAATCAATAACCTAGTTTGTTCAAGTTTATTTAGCCGAGATCGCCCTACTCGCCGAGGTCTTATCTTCGTTAAATCGTGAACTCCAAGATGTCTATCATGCGCATGAGCTGTCACGCACAACATTTCAACCGTTTCTACCACGTGTTTTTAATCCATTAGACCGTGTTTGATATGCGCTATTAAATCGCCTCGTGCCTACGTGCGCCGTCTGATAGATACGTCGTTCCAGGCACATTTAATTGCATTTTGCCGCCTCTTCACGTTTTTGACAAAACTCGTTCCCTCTCTCTTCGTCTTTTCACTTATCATCGTTTTTGTTCAAACTCTCTCTCTCTCTTACTTTCTCAAATCCTCCATTGTTCCAAGCTCTCAAGCTCTGCTACCACCGCCGTTCACCTCCTTCGGCGAGGCTCTTGCTAATCTTTTCCGTTGCTGCAGTTCGTCTGAATTCGGCGAACTCAACGCCGGCTTCTTTTCTTCGGTGAGTTACTATTTCTTCCCGATTTAACTTCTTGTTTCAGTTTTTTGTCTTGCTTTACTGAACTCCACTGCTCTGCCTCTGCAATCCTACTCATATCTTTGATATTTCAACTTGTATCTTGTTTTCCACCATATGTTTGTTTCATGAATCTGTTTTTGCCTCATCTGTTTCCTGAATTCACACTGTTCACACATTTGTTGATTTTTGCTACCGTTCTTGGCCTGACACACCTGCGCAAACTTTTGTCTTGTGTTTCTTGATGATCCATCACTGTTCTTGACTCTGAATTACTGCTTTTGTTTGTGTTTTCTGCATTTTCTCCAGATTCTTGCGTTCAATCTCCATTTGCTTAGACTTAGGTTTGGGATTTGCCATAGAACACACGAATCTTAGGGAAAACTGGAACAAATCCCCCTCTGATCTTCACAAATTCTTACCCCAGCATGAACTTTAGGTTTTGCTGAGGTATTTTGAGCCTTTACAGAACAATTTCCAATTTATACACCTTCCCCCTAAGCCGACGTTATGGGAATGTGGAAGCATAGGGTAGACACCCAGACCAAATTAGAGCACTTTAGGCAGGAGTTTGACATCCCGGCCGATGTTCATCCGAGGTTGGCTGGGGAGGATGACTCCATCATGCCTACAACTGATTTTATACCCTTCCTTGTTGTAGCTTTTATCGAGTGTGGGCTTAGGCTCCCACTCAACATCCTTTTTCGAGAAGTCCTCCATTACTATAAGTTGAACCCGATGCAGATCGCCATCAATTCGTACCGAGTCATCAATGGTATAATAGCCTTAGCCCGACAAGAGAATGCTAGGGTTGCCTTAGCCGACATCCAATACTGTTATACTATGTGTGACCTTTCACTGAAAGAGAAATGTTATATTTATTACCTCAAGTTGAGGTCCACAGAGTATAAAATCGTTGCCGACCTCCCAGACTCCAACAAGGGAGCTGGGGATGATTACTTCATTACCTTGGGGAACTGGGAGTTCGCTCTAGATGAGGACCTCCACCTCTACCCTCTTCCTCGAACAATTTTTGTAGAGGGTAATGGTAAGAGCCCAGTGTTTATACTTACTTGTTTTTTAAAGTCCTCAATACTTTGTTCTAATGTCTGTGTTATTCTTTTTGTAGTTCTCTCTCAGCCACCAAAGGGCTTTCGCCAGTCTTTCTTTCCCAGCAAAGACTTGAAGAAGCTTTTGGATTTGCCACTTCACAAGCGCAGAGCCCCCCTGCTGCTCAATTTCATTCCTACCTACAAGTCGGCTCTTCCCGACGTTCCAAGGAAGAAGAAGAAGAGTCAATCTCCCCCTTCTACCATAACTCCTCAAGCTGCCTCCACATCTCGGCCAGATCACGGATCGACCTCTGATCCAGCAGAGCAGCCGTCAACCTCAGCTCCATATCTGATCCCACCATCTCGACACCAACGCCGGCGACGAACTGTTCTTGCTGCTGAGATAGGCCGCCAGAAAGCAGTTGCTAAGGACCTCTTGGCCAACATCCCAGCCATTATTGACGCTGAACCAGCACCATCTCAACCAAAGCCAAAGCAAAAAAGGATAAAGAAGGCTCAGCCAAAGGCAACGGTGACTCAGATTGACACTGAGGACACCTTGCCAATTTCCAAATTGGCTGAGAGTGATAAGGCCCTATCTGCCGCCGAGAAGAGGCCTGCCGAGGCCCAACCATCCGAGTCCCCACGATCAAAAAAGCCGAGGTCGTCTTCTGCAACAGCTTCGGGCTCCATGAGGTCTGACTCCCCCTGGGCCCCCCAAATCACTCTGGAGGATAGGCCAGTTAGAGCTGGTGATAGTGCTGATGACGTTATTGTCGGCGTCGCTCTCAGTACCGCTTTGCTTCTTCCTGGCGATCTTGATCGAAACGCCGAGATAAGCGAGTACGAAAACTTTGCTCTAATGCTCCAGCGTTCTGTTCAAGTAAGTTCTCACACTTGGTATCTTTCTTTCTTTTTTATACTTAGAAAATTTTGCTAATAACTTCTGCTCTATCCATTTTTCTTCAGGCAATCCAGTATGCCCACTCTTTCTCAATGCAATCGTTTGAGACAAGCAAGGCATTGGCCGACAAGACTAGGGATGCTACTAGTCTGCAGAAGACCAATAAAAGCTTGCAATAAAAAATGAAGACTTTGGCAGACCAGGCCGAGGCTGTTATCAAAGCCAAAGATGTGGCCGAGGAAAAGGCGGATGCTACTGATGCCATAAATAAGGTTCTCGAGGCCCAAAAAAATGAGGCCAAAGAAAAGACGACCAAGGACCAGAAAGAGCTGCAGGATGCCTTGGCTACCAAAGACGCTGAGCTCAAGGCCGCCGATGAGAAGAGGTACAATGACGGGGTGGCCGATGTCACGGCAGATTACGAGAAACAGGTGAAGCAAGCATGCAACAAGGGTTTCACCCTTGGTTGGATGACTTTACTAAAAAAGCTTGAAATCCCCGATGACTCCCCCCTCAGGAACACCAACGTCCTCGCCCTGCCATTCTCCCCAACTCCAAGCCAATCCGACGACGATTCTGAGTCTGAGGAGGAAGCTCTAGTGAGGAAGTCAAAGGAAGCTGCTGGGGCCAAGTCCCCTACTCAAAATGAGCAAGTCCTAAACTTGACTCAAGATGAGGAGGGTGAGGAGGTTCCCAAGGATGCTACTCCTGAGAAGGCACCAACAGACGTGCCTCTCGCCAACAAGAGCCTCGATCAAACCCTTCAAGAAATAGATGTCGAGCTCGCGACTGAGAAGGCTACCGAGTTGTCCTCCCAGCAGTCTTCTGAACTTCAAACCCAACCATCTGGCGTTGCCGAAGAGTCTTAACTTTGATGTCCTTTTTCTTTTTTTTGTACCTTGTACTTTTTCTTTTCCTGGCCGATGTGCCTCCTTTTGAATAGAAATACAACTTTCTCTCCTGAATGCTTGTATCTTTGTCTTCTCTTTACTACTCTTGTATGATTCCATACTTAAATTCAATGTACACTTTAACTGTGTAATCTTCTCGGGGTAAAATACCTCGGTTATATACGCTAACCATTTACATCGGCAAGTGTTAAACATGATCTGGGTTATATATAACTTGTAAATTTTTCACAAATTTCAACAAGTGTTAAACATGATCTCAGTCTAACTTGACTTGTAAATTTTTCTCAAATTTCAACAAGTGTTGGACATAATCTTAGTTTAACTTCAACTTGTAAATAAACATGATCTCGGTCTAACTTCAACTTGTAAATTTTTCTCAAATTTCAACAAGTGTTAGACATAACCTTAGCTTAACTTCAACTTATAAATTTTTGTCACGACCCAAACCCGCCTCTATGGGTTTAGCAATCAGAATCGCCAAGAATTTGAGATTATCAAGGCCCGCTAATAAAGAAACAAGAAACAGTAGTATGTGGGCATGGCGGAAGCCAAAACAAGAATAAACAATGTCCAATGAGTCAGGATATCAGTATGCAAAAAGACTTTTCATACATTTGTACAGCAAAGGACAAAACAAGATGTACATTATATCTGACCATTGAGCGAGGACTAAAACCCGATTAACACAAGATAAAGACATTTATACAGTATTACAAAACGGTGCAGAGACAGACAGGGAAATAAAAACACCCCTAAGCCATAGCTTGGCAGGCTCGGAACCTCGCAGTGAGGCACATTGGTTGGCTTGACAAAACTGGAGTTTACCCCGACGCTTCTAGCATTGGTCCGGTGCCTGTACACCTACATATATATATGAGCAGTGAGCTAAAGCCCAGTGAATAACACAATGCGTAAAGAGGTTTAAAATGAATGTCCTTACAGTAATGAAAATGGTTCATTTCAATCAGTATATCAGTTGTTCAGTACAATAAACAGTCATATGTGGTACATCCATTAGCATAACAGTAAACAGTAGGTCTAAAAAGACCGAACAGTCATTGATGGCCATCAATCAGTAAACAGTAGTGGTTCCAACAAGGGAACCGACAGAGATCTCTGTAACAGTAATAGTCAGTAACAGTAGTTGCTAAGGATGCCACAATACAGTTCAGAATATAGGACATACATTCATTCAATTAACAATATCAGTTCAGAAAGTAGTACAGTTCAATTGTTCAGAAGATAATCATTTTGAACATATCTTTACACAGTTGTTATTCACAGAGTTCTGGGCTACAATAAGCTAGAGCGTCTCCTCGAAAGCCAACCCTACACAGTTAACAGATCGAACACACACTAAGCTATACAGTTGGGAAAGATAATAACTTAATCCCTAATTGCCTCGGTGTGTTCTACATCAATATCCTCAATAAGATGCCTTAAATATGCCCTAAGAATGCCTAGGATGGAAAGAGGATGTAAAGATGCACTTAGAAAACATTTTCAGAATTTTCAGTGAAACAGAGTCCCGTTCGAGCGCAGATTTCCCCGCTCGAGCGGACATGCAAACAACAGTTCCCGCTCGAGCGGACATGCAAAACAGTTAAAAGTGCTGGATGCTCAAAAATCACGCTCGATTGGGCGCTCGATAACCGCTCGAGCGCAAGACAAAAGGTCCCGCCGGCGCAATTACCCTTCGCCGAGCGGATCAAAATAGTACAAAGTATCGATGTTGAATTTCGCTCGAGCGCTACTTTCCCCGCTCGAGCGAAAGTGCAAAATCTGGAAAACCCAGATTGCACCTTCAAGCCAAAAACCAAGTCCAAATGCACTAAATTCGATCCTCTTGGGCCAAATTTCTGGAAAACATTTGTAAACACATAGAATAACATGGTTCAAAGTTCAATTTGATAAATCAAAGCCCAAGGGGGTTTCAATTGAATCCAATTTCAACCCAAATTTCGTGAATATGATTCAAACATGATATGCATGAGTTTTAAATCAATTCAAAGCTTCAAAACATGCTCTAATGAGCTCAAATCTTTCAAATTCAAGATGAAATCATGGACTTAACATAATTATGAGCATGCATGTAACCTTTAGCCATGAAAACAACTTAAAACTCAACAATCCAAACATGCATGCATGAATTAAGCTATAATTCCACACTATTGAACCAAATCATGCCTTAGATCACTAATGACCCATGATTCATGCAAGAATAAATTCAAATGCACAATAAGGAAGGTTAATGATCTACCTTAGGTCTCCAATGTAAGATACATAAGCTCAAAATGTGATCTATACTTCAATTCCTCTCAATTTCCAAGCAAGACCAAGCAAAATGAGATGAAGACACTCTCACTCCCTACTCTCCCCCTCTCTAGTCGGTGGTGTGCTCAAAATGAGCTGAAAAAAAATGTTTTGATCTAATGTAATAAGGCTCAAGAGTGCATAGATAATGGCCACTAAGTGGTCTAGTTGTAAATAAGCCAAACTTTGCATTTTATCAATATTTAATCGAATTAAATCATACTTAATCAGTTTTCGGATAATTATACCATAAAATCACGTAAATTATGGTGATCATAAAACACTAGTCGGTTCCGGATTCGGCCGCCGATAAGGCCTTCAATTAACAGTTTAAACATAAAAATACAAACAGATAATCAAATAATCAAATAGATAGAATGCAAAATAACATTTATACTCAGTCAATTCAGTTCCAGTTTTCAGTCAGTCAGTTCAGTATTTCAGTTGATTCATTACTTATCATAATCAATCTCAGTTTAGCAGTATTCGGTAGTTAATCGGTATTCAGTGGTGAGGGTTATTACAATTTTTCACAAATTTCAACAAGTGTTAAACATGATCTCCGTCTAACTTCAACTTGTAAATTTTTCTCAAATTTCAACAAGTGTTAAACATAACCTTAGTTTAACTTCAACTTGTAAATTTTTCACAAATTTTAACAAGTGTTAAACATGATCTCGGTCTAACTTCAACTTGTAATTTTTCTCAAATTTCAACAAGTGTTAGACATAACCTTAGTTTAACTTCAACTTGTAAATTTTTCACAAATTTTAACAAGTGTTAAACTAATTTTAGCTTGTATATTCTATCTTTCCAAGAACGATTTTCCAACTCTTTGCCCCCTACTGTGAACTTAAGTTGCACTTGGGTTCTCATTATGCGTGTATTTCAAAAAACTCGTCAAGTATCTTTATCAATCATAAGTGTAGAAAAATCAAGCTAAGACTTTATTTATTGCTTTGGCAAATAACAAAAAACAAGAAAATCTAATGATAGAAAAATTTCAAATTGCAAGTATTCTAGGGCCTTGGCAACTCTTTGCCCTCGTTATCTTCAAGCCGATATGCCCCATTGCCCAACACCGAGATGATTCTATAGGGTCCCTCCCAATTTGGGCCAAGCTTGCCCTCTCTGGGATCCTTCTTGTTGCCGACGACCTTTCTCAAGACGAGGTCACCGATTTGAAACTCCCTTGGGTTGACCTTCTTATTATAGGCCCTGGCAAGTTGCTGCTGGTAAGCTGCCAGTTGAATTGCAGCTCTCTCCCTTCTTTCTTCTAGCAGATCCAGATCTCGGGCTAATAATATATCATTAGTCTCATTCTCTACTCCCTGAGTTCTGATCCCTGGGATGCCGACTTCTAGAGGAATGACTATTTCTATGCCATAAGCCATGGCAAATGGGGATTCCCCAGTTGATCTTCTCGGCGTAGTCCGATATGCCCAGAGTACACTTGGCAGTTCACCCACCCACTTTCCCTTTGCTTCTTGCAGCCTCTTCTTTATCCCATCCAAGATAACTTTGTTGGATACTTCTGCTTGTCCATTGCTTTAGGGAAAGCTTGGGGTTGAAAAGTAATTCTTGATTTTGAACTTTGCACAGAAGCTCTTGATTAGCTTACTGTTTAATGGTGTTCCATTGTCTGCTACTATTGCTCTTGGGATCCCAAACCTAGTGATGATGTTCTTCCATATGAAGCTCTTTACATCCACGTCTCGGATCTTGGCTAGGGGTTCAGCTTCTATCCACTTGGTGAAGTAATCTATTCCTACCAGTAGATACTCCTTTGCCCAGTTGCTTGGGGCAGTTGTCCAACAAGATCCATGCCCCATTGGGCAAACGGCCAAGGACTGCATACTGGGTTTAGGTCTGCTGCTGGTTGGTGTATCAATGGTGCAAACCTTTGGCACTTGTGACACTTCTTGACATAGGCTTCTGCATCTTTCTGCATGTAGGGCAACTAATACCCTTGGGTAATGGCCCTATGAGCAAGTGATCTGCCCCCAGTGTGACTTCCACATATTCCTTCATGTATTTCATATAAAAAATCTTCAATTTGTGAGGGATGTACACACCTTAAAAGGGGTCCAGTGAAGGATCTTCTATAGAGATGTCCCTCTACTGTCAAACTGAATCTTGCCGACTTCAATCTGATCTTGTGTGCCTCTTTGTGATCATCTGGCAGTTTTCTTTCTTTCAGGAATGTTATTATTGTGTCCATCCAACTTGGTCTCATGTCCACACACATTGCTTCACGCTCCATGGTCAATGATTCGATACTCGGGCTTGACAAGTAATCGACCATTATCGTTCTTGCCTTTCCAGGTTGTATTGCACTAGCCAGGTTGGCCAGGGCATCGGCGTGACTGTTATCATCTCAGCTAACTTGCTGTAATCGGCAATTCTGAAACAAGGCCACCAATCTGCCTACTTCCTTTACGTATGCCGACATACGTTCATCTCAGGTTGTGAACTCGCTTGTTGCTTGGTTGACTATAAGTTGAGAGTCATAAAAAACTATCACCTCATCTACTTTTACTGCTACTGCCAGTTTCAGTCCTGCAATCAGTGCTTCATACTCTGCTTCATTGTTTGAGGCCTTGAACCCCAAACGAATGGATTGCTCTAGTATCTACCCATCTAGAGATACCAGTACTACTCCTGCCCCTGCTCCTTGTCGGTTTGAACTCCCATCAACAAACAGTCGAAAGGAGTCGCTGATGTAAATGCTGCAGGACCTTAGTTTTTCTTCTTTCCTTTGTTTTGTTGCCCTCAGCTGGGTTCCTCTTTGCTCGCTTGGACACCGTTCATCTCGGTTCGACGGAGCCCGATGTATGGTGGCTCCTGGAGTGAACTCGGCCACAAGGTCAGCCAAGACTTGGCCTTTGATTGCCATTCTGGGTCTCAGATTTAGGTCATCTCGCCCAAGGCCACGCCCATCCGCTATTCTTTCGCCGATCTCCCTGCAACAGGGACTTCAAAGGGTGTTCAGTTAGCACCACAATTCTGTGGGCTTGAAAATAATGGTTCAGTTTCTTTGAAGCCATTACTAATGCCAGTGCCAACTTCTGTAGGGGTAAATACCTGGTTTCTGCATCAGCCAGGGTTTTGCTTACATAGTAAACAGCCTTTTGCTCCCATTTTTCTTCTCGGATTACCACTGCGCTTACCGCGTGCTCTGAAACTGCTAAGTATAGGAACAACTCCTCTCCAGGTTCTGGATTTGAGAGAACTGGAGCCGTGGTCAAATACTTCTTTAAGTCGGCCAGGGCAACTTCGCACTCCTCTGTCCATAAGAAGTTTGTGGCCCTCTTCACTAAGTTGAAGAAGGGTTTGCATTTGTCAGAGCTCCTATTTATGAACCTGTTCAGGGCTGTAGCCCTTCCAGTCAGCATCTGCACCTGTTTTGCCAACGTCGGGCTCTTCAACTCAAGGATGGCCTTAATCTGATCTGGGCTGGCCTCAATGCCCCTTCTGGTCACCAGGTATCCTAAGAACTTACCAGATCCAACTCCAAATGCACAGTTCGATGCATTGAGTCGGAGCCGATATGTTTTAAGGATGTCAAAGACTGCTTTTAGGTCGGCCAGATGACCCTCAGGTTCCTTGGTCTTCACGACCATGTCATCGATGTAAACTTCCACTGTTCTGCCAATTAGATATTTGAACATCTTGGTTACCAATCTCTGGTAAGTTACTCCTGCGTTTTTCAACCCAAAAGGCATCACTCTGTAGCAATACAGCCCTTTTGGGGTAATAAACGCAGTCTTCTCCTCATCTGGTGGGTCCATTGCTATTTGATGGTACCCCCTGTAGGCATCCAGAAAGCGCATCCTTCCATGCCCCGAAGTGGCATCCACCAGTCGGTCAATCTTGGGTAAAGGAAAACTGTCTTTGGGACATGCCTTGTTCAGGCTGGTAAAGTCCACGCAGACCCTCCATTTATCATTTTTTTTCTTCACCACCACTGTATTTGATAGCCATGTCGGGTAATTTACCTCTTGAATGGCTCGAGCCTCTAGAACTCTGTCTACTTCCTCTTCCACTGCCTCAACATGCATCAACGCCGGTCTTCTTGCCCGTTGGATTACAGGTTTGGCCGACCTGTCTACGTTCAGTTTATGGCAAGTGACCTCGGAGTCAATGCCTAGCATTTCGTAAGGCGTCCAGGCAAACACTTCAATGTTTGCTCTCAAGAAAGCCTCTAGTTCTTTTTCCTCTTCTTCGGCTAAGCCTGAACCGAGAAGAAAGAAGCGTTCTTTATCCCCCTGCTGGACGAGGATTTTCTTTAGGGCTTCTTCACTCTTCTCGGCTGGCTCCTTGCCGACGTCCTCTAAGACTTCCACGTCCTCGTCTTCGATCTCTATTTTTTCTGGTTCTCGTATGCTGCAGGTAGATTTCATTGCTGCCATGGAGCAGTTCTTTGCCTGCAGCTGATCCCCTCTGACCTCTTCTATCCCATGCTCTGTTGGGAACCGCAGTAGCTGATGTAATGTTGAGGGTGCAGCCCCCATTGCATGCAACCATGGCCTTCCCAAGATAATATTATAAAGGGAGGGTGTGTCGATTACGGTGAACTCTGTCTTTATCTTCTTGGTGCCAACCTGCACTTCCAAGCTTGTTGCGCCCAGCGGCCATGTCGGTGTTCCATTAAACCCGACCATTGGGCCATTGGATTGCTCCATATCGTCAGGGTGAAGGCCCAGCTCCTTGTAACATTTGACATACATGATGTCACAGGAGCTGCCTTGGTCAATTAGGATGTGCTTCACTTGGCACTCTCCAACCTGGAGGGATACTACCAAGGCATCGTTGTTCGGATGTTGTACCATCTCAAGGCCAACTTCAGTGAAGGACACCACCGGTCCCTGGCACTCCTCGGCCCGAGGTCTTTTCTGCCGGACCTGGTACACATGCTGCAGGTGCTTTACCTTCTGGGTCTCCCCCCGTATTTCATTTTCGTTGACCTTCGAATGAATTACATTGACTACCCGAGGTCCGCCTGCCTGCGGTTGCTGTGTTGGGGGAGGTGGAGCTGCTGGTGCCTGAGGAAGTCTTGCTTGCTCTTCTCTTGTCCTGGCCTCATCTACAAGGTCCCTCAAATGGCCTTGCCTTACCAGGTCTTCTAGGTGTGACTTCAAGGCTCTGTGTAGACACCCCATTTTTGACCGTCCTCAAGACTTGGACATCACCGCTTGAACACCCGGTGATTATCCATGTTTGTGTTCGTTTCGAGTTCCCGGAGGTCCCGGCCACTGCACTCGTGATCTCTTAACTGGTTTGTTCTGCGCTTGGTTTTCCACCAAGACTTGTGTCTGTTTGCATTTGAGGGTAGGGGAAGGCTTGTTAGCCATCCCCAGGACCTACCGGCTGCCCCACTTGATCACCGGCCCTTTATCGGTGTCATCGGCACTATTTTCTTAGAATACAGTGCCGATCGGCACTTCTCACTGCCGGGCGGCACATTTTTGTGCCGGTGATTGTTTTTGCCAGCCGGTGACCCTCCTGAACCCCTATGAGGATGGTGCATGCCAGCTGTGCCAGCTGGATTACACCATCACTCCTCCCCGTGCGTAGCATTGCACCCTTTGCCCTTTGAACCCTTTTAAGCTTCTAGAAGCTTGACCCCTTTTGGCCAAGCTTCTTGGGGAAGCTTGGCCAGCTGTATTGGCTTCCTTTAGAAGCCAAGACCCTCCTCACCTCTTTGAACCTTTTTGCCTTACTTAGCCATTAAGTCTTGGCTTGTGTATTGCCTATTTAAACACCATTCATCCCCTTTGCTCAAGGGTTAGCAACTTTAGGTCAAGAACCAGAGATTATACATATACTCTCTGATATACATCCATATATATCTATATTTTCCTCTCTCTCCTCTTGGGTGTGTGTTTTAGGCCCCAAATAGTGAGTTTTGTCTTACTTTTGCACCATTACACACACTATTACACCTAGCTCCGAGATTGGAAGACTTGGAGGTTTGTTTTGAGTGATTTTGGACTGGTTTCGATCACTTGGAGAGGGCTGGACCACCTGTTCTTCATTGGTTCTTCAAGGGTAAGCTTGTTGCTTTAGATTCCCCATTCTTGCAATCTATTTCTACCCTCTTTACTTTGTGTTTTTGGATTTGTGTTTAACATAAAAAAGTCTTGTTTTTACTTGTTCTTGAACTTTCATTAAGGTCATTTTATGGTTTGAGTTAAGACTTATCACTTTAAGCCTTGTTTGGCCCTCTTTGGTGCCTTTTTCTTAGGCCTCCCTATTTTGGTGTTCTTGGATTTTCACCACTGAAAACCAGTGAGTTTTCAGGTGAGGATGATATTTTCGTGCCTCATCTAAGGGAGGGACACCCCTCTCCCTTTGGTCCTTTGGTTGGCCTTTGTTTTGGCTCATAGTATAGCATGTGTGCATGTTTGCATTTTGCTTCATTTCAAGGCTTTTGGGGCTGTTTTAGGTCATGTTTGATCTCTGTATTTGGTTGGAATTGTAGCCTCTAACATGCTTCCTATACCTCCTTTGAAATGCTCTCTTGTATGCCATGTTTTGAGGTTTTGACTCTTGCATGTTTAGGCTTAGTTTCATGAAAATACTAGTATTATTTTGCCATGTTAGAGGGCTGTGAGCCACTGATTTTGCCATGTTTGGTGTGTTTGAGGTGGTTGTCTTGCATATTGGCTTGAAGGCCTTGTTTGTATGAAGTCCTAGCATGCTTATCTTGTTTTGATCTAATGATTTGACATCATCATAGGTGGTATTTCAGTCCCCATTTCATGTTCAAATACTTCCATTTATCATCTCCTTCATGCTTTAGAATGTTGGTCTTTTATGCCTTAAAAAGAGCATTGGGCATGCTTCCATGACTAGGGTATTTTTGGGGGTGCCATGAGGGGATTTGGGCGTCATTCCACATGCTTAAAATCTGTTTTTTTGTTTGTTGAATGCATGCCATGAGTGGTTGTATGAATGATGTCAAGTTACTCTCTTTGGTGTCCTAGACTTGGGCCCATTGAATAAGCATGCTTGTGTGGCATTTTGATCATGTTGAGAGGCTTGTTTTGCCCTTTGTTTTTGGGAGCTTGAGGGCTGCCCTCTATGGCTTAAGTCCATTGTTGCATGCTTATGTCATGATTGTTGCTTGCTTGGTTAATGTAGCCTCAAATGTGTGCTTGTTAGTCCCATGTTTAATTGGCTCATCTTGCATGCCATTTGCATCCTACATACTTTAGCTCTTTGCATGCTTAAAATAATAGGTTGCATTGCATTTTGGCCTTCCTTCCATACTTCCATCTCATAGCTTGGTTTGGGGTTGTCAAGCCAAGCCTAGGGTTGAGGGAGTTCACATTTCAAGTGGTGTAACTCATCTCAAACCTTGGACACTAAGGGCCTTGATTTCCACATGATAGGGACTTAGTATTCATTTGTTGTGTTGCATGCATATTTGCATTAAAATGAGCAATCTTGGTTCCTTAGGCTATCATGCATCAAATGTACAATTGATAGCCCTAGAACCAAGAGCCATCCCCCCTTGAGTCCCTTGACATGATAGGAGGGTTGGACATGCTCACATTTGCCCAAAAACCATGCCTATGCATTCTTTGTCATTCTTCTTTTGTCTCTTGTCTGCTGCAGGATTTTCTGCCGACCGGCATAAAATAGTGCCGACCGGCACTATTTTTGTGCCGATAATTTAAAAGCTCGGCCGGTGGCCTTGTAGAAAGCCGATGACTACCTTTGTCTAGCGGTGGGGCATTTCTGACCACTTGGGACGATTCGAGTGCAGGAATTTTGGAGGCGGGGCGGTAAAAGAAATTTGCAATGCTATGGCACAGTTTTCGGGCGAGTTATGACGAGCATGCATCATTCGCGCATTCGAGAAAGCGGTGAGGCTCCTTTAATTTATTTGTTTAATTTAATTTTGGTAATTAGAATTTGTAATAATTTATTTATTCATTTATTCTTGATGCGTATTATTTATTTATTCGGTCCCTCAGTGAGGGCAAAATGTAATAAGTGTGGGTGAGTGTGATGCATGTCTTCCAACCCCGCTTCTTTCTAACCCTTTTATTTACCCGCTTTCGTGGTAGATTAGGGCATTTTAAATTAGCATACCTTATGCAATGCATGCGTGCATCCATGCATTTGTTTACATGCACCGGCTCGGTACATCATACAAACCGCATTGCAATTTTCAAATTCCAAAATTGAATACGTGCTATGTGATAGCATTTCATATACCATGCTTAGGATAGCCGAGCACGCCCTTCGCGCATTTTTGCCTGTGTTGCATTAGCCACTTAACATGGACTAGGTCATGCATTGTTTTGCTAACTAGTTTATTGTTTTGGCGCGGAGTACTAGGTGAGCTTTTATGCTTTAGCATACTGCATGCGTGTGGGTGTTGCCATGACAGTAGGATTACCATGCGGCTAAATGCTTACGTGATAAACTGTATGAATGCCTGTGAGTGGAGGTTGGATTGCTTAAGTTGGAAGTACTCATTGAAATCCGTATTTTAGTCTACTTGCGAGTAGCAACATCTAAACACGTTTTTCGAGACAAAACGGATACGCAATGTTTGTTCCCAAATTAGGCGATCTAGTCTATACTTGTTTGCTGTGCGCATAACATAGTAATTCTAGGCTAATAACCGGGATAAGAACGCATAAAGTTTTCAAAAATGGATATCACGGTTAGTAGAGGCCGGTCTTCGGACCGGGCGAAAGGGGGTGCTCATAGCTGACCTTCCCCGATCGTACCCAAGCTCCCGAGCCAAGTCACTTTGGTGATGACGGACACGTGGCCTTTGGCACCGAGTCAGGGTTTCCTAAATTCCCCCTTTTAAAAATATTTAGGTGGCGACTCTGTAATCTGGCAAAGCAGTCCATGTTTGGCACTTCTTTTCAAAAATCAGTTTTTCTCAAAACAATTCGCCAGAGGTGGACTCTTTGGTTCAGATTTAGAACCGCGACACAAACTTTAAAGAGTCCGAGCTGTAGCGAGGTCCCCCGCGGACGTGTTACAGTTTCTGGCGACTCTGCTGGGGATTTTAGAGAGCTTGACTCGAACTCGTGATATCCTGTTTTGATTTCACTTATGTGTTTCTTTGCATTGCATGTGCATTGGTGCGCCTAGGACACCGTGTTGGTCATCTGCTATTCCTGAACGGTTTGCTGGAGGCTTGTCTTGTCAAGGCATGTCCATAAGGCTGACCGGTTGCGGGCTCTGCCAGTATGGGAACACAAACCCCGGTTTTACCGGGGCACCCCTTTTGACCATTCGACCTAGTTGCATAGTCGGAATCCATAGTGACCATTCCAAACTAGGACAGGTTGCTTACCCGATTTAGGTTGTTTGAAACCGCTGCGTGCGTAGTGAAACCCTAGCTCCTGACAAAATAGGACAGGGAAACCCTACCCAAACATAGGGGTGTTTTGGTTCTCATTTAATTGCTATGTGCTTTAGAGTGTAACTCTGCAGGGGACATACAGATCAGTTTGCAAGTTTAAGTATCGGGCAGGGTATCGATGCTCGGTGTTTTGGGAATCGGTTATGCAGGTATCGATTCGTGCCTAGGGGCAATGGTTCGTGATCGATGTCGATGGTTGAGAAGCAGTGTATTCAAATTCGACCGTTTATAATTTTTAAATACCCGTGTGTTGTGTGTTTTTTACTTTCTTGCCGTTATCTTTGTCCGATTGTGCATTTATTTATACGTTTTATTTATCTTTTCATTAGGTAGTTGAGCACAATTGCTACCGATCCGATAGATATTCCCCAAGCACCTGGGTCGAGGTCGTCGACTCCTTCGATCGAGGATCGATGAGCGGACAACCATGTACTACTCGCTACCCCCGGTCACTAAACGGAAGTCAAGAAGGCGAAGGGCATCAAGACAACAATGATCGATCCAGAGGGCTTTGTCTACCCCACCTGTGCTCAGTAGAGATCGAGGTTTTGTGTCACCAACAGAGAGGGAATTTATACCAAGAATCCAACGTAATGGATAATATGACGGTTTGGAGGAGATGGTGCGCCACCTTCAAGAGAGTATGAAAGCAATCTGACAAAGACTGTCCGACAGTGAACCGCCAGAACAGGCCACGGTTGTAAGAGAACAGGCAGAGACAATTGCCAGGCTAGAACAGCAAACCGGAGCATCTGCTTCGCACCAGATTCCTCCCCCACCAGGAGTTCCTAACGTCGGGGAGACGGCCAATGTTGACGATCTGAGGCTGCCAGGACCACCCCCACCTCCGACCCTACCCCAAATTCAACCTCAGCTATCAAAAACACCCACCAATCTACCTGACTCTCCCTTTGAGTTCGAGGCTGACCCCACCACACTCAAATTAAGCAAGCTTGAAAAGTTATTCAAGAGATCTCAAGGGGACAAGACTATCCCCAATATTGAAGATGGTTATACTGATGCAGCTGTGATGCTGCCCGACAGATTCAAGATGCCTCATATTGATCGATTTGATGGGTCCGGGGACCCCATGGTACACTTAAGACTGTTCTCGGACGTTCTAAGGCCGATGGGCCTCAGTAGGCTCCAGAAGTTGTCTCTGTTTGGTCGGACCCTGTCAGGTGTAGCATCCGCATGGTATTCCAAGCTAGATGATGACATTAAGATAAGTTGGGACGAAATGGCTGAGGCCTTTATCGCGCAGTATTCATACAACACACAGATTGAGATCACTACCCGTGATCTCGAGACAACTAGGCAAGAGCCTAAGGAGGGTTTTTCAGAGTTCGTAACCAGATGGAGGGCGAAAGCATCGATGATGACCTTAAGGCCCACGGACAGAGACCAAATCCGGATGATTGTGCGCAATCTTCAACCGGGGTTAATGAAGAAGATGATTGTAGTTCCCTTCCCTACCTTCGCAGATCTGCATGATATGGGGATGCAGATTGAGGATGCGATGAAGCAGGGTCTGTTTGATCAAGACCGGGAGCAACCCCGGCGGACATTCAACCGAAGCAACAATGCAGGCCCGAGTGGCACATCAACTGCAAGAACCCAGGAAGTAAGCATGGTCACCACCAACCCCTCACAAAGAAATCTGTTGGCCTCGCCATTTTCCTAAGGCGTCCGGAAGCAACCCTAAACGACCAAATACCCACCGAAACACCGAACTTCGCTCCACTCTATATGCCCCTATCCAAAGCTCTGGGGGTGTTGATCAAGAAAGGGCACCTGAAGCCCCTGGAGCCGAGGCCCCTACGAGAAAAACTTCCTCCTAACTATAACCCGGCCAAATATTAGGCGTTTCACCGGCTGACATGGTCACGACACGACCGGTGCTACGGTTACGCCATGAAATTCAAGACCTTATCGATAACGGGGTAATCTTACCTCCCGAAAAACCCAATGTTACTACCAATCCCCTCCCCATACACAACCAGGCTCCACCACCCAAAAGGCTCAATTTCATTCATACTGGGGGCGTGTCCTACGACCCTAGCATCTACATCACACCTACCCACCTGCCTAAGCCAGAGGTGTTCCTTCCCGACTGCATCGATTTGTGCATGATGGACATCTCCTCGACCCAACCTAAGCCAATGGTGGTGACCACCAAGAACAATAAAAGGGGAATTCCAAAGAAGGAGCAGGTTATTGAATCAGAGTCTGTGGAATCTGGGAGTTGCAACGGGAAAACATACAGTCCGAGTGACTACATTTCATCAATGGGTCGAGATGGGCCCGGAGTGGAATTGCCAACAGAAGAAGAATTATGTGTGATTCAAGGAGATAGCCTAGAACAGGAGCAGAGATGATGTAGTGACTATGGGGGAGTACTTCGCCAACCTCCGATTTTATGACGATCAATACCCAGAGGATGTGGCAATCGCTTGGTTTGCTCATGAAGATCCAGTAGAAGCCACCCGGTGGTTGGGTGACCAACCCGATGTAGAAGAAGAATTTCGGTAGAGCAAAGTTCATGGGAATGAGAAAAATCGTGGCGGTGAAAGGGTCGAAGAGCAGAACATATCGCCGGAGGGCGCCAGTGTCAAGAATTTCGCCCGAGATTGGAACATTTTGAGCACAGAGATGGCCGAACAGTCAGTTGTACCGAAGAAAGCAAGTTTTGAGGATTCCGAGAGAATCAGAAAGGCAAAGGCCCATGTGGGAGTGGAAACTACTGTGTGCACAGAAACCGAAAATGCTGCGGGTATATGGATGGAAAGTGTTGCGAGCGCAAGAACAGTCATACCAGAGCCGGACAGACGTCTGTCGGTCGCCGAGGGAATGTGGTGGGAAGATGAAGACTTATGTCTCGCCCACACGGACGAGGATTGGGGGAACAACCAACCCGACAATACTTGGTACCTTAGAGAGGTCGACCACATGACAAGGAGTGGGCGATATTTCAAACCTCCGCACTTGGATCAACCAGAGGCCTCAGGGAAGGACAGAGGCCGAGAAGGTATGAAAAGCGAAGAAGAGGCTCGAAGCCGTACTCAAACGGTGAAAAAGATACAAGCAGATATCTCTATTTGGGGATGCTCATGGCTTCTCGAGTGCAGGGAGGTCATTTTATCGGCCATGGATAAGGCAAAGCTTTCAATAGAAACAACACCGGAAGCGACTAGTGGGGCTAGTCTTTCCGGAGGAGCTGCCCGATGTTGACGTTCTTGATAAAGAATTACGCTGAGGGCACAAATCACAACAAGCCACTCTACATCTCCGTAGAGTGCGAGGATAAATGGATACCGGTAGTCCTTGTTGATACAGATCTGCCATCAACGTCGCCTGCGAGACGACTTATGCGATTGGTCCGAAAGTCGCGGACTTTGTACCAACATTTCAGTCATCGGGGCATATGACAACACAAGCCGAAGTGATGGGAACCGTTAACATCCAGACTAAGGTTGGACCGGGACAGTAGGAGATAGATTTTCATGTCTTGGAAGTGCCGGCAACTTTCAATTTGTTGTTGGGGCGGCCGTGGCTGCATGAAAGCAGTATCATCCACTTTGCATCAAATCGTGAAATTCCCCTATGGGAAGGAGTAGCCATTGTTTTGTAATTCATCGATCCATCCACCGCCGGAGGTGTCTACCCCCGTTCTAGAGATTGAGCATGGGATGGAAGATGTGTTTATATCCGGATTTACCCTAGCAGAGGTCAAGTAGTCTGAGCGTCATGGCGATTAATGAAGGATGTATGTCGGTCTTGTGAGCAGTATACCTCATGAACAAGCTCCAACACATCCCCGGGATGGGATTGGGAAAGAGCGGTCGGAAGGGCATTGCAACGCTGGCCGAAGTGCCGCACAATCCCCATACCTTTGGCTTGGGTTACCTGCCCACCAAGGAAGATTGGGTAAGAAAAGGAAAAGAGATGGCTGGAAGGGCCAAAGCAAAACAGATGAGGAAACCTTTTGAATTGATGCACCGGCCCATCCGGGGTACCCTGAACGGACGTTTCGTCCGGGAGGGGGAAGACTTTCCATTCTGTGGTTTTCCGGAGCCATGGATGAATAAAGAGAAGAAGCGCATGCCGGGGTTTGAAATTTTCTTCGACTTGCAGTTATCTGGGGATGATGTTCTTTGAAGATAGACTGACAGCTTGAGGTTTGAACATAGCAAGGAATTGGAGTCTGCGGACCTGAGTGCGAAATGGGGGTAATTGGCGTGTCTACTTTCGATCCTTTGATCGACGGTTGTGCTTGGGGATGACTCCTCGGTGTCCATGATCGGAGATGAAAGCAGTGCGGGCCTACAAACAGCTATTTTGGATGCATCCATGCCACCCCCCCTCACCTGGCAATACGAGGAGGGATTTTTGGCAAGCAGCACCGGGTCAGGTAGTGAGCCGGAATCTGATTCCACCGAGTCTTGTGAGTCGGAATCAGTTCGGCTTCGTCTGAGTCTGAGTCCCAGTATTCTGGGGTGATAACCGGATGCCACTGATCTGTCGGTCGTCTTTTTCTTTCTCTTTTGAGTCTGTTGTATGAGAAGAATTGGGCCGGTTGGAAGTATCTAATGAGAATGAGGTAAGCTGTGGTTTCGAGTATTTTTCTGCCTTTGGTTTATTGCTTAAATCAGGACTTTCAAAATTTTGATGAAAGCAGCGAGGACGAAATTCCTGCGGTTTTACAACGACTAATTGTACAAGTGCTAGAGGTTTGTTAAACCTTTAATTGATGAAATCAACACTGTGAATATTGGTACTGAGAAGGACCCGCGGCTGGTCCAGATCGGGTCCACGTTGTCCTCAGAGGAACGCGAGCGCTTAGTCGCTTTGTTAAAAGATTTCAAAGATGTTTTCGCGTGGTCCTACGAAGACATGCCTGGAATCGATCCTGAGATTGTACAGCACCGGATCCCTCTTGACCCCGAGGCCCGACCTGTCAAACAGAAGCTCAGAAGGATTCGCCCTGACTGGGCCATTAAGATCAAGGAAGAGGTCACCAAGCAGATTGACGCAGGCTTCCTGTTGGTATCCGAATACCCAACTTGGTTGGCCAACATTGTTCCAGTGCCGAAGAAGGATGGCAGAATCCGGGTATGTGTGGATTTCAGGGATTTGAACAGAGCCAGTCCGAAGGATGACTTTCCCTTGCCACATATTGACGAGTTGGTAGATTTCACAGCGGGGCATGCTTTGCTTTCGTTCATGGATGGCTTTTCAGGTTATAATCAGATAGTGATGGCACCCGAAGACCGGGAGAAGACTGCTTTTACCACCCCGTGGGGTACATATTGTTATAGAGTAATGCCGTTTGGGTTGAAGAATGCTGGGGCTACATATCAACGGGCTGCAACCACGATATTACATGATATGATCCATAAAGAGGTCGAGGTGTATGTGGACGACATGATTGTCAAGTCCAAAGAAAGAGAGGGCCACTACACCGCCTTGCAAAAGTTTTTTCAAAGGATCAGAGAATTTCGGCTGCGGTTGAATCCGCAGAAATGTACGTTTGGTGTTACAGCGGGAAAAATGCTGGGATTTCTGATTACACAAAGGGGCATCGAATTCGACCCTTCCAAAATCAAGGCCATCTTAGAAATGCCACCACCAATGACTGAAAAGGAGGTGCGAGGCTTTCTGGGTAAAGTGCAATTCATAAGACGGTTTATCTCTAAACTAACCTTGACTTGTGAACCACTTTTTGGTCTCTTGGAGAAAGGAACGAAGTTCCATTGGGATGGCGGTGCCAAGGCTGCGTTTGAACAGATTAAAGAGTATTTACTGAATCCGCCCGTATTGTCACCACCAAAGTCGGGGAAACCGTAGCTATTGCATCTGTCTGTGACTGTGGCTACAATGGGCTGTATGCTCGCACAAGAGTCGGAAGATAAAGTGGAAAGGGCCATCTACTATCTGAGCAAGAAGATGCTGGATTACGAGACCCGCTACACTCCGCTGGAGAGGGCTTGTCTAGCCTTGGTATGGGCTACTAGGAAGCTGCGGCACTACTTGTTAGCTCACTCTGTAATGTTGGTTTCACGACTTGATCCCATCAAATATCTTTTTGAGAAACCAGCACTTACGGGTAGGCTAGCTCGTTGGTTGCTGTTGCTCTCCGAATTTGATCTCAAGTATGTGACGCGCAAATCTGTAAAAGGAAGAGCAGTGGCAGAGTTCCTTGCCGACCACCCGGTTGAAGGGGATGAAGCAGTTGAGTACCTATTCCCAGATGAAAATATTCTGCACATCGAAGATGAAACTTGGACGATGTACTTTGACGGAGCGTCAAATCAATATGGGTACGGGATAGGAGTGTTGTTGATAGCGCCTGACGACTCCCGTATCCCCTTAGCATTCAAACTCCGGTTCAAAGTTTCGAACAATGAGGCAGAGTACGAGGCATGCATTGCCGGTCTGGAAGCGGCCCTAGAACTAGGGGCAAGGCGTTTGGACGTTATCGGGGATTCGAACTTAGTTGTGTCTCAGGCGAAAGGAGACTGGAAAGTCAAGGAGGAAAAGATGATAATTTACCACCAGACCCTGGACTTGTTAGTTCCTCGGTTTGAAAAGCTAAGTTTCACTCACCTAATAAGAGAGAACAACAGGTTCGCAGATTCACTAGCAACTCTATCTTCTATGATAGACATCCCGTCGGGAATCCGGATGCGTCCAGTAATCATTGATCAAAAGTTTGCGCCAGCATATGAGTCAATCTCTGCCATAGAAGAAGTGCAAGATAACAACCCTTGGTACTACGACATATGGAACTTCTTGGAGAAGGAGACATATCCACTAGGGGCAAATGCCAAGGATAAAAGGGCAATTAGAAGAATGGCTGTTCAGTTTATCATCTGCGGGGGTAAATTATACAAAAGAGGTCATCTGGGAATGCACAAGCTATGTGTGGAAGCTGAAGAATCAAAGCGCCTGATGGAGGCCATCCATGGAGGAGAATGTGGTGCACATGTAAATGGGGTGATGTTGGCACGAAAGATCCTCAGACAAGGCTACTACTGGTCTACCATGGAGGAAGATTGTATCGGTTTCGTTCGGCGATGCCACAAATGCCAGATTCACGCGAACCGCATGAACATCCCGCCATCAAAGTTATACAACATGACATCGCCATGGCCGTTCTCGGTTTGGGGAATCGACGTGATTGGAGCTGTTACTCCGAAAGGGTCAAATGGACATGAATATATCCTGGTAGCAATAGATTACTTCACAAAGTGGGTCGAGGCCCAGTCTTATGCAGTGTTGAAGGCTTCGCATGTCGCGAAGTTTATCAGAAACAACATTATCTGCCGGTATGGGGTCCCGAATGAGATCATTTCGGACAATGGTTCTCACTTCAAGAAGGAAGTGATTGATTTGTTGGAGAAGTATAATGTCGCTTTTCATAAGTCGTCCACGTATCGGCCGCAGACCAACGGAGCAGTTGAGGCCGCCAACAAAAACATTAAACACATACTGCAGAAAATGGTAGAAACCAATCGGGTGGCGGACAAGTTGCCGTTAAGCTCGTGGGGCTCTGGGACTTCAATTAGAACTTCTTTGGAGCAACCCCTTATTCACTGGTTTACGGAATGGAGGCCGTTCTACCAATCGAGATTGAGGTTCCATCATTGCGAGTATTGGCTGAGTGTCGATAAAGGCAGATTAGCGTAGAGTAGGTTCGAGGAACTCATGCTCTTCGATGAAAGGAGGTGAAAGCACGTACCATGTCCAAGGTTATCATGAGAATCGCCGGGCTTTTAACAAGAAGGTTAAGTCCAGAATTTGAAGGAAGGAGATTTGGTGCTCAAAGACAACCGAACTCCCATCCACGACCCAAGGGGCAAGTTCGGACCCAATTGGGTGGTCCTATATCATCAAGACTATCTGGTCGGTGGAGTGTGGTTACGATGGACCTAGATGGCCTAGAGTTCTCCCAACCGATCAACATGGACAAGCTGAAGAAATATCACCCCTGAGAGGCTCGCTGGGCGAAAACCGGAAGGCGACCTAGGCAAAATTGAGCACAAAAAAATTTAGAAAATATAAAAAGCGAGCTGTAAGGTTGAAAACCCGCAAAGGGCGGCCTTGGCAAAAGTTAGAGCGCAAAAGGAGAGTGAAAATACTCGAGTGAACCCAAGCCTGAACTACGTAAGGCTTGATTCCCATCATTGGGATACGTAGGCAACTTCATCCTGAAGTTCAGCCATAAACATTTTCCCCAATCAGCTTTGTCCATTTGATCATCTTGGTCATCTTTGTCCATCAGCATTTATCGCAATCTTACGTGCAGTGCTATTCAGACTAGGGGCAACTTTCCGTTGCCATGCAGTGCCGCGGTACTATTCAAACTAGGGGCAATTTTCCAATTGCAGGAATCTGGGGTTGTGCATCTCAGTGACAAATTTCGGGCGTGTCCAGTTCCGATCCATATCGAAAATGGTTTTGAAAAGTTTTAATGAAGATGACTTTGTTCAAATAAATCTTTTTACAACTAGGACCATTTCTAGACCAAAAACGGAAATTTTTCAGTACCACAACCTTCAATTTCATTGATTTCAAACAGAGCTCTCTTGCTCTTGCATACAATTGAAGTTGCTTTTTTTATTACATTCATAAAGAAAACTTGAAAGCACTGATAAAGCAATAAATCCGGGGCACGGTCAAATCAAATGTCCCTGCGCCCCCTCCCAGAGCTGGTCGAAGCCTCTGACGCCAAAGTGGGCCCTTCCTGTGCCTCTTCATTAAGCCAATCCAAGCACTCATCAGACAAAGTGCAACTGAAAGTGGGAGCGGGGGCCAGGAGTTCTCTCGTCCTCCATCTTTGTGGCATACTGCAGACGGCCGTGCACCGAATCGAATGCGGCGGATACTCTATCCTTCCGGTGGGCCAGTCGATCATGACCAAACTGGCGCAAGATACGAAAGGGGAAGTAGAAGACACAGTGAGTCAAGCCAATCAATTGGATCCGGCCGACGGGTCATGCTGTAACTCATCATCGGAAGATTGAGCCAAGGGCACCGCCAAGCAATGCGGTCTGCGGACAAACTACACATCCATTCAAACCACCAACCCTCGTCAAGGGCGTCAACCAGGCGTTGCCTGAAGAAATAGCCGCGAGCTGAGTATGCAGGACAAGAGTCCACGACCTTCAATTTATCCATTAACCACACCTGGGGAGGGATGAAAAATGAGAGAATAAAGAATAGAGAGATGTACGATGAGAGAAAAAAGTGAGAAAAGGGTTTTGTGAGAAAAATCGAGCCTGAGGGCCGAGTGATGTGAGCAAATATAAAATGCAAAATGGGTGGGAAACATTACCTGCAGTAATAGTGGACTCCCTGCTAATCTGATCGTCTCTCGACGATAAAAGGCGTCTAAGCCCAATAGAGTCTCAGCCAGGACCATGGCAATGCAGCTCTTGCCCTCTTTCAAACCTTGGGCAACTTCAATCAACCGGACACTGGCTCCTCCGGAGTCGGAGACGAACAGAAAATGGGACAATATGCATAGACAAAGGGCGTGCCGCCGAAAACCTTGCCAGCGATGGTCGCCACGATCACCGGTCTCAGAAAAACGACAGACCAAGCTCGGAACATCTAATGTCCCGTCACAAATCAAAGAACGAGCATCGGGTATTGAGAGCCCACACATTTGTCCTAAGGCTTGGGCATGGCCAAAACGAAGTTGAGGGAGAATCTCCTCGTCGCGGTCAGATTCCATTAAAGCTTGGAAGTCTTCGAAAGTGGGACACATCTCTTGCCCGCTAAAGCTAAAGACATGTGTTACCGGATTCCAAAACCGTGCCGCGGCATGGAGGAATGAAAAATGCAGCGGAGTATGGCGCAAAGTGAATAGTGCGTTTATGCCAAAAGCCCGGAAATTCAGCTTTTCCGAGCCATCCAAGTTGTTAATCCAAGTTGCAAGATTTTGGGCAAGAAATGCTTCCATTTGGAGTAAATCAGTGTTGAAATGAAGAGAACCACGAAGTTGAGACCCTTTTGAAGAGGATAAGGTTGAGTGGAGGACACATGTCAACATTCTGCTGGTGCAGATAGCGGTCTGACCGGCCGGCGTTATATAGTGCCGACCGGCCATAATTTTGTGCCGACCCAATAATGTGCCGATGACCATTATCCTCGGCGGTGACATTTTTTAAGCCGATGGTCTTCCCTATTTCTTCCAAGCTTTTTATCTTTGAATATTGGGGAATTCCACCACTTCGGCATTCTCCGTTGATTGATTCCGCCCGAATCGCGTATTTGTTTATCGAATTGTTGCATATTTGCTTATCGAGTTGTATGTCACTCTCTTTAAGTCTTTGCTTTGTCTATCAAGTTGCACTTGCACTTGGCTAGTCTGTCGAGTCTTTGTTTTGCTTATCGAGTTGTAAGTTGGTTCACTACCTGGTTATTACGATGCGATGCCCTGTTTTCAAACAACAGTTTCAATTTCATTCACATTGTCATGTGATGCCTTGCGATCGATGCACACAAGTGCAATACCTTTTCAAGCAAATAGCCGTTTCATTTTCGTCACGTGTTTTTGTAAAACTTCGCAATGTCAAAGGAACATAAAACACACTCGAGGCGGTGCAATGCTTAAACAACTAATGAAAAGGAATGTAAAGCAAAATCTTTGGGTTGAATGCCAGAACCTCCCTTCATAGTCAGAACACCTCCTGCGCTCGTGCCTGGTTTGGCTGTGCAATCTGACTCCTTCATCACTCAAGAACAGTGCGGGAAAGTGCACTTCTGGAATGTTAATGGATCTTCGAGTTGAGTTCAAGCCCTGACTTTCGTGAGCGATGCTCGGAACATGTGAAGGACGTTCCTTCTCGTATCCTTTTATATCTTGTGAGTTTCAAAAGAAGTCGTTTCAAATCATACTGTGTTACAATATGTTGCATCTCAATATCATGTTTTAATATGCTCAATTCCAATTACCTTCTTTATACACATTGCATTGTATGCGTGCCTTGCTTTACTGACATGTGTTCAATTACCTTCTTTATACACATTGCATTGTATGCGTGCTTTGCTTTACTGACATGTGTTCAATTACCTTCTTTATACACATTGCATTGTATGCGTGCTTTGCTTCTTGACATGTGTTCAATTACCTTCTTTATACACATTGCATTGTATGCGTGCTTTGCTTCTTGACATGTGTTCAATTACCTTCTTTATACACATTGCATTGTATCGTGCTTTGCTTCTTGACATGTGTTCAATTACCTTCTTTATACACATTGCATTGTATCGTGCTTTGCTTTTGACATGTGTTCAATTACCTTCTTTATACACATTGCATTGTATCGTGCTTTGCTTCTTGACATGTGTTCAATTACCTTCTTTATACACATTGCATTGTATCGTGCTTTGCTTCTTGACATGTGTTCAATTACCTTCTTTATACACATTGCATTGTATGCGTGCCTTGCTTCTTGACATGTGTTCAATTACCTTCTTTATACACATTGCATTGTATGCGTGCTTTGCTTCTTGACATGTGTTCAATTACCTTCTTTATACACATTGCATTGTATCGTGCTTTGCTTCTTGACATGTGTTCAATTACCTTCTTTATACACATTGCATTGTATCGTGCTTTGCTTCTTGATATGTGTTCAATTACCTTACACATTGCTTTGTATCGTGCTTTGCTTTACTTACATGTGTTCAATCACACTTTTCTATATATACACTGAATGCGTTGTCACGGACTGTCGATTGCATTGTCATGGATATTGCTAACAGTACCATACCTGTTAAGTTTGTTTTCTTTTCAGGCACGATATTGTATGTACGGCTCATTTAAGGCCGGTGAAACCGGACGAACCGCGCAGGTATTGTATTTCCCGAGTTGAGACGTATTGAGAATTGCATAATTCTCTTACATCCTTTCTACATTGTAGTGTAGACTGTTGCATGTTAGCTTATAACTGTCGCATGTGTGCTTCATTACAGCTTTCTTTGCATGATCATAAGTTATGCCCGGCTTCTTGCATTTTCAGTTGCATTTTGCCCCTGCCTTCGGGCGCATACCTTACTTGTTTTGCATGATTGTCCAAGTCTTCGGCCTTGTCAAAGATGGGTCGTCTCTGGGCTTTGACATTCACTCACGTCATTGATTATGACTTCCGAGTTCTGTCAAAGAGGGGCAACTGTAGACACCCCATTTTTGACCGTCCTCAAGACTTGGACATCACCGCTTGAACACCCGGTGATTATCCATGTTTGTGTTCGTTTCGAGTTCCCGGAGGTCCCGGCTGCGCGCCGTACCTCAGGATCTCTTAACTGGTTTGTTCTGCGCTTGGTTTTCCACCAAGACTTGTGTCTGTTTGCATTTGAGGGTAGGGGAAGGCTTGTTAGCCATCCCGGGACCTCTGCTGCCCCACTTGATCACCGGCCCTTTATCGGTGTCATCGGCACTATTTTCTTAGAATCTGATCGATCGGCACTTCTAGCCGGTAGGCACATTTTTGTGCGGTGATTGTTTTGCCACCGGTGACCCTCCTGAACCCCTATGAGGATGGTGCATGCCACTGTTCGGTGGATTACACCATCACTCCTCCCGTCATGTAGCATTGCACCCTTTGCCCTTTGAACCCTTTTAAGCTTCTAGAAGCTTGACCCCTTTTGGCCAAGCTTCTTGGGGAAGCTTGGCCAGCTGTATTGGCTTCCTTTAGAAGCCAAGACCCTCCTCACCTCTTTGAACCTTTTTGCCTTACTTAGCCATTAAGTCTTGGCTTGTGTATTGCCTATTTAAACACCATTCATCCCCTTTGCTCAAGGGTTAGCAACTTTAGGTCAAGAACCAGAGATTATACATATACTCTCTGATATACATCCATATATATCTATATTTTGCTCTCTCTCCTCTTGTGTTTGTTTTAGGCCCCAATTAGTGAGTTTTGTCTTACTTTTGCACCATTACACACACTATTACACCTAGCTCCGAGATTGGAAGACTTGGAGGTTTGTTTTGAGTGATTTTGGACTGGTTTCGATCACTTGGAGAGAGCTGGACCACCTGTTCTTCATTGGTTCTTCAAGGGTAAGCTTGTTGCTTTAGATTCCCCATTCTTGCAATCTATTTCTACCCTCTTTACTTTGTGTTTTTGGATTTGTGTTTAACATAAAAAAAGTCTTGTTTTTACTTGTTCTTGAACTTTCATTAAGGTCATTTTATGGTTTGAGTTAAGACTTATCACTTTAAGCCTTGTTTGGCCCTCTTTGGTGCCTTTTTCTTAGGCCTCCCTATTTTGGTGTTCTTGGATCTTCTCACCACTGAAAACCAGTGAGTTTTCAGTGGTGAGGATGATATTTTCGTGCCTCATCTAAGGGAGGGACACCCCTCTCCCTTTGGTCCTTTGGTTGGCCTTTGTTTTGGCTCATAGTATAGCATGTGTGCATGTTTGCATTTTGCTTCATTTCAAGGCTTTTGGGGCTGTTTTAGGTCATGTTTGATCTCTGTTTTTGGTTGGAATTGTAGCCTCTAACATGCTTCCTATACCTCCTTTGAAATGCTCTCTTGTATGCCATGTTTTGAGGTTTTGACTCTTGCATGTTTAGGCTTAGTTTCATGAAAATACTAGTATTATTTTGCCATGTTAGAGGGCTGTGAGCCACTGATTTTGCCATGTTTGGTGTGTTTGAGGTGGTTGTCTTGCATATTGGCTTGAAGGCCTTGTTTGTATGAAGTCCTAGCATGCTTATCTTGTTTTGATCTAATGATTTGACATCATCATAGGTGGTATTTCAGTCCCCATTTCATGTTCAAATACTTCCATTTATCATCTCCTTCATGCTTTAGAATGTTGGTCTTTTATGCCTTAAAAAGAGCATTGGGCATGCTTCCATGACTAGGGTATTTTTGGGGGTGCCATGAGGGGATTTGGGCGTCATTCCACATGCTTAAAATCTGTTTTTTTGTTTGTTGAATGCATGCCATGAGTGGTTGTATGAATGATGTCAAGTTACTCTCTTTGGTGTCCTAGACTTGGGCCCATTGAATAAGCATGCTTGTGTGGCATTTTGATCATGTTGAGAGGCTTGTTTTGCCACTGTTTTTGGGAGCTTGAGGGCTGCCCTCTATGGCTTAAGTCCATTGTTGCATGCTTATGTCATGATTGTTGCTTGCTTGGTTAATGTAGCCTCAAATGTGTGCTTGTTAGTCCCATGTTTAATTGGCTCATCTTGCATGCCATTTGCATCCTACATACTTTAGCTCTTTGCATGCTTAAAATAATAGGTTGCATTGCATTTGAGCCTTGCTTGCATACTTGCATCTCATAGCTTGGTTTGGGGTTGTCAAGCCAAGCCTAGGATTGAGGGGAGTTCACATTTCAAGTGGTGTAACTCATCTCAATCCTTGGTCACTAAGGCCCTTGATTTCCACATGATAGGGACTTAGTATTCATTTGTTGTGTTGCATGCATATTTACATTAAAATGAGCAATCTTGGTTCCTTAGGCTATCATGCATCAAATGTACAATTGATAGCCCTAGAACCAAGAGCCATCCCCCCTTGAGTCCCTTGACATGATAGGAGGGGTTGGACATGCTCACATTTGCCCAAAAACCATGCCTATGCATTCTTTGTCTGTTCTTCTTCTTTGTCTGCTTGTCTGCTGAGGATTTTCGCCGACCGGCATAAAATCGGGCGGACCGGCACTTTTTTTGTGCCGATAATTTAAAAGCTCAGCCGGTGGCCACTGTAAGAAGCCGATGACTACACTGTCTAGCCGGTGGGGCATTTCAGACCACTTGGGACGTATTCGAGTGCAGGAATTTTGGAGAGGCGGAGACGGTAGAAAGCAAGTCGCAATGCTATGGCACAGTTTTCGAGGCGAGTTGACGAGCATGCATCATTCAGCGCATTAGAGGCGGTGAGGCTCCTTTAATTTATTTGTTTAATTTAATTTTGGTAATTAGAATTTGTAATAATTTATTTATTCATTTATTCTTGATTGTATTATTTATTTATTCGGTCCCTCCGAGTGAGGGCAAAATGTAATAAGTGTGGGTGAGTGTGATGCATGTCTTCCAACCCCGCTTCTTTCTAACCCTTTTATTTACCCGCTTTCGGTGGTAGATTAGGGCATTTTAAATTAGCATACCTTATGCAATGCATGCGTGCATCCATGCATTTGTTTACATGCAGGGCTCGGTACATCATACAAACCGCATTGCAATTTTCAAATTCCAAAATTGAATACGTGCTATGTGATAGCATTTCATATACCATGCTTAGGATAGCCGAGAGCACCTAATCGCATTTTTGCTCGTGTTGCATTAGCCACTTAACATGGACTAGGTCATGCATTGTTTTGCTAACTAGTTTATTGTTTTGGCGCGAGTACTAGGTGAGCTTTTATGCTTTAGCATCTTGCATGCGTGTGGGTGTTGCCATGACGATGGGATTACCATGCGGCTAAATGCTTACGTGATAAACTGTATGAATGCCTGTGGGTGGAGGTTGGATTGCTTAAGTTGGAAGTACTCATTGAAATCCGCATTTTAGTCTACTTGCGAGTAGCAACATCTAAACACGTTTTTCGAGACAAAACGGATACGCAATGTTTGTTCCCAAATTAGGCGATCTAGTCTATACTTGTTTGCTGTGCGCATAACATAGTAATTCTAGGCTAATAACCGGGATAAGAACGCATAAAGTTTTCAAAAATGGATATCACGGTTAGTAGAGGCCGGTCTTCGGACCGGGCGAAAGGGGGTGCTCATAGCTGACCTTCCCCGATCGTACCCAAGCTCCCGAGCCAAGTCACTTTGGTGATGACGGACACGTGGCCTTTGGCACCGAGTCAGGGTTTCCTAAATTCCCCCTTTTAAAAATATTTAGGTGGCGACTCTGTAATCTGGCAAAGCAGTCCATGTTTGGCACTTCTTTTCAAAAATCAGTTTTTCTCAAAACAATTCGCCAGAGGTGGACTCTTTGGTTCAGATTTAGAACCGCGACACAAACTTTAAAGAGTCCGAGCTGTAGCGAGGTCCCCCGCGGACGTGTTACACTCTGCAACCCTAAGTCAGGTGCCCATCTTCATTATGGTAAGCACAATGCTTGCCAAGGCTCCTTCTCATAAACTCTCCTGGTACCCTAGCTGGTGCTCTAAAATAGGGTTGGGTTCGGATTTTATCCAGGACTTTGTGAATTGGGATTCGAAACACAGTCGTGACTGCCTATGCAGCCCTCAGTCCTATCTCTTGCTTGTTGGATCCGTTGTTACCTCGGCCTCGCTTTGGCGAGTCGTTTGCTTTCTCCTGCTTTGTCGCCTTTATCCCTGGCGTGTCTTCCTCGGCTTTGGCGTATTTCTCAATTCTGGCCATGAGCTCCTCTATACTTTTTGGCAATGTCTTTGCCAATGACTTTCATAGTGCGCAATCATCTTTCAGGCCGTTCTTGAAAGACACGACTGCCACCTCTTGGTTGCATTCGGGTATTCGGTTGAACACCTCATAATACCTTTTTGCGTAGGCCCTAAGGCCTTCATCCTCACTGATTCTTAGGGCCATTAGGGCATCCACCCTTAATGGCTGCAATTTGTTTGTCACGAACCTGGCCACGAACATCTCGGCCAGGCCCTCCCAGGTCTTCACACTTCCCTTCGGCAATTTGTGAAACCAGTCCGATACAATCTCCTTGAAGGATAAGGGGAACACCTTACAGAGCAACAGCTCATTCCCAGTGTACAGTGCCATCGAGTTCAGGTATATCCGACGTGAAAGTTGGGGTCCGACTTACCATCGTATATCTGGAACCTCGGCATACTAAATCTTTTTGGGACCTCAACTTTGTCTAACTCTACCGAGAATGGTGTTCTCGGTTTAACTGTTGAAGTTACCTCGGCATGCTCTTGCTTCCTCTTGAGGTAATCTCTCAAGTCTTCTTTGGTCCGCCCAGGAGCTCGACTATCTCCTGATTTCAGTCTTTAGGTGCACTACTTTTAGCTTTGTTGTGAGCCATTTTTGACTTTTCTCCATTGGTCGCATCGAAGCGCAACTCCTGCCTTTGAACATGCCGATGTTCTCTGGGGTCTGCCTCCTTGGTGCGATGTGTCCTTCGAGATTCTTCCCTTCTTGGCTCTCCTTGGTCGACCTCCCTTGAAGGCCGGTGAGAGTGTCTTTCGCTCCTAGCGTGCTAGGGGCCTACAGGGATTGTTTTCTGCCCTCCTTTCTGGGCATTGGCCGCTGGAATCGGCGTGTCTTGCAACGAGAACGGTGGCTGCATGATGTTATTTTGCATCATGAAATTGACCATTGTTTGTAGGTCTGCCAATTTGTTCGCCATGGACTTTACCTCATCGTCCCTCCGCGGGCATTTTTCTTTTCATACTTGGAGGTTATCTTCGTTATAGTACCCGCTTTAGTCTGTTTTCTTTGGGACGTCGCCTTCCTGGCCGACGTCTTTCACTCCGTGATTTTGGTCACGAGTTTCTTCGCTACAATTGTCTTCTTCGACATCCAAGTCAATAGGTCTCCCACTTCCAGTAGGAGTGTTATCCCCAATCTTTCCTTTCTATCCGTCGTTGGCCATCTATTCTTCTTTGTTCCCACAGACGGCGCCAAATTGTGTGAGTGAATTTCTGACCACACTACCAACTCAGTATTTAGTTGGAGAGCATTGGCAAAATAAATGGGGCTTGATTGACTTGCAATAGAAAGAAGAGATTCTGGCGGTGGTTCGTCCACCCGGGGGCACTCCGACGATCAAGTCAGTTATCTCTCAAAGATAAATCAACTGCTTAACTCACTGTTCAGAATATAAATTGCATACCTTAGACCTATAGGGGTGCTTCTTTTTATAGCCAACATAAACTCAGTTCCAATAGAAGCCTAGCTTCAATGGACTTCAGTTCAGTGCTTATCCTGGACTCTCCAATAGATAAAGATAAATTCCCTAAGAGCTTTATCTTTATCCAGACTGAAGTCCTTTCTCACTCTAGGACTCTTGTCCCTTATCCACTTATCCCGGATTCCGATATCTTCGGAGATAACCTCGGCCTAACTGAGATTACCTCGGCGTTACGACCGGGACACGTGGCACCTCGGCTGACACGTCGGCGTCACCTTGGCCACGTGTTGGTACTCAGAAAATATGTCCCCACAATATAAGCTGAAAAGAAACCTAGATAAGTATAGAAGAAGATAAAGATACAAGGAAAGTATACTTTCTCGGCTTGGAAATCTCTCGTGACCCGCTTGGTTACTTTCTCTTCCAAGCCAAGTATACTTCTGATCTCTTGACTGGTGCTGGTCTTACCGATTGCAAGACTGCCTCTACTCCCGTTGATCCTCAGACTTGTCTCACAGCTCTTGACGATCACCTGTTGTCTGATGCTACTTTATATCGTCAACTAGTTGACAGTCTTGTCTATCTTACAGTTACTCATCCAGATATTGCTTTGTTCACATTGTTAGCCAGTTCATGGCTGCTCCTCGTTCTCCGCACTATGATGCTCTCGTTCGCATTTTACGCTATCTCAAAGGCACTATATTTCATGGTCTTCACTACTTCGCTCACTCTCATCTACAGTTACATGCATTTTCTAATGCTGATTGGGCAGGAGACCCTACTGATCGTTGTTCTACCACAGGATTCTGCTTCTTCTTAGGTGACTCTCTCATTGCCTGGCATAACAAGAAGCAAACTCTTGTTGCTCATTCTAGTACTGAGACTGAGTATCGTGTTCTTGCTGACACTACTCAAGAGCTTGTATGGCTTCGCTGGTTTATTTCTGATATGGGGGTTTCTCATTCTATTGCGATTAACTTCTATTGTGATAATCAGAGTGCTATTTAGATTACCCATAATGATGTCTTCCATGATCGCACAAAGCATATTGGGATTGATTATTACTTCATATGACAGCATGTTACTAATGGCACTGTTCGTCTCATCTTTGTTATCTCTACCAATCAGACAGCCGACATCTTCACCAAGGCTCATCCTTCTGGTTGTTTCAGTGATCTAGTTTCCAAACTCAAGTTGGTTGATGCCTACCCACCTTGAGTTTGAGGGGGGCTGTTAATGTATATTATTATATTATACTTATCTATTTGTATTTCTATCTCTATCTCATTCTATCTCTGTCTTCTTGTATCTTTATCTCTATCTTCTTCTATACTTATCTAGATTTCTTTTCAGCCTATATATACAGGCTTTCCCTATTGTATTCATTCATTCAATTCAATATAATACAGATACACAGTTTTCCTTTTCTATCAACCATTCTAACAAAATTCATTTTATATATAGATTTCGCAATACACAATTTTCATCTCTACCACATAATTTATTCTCACCTAAAATATGGAATCCAAAATCTAGATCCCTAGACTTTCTAATGTGGAAAACTAGATCAAGAAAATGTAATAACTGGGTTTTTTTTTATTTTTTTAAAAAATTAATTTTGTTTAAAAAAATATATATTTTACAAAATATTTATTTTAATTTAGTTAACTAAAGTATTCCAAAGCACTCGTTAATAAGACCATATTTTAAAGAGAAGTGCTATTTAAGTCTAAAAATTAGATTTATCATATTGGGATAATGTATGTATTAAAATATCTAAAACGAATCTCTCTCTTATTATTTTTGTTAATCATCCACTAATTATCTTATTTACATATCATTAAGTCTAAAAAATAGATTCATAAAATTGACTTGTATATCATCTCATTTACACATCATTTTCTTATTTTATTTTTCTATTTTAAATGTGAGACCTCACTTGTAGTAGTCACTAGCAACTTGTGGAGGACATACATAATGGGGAAACACTATAGTACATACCATCAAATAATGTGCACTATATGTACTTTATAACTAAATAAAAAAATAACATAATTTTATACTTTCTGAGTCATAATTAAAAAAAAAAAATTTGTCATAACTAAACACAACATGTAGTATAACTAGAATAATGTCATTGTTAGAATATCTAATAGAGAAAGAGAAAGGTAATATTATAATATATGTATATTCAATATTGTGTATACAAGACTCCTTTATATAGAATGAGAGAAATCTATGTATGGTAATGAATATAATATGGTATGTATGATAAACAGAACGAAGATAATATGGTATGTATGATATACAAAACATATAGTTACTATATTTAACGCTACCCTCAAACTCAAGTAGGGATACCCACTTAAGTTTGGAGAGAGAAATTAAAACATGAAATAAAACTAAAAATATGAATAGATCTTGTGCAAATAGATTGCAAAGTCTAGATGGAAGCACAGGGGCGCTTGAGATAGATTAGATGCTGGAGTTAATGCCAGAAGACGATTTTTAGAGAGTTGTGCTGGACCGTCCAAGAGCGGCAAAGGTGCGCCCGAAGCACAGTTTTTGGTCAAATCGTGCCAGGCTGTCTAGGAGCAACAAAGGTGCGCCCGAAAGACAATTTTTTTGGTGAGGTCGTGCCAAACTATCATAGAAGAAGTCAAGAGCAAAGAAATCTCAATCAGATGGCAGTTTTTAGGGTCATGTCGAACCGTTGAAGATGAATTGGATGTTGAAACAACAAATGTGGCACACACATAACTTATGATGTGGTGCTAAACGATGATAGCAACAGCTAAAGAAGTGCACCAGGAAGCGGCTTGAAAAAGAGCCATGTGTGCTAGGGGGCTGCTTGGAAAGGAACCATGTGTGCCAAAAGGCAGCTTAGAAAATAACAAAAAATGCGCCAAGAGGGCGGCTTAGAGAGTGTGCCAAGGAGGCAACTTAGGTTGTGTGCCAAGAGGGCGGCTAGTGTGTCAAAGAGGCGACTTAGGGAGTGCACCAAGGGGGCAACTTATGTAGTTTACTAAGAAGGCAACTTAGATAGTACGCCAAGGGGGCAACTTGGATGGGTTGCATGGTATATAACCATGCTCACCATGATATAGGTATAATACCCTCCTTTAAACTCAAATAGGTTTAAAAATAGAAACCTGTTTAAGGTTGAAGTAGAGGGAAATACAGAGTGGAGCGGAAAAGAGATTTTTTTTCATGTTATATAAAAAATAAATTCTTTTCTGGAAAGAAAGAAAAAAAAAAATCGGATGGGTTGGTGGAAGCAAGCCCATGTGATGGTGGGAATAAAAAAATGTGTAAAAAGATGAAAGTGGAGAACAAAACTTATATGATAAAGTAAAGAGAAAAATAAAAAATTGGTAGTTGTGTTGATTTTGCCATTGAAGGTAATGAAGAAAAAATAATAAAATATGTAGTATGATATTGAGATGACAATCTATTTGTGGGCAGTGGTGTGAGACAGCGGCGATGGCCGGAATTGGTAAATGCAACAGAACTTTGGTTGGTGATGGAGGAATATAGAGAAACCAGCGGATCAAAGAGGAGGTCATTACAAAATGATACTAAAAAGAAAATATGGTAGTGGATTGAGTTGAGATCCGGCGGGTGGCTAATGTAAGGCTGCCTCTTGCCGATAAAGCGAAATTACTAGTTATTTAACCTAACTTTGATAACACGTTAGAATATCAAAGAGAGAGAGAGAGAGAGAGAGAGAGAGAGAGAATATTATATTATGTGTATATTCAATATTATGTATATAAGACTCCTTTATATAGAAAGAGAGAAATTTAAGTATAGTAATGAATATAATATGGTGCGTATGATAGACAAAATAAATATAATATAGTATACATGATAGATAGAATATATAGTTATTATATTTAACAATTATAACTAAAATAGAAAATCAATTATAATTAAACAAAAAAAATAACATAATTATTAGTGAATATGATGCATCCTTTTTAATGGTGGTAGATTAGAATTTCCCTACATGATGATATAGTGATTCGTATCGTCCTACAGACTACACACACGTCACATTTATACATAGAAATGAAGTGAATAAAAGGATCAAATTTTTTTTGAACAAATTATACATGCAGGTTCTATATTTCAAGCTATCATTTAAGTCCTAATAATTTTAATTGATTCAATTCTGATTTGAATTTATAATTTTATTTTAATTTGATTCAATTGATTATAATTATTAATATTTTTTTATGAAAAATATGCACGGGAGTACCATGAGCCATGCTTTTATATGTAAAGTGTAAATTTGTTCAAATCTTAGATTAAGCTCAATCAGCTGACTGACCATTTTCCTTTAAAAACTTCAATTAGTGTTATTAATTCTGCAAAAGTAATACAAAATTTAAAATTTATATTCAAAATCAAACAAATTGAAATTAGAGAGACAAAAATAACGCAGAGTGTAAAATGCAAGGACTATTAATGTAATTTATCTTCTCTCTTCTTTTTTTTTTTAAATTAAGTATTTGAATCAATTTACACGCACCTCAACTAATTTTAAAATCCTAAAATAACGACTAGACAGACTACCAGTATTATTGAATCCATTAAATTAACAGTTTTTAACAAAGAAATGAAATGCGAGATTAGATTCTCGCTTGCAATTAGAAAAAAGGATAGAACAAATTCTTGATTTGGATTTTGTTTGGAAAGAGGAGAACAAATACTTACATTCTTATGTCCCCCACAAAATTTAATACATTCCCCCCCCCCCTTTTTTCCAGTTTTAACTCTTCCTAAAAATACACCCATTTAGGACAAAACTAAAACTAGCGCCCCACCCTTTTACTCATAAATGGTCAGTGTGACTGTGTATATCCTCTTCCCACAAAATTCTAGAATTATAGCATGCAAAAGTACTCATTGATTCATGGGCATGGCTTAGAAAGACGTAAAGGTGGCTGAAAATCTGAGAAGGCTACAATCATCAACCATCATGTGTGAGAGGGTAATTTGTATAGCTAAATTGGGCCGAGCTAGGAAGCATTGTCTCTGAATATTAGGCCGCACTAAGAGCCGGGCTATGGGCCGGAATAGGGGCTGATAGCTTGGTCTTGGGCCAGGCTGATAGCTTGGTCTTGAGCCAGGCTAGTCAGCTGTGACACCGAGGCTTGGACCTAGCTATTTAAAGGAAGTTCTGTAGCAAACCGAGGTAACATCAATGACGGGGGCCAAGCTATGTATAGCTCGGCAGGGTAGCATTCGATAGATCGGCTTCCATTCACATTGTCCAAATGGCAAGGGACCGAGATAAGGCAACTCGGTCAGGAATGTATAATCGAGCATGTGGGAGTGGCCATCTCACTTGGCTTGCAGTGATGAGGGTGTTTTGAGGATAAACATCATCCTTGGGCATGAGACTCCTAGGAGGACTCTGCTAAGGAGAGTAGAGTCCTACTAGGATTGTGCAAACCATCTCACTTGGTTGGTAGTGAGTAGGGTGTGTGATTCCTATGAGGACTCTTATAAAGAGAGTTGGAATCCTACTAGGATTGTGCTAGGCAGAGTCTATAAAAGCTCATAGTAGGACCTATGTACAGGTATCTCAATTCTTACTCTAGAATACACAGAGCTTATTGTCTATTATCTAGTTACTGATTTAGGCATCAGAGGGGTTTCCGGCACACACCCGCCGGTTAGCTCACGTTTGTGTTTTCAGGTGGCAAAGCGACGACGTTTGGAGGAGTGCAAACTTGATCAACAGGGTTATACGAGAAGATTATTTCGTGCTCGTACAATTGGCGCCGTCTGTGGGAAAACACAAAGAACAAAACCTTTTGATCGAGTTTTCCTCTTTAGTTGAAATCAATGGCGCATAACAAAGACTTACCACATTCTGCTATTGATGGGCAAACCCCGGGAGGGAGCGCAAGGCGTGAAGGCTTGCCTTATGTACCACCCATGGCGAAATGAGATCCCCAGCGACGGAATCCACGAAGAGAGGCGAGAGAAAGACAGGGCTCAAGTCTACACCGCTCTCAAAGCCCTGATAGACAGAGGCGGAGGATTGATCCTCAGGTTCTGGAAGATCGCGTAAGGGAGCAAGACGAAGTAATAAGAAGAATGGCGGCTGACATGGAGACTATGAAGCGCCAGATAAAAGGCGAAAGGGTGGCAAAAAAAGAGGGGCACAAAGGCAACACGCGCTCTTACCACTCAGAAGATGATGACAGGCAAGTCACACCATCACAAACTGAAAGTAGAAGCCTCCGGACAGGCAATACACAATCGAGGACTTCCAAGACTCGTTACTCCAGGTCTGAGAGAACAAGGACTGAAAGGTCTTATACGGAGGGAAGCAGTTATCGGCCCTCGCATTCACACGACATCTAGGCACACAAAGTTGCCTAAGTCGACAGACTTGTGGACGATACTAGAGGAAATGGCTCAAATGAGAGAAGACACTCAAGCTCGCGACCCTCGCAGAGTTTCTGCACTACAACAGTTGGCTCCTAAGACACATAAGAGTGTCGAGATTGGAATGCCAGTACCACGCTTTGCCTACGAACCAATAGACAAAGCGTTAGCAAGATTACAGAGCTCGTCATTCGTTCTGGCAACAGAGGATGCACAATTACCCTCAGGCTTCCACCAGCCCAAATTCAGTACTTATGAGGGGAAGTCAGACCCTTACATGTATTTGAGCCACTTTTCGTCAGGTTATGGCTGTATATCGGCGAAACGAGGCTCTAATGTGTATCCTGTTTCCTTCTAGCCTTGGCAACCTGGGTTTGAAAGGTTGCCAGAAGGTAGCATAGCTTCATGGGCACAACTAGCGAAGGCGTTTGTTACCAGGTTTAAAACAAATACCAAGACACCGGTGGAGATAGACCAGCTGCTCTCCATCGACATGGGCAAGAAAGAAACACTAAAATCTTACAACAACCGATATTGGGAGACTTTTAATCAGATTGGAAATTGCCCCGCAAACTTAGCTATTGCACAGTACAAGTGGGGTCTGCCAGTGGGTCATAAGTTGAGGGATTCAATGACAATGACGTCGCCTCTTACTATGGAAGCCCTGATGGAGAGAGTGCATCAACACATCTTGGTAGAGGAAGATGGGATGTGCACCAAGGCAGAGTCCGATATAAACAGCAATGTCAGACAGAACACCTTCGACAAAAGTTAGCACAATCGATAAGAAGGACCAACTAAGTAAAAAATCTTTGCCCAACTGGGGGCAAAGTGGGTTGGCAGGTTTGACCAACTCTTTCTAACAAGTCTTTGCCCGACTGGGAGGCAATAAAAAAGGTTGGCAGGTTTGACCAACACTTTTTTCATTCTTTAGCCAAGATAAGGATCTAGGCTTCAGAAGGTTGGCAGGTTTGACCAACATCTAGTCCATCAGCCGAGATAAGGATCTAGGCTAACGGAAGTTTGGCAGGTTAGGCCAAACATATCCTGTTCTTCAGCCGAGATAAGGATCAAGGCTGAAGAAGGTTAGCAGGTTTGACCAACATCTAGTCCATCAGCCGAGATAAAGATCTAGGCTGACGAAAGTTTGGCAGGTTGGGCCAAACATGTCCTGTTCTTCAGCCGAGATAAGGATCAAGGTTGAAGAAGGTTAGCAGGTTTGACCAATACTTTTTTCTTCCTCTAGAAGAGACTAGGATCTAGGCTCAAAAAGGTTGGCAGGTTTGACCAACAATTTTTGCATTCTTCAGCCGAGATAAGGATCATGGCTCAAGAAGGTTGGCAGGTTTGACCAACAAAATTTTTTGGATTCTTCAACTGAGATGCATACCTCAGCCAAAGCAAGTTGGCAGGTTTGACCAACAAATTTTTGAATTCTTGGACCGAGACGGTTATCTCGGCCAAAGCAGGTTGATAGGGTTAGTGTAAACCGAGTTAGTCTGCTCGATGAGACATAGAAAGAACGACTCACCGTACGATTGTAACTCGAAGGATATATACGTTGAAGGCAAAAAAGTAGGGCTATTCAAATTTTCGGCATGACGGTTGTAACAGGAGAATGGGGCTAATGGGGGCACGCCACCTGTCTTAGGGGTAACGTCGTATCAGACATGCCAGATTAGTAGAATGACGTGCCGAGCAACTGACAAGACTTATTGGGACTGAACGACTTGTGAGACCGAACAACTTCTCTAGTTCGGCAGAGTTGAGCGTTTTTAGCTCGGCTAGAGAAAAGTAATCCCAATCATGCTTCGCAGATGGAATTAAGGGGCAATTGAGAGGGTAATTTGTATAGCCAAATTGGGCCGAGCTAGAAAGCATTGTCTCTGAATATTAGGCCGCACTAAGAGCTGGGCTATAGGCCGGAATAGGGGCTGATAACTCGGTCTTGGGCCAGGCTGGTCAGCTGTGACACTGAGGCTTGGACCTAGCTATTTAAAGGAAGTTCTATAGCAAACCGAGGTAACATCAATGACAGGGGCCAAGCTATGTATAGCTCGGCAGGGTGGCATTCGATAGATCGGCTTCTGTTCAGATGGTCCGAATGGCAGGGGATCGAGATAAGGAAGCTCGGTCCGAAATGTATAACCGAGCATGTGGGAGTGGCCATCTCACTTGGCTTACAGTGATGAGGGTGTTTTGAGGATAAACATCATCCTTGGGCATGAGACTCCTATGAGGACTCTGCTAAGGAGAGTAGAGTCCTACTAGGATTGTGCAAACCATCTCACTTGGTTGGTAGTAAGTAGGGTGTGTGATTCCTAGGGGGACTCTTATAAAGAGAGTTGGAATCCTACTAGGATTGTGCCAGGCAGAGTCTATAAAAGCTCATAGCATGACCTATGTACAGGTATCCCAATTCTTACTCTAGAATACACAGAGCTTATTGTCTATTTTCTAGTTGCTGACTTAGGCATCGGAGGGGCTTCCGACTCACACCCGCCGGTTAGCTCACGTTTGTGTTTTCAGGTGGCAAAGCGACGACGTTTGGAGGAGTGCAAACTTGATCAACAGGATTATACGAAAAGATTATTTCGTACTCGTACAATGTGTATAATAGACATGTAATAATTATCTCGGTAAGGTCAATTGTTATTTGGTTTATTATGAGAAAATAGTTAAAAGTTGATTTTTTTAATTTTTTTTGATTTTTTTAAAATATATATATATATATATAATGTGAGAAGTGGTGTGACCCAAAATAGGTTAAAAATTGACTTTTGACTTTTTTAACTCCAAAGGTTTCGTAGGCTTGTCTTTTTTATCTCTGTATAGAGGACGTAACGTGGCTTTGTGTAGCAGAGTGTGTGGGAGTTGGGCTGCAAATGAATCGAATTGTTTATAAATAAGTTCGGCTCGACTCGTTTAGTAAATGAGTCGAGCTTGAGCTTGAATATTAGGTTCGTTTAGTAAATGAACCGAGTTCAAACTCGAATAAGCTCGACTTGTTTATCTTTATTTGAATTATATAATAAATGATTATTTATATATTAAATAATATATAAATAATAGTAAAAATATATTATTTATATATTAAATTATATTAATAATAATTTTTATTTAAGTAATATAAATAATATTTAAAAAAATCTTATCGAGTCTAGCAGAGCCGAACTCGAGCCCAGTTACTTATTGAGTCGAGGTCGAACTCAATAAACAAGCTCGAGTAGTAAACGTGCTAAGCTCAAACTTAGTAAAGCTCAGCTTGATTCAACTTATTTGCAACCCTGTGTGGGAGTACACTTGGGTGATATTAAGAATTATATTTATTTAATCATTGTAATTTTTATTGTTAATTAATTGCTTCTCACTTATCGTAGACATGAGTGTTTAGATTGAACCACATAAAATCTTTTGTTCTTATTTTATTGTGACTATTTTCATTTTTTTATTCATTTGCTTCCATTGCTTGGGTAGGATTTATTACCTACAATATTTGGATCATAAATTTAAATAGGAATTTAAAAAAAGAAAAAAAAATAGACGAAATGTGAATAAAATATAATACATTTTTTTCTTTCTTTTCAAGTTTCTACTCAAATCAATGAACCAGAAACAACATAAGTCTTTTTTATGTTTAGTGTCTTTTATGTGTATCATATTTATAAAAATAAAAAATATTTAGAATGTGTTTGGAGTATAGATTTAAGTAGAGATTTTTTTTTTTTTTTATTTGTAAAACATAAGTTCAATGTAATTATATTTCATTCATATTTTACTTATCTTTTATTTATTTTTTTAAATTCTTATTTAAATTTATATTACAAACACAACCTTATAGAATAACTAGCATATGAAACCGTGCGATGCACGGACTAAATAAATAATTAAAAATAATTTTAAAATTAAATAATAACATAAAATTTATTTAAAAAGTATATAAAAATAATTTAGAATGAATTAAATTTTAACCATTTTATTACAATATATATATATATATATATATTACAGTTGTTATGTCATTAACTATATATTCTAAGTTCACAATAAAAAATAAATGTCATAATTTAATTGGTAAAGATAAAAAAAAAATAGAATAAATTAAAAAAATTATATTTATGATAAAAATAAAAATAAATTTTGTTTTATAATTTTTATTTTAGTTTTAGTTTTTTCTATGTCAAAGTTTGTCATAAAACTTAAGCATATCTTTTAAAAATAAAACAATATATATATATATATTGATAAAATCGTCTTACACAAAAATTAATTAATTAAAACTTTTAAATTTTTATTTATTTTAAAATTTAAAGTGTCTTCAACTGAAATATGCACAATATTATAATATTAAATGGGAGCATATGTTTACTTTATATAAGTGAAACAACTCACTTTTCCTTTCTTGTTCCAATGTAAGATTGTGTAAAATAAAAATTAACAATTGTTTAGACGAGAAATTTATTTCAAATCAAACAATATTAGTCATTTAATCTTTAATTAGGTTAATCTTTAATTTATTTCAAATTAAACAAATCTAACTAATATATTTTGATAAAATTGCTAAGATCGCTTAAACCAACGAATCAGTTAAACCAAAAACGGTTCAATCTAATCGACTAGGTCAAAAGACTAATCAACTTATACAAAAATTAATTAATTAAAACTTTTAAATGTTATTTTAATTTTAAAATTTAAACTATTTTAAACTGAAACATGCATAACATTTTAATATTAAATAAGAGTATAAGGTTTATTTTATATAAATAAAACAACTCACTTTTTTTTTTCTCCCGATATGGGATATTGAGATAATTTTTTTCAAACATCATAATAATTAAATTATAATTGTATATATGAAAAATAAATATTTCTCAAATAAAATCTATATAAAATTAGTTATTATAATTGAAATTAAATTTGTATAGAACTTTATATATAAATGAAAATTACATGCGTAAATTTTTTTTTAAAAAAATAATTGGGCAAGAGAAAAATAATATTATTAATAATATATATATGATTACTTTAAAAGTGTGCCACTAAAATACTATTTTTTTTCCTCCTAAACTTCAACGATTCAATTATTAAGTTCACCAACCGAGGATGATGAGGGTGGGTGTATAATAAGAAACAGCATTCTCTCCATGATCTCTTTCTTTGTCTTTTTATTTGTTAGGTTATTGGAGTTAATTTTGACCTAATTTTGATGATTCGAACCGTTTACATTTTAAGATTTATTGAGTATATCATACCTGTAAAAAATCAAGTTAATCGGATATTAGAAAACATGTGTTTGGAAAACTGTTTATTAAATTTTTAAAAAAAATAGTTTTTAGTTCGATGATCTGAACATGTAATTTCTGATATCCGATCAACTTTATTTGTTACAATATACTCAATAAATTTTAAAATATAACGGTTTGGATTATCAAAATTGAGCTCAAAAGTGAGCCCAATGGCCCACTAAATATAAGAGGTAAGAAAAGGAATAAGTAGAGAATCCTAATTCGTATAATAATAGGTGCAGATAGAGTACCACACTGCCAAGCAAGCATAGGTGGTACCCTTAACCAATGAGATGGAAGTTGCCATATATCAACAACGACAATGCTACGTAACTCAAATTTTGTGGCTCAAAAGTGGCTCAAATGGTCAAAACGACGTCGTTTTGAGTACAGAACAACATAAAAATGGCCAAAACGACGTCGTTTTGGCCATTTGAGCCACAAAATTTGAGCTACGAGACATTTTCCTATCAACAAACAACAATCAACTCTCAAAAACAAACGAAGAGTTTGGACCGGTTAGTTTCAAAATTTCAATCCAAAAATTCAAATATTAAATTTTGAATATAATTGATTTAAACAAAACAACCAACCACAAAACCAATTCATAAATTCTCTCATCTTTCTTTCGGTTTGAACGATGATTCTAAATCGCGGTATCAGATAACGTAACGGTATCGATCGCAGAGTATCGGAATCGGCAGTATCGATCGGTACGTATCGGAAATCGGGTGTCGCGGCCAGTGGCGTAGCCAGGAATTTAATGGAGAGGGGGCACAAATTAATGATAATATCAGTGTGTTTGGTTTGAGTTTTTTGGATTAAGTTTTTTAAAAATTGAGTTTTTTTTGTTTTCGTGTTTTTTTTTTTTAGTGAATATTTTTAAAATTTTAAACATTTTTTTTTTTACTTTTTTAGATGCACTTTACGTAGATATATTTAAAAAGTAAAAAAATTGTGAAAAAATATTTTTAAAAATTAATAAATACATAAAAATACAAATAATGTACAGAATTCTCGTTTTTTTTTTTTTTTTGTATTTTTGGTATTTAGTGAATTTTTAAAGGTTTTTTTTCACAATTTTTTTACTTTTTAGGTATATTTATGTTAGGTATGTCTAAAAATTAAAAACATTACTTAAAAAATTAAAAAAATTCAGTAAAAATAAAAAAAAAAATGGAAAACAAGAAAGTATAATTTTCTGAAAAGTGTTTTTGGAAAACTCTAACCAAGCAATTATTTTTTATTTTTTTAATAAACAACAATGAGATATTACTAAACTTAAATATTAAGAGTCCATTTGGATAAATCTGAATTTTAAATTAAAGGATTTGAGATTAAATTTTATATAAATATTAGGGAGTAACTATTTACAGGTAGATTGGAAAATTAAAAAAGAAGATAAGTTGAGATAGAAATAATATATTTTAGTAGAGAAATTCTATAAAACACACCATAAAAAAAATATCTATCATATGTCGCAATTATAATCTTTGTGGTATTTAGTTATGACACATTATAGTGTTAGATATAATTTAATTATAACTTCTTGTGGTTGTTATTTTGGTTATGACTATATATCAAGTAATAGTTAGTTATGACTTATTTTGATATTAGTTATAACTTATTGTAATTTTTTTTTTTTTTTTTTTTTTTTTTTTTTTTTTAATAATTGAAGATGTGTTGCTTGATTATAATTTATATAGTGGTTGACATGGATAGGCCCACAAGGGCCACAGCCCACTATGAGTAAACCCAGGCCCACCATTTAAACCCCATTGCATAACCCGGTTAGTAAAACCCAAAGATCACCGAAGCCAATCAAGGCGGAAGGCCAATGATATTCGGACACACGGCAGATGCATGACAGGCCACGTCAGCAGACAAAGATCTGCAAAGTTATTGCCACAGCACATCACCATTAATGCAGCCATCACATCATTTATTGCGACAACACCTCTCAGCTAGGATGGCGCCCCCTCACCCCGAACAAGGCGAACCACAGCATAAGCTTTTCGGCGGGGAGGTCAGAATGACAGAAACAGCGAAATGATTACCAAGGGATATAAGCAAAGTTTGAAGACAAGAGAAAGTTAAGTTTTTCTATCTCCCTCTCTCTCTCTACATTTTTGTCTATCACCTTTTCTAATTCACACACCGGAGGGTTCGCCGGGGGACTACCCCGTTCCCCGTTGAACTTGCTTGCAGGTTATCCAGTGGGCTTGAGGAGCTTGGATCGGTCTAGCCTATTCACCAGGAAAAACTGCATCATCAGTTGGCGCCGTCTGTGGGAACCGGTTTGTCCGTGCGCCAATTGTGTTCATTGCCGCCGGAGACCCTGTTCCAGTAACCTTTTCACCTCATCCGTCAAGTGTATGGTCACGACTAGATCCATGGCTTCCCACCATAATGCTACCGATCACCAAACCGACCCTCCCAATCCAAACAACCCACCACAGTACTTCATCGAGCTCACCAACAGCATCAACCGTATGGCCGAGCAAAACCAGGCCTTAATCAATGCTCTGCTCCAACGGAACCTCCCTATTCCTCCACCACCTCCAGATATTCCATCCCATCCAGAACAAGTTCCGGGCCATACTGTCCCACAACCCAATCCTCTCAACTCGGGGGGCTTGCAACCCCCTCACCCACATATACATCCACCTCCTCCACCCCCACGTCCATCAGTCATAGCTCCAGCTCTCGAGGGAGAAGCCAGCAGTGTCCAACATCTATCTCCTTCTGGCGGTGACAACATTCCCCTTTGGGACGCTGAACTCCGAGCCATGAAACTCCAACTCCAAGGGGTTATGCAGAATATCCAACATAAGCCCTCCACCACAGCAAACTCCCCATTTGTCGCCTCCATCCGAGACAAACCCCTACCCGCCAAGTTCAAAATGCCTACCATCGACCCCTTTGATTTAACGACCGACAGGCCGACCACCTGGAGACCTACCGTACCCTCATGATCCTCCATGCCTTCCCTGACGAAATCATGTGCCAAGCCTTTCCTGTGACACTGAAGGGGTCGGCTCGGCTATGGTTCAGCCAGTTGCCACCAGATTCGGTCTCCACATTTCAGCATCTCAGTGACTCCTTCCTGAGCTACTTCATCGGGGCCCAACGCCAGCGACGCCCGGTGACCCAACTCCTCAACATCCGTCAAACCGAGGGGGAATCACTGTGCAGCTTTGTCACTCGCTTCAACACCGAAGCCTTGCAAGTTGCTGAAAACGACGATAAAGTCATCCTTACAGCCTTCATGGCCGGTCTGCGGTCATCCGATTTCCTCTTCTCCCTCTCTAAGAACCCCCCGACATCCATGGCAGCCTTGCTCTCCAAAGCCCAAAAGTACATGAACGCCAAGGATTCTCTAGCCGCTCGGCAGGACTCAACAACTAAATATCTGGCCCCTAGAGAAAAGAGAAAAGACCAAGAACCCAGTAACACCCGGCATCATAATCAAACATCCCGCTATGCTGACCGATCCCCTCGCGCCGACCGGTCAGCACCAGTAAGACCGCCCGGTCGGTTCGAGCGATATACACCCCTCAATTCTCCCATGGAACAAGTCCTTAACCAGATCCAACGGGACTACCCCCTCAAGTGGCCTCTTCCTCCACGGAACCCTTCCAACCGTAAAGACCAGTCCAAATATTGCCGTTTCCACCAGGACCACGGCCATAACACCGACGATTGCATCAGCCTCAAGGATCAAGTGGAGACCCTCATTCGCCAGGGGCGTCTAAGCCGGTTCACAGACACCCGCCCTCAACAGAGGCACAGAGCCGAGCCCCACAGGGACAATCGCAGGCACACCCCCCCACGGCGACCAGCTCAACCAGACCAGGGCCGCGATCGACCTCCCCAACAACCTCTGCCACAAGGTAATCCACCCCCGCCTGTCGGTGAAATCAGAGTCATCTCGGGCGGTCTTGCTTGCGGGGGACCGTCGCGCTCGGCTCAGAGAGCAGAACTGAGAAAAATACGACAGGGCTCGGATAAGGCAGTCATCACGGTAGACCGACCCCCCAAGCAGCCCAAGCAGTGGACTGAGCCCATTACCTTCACAGATGCCGACTGTACAGGCATCCGTTATCCACATGATGATCCTCTCGTCATCTCTGTCGTCCTCTCCAACTACAAGGTCAGGCGAGTCCTCATCGACAATGGAAGCTCTTCAGACATCATATTCCTCGGCTGCTTCAGCCAGCTCAAGATCGGAGAGGAAAGTCTATCTCCACTCCAAACCCCCTTGGTCGGTTTCACTGGCGACCGGGTGACCTCTATCGGCTCCATTGATCTCCCCATCACCATTGGGGAATACCCACGGCAGACCACGAAGCTGCTCACTTTCCTTGTAGTCGATTGCCCCTCTGCCTACAACATCATTCTCGGCCGCACTGCCCTCAACGCCTTCCAAGCCATCACATCCACCTACCACCTTGCCCTCAAGTTCCCTACTGATCTCGGGGTCGGAACAGTCAGAGGAGAACAGACCGTCGCTAGAGAATGTTATGTGGCCTCACTTAAAGAAGTCAAACTGAAGGAGGCAATGATCATTGAAGGACTTGACGTCCGAGATGAGGACGAACTGATCAGAGGCGAACCTGTGGAGGAACTCGTCGAAGTTAACATCGATCCCACCAACCCACTCAAAACTGCCAAAATCGGCAGTCAACTGCCTTCCCAAGCAAAGGCCGACCTCACCGCCCTCCTGACCGAGCACAGAGACGTCTTTGCCTGGACCCATGCAGACATGCCGGGCATTGACCCCTCTTTCATAACTCACCGCCTCAGTATCGAGCCTCATTTCCGACCTTACCGACAGAAGCAACGTATCTTCCACCCAGAGCGCAATAACCTCATAGCCACAGAAGTCGACAAACTCCTTGAAGCTCAGTTCATCCGAAACGTAGACTATCCCAAGTGGCTGTCCAATGTGGTTCTAGTCCGCAAGAACAATGGCAAGTGGCGTCTCTGCGTCGATTACTCTGACCTGAACCGAGCTTGCCCCAAAGATAGCTATCCACTCCCCCGCATAGATCTGCTGGTTGACGCCACGGCCGGTCACCAAATGCTCAGCTTCATGGATGCTTTCTCCGGGTACAACCAAATCATGATGCACTCGTCCGATCGGGAACACACGTCCTTCATCACCGATCGAGGGACCTACCACTATTGTGTAATGCCGTTCGGACTAAAGAATGCTGGGGCCACCTACCAACGGTTAGTCAATGCAGTCTTCCACCATCAGATCGGACGGAACATGGAAGTGTATGTACATGACATGCTAGTCAAGAGCAAACTCTCCACTGACCACCTCACCGACCTACGAGAGACTTTTGCCACCCTTCGCAAATATCAGATGAAGCTCAACCCAGAGAAGTGTGCCTTTGGTGTAGGATCTGGAAAGTTCTTGGGTTTTATGGTCAGTCAACGCGGCATCGAGGCCAACCCTGAGAAGATTAAGGCCTTGATTGAGATGCAGTCACCCAAAACGGTTAAAGAGGTTCAAAGACTCACTGGCAGAGTGGCAGCCCTCAACCGTTTCATCTCCCGTGCAACGGACAAGTGCCTACCATTTTTTAAAGTTCTTCGGCAGACTTTTGAATGGACGACTGAATCCGAAGAAGCCTTTCAATAGTTAAAGCAGTGCATGGCCAATCCTCCCCTTCTCTCACAGGCAATCACGGTGAGCCCTCTTCCTCTACTTAGCAAGATATCAAGCACCCTCATCGAGAGGACCCTCAACGGCCGGTCTCAGTCTACTACATCAATCGGGCTCTCAGGGGAGCGGAGCAGAACTACCCCCTACTAGAAAAGCTGTCCCTGGCCTTGGTCACCGCCTCCAGACGACTCCGCCCCTACTTCCAAGCCCACTCCATAGTGGTCCTCACCGACCAGCCCCTGAGGAAGGTCATGCAGCAACCAGAGCTCTCAGGAAGACTAATGCAGTGGTCAATAGAGCTGAGCCAGTTCGACATCTCTTATCGCCCCCAGACAGCAATCAAGGGGCAAGCTGTTACTGACTTCATCTCAGAATTCACCAATCCAGCCCCAACCGCTAACCCTCCACCCCCACCAGCTCCACCAGAGCCCGAAGATCCTCATTCTTGGACATTCAATGTTGACGGCTCGTCCCGCAGGGAAGGAAGCGGGGCTGGGCTCATCCTCACCTCCCCTGAGGGTGGCTATTTCAAATGTGCTCTCCGTCTCTTGTTTGCGGCCAGCAACAATGAGGCTGAATATGAAGCATTAATAGCAGGACTTCGTCTGGCCAAAGACATTGGTGTCAGCCACATCCGTGTGTTCAGTGACTCCCAACTCATCGTCGGACAGATCACAGGGGAATTCGATGGCAAAGATGGCACAATGCGGGCTTACAGGGACATGGCACTCCCCCTTGTTCGCCTCTTGAATACTTTCCAGATCAGACACATACCTCGGGCGGAAAACTCCAAAGCAGATGAGATGGCCCAGCTCGCCTCTGCCGACCATTCCGACCTCAGCCATGGAGTTCGCCTCGAATACTTAGCCCACCCGGCCATCTCGCCCAACCTACCAGAAGTGCAATTCCTCCAGACGGAACCCATCCCTTGGGCATCCGACATCTTCCTCTTCTTGACCACTGGAGAACTCCCAGATGACCAACAGCAGGCTGTCAAGGTCAGAGCTCGGTCGGCTAACTACACCCTGGTCGACGGCGTCCTTTACAAGCGCGGTTTTTCACGCCCGTACCTGCGATGCCTCAACCCCGCCCAAGCAACCTATGTGATGCAAGAAATCCATGAAGGGATCTGTGGCAATCATTCGGGTGGCAGGTCTCTCGCTCACAAAATACTCCGTACAGGCTACTTCTGGCCGACTCTCAACCAAGATGCCACTGATTTTGTGCTCAAATGTGACAAGTGTCAGCGCTTCGCCAACATCCCCCATGCTCCTCCCACTGAGCTGATCACCCTCTGCAGCCCTTACCCGTTCGCCAAATGGGGGATCGACTTGATTGGTCCACTCCCCACTGGCCGAGGCCAGACCAAATTCGCGATTGTTGCCATTGATTACTTCACCAAGTGGGTTGAAGCAGAACCCCTCGCCACTATCACCGAGTGGAACACCACCAAGTTTATCTGGCAATCGATCGTTTGCCGATTTGGCATCCCTCAGGCCATCGTCTCCGACAACGGTAAACAGTTCGACAACGCCAAATACAGGAAATTTTGTACAGATCTCCAGATTCAACCATGCTTCTCTTCCCCCGGTCATCCCCAAGCAAATGGCCAAGTCGAGGTCACCAACCGTTCTCTCCTGAAGATCATCAAAACTAAGCTCGAAGCTGCTAAAGGCCTCTGGGCTGAGGAGCTACCAAATGTACTCTGGGCTTCTGGGACCACCCGGGACCCTTCTCGGAAACCCTTTTCGCAACATATGGTCATCCGGTCAGAGAAGTCGGTCTGCCCACCCCGAGGGTCTTACATCCAGATCTCGCCTCAACTGAAGAACTTCGTCGAGCAGACCTGGACCTCATCGAAGAGCTCAGAGAGACTGCCGCTGTCAGATTGGCTGCGTACCAGCAGAAAATGAGAACACACTACAACCGCAGAGTCCGACCATGGGAGTTCTCTGTAGGGGACCTTGTCTTGAGAGAAACAACTCTTGCCACAAGGAATCCGACCGAGGGCAAACTAGCAGCCCGATGGGAGGTACCCTACGTTGTAAAGGCCCGCCCACGGCCAGGCACTTACCGACTTCAAGACATGGATGGCCGAGACCTTCCCCATCCCTAGAATGCTGAACATCTGAAGCGTTACTATAAATGAATCCTTACTTTTGTATTGTCAAACTTGTTGTATTTTCCTTTTTCAATACATAATACAAATATCGACTGGAGTTCCAACCTTCTATAATTCAACTGTCTGAATGTCGCTTCTATGAAACTTTCATTTGCAGCACTCGAAGCCTCAGTCCAACCTGAGCATTTACAAAAGCCTCAATCCGACCTGAGCACTTACAAAAGCCTCAATCTGACCTGAGCACTTTCAAAAGCCTCAGTCCAACCTGAGCACTTTTAGCCCAACCTGAGTACTTACAAAAGCCTCAGTCCGATCTGAGCACTTTCAAAAGCCTCAGTCCAACCTGAGCACTTACAAAAGCCTCAGTCCAACCTGAGCACTTTCAAAAGCCTCAGTCCAACCTGAGCACTTACAAAAGCCTCAGTCCGACCTGAGCACTTTCAAAAGCCTCAGTCCAACCTGAGCACTTATAAAAGCCTCAGTCCAGCCTGAGCACTTACAAAAGCCTCAGTCCGACCTGAGCACTTTCGAAAGCCTCAGTCCAACCTGAGCACTTACAAAAGCCTCGGCCAGACCGAGCACTTTCAAAAGCCTCAGTCCAACCTGAGCACTTACAAAAGCCTCGGCCAGACCGAGCACTTTCAAAAGCCTCAGTTCGACCGAGCACTTTCGAACATCAGAAGACCCAGCGAAACAAGTACCAGCATAGCCTTGGGTGAACACTTAGTCACAAGTTGAGGTCACAAAATTTTACAACATCTCTACTTAGTCAAATTCCAACGGTGTTCCCCAATTTCTCCCCTACAGGTTTACTATTGGTCCCTCTAGTTACAATTTAAAACCTACTTTCCTGCCCTCATTCATTGAATTTTTACACAAGTCCAATCTCACTCTGCATGAAGGAATTTTATCAGTTCACTCTTACTCTGCGTGATGGAATTTTTAATTTAACAAGTTCGAATTCACAAGTTCAAATTCAAATTCAAATTCACAAGTTCATCCTCTTCAATTTATCAGTCCAATTTTATCAGTCCAATCTCACAAGTTCAAATTCACTTGGCTCACTTAGCTCAAGTTCACTCTGTCATGAAGTTGAATTTTTTTCATAAGTTCAATACTCGTTTTTATTACAAGCATTTCTCCATTTCAAACCCACCAAACAAATAAACACAGTTAATTACAAGACATAAATGGAGTTTTATTCATTCGCACAATGTGTACATCAGTTTATTACAATACTTCAAAAACAAAACAAAACAAAAATGTGTATACAAGGACGAAACAAAAATTCTTCAAGTACATTTATTTTCAGATCACTCCCCCTCCTCACTGGAGATGAGATCTGCCTCCTCTATACCCTCATCCAGGGGGGTCTGGGCCACATCATCCTCTTCAATCGCCACCCTGCTAAAGTCAAGCTCTGGGAACAGCTCTTCAGCCTTGCGTTTGAACATTTTCCACTCGCTGTCCCAACACTCTGACATTTTATGCTTGTAGAAGTCCGACTGCTGGAAGCTTGCAATCACCTCAGACTCAGTTCTCCCAGCAGTCGTCTTCGATGGGCCAGCCCCCCCAGTCTCCTCCCTTGCTAAGCTGCTGGCAACTGCAGCATCAATCGCCATCTGGAACTCAGGAGACCCTTTGAATTGAGTAACAGCTGCAACATAAAGATCGGGGTAGGCTGCCCTTTCCGAGGCCGCCTTCGCCTTCTCTTCGTTCAGCTCTTTTTGTAGGGCCTCCTTTTCAGCTGCAGCCTTGGCCCTCTCAGCCTCCAGCTCCCTCTTCCAGGCCTCCCCCTCAGCAATCAACTTCCCCCTCTCTGCTTCAAACTGCTTCTGCAGGGTCTCCCTCTCCACAGCCACCCTACTTCGCTCTGCCTCCAACTCCTTGCGCAGGCTCTCCCTCTGCTCCACCGCTCTGGCGCGCTCGTCCTCCACCTCTTTTTGCAGAGCCTCAACCTTAGCATCTGCATCATCTCTCTGCCTGACGAGCTCTTCGTTATTGGTCATGGCCTCCTCATGCCGCTCGACCGCGATGGCACAGGCCTTTTGGGACTCCTCCAACTTTTTCTGCTCACCAGTCAACTGGAACTCGAGCGACACAACCCTGCGGCGCGTGTCCTCCAACTCCAACTTGACTAATGACAGCTCGGTATGGGCAGTCTTCTATGCAGCACTCTCCTTCTTCAGCTTGGTCAGATCTGCCTTGGCCTCTTCAGCTTTGATTTTGGCCGCCGCAGCTTTCCTCAGCAGGGCCCCTACCAGGGTAGTTACCTCCATTTGGACGGAGCATAACCCCCTGAACAGGTCGGCCTCATTAAATCCAGAGGCCGAGCGCAGACCTGACTCCTCCACCATCCTCACTAGGCGGTCTGCCCCCGCCCTAGCTGGGCCTCCATCTCCCTCCAGTCTCCCAGCCACAGCACGCGCGTGGTAAATCGTGGCACCCAGGCCAACTCCTCTTTCCTGAGGCACAGGGCCCCTTTGGGTCTGCTCCCTCCCGCTTGGCTCAGCCCCAACCAACCCAGCTTCCACTTGCACCGCTGGGGTCTTCTCTAACCTCCCACTTGGCTCACCCCCAGCCAGCCCAGCTTTCACTTGTCCTGCTGGGGTCTTCTCCACAACGTCCACCGTTGGACTGGCTATCACCACTTCTGGGGTATCTTTTGTCACAAGGACCTCTGCCCCAGCTGAGACGCCCACCCCTTCTGGGGTCTGCTCCACCTCTTCCCCCTCTACTCGCTTGGCCAGACTGACATCTTCCATCCTCACTTCCTTTCTTCTTTTTTGGGCTGGCTCTTCTTCCCTCCGCCTCAACCTCTTCTTTTTCTTCCCCACGCCTAGCACCTCCATCTCCTTCAATGACCTCTCCTTCAGAGGGTCGTTTGGGAGCAATCGTGGAACGAACTCGACCAAATTCTTCCCTCCCAAGGGTTTGGGACGAGGTCGGATCCTCTCCCTCGCCACTGGCTGAGGCGGTCGGTCGACTTGGGACTCTTTGAATTTCTAGGCTTTCACCAGGATGGCTTGATCCTCTGCCTCTTGCGCCCTTCTTCTTGCCTCCAGCTCTGATCGGTCGAGGTCTCCACCGCTCGGTTGTGGACCCAACCCAGCTTCAAACAGCGCCGACGGCTGAACCAGCTCGTCCCACTTGACTTTTTCCCTCTCCTTCCACTCCTTCACCTTCTTTATCCTCTCCTCCGCCGCCGCCTCCAACTTTAGCTCCACAGACTTGGTTGGCACCTTCTACACGGTGTGCACACCGGCCCCTCCAGAGGTGGACACATAGAACCACCGCGGCCTCCAACTTTTGATGGACGTTGGTAAACCAGCCACCAAACCCTTCCCTGCCGCCGCCTGAAGGGTGATCCAGGTCTCCTGCTGCCCTGAAGCCTTGTAGCAGCCAAAGAACTCCTCCACCGTCATAGCCACCCCTCCGTTCGCCTTCGGCCAAGCACTTGCGCAAGCCAACAGGATTTTCCATGCATTGGGCATCAGTTGCCTTGGTGCTACCTCCAGGTGGTTGAGTACATCTACCACGATTTGCGGCAGAGGCAACCTCAGTCCACCTTTTAGAGCTTCCTCGTAGTAGGAAAACTCTCTTGCCCTGACGTCAGACGGTCTCACCGTCGATTTTGGCACCAGCAATTCCACCTCCACCGGAATCTGGTACTTCTCGCGGATAGCCTCCAACTCCGCCGCTGTAATAATGGATCTGTCAGCCCTCGAATGCCAGTGGTCTGGTTCCACCTGGCTGATTGGCTGTGCCGTTTCCATCACGGTGGAAACATGGAATCGCGCCACCGATTCCCCCGCCCTGTTGGACCTGTACTGAACCGCTAGTTCCTCTGCATCATCTTCCCCCAGTGGATCTACCCTGACAATTGCAGTCTCTTCCTGGGCCATTTCTAAGCTGTGTTTGCGAATAGCTTCTGATGCAGGTGCTAAAAAATCGAAGAAATGTTTCAACGGGGTATCGTGAGCAACGAAGGAACTGATACTTCGAATGTTTTGAGTTTTTGTAAAGAAGTAGGTGAATCGTATGATACCAAAAGCCCACGGTTTGCCCGTATTCCAAGGATCCAAATTAATGTTCGCCAGTTTGAAAACTTTTCAAATCATCCGCCAAAACTGTATCATCAATGCCCATAATAATGCCCTGACGTTTCACTCCTGATCTAACGCTTGACCTTTCCCCTCCCCCGAAATTCTGCCACGTGTATGGTCCCGATGCACTGACTTCTGCCCTTACCTTGTCTTTTCCACTTCAAATCATCACGTGACACGCCGCCTCTTGAGCCCCGTGCCCTTCCACTCGGCCACCCCTACGGTCGGTCTTCCCGCGCGGACACCTTCACGGTCGGCCTCTCCCACTCGGTCGCCTTCACGGTCGGCCTCGCCCCTTCGGCCGCCCTCGCGATCGGCCTCCCCGCTCGGTCGCCCTCACGGTCGGCCTCGCCCCCTCCGTCGTCCTCGCGGTCGGCCTCTCCCGCTCGGTCACCCTCGCGGTCGGCCTCGCCCGCTCGGTCGCTCTTACGCTCGGCCTCTCACTCTCGGCCGCCCTCATGCTCGGCCTCTCACGCTCGACCGCCCTCACGCTCGGCCTCTCCCGCTCGGTCACCCTCACGCTCGACCTCTCCCGCTCGGTCACCCTCACGGTCGGTCTCCCCCTACCGGTCGGATTCATCTTCCTTATTATTATTCCCTTCGTTGGACTAAAGCTGCACTCGGGAATGGGGGACTACTGACATAGATAGGCCCACAGCCCACCATGAGTAAACCCAGGCCCACCATTTAAACCCCATTGCATAACCCGGTTAGTAAAACCCAGCATCACTGGAAGCCAACTGGGCAGGGAAGGCCAATGATATTCGGACACACGGCAGATGCAGGACAGGCCACGTCAGCAGACAAAGATCTGCAAAGTTATTGCCACAGCACATCACCATTAATGCAGCCATCACAGCATTTATTGCGACAACACCTCTCAGCTGGGATGGCGCCCCCCCACCCCGAACAAGGCGAACCACAGCATAAGCTTTTCGGCGGGGAGGTCAGAACGACAGAGACAGCGAAATGATTACCAAGGGATATAAGCAAAGTTTGAAGACAAGAGAAAGTTAAGTTTTTCTATCTCCCTCTCTCTCTCTCTACATTTTTGTCTATCACCTTTTCTAATTCACACACCGGAGGGTTCGCCGGGGGACTACCCCGTTCCCCGTTGAACTTGCTTGCAGGTTATCCAGTGGGCTTGAGGAGCTTGGATCGGTCTAGCCTATTCACCAGGAAAAACTGCATCATCAGTGGTCATTTTAGTTATGAATGGAAAGAAACATATGGAGGACAAACTCTACATATCAAATGTACTTAACAATCCAATAAATTTCATATATTTTCATTGATGTTAATTATGTTTGCATATCAATAATGATAGATATCACCATTATATTGAAATTTTCATAAATAATAATATAACTTATCATAGTTTCTTTACTTTTAATTAAAATAATCATTATTGTTCTCATAATTTTAAAAATGTCATTGACATTTCACTTTAAATAATATTTTTATAAATTTTTTTATTTAAAACATTTTCCTTATGTTTGAAAAAAAAAAAAAAAAAAAAAAAAAAAAAAAAAAAAAAAAAAAAAATCCAAAAACCCAGGAGGGGCACGTGACCCCCCTGGCCACTGTGTGCCTCCGCCCCTAGTCGCGGCGGTAAAATTTTAAAAATCATTTCACAAGTTTTTCAACTTTTTCTTTCCCGTACCGGTTCAAACCGGTGAGTATCAGCTCGTCGCGACTTGTGTAACGGCTTGTGTAACAGTTACAGACCAATATGTATCGGGAGTCAGCTGATTCTCCTGCGATTTTTGTTGGAAATGGTTGGAAAAATTCTGGGTAAACCAGAATTTTTTCCTAACTTTGATCAATTATTTAGGTGGGACCCGTGTGCCAAAATTGGCGAGTCTAAGTGGTAACGTGTTCTTTGCCGCGTTGTGATTCACATGATATATTTGGTTGCTCAAAATCATTATCGGATAAATGGGAAATTGAAGCCAAAGTAAGCTCCTTGGAAATGGAGTTTTGGTGGAAATTCCTTAAAATTGGAAAATGGCTTGTCTCACATTGATTTGGTGGGAAGTTTTGAATGGATTTATAAGGCATGGGATTAGAACTTGGGGTGTGCCCCAAGGGTTACCCAAGTTTTGTAGAGAGGGAGGTTATGGGCTAGACCCATTGGACCCAAAAATCACCACGCGCACGCAGCTGCCGCCGCCCGTCTGTCCGGGCCTGGGCGCAGGTGTGTGGTTGGGTTGGGCTTGTTCGACCCAATACTAATCTTTTTGGGCCAAAAACATTTGGATTTAATTTTATTTTTTGAAATAAAATCTGTTCAACTATCCAGAATCCGGAATTAATCTGTTCCGATTTTTCTCTACACTCAAACAGGTCCCTTCCGTTTTTATCTGTTTGAATTTTCAAACCAACAAATTTAAATCTGTTTAATTCAAAACCAAACAGGTTTCATACCTGTTCAAAACAGGTTAGCACCTGTTTAATTCAAAATCAATAGCCACCACTACGTCTATAAATAGGCAACCCTAATTTGATGTTTAACATTCAGAAAATTCGTACTTCTCCTCTGCAAATTTATTCTCTTCATATTGCTGCATTTATTTCATTATTTTTCTGTGAGAAAGAGTGTATACACTAAGTGTGTTCGTTGAACAAATAAATTGTAGTGCTGCATTTATTTGTTATTGATCATTTCATCCTAGGAGATAGACGTCCATATTCTGATAGCACCGTGGAGAGGACGAATCTGTCTTAAGGAGACAGTGTCGAACACTGGACTTGATCAGAATAATATTCAAGATATTAATCAAGTAAATTATTTATTTATTTTCTGTTTTATTATTTATTTAAATCAGATTTTAATTTTATTTTTGTAACAAAATAAAATCTGTTTTTATTTATTTAATTCTATTTCTAGTTTGATTTTTGTAATCAAACTTCCTCTCTCCTTTCCTATTTTTCTTTTATATTCTGTTTGTCGTTTAGTACCCAAACATAATTAATTAATTTAATTACAGTGAAGATTGTCCAACAATTTTCAATCTCAGCGATATACTGGCCTGTATCTGTCACGGTACCCTATTTTTCCGATACGCAGCGTATCGGCCGATTTTTAGAACTATGGTTTGGACAGAGAACTTCCGCATAGCAGCCAACTTCTTCAGCCATGACACCAACTTCACTACATTGGATTCTCTCTCGCGCTGTCTATTTATAGTTTTGTAGATCATTTAACTTTGATTTATTTCAGCCTAAGCTCAGTTTATGCGATGCTTGGGTTTGGTGTAAATGCTCGATTTGAACAAACAAATAGTTATATGAATTCATAGCATTCTTTTAAATTTGTTAACTAATACATAGTGGTTGGAATAGTTTATTAAGTGCTTACTGTGAGTGTTGATTTCTAACCACACAACCAATCACGGAACCTAGCTGGAGAGTACTAGTGGAATAAATTAAACTCAATAACCTATAACAAGAAAATAAGAATACTGCAGCGGTTCGCCACCCGGGGGCACTCCGATGATCAAGTCAGTAATTAATATTTTTTACAGATAGCAAATTGTCCTCAAAACTCACCAGAAAGAACTTACATCCGACCTACGAGGGTGCCATGTTTTTATAACCAACAGTGACCTGATCTCCCAGAAGCCTTACTTCATTGGGCTCAGGCTCAATACTTATCCTGAACTCTCAGCTAGATAGGGATAAACTCTTTAAGAGCTTTATTCTTATCCAGGCTGAGACCCTTCTCCGTTCTAGGACTCTTGTCCCTTATCTACTTACCTTGGATTCCGGTATTTTCACAGATGACCTCGACCTATCCGAGATCATCTCGGCAAACATGACCAGGCCACGTGACACTTCGACTGACATTTTGGCGTCACCTTAGTCACGTGCTGTCATTCACAAAAATTTTTCCCGCACTTACACTTTTATCTAGATTAGAACCAAAAACTAAACTAAACTAAACTAAACTAAACTAAAAATATTTTTCTAGTAAAAAAAAAAAAGTGATACTTTATTTTTTATTTTTTAGATCAGGTAATTGCAGGTGTAGGCGAAGATGGTGACTGTGATGGTCGCCATGGCGGGAGTGATGTTGGTTGTAGGTATTGTTTTGTTTTTCTTTAGACTGAGAATTTCTATCCAAAAGGAAGAAATACCATTACCACAAGCAGCTAGGAATGACAATGGGGGCAAAAAGGAAAAAAAAAAATTGAAAGTATGAAGAACAGAGAAAAATAACACTTATATTGAATAATATTGAAACCAGGGGCGGAGGGGGGATGGTTTAGGGGGGGTCCCGGCCCCTCCAATATTCTGAGCAAGCATAGGCTTTATAGTAGATAACTATAAAAAATTATGGCACTAAGGCGTTGGCCCCTCTTAGCTGTGACAAGTTTTAATTGATATACTCTTCTACCCATCACCAATGATGGGACAACTTCCCTTGTTTGCACCAGTGCACTGGTGGTGTTTGTTTGGGTTTTTTTGAGTCAACTTATGGCTTTTGGCTTTTGAAAAGTTATTTTGGACTGTTTGGTTAAACTTATTTCAAACAACTTCTGATTCTAACAACTTATTTTAAGTCAAAAAAGCTGATTCTGAGAAGCTGCCCATCCCTTGCTTCTGATTATCAGCTTCTGCTGTGGAGATATTAATTTACGGTTATACTTTTAAATTTTTTTATTTTTTATTTTTTATTTTTTTAAAAATAGAAAAAGACCCAAATGGACTATAGAATATTATTATTATTTTTTATGAGAAATGTAGACAAGTAGTGAATAATAAAAAATAAAAATTAATTGAAAAAGCTACTTCACAGCTTATTTAATAAACACTACTCAGCAACTTAAATCTATAATCCAATAGCTACACCAAACAGAGTAACAGCTTCTGATTAAAGTCATAATCTATAATCTGTTAAGCTATAATCTATAATCTGTTTTAACAGCTACACCAAACGGGGCTACTGTAGGCTTTTAAAGGGATTAAGGTTTCGTTTGTAAATAAATTTTTTTAGTAATTTTTAATTTTTTAGTTAAAATATAATGTAAAAAAATTTAGTATATTTGAGATGATTGGGATCTCTAACCCAATAGCTCTAATGCCAGTTCTAATGAGTTGGCATGGAAGAAGGAAAAAAAAAAAAAAAACAACAACAACAACAACAAGAAGACACATCTATCACATCAACAGTGATGGACCCCATTGCCAACACATTAGTAGTGACTTTAGAGCTCATTATTTAGAGCTCTAAATCATTTTTGATATTTGAAAGGGTGGAGACTCACTTTATTCATTAATTAAGGTAGTAAAAAAAAAAAATTAAGATATTGCTTGGTTCACTAGAATGAAAGTGAAATAGAATCGAATATTCATTCATTCTTTTTTTTTTAAATGATCATTTAATAATTAATGATGATTTAATTTATAATATATTTTTATATATCATTTTTTAATGAACTAAACATGAAATACATTTTAATGAAATAATCATTATATTTTTATGCATTCTAATTAATTAAACACTAACAAAGAGTTCATTAGTTATTTGAAAAGCTACTAATCAATAGTTATAAAAAAAATAAGACAAAAAGACAATTATAAAAATGTAGAGATTTCAAAAAAAACCTAGAAGAGAGACAAGAACAATAATGCTCTTTAGGTGGCCTCCAATCTCGGAGTTCTGGCTCCACTCCTGATTGAAACAATATTACATTCGTCATATAATTTACATAGCTTTGTCAGTTCAGCTATGATGCAAACCCAATCTATTATCACAAAAATTTTATGTACAAACCGAAAACTAAAGAAGTAGATAAAAAAAAATTAAAATGCATTAAGGAGATAGCATCAACACTTGACCGGAGTGTTTTAAATGGGTTTTTTCTAAAAAAAAATCGTCAACATGGAATCTTTAATTGTCAAGAAAGAAGTCATTTGTTATGCTTTGAATAGGGTCCGGATCCTCTAGAGTCATTTCCTAAAGTGATCCTCTAGAGTGGTCTTTTATGGCCCGACACGTGTCCTATTGATGGAACCAATGGCTGAGATGATCCCTCTCCAAAACGACGTCGTTTTGGTTGCCAACCCAATTTTTTTTTTTTTCTTAGTTTCCAGAGATTGATTCCAAACTCATTTCCCAAACTCACTTTGCAGAGATTTTGATTTTTTTTTGGCAAAGATCTAATTTTGGGTATTGAAGAGATTGAAGTTGAGAAACTCATTTCCTAAACTCATTTTGCAGAGATTGATTCCAAACTCATTTCCCATGGAAGGTGAGAAACAGAAGGTAGGTAACAATGAAGTTGTAGTCTCCATTTTGGGTATTGAAGAAACTTCAAGGAGAGACCAAGACAATCAAAGTGGGAGTTCTAAAAGTTTCACAACACTGGAATCTGGGTCATCCTCTTTTCCAAAGAATGCCCAAACAGGTTCTCCTAATGCTGGATTAACAGAGCTTCAAATGTCCACACTTCCAAACTCTTCTTCTCCAGAGATAACCAAATCATGCACAACACCAGATAGGCCTCTCAAAATCCCAGATGAAAATGTTACTCGACGAAGATCAATTCCACGGTCTGCGTATTCGAAACCCAAACCAAGAGTTTCTCAACTTCATTGTTAGAGATTGATTCCAAACTCATTTCCCAAACTCATTTTGCAGAGATTGATTTTTTTTGGCAAAGATCTAATTTTTTGAAATCTCTATGTCCTCTAGTTTTTTTTTTATCTATATTCTTCAAAAAAACTCACTTTAATCTCTATTCTTCAAGAAGCTTCAAGGACAGATTTTGCAGAGATTTTGATGGGTTTGAGGGATGAAGAAGAAAATGGATGGATTTGCAAAGAAACCCACATGAAAATTGATTTGGTGTCATCCATGGCCATGAACTTCCTGAGAACAATAAACAGAGAAACCCAAAGAACATTTCAACCCAACTATAGATTTCAACCCAACTATAAACAGACCAAAACAATAAACAACCCAAATCAAGATCCATGAAGAAACCAGTAGATCAAGAACGCCAATACCCATGAAGAAGAAGAAAAAGAAGATGAGAGTGAAGAGATGGAAATCTGAAACACAACCCTTTTCTTTCTCTCTCTGTCTCTATGTGTGTCTCTGTACTGCTTCATATGAGATCTGCAGAAATTTCGAATTTTTTTTTTTTTTTAAATACTCACCAAAACGTTATTCTCAACCGTCGGATTAAGCACTTTAGGAGATCACTCTAGAGGATTAACTCTAGAGGATCCTTATGCCTTTGAATAGAAGATCGAAAGGCAGAGAGTAATGTAATGGTGAAGAAAGAAAGATAGAGAGAGGGGTGAAATAAAATAAATAAATAAATAAATAAATAAATAAAAGTGAATTAATTGGGGAGAGAGAAAATATGTTATTAAAAGCAAGTGAGAGGAGGGAGAATTTCAAACTCTCCGTGAATTTTCCCTTAGTTTTTGGAAGTTTTTTTAGGTGTGATAACTTGCTGACATAATCTAATACATAATCTAATTTGTAGTGTTTTGTCCATTTCTGATTGGTAGAAAGGTACCACCTGTGGCTATCAGCAAGGCACTCTATCCGCATCTAAAAATTTCTCATTTACAGTACATCCGTTTTAAACTTTAATCTCATTAAGGCTGAGTAAGGAATCCATGAAATTCGTAATCCGATCCGATCCGGTTCAGTCCAATCCGATAGGTTTGGATTGGTTTTTTAAATCTGTGGTTCAGTTTCGGATTGAAAAATTAAAAATCCGTAGTCCACAGATCGATTCCAGATTGAATCCCACGGTTCCGGATTGGAACCGATTTGGACCGTATACAAATGGTCTATATTTATATTGTACACCCTTGTGCATAGTATCTTCTCTTATTCTATATAAAACCTAAACCCGCGTAGTATTTTTTTTTATTACTTTTGTTTGTTAGTTTTTAATTTTAATTTATAATGGTTTAAATACTTATAGTAAAATCAGTTTTCTTATTATTATTTAAATTCTAGAATAATATGTCGTATGTCGTTATTATGAAAAGACATATTTTTATTGTGAAACTAATATGATACTATATTTATATTTTTATGAAATTAAAATATTATATATTTTTTTTATTATTTAATTATATAAATCCGTGATCCTAAACTGATCTAATCTGTATTTAAATAGATTGGTTCAGATTGATTCTATAATTTAAACAGATTAAATTAATTGTAATTTTTCAATAATCTTAAATAAAAAATTGATCTTAATTTTAATTCAATTCAAATCAATACAAACCATACTCACCTCTCAAATCTCATAGACAAGAGAAGAGGACACACTACTTGTGAGTGATATTGTGTGTTAAAATATTTGTTATTTTTAAGAGCACAAATGACTGTCCCAGAAAAATCTAGCAATCATTTTCTCTTTCATTGGACCCATCAAAGTCATCCGTATTCAATAGTGGGGTACTTTTCTCTTTTTTTGAACTAGATGAGGGTGAGGCAGATAGGTACTTTAAAAGAGTGATATTCTGTGTCAAAATATTAGATAAATTACATTGGCATTCTTGAAATTTATATCTATTACAATTTTCTTTTTCACTGTTTAGAAATTATATCTTTCTCTTTGAGGTTTAAAATTTCATTATAGATTCTCTTCTTAGTAATTTAATTTTTTTAAATACCAATTTTACCCACACTGGGTAAATTACATTGACACCCCTCACATTTTAGAAATTACAATCCTCTCCTTAAGGTTTAAAGTAGCATTATCAATTACTCCCTTGGTTAGTATTAGTTGAAAAAAAAAATTAATTGAAAAAAAAAAATTAATTAGAAAAAAAATTATTTGAAAAAAAAAATTTTAGTAAACTTTTTAAATTTCTATTTAAAAAGCAACGTAAACTCATTTTTTGAATTTACTTTTTTTCTTAAATTTACAAACTGAGACAACCATTTATAAACTAAAAAAATTATCAAACAAGTTTTTATGACAATTTTTAAAATTTTTGTAAATATAAATTGAAAACAAAAAGTGAAATGGTTATCAAACATGCTTCAGATGGTAAAAATGTCATAAAATTAATAAAAAAAATTAAATAAGTTACCAACGTAAAAAATGACTTATCAAAAGATTCTTAGGCTGTGTATGATTTGATTTTTAGAAATTTTTTTAAAAATTAAAAATTAATTTGGTTAAGAAATTAATTTTATTTTTATATAATTTTTATCTTTTGAGTGGTTAGAAATAATTTTTTACAAATTAAATTGAAACAACCATACGTATATATATAACCTGCTCAAAAGTTAAAATAATAATTATTTTTTACCCTTAAATGATAAATTTTTTTTATTTTTTTTATTTCTTAACCAAATTAATTTTTAATTTTTTAAAAAAAAATTCTAAAAATAAAACCATACATAGCCTAAGAATCTTTTAATAAGTCATTTTTTACGTTAGTAGCTTATTTAATTATTTGTTAATTTTATGACATTTTTACCATCTGAGGCCTGTTTGGTAACCATTTCGTTTTCAGTTTTCAATTTATATTTACAAAATTTTTAAAAACTATCATAAAAACTTGTTTGATAATTTTTTTGGTTTATAAATTATTGTCTCAGCTTGTAAATTTGAGAAAAAAATATAAATTCAAAAAATGAGTTTACATTGGCTTTTAAACAGAAATTAAAAAATTTTACTAACAAAATTTTTTTCAATTAATTTTTTTCAAATAATTTTTTTTTCAAATAATTTTTTTTTTCAATGAATTTTTTTTTTCTAATTAATACTAACCGAGGGAGCAATTGGTAATGCTACTTTAAACCTTAGGGAGGAGATTGTAATTTCTAAAATGTGAGGGGTGTCAATGTAAATTACCTAGTGAGGACAAAATTGGTATTTAAAAAAATTAAATTGCTGAGAGAGAATCTGTAATGAAACTTTAAATCTTAGGGAGGGAGATGTAATTTTCAAAAGGTGAGGAGAGACTGTAGTAAACATAAATTTTAGGGGGTGCCAGTGTAATTTATCCTAAAATATTTTAAGAGCACAAATGATTGTCCGAGAAAAATCTCTTATATTTTTTGGGTAATATATTTGTAGAATAAAAATTAAATTGATATAATGTATGGTCTATCTATGAAATAAATTAGAAATATAAATTAATATTTTTGAGTAAAATTTAGAATAATTTTTTAAACATTTTTTTAGTATTTCTATTTAAATAGTGGATGCATATTGTAATCGAAATGTAAATATGTTAAATAAAGGGATTGGAGAGGATAAGAGAGGCCCGTAAGGTTTGTCACGATTCATGTTTTCATAATTTGAACCATTTAATTTATAAATTTTTTAATGTATATCTTTGTAAAAAAAATTAAATCGATTCGATAATTGTAATATTTTTATTTCATCATGTTTGCCTCTAAAAAAATGAACGACAAGTATGTTTTTAAAAATTAATTATCTATTTTTTTAGAGATAAACACATAAAACAAAAATGTCATAATTATTAAATCAATTTTTTTCATAGATGATATACACAGAGTGCTTTACAAAATTAAAGTTTAAATTATCGAAATTGAATCTGAGGTAAGCCCTATAGACTCTTCAAGTAGGGGTGAGCATGGTCCGGATTAGACCGGATTGAGATAAAACCAAGACCAATCCGTTAACTACAGTTTCTGAAAAATTGGAACCAATCCAATCCGTTTAAATTATGGAACCAATCCGAACCAATCCATTTAAATACGGATTGGATCGGTTTAGGACCACTGATTGACATAATTAAATAACAAAAATATATATATAACACTTTAATTTCATAAAAATATAAATATAGCGCTATATTAGTTCCACAATAGCAACATGTTTTTTTATAATAGTGACATACTGTTCTAGAATTTAAATAACCATAAGAAAACTGGTTTCACTATAAGTATTTAAACCATTACAAATTAAAACTAAAAACTAACAAACAAAAGTAATAAAAGAAGATATTATACGGTTTTAGGTTTGAGTTTAGAATTTATATAGAATAAGAGAAGATACTATGAGGGATGATGTATAATAAAAATATAGACTATATGTATACGGTCCGGATCAGTTCCAATCCGGAACTAATCCGTGGACTACGGTTTTTCAGTTCTTCAATCTGGAATCGAACCGCGGATTCAAAAAACCAATTCAAACATATCGGATTAGACTGGACTGGATCGGATTACGAATTTCACGGATTTCTTGCTCAGCCTTATCTTCAAGTCCTTTCAAGTTCAAATATAAATTTTAGAGCATCTCTATTGGAAAGTGTTAAAATTACCTAGATTAATATCTAAATAATATGGCAAAAAAGTTTTTAAAATGTTCAAAATGCATCCGAGATAGATTTTTTTTTCAATGGTTCAGATTATCCCATCCAAAATTCAATGGTTGAGATGCCTTTTATTTCCCGCCCAAATGCTTTCTCTCTCTCTCTCTCTCTCCTCTTAAATCATCACTCTACCAAACCTCTCTGTTAGTGAGGGGATTAAGTAAAATTGTGTTTGTTTTGATAATAGTTATTAGTGTAGGGATTGTTAAATTATTTTTATGTAAAATAAATATAAAATAATAAAACAAATAAAAAAAATACAAAAACATTAAACATTAATGTTTTAAAAAAAAAATGCCCAACATGTAAAAAATTTTAAAAAAATAAAAATAAAATAAAAAATTTCCAAAAAAATTAAAACAAATAAAATAATGATTTTTACTTAACAAAAAAAATAAAAAAAATTAAACATTAATGTTCAAAAAAAAAAATGCCCGACATGTAAAAAATAAAATAAAAAATAAATAAAAATAAAAAATTTCTAGTCCGCCGGACTATTTTTCTAATACCAAGTCTTGGAGGCCCATCCGAATCCCCTTGGGGAGTCCTATCCTAATCCGGAGCTCACTATCAATCCCCTCTCCATCTCTTAAAACAAACACAATATTAGTGGGTCCCACCTCACTACCAATCCCATTCCCTCCTCTAACTCTCCAAACAAACGGGGCCTAAGTCCAAACCTTTCTCTCATCTGTCTCTCCTCTCTTTGTCCTCAGCCTCTCCTCTCGCAATGCCCCCACCGACTACCACAACCGCCAACCACCCCATCACCACCGCCTTTCATCTCATTTCATCCTCATTTATCATCTCACTTCTCTAATGATTGTTCATCCAGCCAAATAAGAATGGCCCCGTCCCCATTCTCTCTTCTCTCTAAAATCTAATCTCTCTTCATATACATCACCACACTTTTCATTTCCTTTTTATTAAACATATCTTGATTGCTCCCCCATCTCATTTTCCTTCTCTCTCTCTCTCTCTCTCTCTCTCTCTCTCTCTCTCTCTCTCACTCAGATGTCCATTCTTCCAAACCCATAAATTTTTTATTTTTATTTTTTATCACAACCCATCCTCCGTAATTGATTAATTGAACCTATCATCCTTTCCAATTTTTATTTTTATTTTTAACCACACTATTCTCATTCTCTCTCTCACGAGTCATTTGTTTTTACTATCCATCCAATTGAAGACCTAAGCACCAAGAGATGCCCTACCACTTTCAAACCCACAAACACTTTTTTTAATATTTCAACCTTTTATTTTTTGACTTTTTTTAATATTTCAACCTTTTATTTTTTGTTTTTTTTTTTCTTCAACCCACTTGGACATGCCTCTCACGGGGTCAATATTTTTTATTTTATTTGATTTCTATAATTCAGGCTTATTTCCTCTCAATATATATATATATATATATATTGTTCTATGTAACTCAATCACCTTATCTCTCTAATTTTTTTTTTAGAAGACAAATTGTGGACCAACTTTTGTCTCACCATATTTACACCAACTTTTGTCCCACCAACTTTTGGAAAGTTGAAGCTTCGATGTACAAAACCCAAAACACCAATGCAAGCATGGCTTCGAGCAATGTGTGACGGTTAAGGATGTAAAAAAAATTGATAAAATTGAGCTGATCGATTGAAATCGATCAAAATTTTGTTTTCGATTTATTTTTTATAACATAAAGTCTGTTTTGATTTTGAAACTTTTTATACTAATACAAATTGAACCAACCGAATATTATATTTAAATATTTTTATGTTATAATTTCTTGAACATTATATGAGAAATAGCTAATATAATACACTTTTGTGATAAAAATTAGGAAGAAAAACATTTATAGAGCGATTTGTATATATTTTCTTCATTTATTTTCAATGTAAATTTCTATAATCTACTATAAAACCTTTTAAAATTTTATATAAATTTCTCTTCTACATCAAACCTGTAACGCCCTCAAAATAAATCCATAATATCATACAATCACGATAAAGAAAGGGATCTCATATTATAATCATCAGAGTATTCTTACAAAAAGTATTACATGTTGACGACAAAAGTAAATGCCCTATAGGCTTACAACTTTCCAAGTCAACACTTGGTTACAAAAGAAGAGAGTACTAACTCTACACAAAAGAAGTCATTGGCTTAATATACATGTAATACAACAAAATTTAACAAAAAGAGTCTTTAACTCTCACAACAATCCATGCTAAGATCTCGAGGGCGGCATAGTACCTGAACCTAAAAATGATGTCCTATATAGGGTGAGCCACAGCCCAGTAGAAATATACTAAACCAACTATAAATAATGACTAAAATAATAGCATTCGATAGATGGTCCACACTTATATTCCAACTTATATCATATTACAGTTTCATGACAGTCATGTCCATGTTACAATTCATTTTCATTTCTTATTCAACTCTAAGTTTGAAAACAAGGCTCAGAACTTGGCCAAACAATTTAATGAGATTATAACTCATCACTAAAATACTTTTGAAATTTATGATGGATACACATTTTGGTGCTGTATCAATAACACATAAAATCACTTCCATACTTCACAAATGATACACATTTTGGTGCTGTATCAATATATCATAGAAACACTTCTATACTTCACAAATGATACACATTGTAGTGTTGTATCAATGTCAAACAATTTCCGGTTTAGAGGTCCATCCCCCATCTTCCCCTAAACCGTAGAGTATATCCCCCATCTCCTTCCACACAAAACAATGTATATAAGCAATTATTATATACAAGTTCAACTAATCAATACAAAATTTGATGTATTATACCAATCGCTATATTCGATAGCATACTCAATTGATTAGTTCTAGTTTGCCTAATCATCATGCATTGTCTACAACAATCACGACTATCCTCCACCGATAGCCCAAAGCAGTTATTTCTAAACAAAAAATAAATGCACTAAATGGATAAAATATCAACATTTTGTCTAGGTGAGCGATAAATTAATCCAACTATACCCTTTAATTCCATACCTTTCCAATTTGAATATTTCCAATTCAATTTCTCATTTTCCTAAATTAATTATACAAATTAATTTATCATAACAATTAGGGCTTTTCCCCATATTCTCAACATCAGCCCTAAGGCTCCATTTCCATCAATGACCCAACATATAATTCCATTTTCCAACACATTACATACATGTGGGTTTTAAACTTGAAAACCCCTCTTTTGAAAATTACTCAAGGACCCCAAACTTTCTCAAAATTACCCGACAACCCCCAACATATCAAAATGCCAAAATTTAAAGACAAAGCTCATAAGATGGAGTAGGATATCCCTACCACGAAGTTAGAGCTCAAACGGAGAAGAAGACCAAACTCAAAGTGCTCCAAACTCCAAACTTTTCGGATCAAAATGTAGCCCTCAACGATCAACACACTTTTTACAAAGACACCAAGGGAGTGAATCACTCTAGCTAGATCAAACCCTAGAGAGAAGGGAGATTCTAGAGAGAGGAGCTCTCAAAATCGGTTTTGGGAAAGTAAGAGAAAGAATGGAAGTTGAAAAGTGATTCAAAAATGCCCAACTGCCAACTGATATACGCATGATCCGCTCGATCGGAGAATAAGACGCTCGAGCGTCAAGCACAAAAAACTGGACCCGCTCGAGCGCCAAGACACAACTGCAAAACACACCCGCTCGAGCACAAAGGGAAAGCCGCTTGAGCGTAGATTTCCCCATTCCAGTACTTTTACAGAAAAAGAACTACCCGCTCGAGCGCCAAGATACCCGCTCGAGCGCGACCTGCTCGAGCGTGAAAAACACACCTACAGAAGTTTTGCAGAGGCACGAAATGCTGTGAGTGTGAAAACTACGCTCGAGCGCAAAAAGACCCGCTCGAGCGTACAACCAAAAATCAAACTCCACTCAAGCGCAAATGGACTCGCTCGAGCGTACCGCCAAAATTCTGGGCAACAAGGAATGGGACTAAAGTTCAACCAACCTGTTCGAAACACGCTCAACACATCCTAAAACTTAAACACACGGAATTAAAGGATAACAACAAGATGTACAACCACCAACTTCACGGAATCTAAGTCCGGAATACAACAATCAAAGGAAGAGAAACCGGGATCGCTATAAAACCGACAAAACCGATAAAACCGAACCGTAGCATATGGTTTGTATCGATTTCTCAATAAAAAAAAATGATAGAATTAGTTCGGTACTAAATATATTCTTAACACCGATTGAACCGAACCGTTTACACCCTTAATGGCAGCTGATCCCACGTGGGTTTGTCTTCCCCAAAATGTTTTGGTACAATAAAATTTATAATAAAATTCTAAAATTTTGTAACATAAATCATAATTTTATCTCACCATAAATCATAATAATTTTATGTTAAAAATTGTTTGTGGAAAAAAAAAAATTGATTGTCAAAGTTGAACTCAAAATTTTAATAAATAAAAAAAATATTTACGTTTTTTAAGAAACGTAACATTATTAGAAATGTTTATTTATTAAAAAAAAGTAACTATCATTTTCAAAAAAAAAAAAAGTGGTTGTGTGGAAAAATGTTGTTTTTTTGGAAAATTATTTTTTGGGTTAGACAAATTTGAACTCAAAATTTAAATTGGATTATGTTAAAATGTAATTTTTTCACAAGACAAGTGAGAGAGAGAAGAGAGATAATAAGGGTGTTGTGATTTGTTTATAGAATAAAAAAATAATTTTTTTTTTTAGTAGAACTTTTTTAACCACTTCAGTGACAAAGCCCACGAGATATATTCTTACAATAAATTATTTTTTTTTAATTTTTACTTTAATTTTATTGGGTGCATTTTTATTTGGGTAATTTTACAAAATTCATTTAAAAGTCAAAACTAGATCTATATTTTGACCTTAACTTTTTAATAACGAATTTGATAAATTACATTCTAATTTAATAATTTTATTTTCAATTATATTTTAATATTATCATTAATTGTACCGCAGGCACGAGCATACACTATATGACAAAAAAGTGAAAAATGAAACAAAATTTGTTAAAAAACATGAAAAAGAGTTCAGCCTCTCCTTTTCTATTCAAGTCGGCCTCTTGCTCCTTATGCACCCTTTCTGCTATGGCACTCTCTCTCTCTCTTGTTCGTTCTTTCTTTGAGTTGTTAGTTGGATCAGTTTTTACAACTAAGACGGAATTACAATTTCGTTCAAATGATTAAAGTAATTATATGAAATAAGGGGATCCAATTCTCCTTGTACAAAAATTTCACAAAAAGAATTACACCCCGCCTCTTTAAAATTTATTTTAAATTATTTAGACTGATTTATAAATTTTTCTACTATATAGAAGGTTTATAATATCAGACAAAAAAATTATGAATATCTTATTCATGTTTCTAAATAGCTCCATTGGAGCATCGGAAAGCCAACCAACCCACAAAGAATTTCACAGTTGATCCAAAAGTATTTCTTGAAGCTTTCATTATGAATGAAAAAATTGTTATAAATTTTAAATAATTTATTAAATTTTTTATCAAATCTTATATATGAGTATGAAATTCACAAAATTTACATGTGCATAAATTTCATATTCACATAAAAGATTTGATAAAAAAATTTAATAAATTATTTAGGATTCTTACCATAACTCTTATGAATGCTCTTAGCATTCGTTGTTGAACAGGCACAAATTCTAAGACGATGACTTCAAAGCTTTTAAAAGGTGTTTAAGGATCGTTTTTATCGCTTTATTGTTATTTTATTTATTTATTTATTTTCGATGTTGTTTTTATTACTCTATTGAAATGCCTTTATTGGGTCTCCTTTAAAAAGGGTTTCCAAAGTTGAACATTAATTCTGATTAAAAACAAAAAAAAAAACAAAAAAGAGTTGAACATTAATTTGGAGACGAAGGGAATATATATGGTGTTTAGTTTCTTTTAAATTGTCATTTTAATTTAAGAGAATGTTTAAACTCAGTAGGTCCATTGTAAAATCAATTTTGGTGATCGAAACTGTTTACTTTTTAACACTTTTGAGTAAAATATTCATGTAAAAAATTAAGATGATTTTACATCGGTAACTATATATTTACATCATATTTGTTGTAAAAAATTGGACAACAAATATAATTTTAAGATTAACTATCCATTTTTTGTAATACAAATTCGATTTAAAGATATAGTTACTGATATCCGATCATATTATTTTTTTTGCATGAATGTTCTACTCAACAAGTCTTAAAAGTGAACAGCTCAGATCATTGAAGTCGGTCCCAAAATAGACTTACCAAATCAAAACGCTTTTTCAAATTGAGATGGCCAATATAAAAGAAGCCTAACCTGTATATATGGGTTGAGTTTTTTTCATATTCATAGTTTAATTTTAAAGAATTTGAGAGCCCATGAAATTTATCACTGAATTCATTTTGAAATTCATTTTGTAGAACCTTCAATATATATATATATATAATATATATTAGTTACAAAAAAAACTTAGTTTGATCCGATAATCGTAAATTTTGTATTTTACTGCATTAGTTTTCAAAAAAATAGACGAAAAATATATTTTTAAAAATAGACCATATTAGTTTTTGAAAAAATAAATGACAAATATATTTTTGAAAATAGATCATTCATTTTTTTAGAGACAAACACGATAAAATGAAAATGTTATGATTATCAATCTAAAATTTTTCCATAAAAGATACATATTGAAGGTCTTACAAAATGAACAGTTCAAATCATCGAAACAAAACTTGTTACAAAATGAATAATTTAGATCATCGAAACGAGATTCATGGTGAACTCCATAGGCCCTTTAAATTCTCTCATGTTGATATATGAACATAAGAGAAATTTAACCCCATATATATATATACAAAGTGCAAAAAAAAAAAGTGTTCGTTTGATAAATGACTTCTTTTAGTGGCTTTTGTGTTAAAATTTGGGACCAAAAAAAAAAAAAAAGTTTAGAAATAATTTTTTTATAAAAAAACGTATAAAAAGTAGGGCGAATGAAATGATTTTTTCACCTTTTGTTTTTTTTTTTTTTGCATAGGTTAAAATTTACTAACTTTTTAATTTTTTTTACTAAAATAATCACTTACCAAACAAAACTTGGAAATAATTTTTGGTCCACACAACATAAAAAACTTCAATAAAATGGTAATACTATATTATTGGTATTACCATCTAATCGTTTCTTATTTTTATCCTCTATGTATATAACAAGGCAATTCTCCTTGAAAAACAGAATTGACCCTCTTCATCATATACTTTATTAGTTGTCGTTGTCATTATCATTACATTAAATTTTTACTCATACATAATATGTGAAGGAGACGCTACTCATTCCCAACAATTCCTCCCTCTTCTTTCTTTTCGTCTCTTGTTTTTCGTAAATTCTTCCATAATGATATATTAAGGGAGTCGAGTTTTGTATAATTGAATGGGTAACAATTAAAAGTTAATACCTATTATATTACATCATTGTAAAAAATAATTGAATCTCAAACAGAAGGGGAAAAAAATTACAAGAAATATCACTAGTATTTGTAAAAATAATTACAAATTAATAGTAAATATATAAATATTAATAATTAAGATTTTAAATTTTTTTGACAAATTGATAATTATTTTTTCAAACTACCACTAATTTATAATTTTTTTAAAAAAAAAATTATTCCTTCCACATGTGTGTTGCCACATGGCCACGCCATCAAATGTTATTACACAAGATGGACAACACATACAATGTGACAAGTGGCATTGGCTTCGTTTGGGAAATGGGTTGATTTTTTGACTTTTTTGATTATTTTAGCTTGGACTAAAAAGTTTGATTTGGGAATAATTTTTTGGCTTTTTGATTTTTTTAACTTTTTTTATGAGAGAAGAGTGTAATGATTATAAGTTGAATGTGATATTTTATTTTTTATGACTAAAATCACCTATTTTATCTTTTATGACTAAAATAGTTAAAAATAATCCCAAATCCATCTTCCCAAAGGAGACTCGCCAACTGCGTAAAGTTGATTAACATCGGACACAAATGCAGCGCACTTTAGTGCATGATGGGGTTGGTTTTTTAAATGTTTTTTTATCTTTTAAATTTCACACTTTTAAATTTTATTCAATTAAATGAATTAAAAAAGTTAATTTTTTTAAAGAATTTTGAAAGGACAAAAAATTTAGCATTTTTGGTCTTCAGTGATTTTTTTTTTAATTTTTTAAATTCGTTCACACAAAACAGATATTAAAAAAATAATAATAATAAAATAATTTTAAAAAAGAATTACTCAATATATATATATATCAATGTTTTAGCAGGACCCTAAACACCCTTAAGTGTTATCTCCAATGGGATGGTTAAAAAAAGTGTAAAAACAACTTAATTGTGCATGGTAATTGCTTGTTAGTTTAGAGAATAAGTGTGTATTCTAATGTGTGTTAAAATGAGAGTTAGGTAAGTGTGAGATCTCTTTAAATATATATATATATATATATAAAATAAAATAATTATAATTTTTCTCAAGACACATGGCATCATAGGATGATTTACACACAAAAAATAAGGATAAATTACAAATACTAGGGCTGAGCAAGGAATCCGTAATCCGATCCGGTCCAATTCAATCCGGTAGGTTTGGATTAGTTTTTTGAATCTGTGGTTCAGTTCTAGATTAAAAAATTAAAAATCCTTAGTCCATGGATCGGTTATGGATTGAATCCCATGGTTTCAGATTGGAACCGATCCGGACTGTATACAAATAGCCTATATTTATATTATACACTCTCCCGGCATCGTATCTTCTCTTATTCCATATAAAACCTAGACCCGTATAATATCTTCTTTTATTGTTTTTGTTTGTTAGTTTTAATTTGTAATTGTCTAAATATTTATGATGAAACCAGTTTTCTTATAGTTGTTTAAATTCTAAAACAATATGTCGCTATTATGGAAAGACATGTTACTATTATGGAACTAATATAATGCTATGTTTATGTTTTTATAAAATTAAATTGTTCTATATTTTTTTTTGTTATTTAATTATGTAAATCCGTGGTCCTAAACCGATCCAATCCGTATTTAAATGGATTAGTTTGAATTGGTTCCACGATTTAAATGGATTGAATTGGTTCCAATTTTTTAAGAACCGTAGATAACGGATTAGTCCTGATTTTATCCAAATCCGGACTATGCTCACCCCTAACAAATACCTTTTATGGGTTTTGTTTAAAATACTAATTATGTCTTGTAATTTTAGAAATTACATCGAACCCCTTTTATTAGCCAACTATTAAGTCAATTAATAATTTTTAATAATATTATAAATATATTTTAATTAACACTTCTAATAATTTTATTATTGTATAGAAAGATAGATAGAAATTATATTTTTCTACTAATTTTGTTAAATAACAAATTCTAATAATAAAATATTTACAATTTTTAAAATCCCATTAAACAATCTAAATGTATTTATAATTTACCTAAAAAATAAAGTACATGTAGTAGCCTATCGACTCGGACAAGGGGGCTGTGCTGTCACAGTGGCCCATTGTGACGGCTTGGTTGAGGTCTATATCTATTTTATTTTCATAATTCGAGCCGTTTATATTATAAGGTTCGTTGAGTATATTATTCATATAAAAAATAAAATTAATTGGACATGTGTAGTCCCATGATTGAATCATAATTGTTTTAAAAAAATTAAAAAAATTATACTAATTATTTATTTTTTCAAACATAAATATAGTCTTATTATAAGTTACACATGTCTAATTAATTTAATTTTTTCATAAATAATTTATAATATAAACTATTAAAATCATTAAAATAAATTCAAAAAATAACCCACATAAACTCACAACACGATACTATGGCTACGAGGCATAGAACCCTCCCAGGTTCCATATGGACACAGCTCGTAAAAAGCTACCCCCCCTCTCTTTCTATATATATATATATATGTATAGTTAGCCCCAACCACATTTAGCACCAATCCTAATTAATGAGCAAACCAATACCTTAACAAGCCCAATGGAGGATCCAAAAAAAAAAGTTATGCTAGTGTGGGAAAGTATTTTATAAATGACACCACGTGATTAGAATAGCTTCAAGATGTCAACTAAGGTGCCACGTGAATGAGTCATGATTGCTGAGGTGACCACGGCATTGCCGAGATGTTCTGCGATAATGCCTGAATCTCAAGATATTCGGATAAGGGACAAAAGTCCTAGATCAAAAGAGACACTTAGTCTGGATAAGTATAAGGATAAGGCTTTGAAGGAGTTTATCCCTATCTAGCCGAGAGTCCGAGATGAGCATTGGGCTTGAGTCCTACAAAGTTAGACTTCTAGGGGCCTAAGTCACTGCTGGTTATAAAAATGAGGCATCCTCGTGAGTCGAAGGTATGTTTTTACTTGAGAGTTTAAATACAATTTATTGATATCTGTGAGAGATTAGATTTACTGATTTGATCGTCGGAGTGCTCCCAGGTAGACGAACCATCGCGGTATTCTCATCTTCTTGTCGACAGGTAGTTGGCTCAATCTATTCTGCTGGTGCTCTCCAACTAAATTTCCTGTTTGGTTGTGTGGTCAGAAATCAACACCTACAGATATATCAAAAATTCTATTGAATATTTGATCAAATATTTTGCATGGGTGTCGGTCTCATGGGATCTAACATAAATGAAGAACTTACACTCATATGAGACATTTGGTCAAATATTTAGTAAAATTTTAAGACTTCTAGCATTTTTGTCCAAAAAAAATATTTGTTTGTTGCCTATGCTAACGAAAGACGCTAATGGCTCTTTAATATGGTCATGTCAAATTCTACTTGTATAAAATTTATATAAAAAATATTATAAAAATAATGTGATAGTGATATTGTTGTAAATATAAATCATCTTTATAAGTATTTTATTTTAAAGAGAAATGCCCCTGTATACCTGTACATAAGTGCTATTTTGATGTAGTTTAGTGTTAATTAAAAGTTGATAATTTAAAAGCACAAATGAAAAACATCTCTTACTTATTTTTAAAATTCATTTTATTTAATTTATTAAAATTATTTATATTTAATAAAGTATAAGTAAAAACTGTACTGTAAATAGTCTGAGATAGACTTTTAAATTTAAAAAAAAAAAAAAAAAACTATAAACGATTGACATAAATTATATAAAAAACCATATACTATTTCATAAAAATACTCAGATATATTAGAGTATCAGTATCAAGCTCTTCAAATTTTAGTCAAATTATAATTAAAAAGTCATTTTTTTTTTATATTTTAGTTAGTTACCCCATTATATCAAACTCTCTATTTTAACTCAATCCTATTAAAATATTTGTTATTTATTTATTTATTTTTTATAATTAAATTGATGAGCTATCAACCAAACAATTCTTATGTTTTACAAAAGGTAAAACTGGAGGAAATGTCAAAAAAGAAAAAAAAAAAAATTTGGCCGTTGACCAGTGGACTGGCCAGTAGGGCTGCAAATGAATAGAGCCGTTCGTGAACATGCTTGAGCTCGACTCGGTAAGAGCTCGTTCGAACTCGGTTCATTAATTTTTTTTTGCGTTCGAGCTCGAGCTTGAGCTCGAGCTCGTCAAATTTTTAATAAATAAGCCCAAACATTCTAAAGCTCGGCTTGTGAGCTCAGCTCGTTAGCTGGTTCGTCTAATATTTATTATTTATATATTAAATAACATAAAAATATGTATAAAAAATAAGAGAAATATACTATTTATATATTTAAAAAATATAAATGTAAATAATAGTTAACTATAAATAGTATATTTATATAATACTGGTAGTAGATATTATTATTTTAGTAAAACATAAACTTTTTTTTAGTATATTTATATATATTGTATATATAATTGTATAATAAAAGTTTTAATTGTAACTTTAGTCTCACATGCAAGTATGAATTTATAAATTTTTTGGCTCGTTAAGGCTCGTGAACAAAGCTCGAGCTCGAGTCGAGCCTAAGCCAACTCGGCTCGAGCTTGGTTCGTTAAATTTTTATTCAGCTCGAGCTCGAGCTTGTTAAAATCTTAATAAACAAGTCCAAACATACCAAAGCTCGGCTCGGCTCGGCTCGTTTGTAGCCCTACCGGCCAGTTGACTGGTCGGATGTCTGGGCGAACTTTCGGACAGACATTCGGTATCCGTGTTGTAGCGATAAACAATATCTCGTTTGTTATAACAAGTTACTGTAACACTCATAAATTAGCAACCTACTATAGCGAGAATAATAAAAACCCGTTTTTGATAAATAGTATTATCAAACTAGCTAAAAAAACCACTTTAGCTAGTTTGATGGGATGCTCTTCCATCAAACAGCCCCATACTATCTTATAAAATAGGAGAGAGGATATGGATCCAAACAGAAGAGGGACATTGATGTGACATGATCAATACAATGATAAAAGCAACAAAAGAGAGGATAAATTATTTTATAGAGGTCTATGTCTCGATTCGTGGCTCTTGCAATAAAATCAAATTGTTATTGTGATAGGACTTGCATGTGAAAACAGAATACTACCAATTTAAAATAATTATTTACAATTTATTTAAAAATATTAGTATATAATTTAGATTTATTCTATACATAAATTACACAATATATAATTTCCATGTCTACTACGTAATTTCCATCTCCACTACATAAGTTATTTTTAACTAAAATATGGAATCCAAAATCTAGATCCATAGATTTTCTGATGTGGAAAACTAGATCTAGAAAATGTAACTAGATTTTCATTTTTTTAAAAAAATGAATTTTGTTTTAAAAAAATATTTATCTTAATTTAGTTAACTAAAGTATTCCAAGCACTCAACAAGACCATATTTTAAAGAGTAGTGCCATTTAAATCTAAAAATTAGATTTATTATATTGGGATAATGTATGTATTAAAATATATTAAAATATGTAAAACAAATCTCTCTCTTATATATTTTTTTGAATCATCCATCAATTATCTTATTTACACATCATCGAGTCTAAAAAATAGATTCATAAAATTGACTTGTATATCATCTCATTTACATATCATCTCATTTACACATCATCTTCTTATTTTATTTTTCTATTTTAAATTTGAGACCCCACTTGTAGTAGTCACTGGCAACTTGTGGAGGACATACATAATGGGGAAACACTATGGTACACACCTATGAAAAGGTGTGTACCATATGCACTTTATAACTAAAAAAATGACATAATTTTATACTTCTTGAGTCATAATTAAAAAAATAAAAATTGTCATAATTAAACACAACATGTAGTATAAGTAAAGAATTCGTGAGTCATAAATAAAATAATGTCATTGTTAGAATATCTAAGAGAGAAAGAGAAAGATAATATTATATTATGTATATATTCAATATTGTGTATACAAGATTCCTTCATATATGAGGTGAGAAATTTAAATATGGTAATAAATATAATATGGTATGTATGATAGACAAAATGAATATAATATAGTATGTATGACAGACAAAATATATAGTTACTATATTTAACACTCCCCTCAAACTCAAGTAGGGATACCAACTTAAGTTTGGAGAGAGAAACTAAAATATGAAATAGAACTAAAAATATGAATAGTTTTCAGGCAAATAGATTGCAAAGTCTAGATGGAAGCATAGGGACGCTTGATATAGATTAGAGGCCGGAGTTAATGTCGGAAGACAATTGTTGTGCTGAACTGCCTAAGAGCGGCAAAGGTGCGCTTGGAGCACAGTTTTTGGTGAGGTTGTGTCCGACTGTCCAAGAGCGGCGAAGGTATGCCTGAAAGACAATTTTTTTGGTGAGGTCGTGCCAAACCATCATAGAAGAAGTTGGGAGCAAAGAAATCTCAATCGGATGATAGATTTTAGGGTCATGTCAAACTGTTGAAGAAAAACTGAATGTTGAACTAGCAAACGTGGCACACATATAACTTATGACGTGGTGTTGAACGATGATGACAATAGCTAAAGAAGTGCACTAGGGGCGGCTTGGAAAAGAACAAAAAATGTGCCAAGGGGGTGGTTTAGGGAGTGCACCAAGGAGGCGACTTAGGTTGTGTGCCAAAGAGGTGGCTGGTGCGTCAAGGAGGCGACTTAGGGAGTGCGCCAAGAGAGCGACTTAGGTAGTGTGCTAAGAGGGCGACTTAGATAGTGTGCTAAGGGGCGGCTTGGGTGGGTTGTATGGTATATAACTATGCTCACCATGATATAGGTATAATAACCTCCTTCAAACTCAAATAGGTTTGAAGATAGAAACTTGTTTAATGTTGAAGTAGAGGGAAAGACACAGTGGAGTAGAAAATAGATTTTTTTTTTCATGTTATATAAAAAATACTTTTTTTTTGGAAAGAAAGAAAAAAAATTCGGATGGGTTGGTAGAAAGAATCCCATGTGATGGTGGGAATAAAAAAATGTCTAAAAAGATGAAAGTGGAGAACAAAACTTATATGATAAAAGTAAAGAGGAAAATAAAAAATTGGTGGTTGTGTTGATTTTGTCGTTTGAAGGTAATGAAGAAAAAACAATAAAATGTGTAGTATGATATTGAGATGGCAATGTATTTGTGGGCAGTGGTGTGAGACGGCAATGATGGTCGAAGTTGGTAAATGCAACGGAACTTTGGTTGGTGATGGAGGAATATAGAGAAACTAACGAACAAAGGAGAAGATCATCACGAAACGATACTAAAAGAAATTATGGCAGTGGATTGAATTGAGGTTCGACGGGCAGCTAAAGTAAGGTTACCGCCCGCCGGTGAAGCGAAATTACTAGGTATTTAACTTAACTTTGATAACATGTTAGAATATCTGAGAGAAAGAGAGAGAGAGATATAGAGATAATATTATATTATGTGTATATTCAATATTGTATATATAAAATTCTTTTACATATTTCTAAAGTATTCCAAAGCACTCAACAAGACCATATTTTATAGAGTAGTGCCATTTAAATCTAAAAATTAGATTTATTATATTGGGATAATGTATGTATTAAAATATATTAAAATATGTAAAACAAATCTCTCTCTTATATATTTTTTTGAATCATCCATCAATTATCTTACTTACACATCATTGAGTCTACAAAATAGATTCATAAAATTGACTTGTATATCATCTCATTTACACATCATTTTCTTATTTTATTTTTCTATGTTAAATTTGAGACCCCACTTGTAGTAGTCACTGCCAACTTGTGGAAGACATACATAATGGGGAAACACTATGGTACACACCTATGAAAAGGTGTGTACCATATGCACTTTATAACTAAAAAAATGACATAATTTTATACTTCTTGAGTCATAATTAAAAAAATAAAAATTGTCATAATTAAACACAACATGTAGTATAAGTAAAGAATTCGTGAGTCATAAATAAAATAATGTCATTGTTAGAATATCTAAGAGAGAAAGAGAAAGATAATATTATATTATGTATATATTCAATATTGTGTATACAAGATTGCTTCATATATGAGGAGAGAAATTTAAGTATGGTAATAAATATAATATGGTATGTATGATAGACAAAATGAATATAATATAGTATGTATGACAGACAAAATATATAGTTGCTATATTTAACACTCCCCTCAAACTCAAGTAGGGATACCAACTTAAGTTTGGAGAGAGAAACTAAAGTATGAAATAGAACTAAAAATATGAATAGTTTTTAGGCAAATAGATTGCAAAGTCCAGATGGAAGCACAGGGATGCTTGATATAGATTAGAGGCCGGAGTTCATGTCAGAAGACAATTGTTGTGCTGGACTGCCTAAGAGCGGCAAAGGTGCGCTTGGAGCACAGTTTTTGGTGAGGTTGTGTCCGACTGTCCAAGAGCGGCGAAGGTATGCCTGAAAGACAATTTTTTTGGTGAGGTCGTGCCAAACCATCATAGAAGAAGTTGGGAGCAAAGAAATCTCAATCGGATGATAGATTTTAGGGTCATGTCGAACTGTTGAAAAAAAACTGAATGTTGAACTAGCAAACATGGCACACATATAACTTATGACGTGGTGTTGAACGATGATGACAATAGCTAAAGAAGTGCACTAGGGGCGGCTTGGAAAAGAACAAAAAATGCGCCAAGGGGGTGGTTTAGGGAGTACACCAAGGAGGCGACTTAGGTTGTGTGCCAAAGGGGAGGCTGGTGCGTCAAGGAGGCGACTTAGGTAGTGCGCTAAGGGGCGGCTTGGGTGGGTTGTATGGTATATAACCATGCTCACCATGATATAGGTATAATAACCTCCTTCAAACTCAAATAGGTTTGAAGATAGAAACTTGTTTAATGTTGAAGTAGAGGGAAAGACACAGTAGAGCAGAAAATAGATTTTTTTTTTCATGTTATATAAAAAATACTTTTTTTTTTTTTGCAAAGAAAGAAAAAAAATTCGGATGGGTTGGTAGAAGGAATCCCATGTGATGGTGGGAATAAAAAAATGTCTAAAAAGATGAAAGTGGAGAACAAAACTTATATGATAAAAGTAAAGAGGAAAATAAAAAATTGGTGGTTGTGTTGATTTTGTCGTTGAAGGTAATGAAGAAAAAATAATAAAATGTGTAGTATGATATTGAGATGGCAATGTATTTGTGGGCAGTGGTGTGAGACGGCGATGATGGTCAAAGTTGGTAAATGCAGCGGAACTTTGGTTGGTGATGGAGGAATATAGAGAAACTAACGAACAAAGGAGAAGATCATCACGAAACGATACTAAAAGAAATTATGGCAGTGGATTGAATTGAGGTTCGGCGGGCAGCCAAAGTAAGGTTACCGCCCGCCGGTGAAGCGAAATTACTAGGTACTTAGCCTAACTTTGATAACATGTTAGAATATCTGAGAGAGAGAGAGAGAGAGAGAGAGAGAGAGAGAGAGAGAGAGAGAGAGAGAGAGAGAGATAGAGATAATATTATATTATGTGTATATTCAATACTGTATATATAAAATTCTTTTATATTGGAGGAGAGAAATTAAAGTATAATAATGAATATAATATAGTGTACATGATAGATAAAATATATAATTATTATATTTAACAATCACAACTAAAGAAAAAAAAATCAATTATAACTATAAAAAAATGACATAATTAAGAGTCTATATGGTGCACCCCTTTTAATAGTGTGTAGGTTAGAATTTCCCTACATGATGATATAGTGATTCGTATCGTCCTACACGCTACACCACAGGCCACATTTATACATAGAAATGAAGTGGATAAAAGGATCAATTTTTTTTGAACAAATTATACATGCGGTTTCTATATTTAGAGCTATCATTTAAGTTATTATAATTTTGATTGATTTAGTTCCAACTTGAATTTATGATTTTATTTTAATTTAATTTAATTAATTACAATTGTTAGTATTTTTTGATAAAAATATGCACAAAAGTGCCATAGGCCATGCTTTTATATGTAAAGCTGTAAATTTGTTCAATTCAATAAATTAAGCTCAATTAATTCGGTGAACATTTTTTTTTTTCAAAAACTTCAATTAGTGTTATTAATTGAACAAAATTAACACAAAATTTAAAATTCATAATCAAAATCAAGCAAATTGAAATTATAGAGGCAAAAATGACTCAACGTGCAAAATACAAAGAATATTAATATAATTTATCCTCTCTTTTTTTTTGAATTAGTTTGTGCGTATTTCAACTAATTTTAAAACCCTGAAATAATGACTAGATAAACTTCCATTATTATTTAATCCATTAAGTTAACAGTTTTTAACAAAGAAATGAAAGGCGAGATCAGATTCTCGCTTGCAATTTAGAAAAAAGGATAGAACAAATTCTTGATTTGGATTTTGTTTAGAAAAAGGAGAACAAATTCTTACATTCTTATGCCCCCCACAAAATTTAATACTTCTCCTCTTCCCCAACCCCCCCCCCCCCCCCCCCCCCCTTTGTTTTTGTTTTTTGTTTTTTTTTTTATTGTTTTGACTCTTCCTAAAAATATACCCATTTAGGACAAAACGAAAAATAAAAGCGCCCACCCTTTTACTCATAAATGGTTAGTGTAACTGTGTATATCCTGCTCCCACAAAACAATTATTTCTCTCTCACCATTTATTGTAACTACTACTAGTAATAACTCCAAAAACTGTACGACAGATTAAGAAAATGATTTGTAAATAGAATTTTTATATAAAATAATGGGCTGTGCTACATCCCCTAATTTTTGGCCTTCTAATCCTCCTAAATTTCAAACCAAGACAACAAAAAAAAAAAAAAAAAAAAAAACCCAAAACGGCGTCGTTTTGGGTATTAGAGGGATTAAGGGAGGCTTTTTTAGGGGAACAAATCATTTTCCTAAAATAATTTATCAGAATGATGTCTCAATAGCAATTTTGAAATAAGAAGTCACTTTTATGGGTTTTTTTATTTATTTAAAATGAAGTGAATATCTATTTGACACATCATTGTGTATAAATTTTATATACAATTTTTTTTATTTGTATATTATTACTTGAGAGATTATTCAGTATATTTCGAAAATACCAGGTGGAATAATGTGACAATTTTGTCTCATGTTTGTCATAATAAGATAATTATATAATCATCTGTTATTGACTAAACATCAATTCTAAATCTAATGAAAAGTATTCCTTTGGTTCTAGAATATTTGTCTCTTTTCTAAATTCTAACTTTTAACTTATTAAAGGAACATACAATCATTATTTTAAATTTCATTTTTTGGTGTGTATTTTGTGACAATCCCCTTTTATTCCAAATTTCAAATGTGTTTATAATCACAAATATTTTGAAACAACCCAAAATAAGAAGGTAGACAAACAAAATAAGATGGAGAAAGTATATATTTTTTAGAAGTGTTCGAATTCTCTGAAGTATTTTCTCTAAAGTGTTTCGGATGTTATTGGCTTTATACCATTTTTTATTTAATTTTATGGAAATTGTAGTCCAATGAGTACAAAATCGATGGGCCAAAAGTTGTCATATTTTAATACCGTTGCAAAACAATTTTTTTTAGCAAATTTGTTTTTTCATTTTATCATTTATAAATTTGGAGTTAAGTAGTATTTTTGTAAACAATTTGTTTAAAAAATTAGTTGATTGAATAACACATTTAAAAAAAAAAATGCAATTTAAATGGGATCAAATCTCTTTTATTAATTTATTTTAATTAATAAAATAAACAAATTTAAAAGTTAAAAATGTAAAAAAATAAAATTTACTTTTTTTTTTAAAACATAATTTAGGTAGAGGGACCCACCAGAGAAGATGCTCTAACGGCTCAAAATTGTTTTTTAATGTATGGAGGTACTTAAGGAGCATTAGGTTGTGTTTGGAAATTTAGATTTTTATGCTTAAACAGAAAATATTTTTTAATAGAATATGTTTTTTTTTAATATGTTTGATGGTGGTGGTGAAAGTGTGGTGGGGGCAATGACGGTGGAGGTGGAGATGGTGGGGTGATTGTGGCAGTGATAGCGACGGTGATTGTGATGGTGGTGGTGGCTGTGGTGATGACGATAGAGGTGAGAGTGGTGGTGGTGGTGGTGTTGTGGTGATATTGATAAAATTTTAGGTTGGAAAACATTTTTTATTTTTTAAAAATAAAAAATATTTTCTATCCAAATAAATTTATTTTCCATTAATCACGAAAAATATTTTTAATTAACTTTCATTTTTCATTATATCAAATATTAAAAAATACAAAAAATATTTTTCGTCTAAACAGATAAAATTAAAAAATCATTATAAATTATCAAATTATTCTCTTTATTTGGGGTACAACAGGGGACCTTGTCACCAATAATTGAAGTAAATAGAAAGGATAAAAAGAGAGGGAAATACAAAAGGCCACAGAACGAATTGGGGAGAGAGAAAGAGAGGCAAGAGCGACCTATCTTCTTCTCAGAACTCGTCTTTGTCGTCATTGACTGGTACTTCTCTCTTTCACTTAATTTACGGTGAATTTAGGTGTTTTGTGTGAAATCCTCAAAACTTTTTGTTTTTTTCGTTTTTTCATTTTTCTTTTTCCATTCCATTTACAGAACATTTAGACTATGTGTTTTTTTTTTTTTTTTTGAACACCAACATTTAGACTATGTTTGTTAAGATGAACATGAACTTAAACTAATAATCCAACAAAATATATATGGACTAATACTTTATCTTATGGAAAATTATATTGAATTTCATAAGAGGTGGTGAGATAGAAAATGAAAGATTAAGAAATAGGAGTGGAGAAATCTCGGGTACGGTTGGGTTCAGGCTGGACTGGCACTATTTAATAAGAGGGTATGTGTTATCTTAAATTCAATTTGGTCTGACATCGGACTTAATTTAGCTCTCTCAATTCTGATCCTAAAATAATTTCAAATTTCAATCCTGTCCAATCTAGTGGATATGAACTATTAATTTTTTATTTTTTTATCTTTAATAAATATTAAATTATTTTAATCCTTTGATTTATTATTTAAATTTGAAATGTTAACAAAATTCAATGATAAAATAAATATGATTTTTAATAAATATATTTTAATTTTAGAATATATAATTTTTATATTTTTTCTACTTTATTTCATTACTAAAATAATATAAATTATAATTAATATTTTTTTAATGGGCAGCCTGCTCGGCTGGCATAGAACTTTCTATCCCAAGCCCAAAAGTGATTCTATTTATATCTAAATAGTAATTCAGTACGCTTAACTAAAATTTTGAAATTTTAGTTCTTATTATACTGTAATGTAAATTTACTAATAAAGACAATACACATTAAACTTTAAAATAACTTTTCTTTTCTTATGGTACACTCTAATCACTTATACATATTATTCATATTTGGGTCTTTTCATTTTCTTCCCAAAGTTTCATTTATTTTCTCTTTATCTTCATTCTCACTCCAAAACTCTAATCTACCTTACCAAAACTCACTATTATCGTCAACAACATTGTTCTTATTGTGTTACTACTTACAAATAGAAAAAAGTCTGAACAATATCAAACAATGGATGAGAATAATAATCAAAAATGTTTTTTGAAACAACCCGTCAAAGAGGAGATAAATTTTTACATAAATATCAAAACACAATTATTGATTTCCATGTTTTTTCTAACGTGAAAACGAATTTCAATATGTTTTACATCAATATTGTTTGGATTTGAAAGTCTAAACAAAATAGTCTTGTTCGGCACTAGAAGAGCGAATAAGCTGATTCGATGCAATTTTTGTTTTGTCTTTCTCCTTCTTCAACTTGGATCCAATGTGCTTGTTCTTCAGTAATTGGCAATGAAAAGATTGAGAATAAGATGACGTGATTGAGATGAAGATGCCAGGGGTAAGAATAGCTTAGAAGAGAAGAGGATGAGTTTTTTAGAATTGATTTTATATTAAGGTTATTATTTGGGTGTACCATAAAATTAAATATTATATTATTCAAGGGTAATTTGTGAAAAATATATGGTGTATTAAAAGTAAATTATACATTTAAATAATTTAATAGAAAGTTCTAAAAAATTAGACGTACTAATTAATTTTATGGGTGTAAATAGAATCCCCCTAAGCCCAACCCGAATATTAAATCAGCATAAAATATTAGTTCAGTTTGGTCCTGTGGGAAAAATAATTTTTCTAAACTATAAAAGTACCAGGCTGGATTGCATGGGTTAGGCGGGCCAACGAACCGATGGCCACCTTTCGGATTAATTAGTTACAATTACAAAATTGATACGATTTTGTCAATCCCTTCTCATAATCCTAAACCAATATGTTTGTTTGGATGTACATGACCTTTAAATTGGACTAATAATCCAACAAAATACATAATCCAATGCTAAGCTACGAAAATTAACATTCAAACTAAGCATCTATTTAGACATGGTATCTCTTATATGGGGGATTATTGAATCTTAATAGAGAGTAGCATACAAAATAGATGCCTAAGGAGAGATTTGAAAATTAGTTAAGTTGAAAAATTTATAGTATACACAATCCATAGGGATTGATAATCCCAGCACTAATAATCCTAAGAATATTAATCTCATCTAATTTAATCTGTCCAAATATATGGTCTTACTATTATCTGATCTAGATTGTTGAAACAAACATAGCCTTATAGGATTTTTTTTTTTTTAAATCTTTATTTACTATTAGTAGTTTGTGGATACAAAAAATAATAAATAAATAAAAATTAATCAGTAGACAAACAAATTAAGATGGGGTAAATTACAAAAATCACCCCAACACTATTACCGTTTTGCTTAATTCATCCCTAAACTATTGAAAGTGCTTGTTTGTGTACAACATTTTAATTTGAGTCTAATAATAAGTCTATTTGATAAAAAATAAAAAAAAAATAAAAATCATTGAAATTGCTAACAGCATGATCGAAAAAATTGGCATTTCAACCCTATCTTTCTTCCTAAAGCTAATTTGGCATCATATGGTGCCACATGCATGCCACATGCGCACCCAAAAAAAAAAAAAAACCATCTCAGACCCAAAACTACGAAGGCTTTGACTTGAAAAATCACACTCCAAAAAACATCCATTGATTTGAAACTATGAAGTTTTGAGTAAGGTTGTTGATAAGTGCTTGAATGTTTATATTTAAGTCTTTTAAAATATATTTGTTACGTTTGTAAAAATTGGAATTTTAGGTGGGATTGTTAGAAGGAACATAGATTGGATTGTAAAATCAAATAGAGAACTGTGAGATTCAACTTTTAAAGCAAAATAAAATTAAAAATTATTGATAATGTATGTTACATAATTTTAAAATCATTAAAAATAATAATAAATTTAATATAATGTATCTTTTATGTTAACATGAATTAGAGGAGACATTCAGAGAGAGTGTAGAGTTAAATTTTTGGAGGACTTGTGTGTAGGTTTTAATAGGTGGCCTATGATAATTAATGACATTTTTCATCAAACACTATTAAAAAAATCATAAATTGTTAATTTTTAGTGACAGTTTAAACATTGTCACAAAATGTCATTAATTATTAGTTTTAGTGATAGTTTAAAAAATGCGTCACAAAAAAAAATTCACTAATTTTCAATTTTTAGTGACAGTTTTAATATTTGTCATAAAAAGTTACTAATTGTAAATTTTAGTAACAATTTATAAAAATAGTGACGAAAAAAGTCACTAATTGCCAATTTTTAGCAATATATGTAAAAAATCGTCACAAAAAATTATTTTTAGTAATGATTTTATTAAGACTTATTTTAATAGGATTTGATGGGAATTAAATCCAACTATTTGGAGATATTGGTACCTTAATTTTTTTTTTTTCATATAAATATACACATACATACATATGTAAAAAATAAATAATAAGAAAAATATTTTGACAGAATATAATTAAGATCATAATATGATTTTACACGAGTATATCAGTTTGGTTTCGGTATGAGTCAAGGTAACGGATTATGACTTCATAGACTCAAATTAAGAATATTTAGGGGCACAATAAATACTTCCAATAGTTGATGGACGAATTAAATAATAGTTCGGAGGTGGTTTTCATATTTTTACCGTAACACCCGTTTGGATTGAGGGGTTTGATAAGAAAAAAATATATATATTGAGAGAATGATTTCTCATCACTTGTTTGGATATGAGAAACCACATTCAATTCATTTCATTTCTTTTCTTTTCTTATCTAGGTGAAAAATTCTAATAATCATTTCTTTTATTTTCTTTTCTCATCTCTCAGTCGAAAGGGAATGTAAAAATGAAGAGATTTTACTTCAACAACTGATGTCAGTAAACATTTTAGAGTTTTCTTTTATTAAAATGTTTTGTGGATGTTGCAGAAAAGCTCAAAATTTTTTCAAACTGCAACGAATTAAGAAATACAGCTTCTTAAAAAGACAGAAGTTAGAGAGATCAATGGAGAGAGACGAGAAAATGGAATTGCCAAGGTTTGTGGCGGTTAAATCAATCCACAACAACAAATACTTGCGCTATGTACATGAAGCTGGGCGGGTACATGGGTTTCTCCGATTCTCTGAAAAGGTGGTTTCCAGTCCCTACGCCAAGTTGGAAGTGGAGATGGCAAAGACAAGTAATAATGGGAAGCGGCTTGTGCATATAAAATGTTGTTTCAACAACAAATACTTGGTAAGGCAGTCGGAGGACGAGTGGTGGATTGTTGCTGAGGCTGACGAACCAGAGGAAGACCAATCCAAATGGTCCTGTACGCTGTTTGAGGTCCTCTTCTTGGATGGCGCTATTCACCCATCAATTGAAAATGTTAATAAAAAAATTCGATTTCGCCATGTCCAGCTCGGCCACCATGCGTGCTTATGGAGGGCAGCAGCCCCGCACGATTCATGTTTATACGCAGGATCAGAGCAGTGTGACAAAGATTGGTGCGATATCTATACATTCATTGATTGTGAATCAGTGTTGTCGACACCGACATCCTCAATGTTAGCAAGAGAGGAAATGACATTATTGTCAGGAACGGTGGTGATTAAATCAAACCACAATCACAAGTACTTGCGCTACATACATGAATATGGGCCGTTGCACAGGTTTCTCCGATTCTCTGGAGAGGAGGTTTCTAGTCAATACGCAAAGTTTGAATTGAGCAGGGCAAGGACTAGTAGTGGGAAGGGATGTGTGCATATAAGATGTTGTTACAGCAACAAATACTTTGTAAGGAAGTCGGCCAACGACCCGTGGATTGTTGCAGGGGCTGACGAACCAGAGGAAGACCGATCCAAATGGTCCTGTACCTTATTCGAGCCCCTTTACGTAGATATTGATGATGATGATAATGATGATGATGATGCTCAAACAGTTCGATTCCGTCACGTCCAGCTCGGCTGCTATGCATGCTTATGGAGGGAAGCAACTCCACGTGATTTATGCTTATGTGCAGGATCACCAGAGCCAGACAAAGATCAGTGCGATGTCTACACAATCACTGATTGGGATTCGCTGTTAATTTTGCCACCGAAAGACGAAGCATTTACAATAGAGAACATGACATTGCCAAGGTTTGCGGTGCTGAAATCAAATTGGAATGACAAGTGCTTGCACTACATACATGAAGATGGGGAGGTGCATGGGTTTGTCCAATTCTCTGGAGAGGAGGTTTCCAGTCAGTATTCAAAGTACGAATTGGAGATGGCAAAAACTAGTAGTAATGGGAATGTACTTGTTCATATAAAGTGTTGTTACAACAACAAATACTTTGTAAGATGGTCGCCCAACCACTGGTGGATTGTTGCCACTGCTGACGAACCAGAGGAAGACCAATCCAAATGGTCATGTACCTTATTTGAGCCCCGCCGCGTAAGTGATTATGACGCTGCTCAAACAACAATTGGATCTATTGCTCAAACAATTCGATTACGTCACGTCCAGCTTGGCCACTATGCATGCTTATGGAGGGTAATAACCGTACACAGTTCATGCTTATTCGCAGCAACCACAGAGCCTAACAAAGAACAATGCGATGTCTTCACAATCATCAATTGGGAACCGCTATCATTAGTGCAGCCCAAATCCAACGCTTTTACAAGAGAGACTGTAGCATTGCCAAGGTTTGTGGTGATCAAATCAAACTACAATGGAAAATACTTGCGCTACATACATGAAGATGGTGTGGAGCATGAGTTTGTCCAATTCTCTGGAGAGGAGTTTGTGAGCCCATACACAAAATACGAAGTGGTGATGGCAAAGACTAGTGGTGGGAGGGGACAATTTGTGCACCTAAGATGTTGTTACAACAACAAATACTTGGTAAAGTGGTCGTCGGCACATGGTTGGATTGTTGCCGGTGCTGACGAACCAGAGGAAGACCAAAAACAATGGTCATGCACGTTGTTCGAGCCCCTCTACGAAAATGTTGTAGCCCAAACAATCCGATTTCGCCATGTTAAAGTTGGCTCCTATGTATGCTTACGGAGGATAGCCTCTCCTCGTGATTTCTGCTTATTCACAGGAAATTCAATGCTTGACCCGGATCGACGTGATCTCTACACCATCATTGATTGGGAATCACTGTTCATACTACCCAAGTGCGTGGCGTTCAAAGCCAAAAATGGCAAATACCTTAGCCCCTGCTCGATCAAGGGACACCAATATCTACATTTCTCCTCATCCAGTGACATTACAGACCCCATGGTCTGCAACGAGGTCATCACAACTCCTAATGGAAGCGTTCGCATAAAGTCTCGTCACTTGGGCAAATTCTGGGGGCGCAACAACCAGAATTGGATCTTGGCTGATTCAGATGACTCCACCAGCAGCAGCAGCAACAACAACAACAACTCCTCCTCCTCCTCCACCTCCTCCTCTGTTTTAACTAGAATTTTTCTTGGTCGATCAGAAAAAAGCAGAATCCAAAAGCAAAAACACAACTCCCTTGAATCTGACATGTTGTTTTGGCCGACCAAAGTTGGCAACAACGTCGTTGCTCTCCGTAACTTGGGTAACGGGAAGCTCTGCAAGATACTTTCCTCCGCCAATGGGAAGATTAACTGTCTCAGTGCTTATGTGTCCACCATTTCCACAGAGTTGCACCTAGAGGTGGATGAAACAGTTACCTCAAGGAAGATATATAATGTCAATTTTCGCCTCGGAGATGCCAGGATTTACAACCGGAGCATCTTCACGTTGGCCACTGAAGATGCTATTAACAGAACCCAAGAACCTAAAACTGTAGACGTCAAGCTCTCGTATTCAGAGAGTAAGACCCGTGCTTGGAATTCCAGCGTTTCATTGAAGTTGTTGGGTGTCAAAACCACCATCCAAACCACTGTTCCACTCATTATTGCAGAGAGGAAAATTGAGCTTTTGGGTGAATTTAGTGGAGATTACCAGTGGGGACAAACTGGGTCATTAACAACTGATGAGGAGAAAGTGTACAAGGTTGGTGTGCCACCAATGACAATGGTGAGGGTGAATCTGATAGCGACAAAGGCTTCGTGCGACATTCCCTTCTCTTACGAGCAGCTCGGCACCACCACTCTCACTGATAGACAACAAATTACTGAAACCATGGATGATGGCATTTACACTGGCAGCAATTGCTTTAACTTCAAGTATGAGACTGAACAAGAAAAGTTGTAATGATATGTTAAAAATAAAAATAAATAAGTAAAAGAAACAGCCTGGCTGAGCTTCTCTGTTGCTTTATTGCTGGAAGTTTGTGATGTTGAGGGCTCTACTCAACTCAACCCAGATTTCATATCTGTTTTATCTATGCATTTCATATGTGTATATGTAAATAAATGTGTATTGAGAAATTCCATGATAGGTATCCGTTATGACTTTTATGACTTTTAATTTTAACCTCTTGTGATATTGGTTATGATTTGTTATACTATGTTACATGTACCATACATCTAGTTATAAGTTTATATGATTTTATATTATAATTAACATCATATAAATCATAATCATTATCATATTAGCGCATAACTTAATTATATTTAGTTATTCATTATCTCATAAACATTAGTGCATTATCATATTAGCGCATAATCATTATCTCATAAACACCTCATAATTAAATTATTTTAATAATTTAATTTTCGAAAAGACGACAAAGGAAATCAGTCGAGGGGTCCCAAGTCAGTTGGCCTCCCTCTCTTGCTCTTGCTCTTGCCTTTCTCTTCCGTATAGCTGAAGTTTCAGCCATTGCTGCAGAACACCAATCCCATCGGCGATCGGGGCCATTGTTCTCTCAGTGTCAACATCTTTTTCACATTCTAATCGAATCTTTCCACATTCTAATCGAATCTTTCCAAGAGATCTTTTTTGTGGCTCAGGCTTGTTTCTATACTCTATACTTCATTTACATTAGAGCATTTGATTTCAAAACCCTAACCCTTATTGAATATCTGATATTTAGTTTGGTTCTTAGTCAAAATTAACATCTGTAGCCAATAGCTGTGCCACTAGGACTTTGATTTCAAAACCCTAAATATGAAGAATGAATGTCTGATATTAAGTTTTATTTTCTCAGCTTTTTCCTTTAAAAAAATTCAAAATTTTTAATCCATATCTCTCTTTGATTCCATCTATAATCAGCAATGTTATTGATCACATCCCAAATCATCCTTTGTTTCTTTTGTTTCTATATCTTTCTTTGTTTTCTAGGAATTTATTAGCTCTCTGTTTGTTTGTTGTTGTGTGTTTTTTTTTTTTATTTAAAAAAACCAATAAAATTTAATTTGTTTTGAAGCTACAAAATTTCTTTGTTAAGTTTTTAGTAATTTTTTTTTTTAAAATTTGGCATATATAAATTTGTATTAGATATATATATATATATATATAATAAAAAATCTATACAAATAAAACCAACACTAATTTTAACTGAATAATGTGTAAAAGAAAATTAATATTTGGTTTGGAATTTTCAAAAATAGTTTTTTGAGTTTTTAATTTGTATATTGAGACCTTTAAATTGTTTCTTGTTCTTTGTTTATTTGCTTGTATTATTTTTGGAGAAAGTTGTCTTTAACTTTCTCTTCCAAACTAACCAGCCTAAGAACTACACTCTTGTACGAGTACGAAACAATCTTCTCGTATAATCCTGTTGATTAAGTTTACACTCCTCCAAACGTCGTCGCTTTACTACCTGAAAACATAAACGTGAGTAAGCCGGCGGGTGTGTGCCGAAAACCTCTTCGATGCCTAAGTCAGCAAATAGACAATAGACACAAAAGCTTTGCATATTTGAGAGTAGAAATTGTGATACCGGTACATAGGTCTTACTATGAGTTTTTATAAATTCTGAAGTCTCGACCCAGTTTGGTACCCAGACGACTTGGGACCGAGCTATTCAAAGCCCATACCTTGGTCCTTAGTCCGGCCCAAAACAGAGATTAATGGATCGTAGCTCGGCCCAATTTCTCTTTATAAATTACCCTCTCAATTGCCTCTTAATTCCATTTGTGAAGCATGATTGGGATTATTATCTTCAAGTCGAGCTAAAATTCTCAAACCAACGGGACCAACATAATCAACCCAACAAAGCTTGAATACTCAACTCCACCGAGCTAGGAAACGTTATCATGAGTAGGTAGCTCGATCTCCAGAAAACACGCCGGTTGCACAGCCTGTCGCTTCACGTACCTGCCATCACATCCTTACTGGGACACGTGGCACCTGTCCATTGCGTCTCCGCACTGTGACAGCCGTCACACATTTAGCAAAAAACATTTGAAAAGTCCTGCCATTTTCGTGCCTCCACAAAACCCATTCCTTGAATCAAACACTCTCACAATTCACCTTCTCTCTTGCAAATCCTCACCTACTGAGCTCCATCCCTGTTCTTCCTACGCTCCAGTCCCAAACTAAGCTACTATACCGCCTGCTTCATTCATCACAACTCCTAATGGAAGCGTTCGCATAAAGTCTCATCACTTGGGCAAATTATGGGGGCGTAACAACCAGAATTGGATCTTGGCTGATTCAGATGACTACACTAGCAACAACAACAACAACTCCGTTTTAACTAGAAAAAAGACAAAACCAAAAGCAAAAACAAGAAAACAACTCCCCTGAATTTGACATATTATTTTGGCTGACCAAAGTTGGCAACAACGTCGTTGCTCTTCATAACTTGGGTAACAGGAAGCTCTGCAAGATACTCTTCTTTACTAATGGGAAGATTAACTGTCTCAGTGCTGATGTGTCCACCATTTCCACAGAGGTGCACCTAGAGGTGGATGAAACAGTTACCTTAAGGGAGATATATAATGTCAATTTTTGCCTCGGAGATGCCAGGATTTACAACCGGAGCATCCTCACGTTGGCCACTAAAGATGCTATTAACAGAACCCAAGAACCTAAAACTGTAGACATCAAGCTCTCGTATTCAAAGAGTAAGACCCGTTCTTGGAATTCCAGTGTTTCATTGAAGTTGTTGGGTGTCAAAACCACCATCCAAACCACTGTTCCACTCATTATCGCAGAGGGAAAAATTGAGCTTTCAGGTGAAGTTAGTGGAGATTACCAGCGGGGACAAATCGAGTGTCACGCCCCACTTTTTATTACTCGAAGTCATTACCAAATTCCTTAACTTAATTCAATTTCAGAGATAACATGCGGAAATAAACTCAAATGTTCGATTAGAAGTAATGAACAACAACTCTCTCATTCGAATGAAAATTAAATACAACATGAGCATCCTTAAATAAATGGCCCTCAAGCTTACAACATTAAATAATCAAATGAAGGGTGCAACCCTTTATCATATATGGCATTCCGCCTACAACAAAGAGGCCCTGTGGCCAACAATTAAAAAGATCCAAATCTTGTAGCACATCCTGCTAAACACCTGAAAAAGATTCAACAACGTGGGATGAACAGATAGTCCAGTAGGGATCTCAACATGATCCTCAACAATAACAACATCACAGATAGCTATGATCATGAACATTCATTCTCATACTAAAATAATAATGTGACAGTTTACACAAAATATATATATATATATATATATAAACTTTTCTCGAAAACAACTATTTCATTCAACGCTATAAGCGATTCATCTTTCCTTTTTCCTTTCATTAACCCCCGTTTCCAATCTTTTATAACATTAACAATTACTTAGGAAAAATAGATTCACTAAGTCCATTACTCTCTTTCATTTTCCACACATACAACAGATGTGCCTTTTCAAAACATATTTCTAAAATGTTTGATTTTCTTTACACTTCCAAAAGACAAAAGCCATTTCGGTTCAATCCCAAATCTATCATAACTATACATGCATACCTTTATAAAGGGAGATAACAACTCAACTACATGCATAAGATAAACCAATGAGGCAACTCGGCCCTCCAAAACTGTAACCAACACAATCCACAATGTTCCCAGATACACTAAAACAATAACAACAAAACTTTGCTCCACTAGCTAGGTGCGTAGTAAGCCAAAGATACACTTCTCACAACAACATACCATTTTACCAGGCGCTAGTTGGAAGGGTGTGGTACCTTAGATTATCAGCGCATACAGTTCTCTAGGCGCTAGCTGGAAGGTAACGGTACCTCTGATTATCAGCGCAGGATATCACACCAACAACCACAATACCACAAGGCATAACCAACATGTGTAAAACAAACACATAAACCATCAGGACACAAACAATGTGTTAAGATATATGAACACATAGGTGTGTGGAGTCCATCCCCTATCTTCTCACACACACTGGAGTACAACCCCTCTCTCCTCCCTAACAAGTATACATATATAATGTATCTCAACATTTCATTACGTACGATGTTCAATGCACAATGGTGTAATTTATACACGACAATTCAACGCAACCGTGTCATCCTCCACCAATGACCAAGGACAAAACCTCTAGATGCAGGTATTTAGTACATCTATTAAAAGACTCAGTTATCATGAGATCACAAACCCAACAACAACATTGACATGGTAGTTAAAGATACAACCCCCACATGTGTGTATTCAACACTCAGATTACAACAATCCGATTCTCATACCTTTTGTTTTCACAAATTCAATTCCATGGACAATAAGGCCATAACTCATTTTAATCTACTACATTCTTTTCAAAGCCATTCCAATTTAATTATGCAAATTAAGTCATAATCATTAAATTAGGGTTTTCCTCCCTCTTTCTCGATATTGACCTAAAAGGTTCAATTATCAACAACAAAACGACAATGATCACAATTAAGACCCAAAATACATAAGTATTTCCCCAATGATCAAGACCCCTCTATTAATTTATTAAATCAAATAAAAATTTGGGTTTCCTCTCCTTTCAACAACAACATGCTAATTAACACCCCAATTAGCCTAAACCATAACTAATGATAATAAACCCAAAACCAACAACCAACCCAAGGTCCAACCTCATGATTTTCAACAAATCCAACATGATATAATTTTCATGCAATACAAAAACTACCACATGTCTATCTATAGATGGAGTATTGAAAAGAAACAAGGAGAATCCCTACCTCAAATTGAGAACTCAAATGAAGAAGATGACCCGAAATCAAAGTGCTCCAAATCCACTATTCTTCAGATTAGAACGAAGCCCAAGCCACCCTCTATCTTTCTTACAAAGAGCCTAGGATGGATTCACACTAGAAGGAGATGAAAACCTAGAGAGAAGATGAGTTTAGAGAGAGAGAGAGAGAGAGAGTCGGTTCTAGGGTTTCAAAAATAAAAGGAGATGAAAAGTGATCTTTTCCCCGCTGCTGCCTACTGATATATAACAGGCTCGCTCGAGCGACCAGACACAGAAAACTCTTGCTCGAGCTAAGAAAAGCTCGCTCGAGCCAAGAAATGCTACTTTCAGGTCCAGAACTAGACGCAATCTCTCGCTCGAGCGAAGACACTCTGGCTCGAGCCACCAGGAACAAAACTCCACTCTCTCGCTCGAGTGACCAAACCCTGGCTCGAGCGAAGGTCCAAAATTCTGGGCAGCAACCTAAGGCTCCCAAACACAACCAACCTGGAACGAACAAGTCCAAAGCATTCTATAACTCAAATTTAAAGAATTGAAGGATAGAAACAAGCTCAAAACAATAACCGGCATCCACGGAACTAAGTCCGGATACATCAACCAAAGGAGAAAGAACCGGGATCGCTATAACCTTCCCCCCTTAAAGAATTTCGTCCCCGAAATTAAGGATGCGCCAAAACACAAGGCCAACTGATCACACAACACCAACACCCCGGTACTAGGAGAGAAACCGCTCTCACTACAAACCGTCAACCCACTCTTACCAAGGAAGAGACTCACTAAGGGAACACGTTCCAAAAGACAACACTTAGGTACGAAGCCATAACAAAACCAAACCTTCCCCGAAACAATTCGCGAACAACCGACTAGCGCTTCAAGCTAAGTCACTATTCAACAACAAAACTCCCAAAATGCAACCAAAGCAACTCTTCTGAGGAAATAATAAGAAAACATTTTCTTGTTCAAGAGACATTTCTCAAGGATAGTCAAATTTTCAATGTTAACATTCCAAAGTAAATCTTTCATTTTCCATGCGAAACTCAAAAGTTTTGTAAATATTTTTCACAAATACGGTGTTATCCAAAACACAAAATCATCCACAGTTTATTTACCAAAAAGATTCATTTGGAATTTCTCAAAACCCTTGAATTAAATCAATTTCTCAACAACACCCTTAGGTGGCCCAAACACTAGGAAAAAGTTTAGTTTTCCGTTTCTTTCCAACATAACACCATCAACAACCATCACGCACACAGTGATGCCACAACCAACACAGAACATAATATTTCTATAATGATAGTTAAATAGAAATAACAACAGTACTATCAATACATAAGGCATAAGAAATTCATAGTTTTGCAATTTCATCCCGCCTACTTTTACTTAACCAATTTAATAACATACACCTGGCTCAGAACCTGGCCAAACAATTAAATGAGATAGTAACTCATATAAAACATTTTTCACTTCACAATAGATAAACATATGAGCTATATCAATCTTTCAATAGATACACATTTTGGTGCTGTATCATCGGAGTCCATCCCCTATCTCCTCCCAAACGATATACATACACATAATGTATATAAAAAAAAAAAATCCAATCATTCACAATGATAATTCAATACACATAATTGCTGTATTATAATAACCGTCATATTCAATGACACAACCCGGATGATTAGTTTCAGTTTTCTCTAATCAACACACAAAGTCTACAACAAACAAGACTAACTTCAAGGCGACCGATGTCCGCCCAAAACACAATACCAACAAGCTGACTAATCAACTCAATAAACTCCACACTCGGTAATCCACACACTGATGGGCCACTCAAATTACTAACCCCAAACACGGAGTTCTCTACATAAACCCCAAATTTTGGAATCTCACCAGACCTCCTAAAATTTAACCGCATAAACACTGTGTCTAAGGGTATCACCATTTCCCCCCCATGGCTACATAGCAAGCCTGCTTATCTCCTCGACCGAAGACCGACATGGTTAACCTCAATCACAACAACCCAATCACGAAGGACGATTTTGACCAACGCTATTCTCGTTACTCTAGAACACAAACTGTTCTTCCTCTAAAGAATGCTGCCTGCATCCACTCGCAAACCATACCCCACAATTGATAACCAATCACAATACGAACACTACCCCTATACAACCGATGAGGTCACCACGGACTCACTAACTAACAAAGCCCAAAACACGAACCAACATACAGGTACCATTCCCGCTAACCCGAGGTACAAATCTCACATAACCTTGCTAATACCACGCAACTCTCGAAACCATCACATCTAACACGTTCACCCACGGATTCCAATTCTCAACAAATAATCTCTAAAAGTGAACAAGGTCCACAGGCCGTCACAAGACTATCTCAATATACAGTACCAAGCAAGCAACAACACTAGGATCATTGATCCCATTAACAATTTCTCAATACATAAAATAGAGGGTTCAAAATTCCATACATACTCCCCAATACATGAGGATTAAACAAACAATACTATGCACACATATGCGATACATAAACATGGTGCCTCAAAGATCCAACAAAGACACGGTCAACAACAAAAGCAATAAACATGATACACCACCGCCAACATTACAAAAAGTCCTCTCCGTGGTAACATGTAGGGCTAACTAATAAGTCGCCATGAGGCTCCGAAGGCTCGCCTGCTTGCACCGATAACGCCCCGATCGACGATTTAGACGATCTGAAGTCTGACTAGGTTTTGAAACACTTGCAGAATTCACACGCAGAGGGCAAAAACGCCTACCATGGCCCAGCTGACCACAAACAAAACAACTACTGGACCTTCTACTCGAGGGTAGTGCAAACACGAACCTCCCCGGACCTTCCAACCGAAGTGTCCGAAACCCCTAGTGAAGAAAAGGAACCAGCCCCTGACTGAGCATGTTTCCGCCTCCACCCCTTACTGAGCCTAGAGTGCTTAGGAACCGTAGTACTTACCGAGATGGTCTCCTTCTTAACCCTATCATCACTTGCAACCATGGCCTCCACATGGGCCGCTGCCTCGACTAAATTATAATAATCCTTCAAAAAGGATCCAGCTACCTTCTCCCGAATATCAAAACACAACCGCTTTTCAAACTCATAACAACGACGCTCCTCTGTTGCCACCAACTCTGGAGCAAACCTCGACAAACTAGTAAACCGCATCTCAAACTGTGCCACAGGAGTATCATCCTGACGCAACTCCAAAAACTGATCCCTCAATCTTTCCTGAGCGAAAGGAGGGAAATACTAGGCCCAAAAGGCCTCGGTAAAAGCAACCCACGTGCTACCTACATTATTCTTAGCATACTTCCACCAATAACTCGCATCACCCTTCAACTGAAAAGTCGCCAAGGAGACCCTCAACTCCTCATCTTCGACTCTGAGCATATCAAGAGTCTTGGTAATCTGCTCTAACCAACTCTCTGCCTCCAACGGTTTAGCCTCCCCCACAAACTCTGGTGGGCCGGAACGGAAAAACTCCTTAGTAAGTTTGAGAGCATGCCCGCTGCCGCCCTCAGTACGAACTAGGGCGTCTTGCACTGCTCTCACAATCTCACGTGCGACATCCTCGCCGACAGCCGATGCTGCAACGACGGGTGCTAAAGGAACTGCTGTGCCCCTACCGACACTTCTACTATTTGACCGTCCTCTACTTCCTCGTGTAGACATCCTATAAAGCACAAAAGTAAAATACACTTAGTGCCAAACACAATAGCCTTCTCCGAGGCACACACTACCACCACTAATCATAAGACACACTTAGTCACAACACATACATCTCTATTGCATATAAACATCTAAACATGTTAACACATAATCGAATCAAGTCCACAAAGATAGCCACTCATCCCGGAACTCTCAAGGAATTCCTATCAGAAACCACGTTGATCAGGCGCGTTTCCAAAAGGACCTCAAAGCAAGTTCACCGGTTATGAATACTATCCAGGAGACTGAATCCCATGCTCACATAAATGCAACACATAAGTCCTAACTTTCATGATATCTATATGCAACGTCCTCACTATACGTAGTAAACCCACTGTGATAAAAATCACTTCCCACGAGCTCAAGGTATTCAAACCCGGTAGCTCTAATACCAAGTTGTCACGCCCCACTTTTTATTACTCGAAGGCATTACCAAATTCCTTAACTTAATTCAATTTCAGAGATAACATGTGGAAATAAACTCAAATGTTCGATTAGAAGTAATGAACAACAACTCTCTCATTCGAATGAAAATTAAATACAACATGAGCATCCTTAAATAAATGGCCCTCAGGCTTATAACATTAAATAATCAAATGAATGGTGCAACCCTTTATCATATATGGCATTCCGCCTATAACAAAGAGGCCCCGTGGCCAACAATTAAAAAGATCCAAATCTTGTAGCACATCCTGCTAAACACCAAAAAAGATTCAACAACGTGGGATGAACAGATAGTCCAGTAGGGATCTCAACATGATCCTCAACAATAACAACATTACAGATAGCTATGATCATGAACATTCATTCTCATACTAAAATAATAATGTGACAGTTTACACAAAAAATATATATATATATATATATATATAAACTTTTCTCGAAAACAACTATTTCATTCAACGCTATAAGCGATTCATCTTTCCTTTTTCCTTTCATTATCCCCCGTTTCCAATCTTTTATAACATTAACAATTACTTAGGAAAAATAGATTCACTAAGTCCATTACTCTCTTTCATTTTCCACACATACAACAGATGTGCCTTTTCAAAACATATTTCTAAAATGTTTGATTTTCTTTACACTTCCAAAAGACAAAAGCCATTTCAGTTCAATCCCAAATCTATCATAACTATACATGCATATCTTTATAAAGGGAGATAACAACTCAACTACATGCATAAGATAAACCAATGAGGCAACTCGGCCCTCCAAAACTGTAACCAACACAATCCACAATGTTCCCAGATACACTGAAACAATAACAACAAAACTTTGCTCCACTAGCTAGGTGCGTAGTAAGCCAAAGATACACTTCTCACAACAACATACCATTTTACCAAGCACTAGCTGGAAGGGTGTGGTACCTTAGATTATCAGCGCATACAGTTCTCCAGGCGCTAGCTGGAAGGTAACGGTACCTCTGATTATCAGCGCAGGATATCACACCAACAACCACAATACCACAAGGCATAACCAACATGTGTAAAACAAACACATAAACCATCAGGACACAAACAATGTGTTAAGATATATGAACACATAGGTGTGTGGAGTCCATCCCCTATCTTCTCACACACACTGGAGTACAACCCCTCTCTCCTCCCTAACAAGTATACATATATAATGTATCTCAACATTTCATCACGTACGATGTTCAATGCACAATGGTGTAATTTATACACGACAATTCAACGCAACCGTGTCATCCTCCACCGATGACCAAGGACAAAACCTCTAGATGCAGGTATTTAGTACATCTATTAAAAGACTCAGTTATCATGAGATCACAAACCCAACAACAACATTGACATGGTAGTTAAAGATACAACCCCCACATGTGTGTATTCAACACTCAGATTACAACAATCCGATTCTCATACCTTTTGTTTTCACAAATTCAATTCCATGGACAATAAGGCCATAACTCATTTTAATCTACTACATTCTTTTCAAAGCCATTCCAATTTAATTATGCAAATTAAGTTATAATCATTAAATTAGGGTTTTCCTCCCTCTTTCTCGATATTGACCTAAAAGGTTCAATTATCAACAACAAAACGACAATGATCACAATTAAGACCCAAAATACATAAGTATTTCCCCAATGATCAAGACCCCTCTATTAATTTATTAAATCAAATAAAAATTTGGGTTTCCTTTCCTTTCAACAACAACATGCTAATTAACACCCCAATTAGCCTAAACCATAACTAATGATAATAAACCCAAAACCAACAACCAATCCAAGGTCCAACCTCATGATTTTCAACAAATCCAACATGATATAATTTTCATACAATACAAAAACTACCACATGTCTATCTATAGATGGAGTATTGAAAAGAAACAAGGAGAATCCCTACCTCAAATGGAGAAGATGACCCGAAATTAAAGTGCTCCAAATCCGCTATTCTTCAGATTAGAACGAAGCCCAAGCCACCCTCTATCTTTCTTACAAAGAGCCTAGGATGGATTCACACTAGAAGGAGATGAAAACCTAGAGAGAAGATCAGTTTAGAGAGAGAGAGAGAGAGTCGGTTCTAGGGTTTCAAAAATAAAAGGGGATGAAAAAGTGATCTTTTCCCTGCTGCAGCCTACTGATATATAACAGGCTCGCTCGAGCGAAGACTTGGTCGCTTTCGCTCGAGCGACCAGACACAGAAAACTCTCGCTCGAGCCAAGAAAAGCTCGCTCGAGCCAAGAAATGCTACTCTCAGGTCCAGAACTAGACGCAATCTCTCGCTCGAGCGAAGACACTCTGGCTCGAGCCACCAGGAACAAAACTCCACTCTCTCGCTCGAGCGACCAAACCCTGGCTCGAGCGAAGGTCCAAAATTCTGGGCAGCGACCTAAGGCTCCCAAACACAACCAACCTGGAACGAACAAGTCCAAAGCATTCTATAACTCAAATTTAAAGAATTGAAGGATAGAAACAAGCTCAAAACAATAACCGGCATCCACGGAACTAAGTCCGGATACAACAACCAAAGGAGAAAGAACCAGGATCGCTATAACGAGTCATTGACAACTGATGAGGAGAATCTGTACAAGGTTAGTGTGCCACCAATGACAATAGTGAGGGTGAATCTGATAGCGACAAAGGTTTCGTGCGACATTCCCTTCTCTTACAAGCAGCCTGACACTCTTACTAATAGACGACAAATTACTGAAACCATGGATGATGGCATTTACACTGGTAGCAATTGCTTCGACTTCAAGTATGAGATTGAACAAGAAATGTTGTAATGATAATATGTTAAAAATAAAAATAAATAAATAAAAGAAACAGCTTGGCTGAGCTTCTGGGTTGCTCTATTGCTGGAAGTTTGTGATGTTGAGGGCTACTCAACTCAACCCAGATTTCATGTATGTTTTATCTTTTCATTTCATATGTATGTATTGGGAAATTCTATGATATGCACCATTTATGACCCCTATGGCTTTTAATGAAGATTTTTTGTGATATTGGTTATAATTTAAGTCTTTGCTTATGTCTCAAGTGATGTTTGGTTTATGACCCTTGGTTTTGACACATTGTGATATTGGTTATCGCTCATTATGATCTATTATGGTTGTAATTTTGATTATGACTGTAGAGATCTTTGATTATGCCTCAAAGATATTTGATTATGATTTATTAAGTTATGACAAAAAGTGATTTCACAACTTGTATTATGGTACACCTTTTTTAGGAGTATGTATTGTAGCATTATCACCAAAAATGATAGACAAAATTTTTAATATATGATCAAAATTTATTCTACACAGATTTTTCAATACACTTGCTCCACCACACACGCATGCATTGCATTCTGGGGGAAAAGATCACCATTGTTCGTTTGGGTTCCCCATATAAAGAAATGCTATTAGCCCAGAAAGTTGTCTAGAATCTTATAGACAAGACATTCATGGTGTAGACTCTATTCTTATATTGTGGTTAACACTTTAAATAAATGGTAAATTATTAATAGCTTCTAATAGTTAGATTTAATTCGCATTAAGTTCTATTGAAAATAAGTCTTAGTAAAATCACCGCTAAAAATAATTTTTTGTGAAGATTTTTTTGGGCTCGTGAGGCTCATCATGGGCCCCATTTCGATGATGCAAACCGTTTATTTTCTTAGGCACTTCATGCATATCATCCACACAAAAAATTAATTCGATTTGATAATTGTAATTTGTTCAATTTATTGTACTTTTCATTAAAAAAATGAATGATAATTGTGTGACGCCCCGAATCTACACTATTGGTTTTATTCAAAGGAGAGTCACTAATGAGTCCTATGGTCAATAACCAAGTAAGATCCCAGATCGCCGGAGGAGTCAAATTAGCCTCCCTTCTAAGTCCGGCTTTCTTAGGCAGCGCACTACCCTTTTGACAGATCTTAAAAGGTATTGACACAAGGCCTCATAAGCAACGATAAGGTTCATACATATAAATATATAGAACATAAGTACATAACAACCTCGAATATTCTTAATTCCAAAGGCTTGTTCCATTACATTACATCCCAAAAGGAAAATTTAAATCTTCACATGAGCCTTACAAAATATCAAAAGGGATTTCTAACTTTCCTAAGATGGCCAAAAGTCTTTGAAGGTTTTAGGCTCGTCGTCTCCAGCTATAAACTCCTCTTCAGCACCTGGCATGACACGCCGTGAGCTTTGAATGCCCAGTAAACACACACACACACCCCACCCCTTTTTCCCCAGTCCAATACATAATCATAGATATAACATTAAGTAGTAAAGCATGATATTCAAATAAGTAAATAAATAATTGGTTACAAGTTAGATGTTAGCAAACTAGAAATCCCCCAAAGAGATTTCATCCTCCCAACCACAAGAATCGGACGCGGATTATTCGGTATGCCCCCTCTTTTGCTGCTTTGTTGCAGAACTAACCTCGGATGCCTACCAACGGTTATATACCGCGTAGCGCCAACCGCAGGGCCTCAAAAGAGACGGTAAAATAGGGCCTTGCCCAAATCCCTCCTCACACCAAATACCTAGGGTCCGAATACAACCGCTCCGTTCAAGGGTTTCGAAAACCACTTTCAAGAAGACTTAACCTTCAAGTAGGGAACGATCCCAATCAATCCATATAACACGTATTCTCATCTTTTCATTACTCAAGTGCTCGAAAACCCAATACCCTCCCAATTAGGTTTCCCGTTGAGTTAAAAGTTTTTAAGTCAAGGTTAGTCCAACTTATAAGACAATAATATCCATACAAGCATGCATTCTTACGATGAAAAGGTAAATAACATAACCACAACACATATAATATCATGCCAAGATATGATCATAAGCTAATAAATATTTTTATGAATACAAGGGCATAAAACATCCATGCATAACAAATTTTCCAGATTTAGTATCACATAAAGATTAAAATGAAAGGACTATCTTAGATCCTTCACCGGACTTGGCCTTCCTATGGTTCGTAGAGAATTTGATCTAGTTTCTAGAACATTTTTCGGAAATGGGATTACTTTTCCAGATTTTAAGTTATTTAGAAAATAGTCCAGCGCTGTCCAGAATCTGTCCAGATCCGTCGACCGTTACGAAAACTTGATTTTCTTGCAAACCGCTCAATGTTTTTTGATGAAACCAATTTTAGTTGAAAGCTAACTTCTAAAGGAAGGTTTTGACATAAAATAGAGGTTCAGAATATTTTTGTACATTTTTCTGGAATTTTCGAAAGTTGGCTGCAAAAACAGGTTCTAAGGTAGAATTCCCAAATTAAGAAGATTTATGAAAAAAGGGGTTCCACTAGGGGAAAGTTTCATTCCTTTTGTGAAGAAAATATGCTAACTATTACATGTTTAACTTAGAAAATCTGTGTGAACGAGTGCCTTTGAAAAGTTGAGAGATTGGTAATAAAGAAGACGGTTTTTGTACCAAAATGGGTAAAACACAAGAGAGATGGAAACGATACTCAAATCTTGATATATTTTTTTAACATAAGAACATGATAATAACAGGTCTGAAACATCACTTAAAATCTTTAAAAAGAACATGCATTAGAAAAGAGAATGAAGAGAAGGTTGTGTTGGTGGCTTACCCTCCAAGCTTAGCACAAGAAACTCTCCTTTCTTCCTCCTTCTTCTCCTCTAGATTTCTCTTCCTTGCTCTCTCTCTAACCAAAATGTGTGTGAGTGAGTGTGTTGTGTGTATGTTTGCAAGCTAGGGAGGGTGTGGTATATATAGGCAAATTTGGGGTAAAAGGACATAAAAGCCCTTTAGTTGGAATTGGATGGAAAGTTAGGATTTTTGCTTGAATTCTAAAGGAATGGAAGGGACTTAGGAGGTGTGTTCCATTGGTTTAGGCCACATCTAGTTGTAATAAAACCAATTCTTGGATTTTGCATCCTAGGTAGGTCACTAGGTTGTATTATTCCTATAATCTCATGATGGTGTGTCTTGGAAATAGATTTTTCACCTCCTCCAAGGAAGGGCTAGCCATAGGGATGTGAAGGGACTAATTTTTTAATTATTTTAAGTTCTAGGCACATTCTCCTAGGTGTATATGTATATATATATATATAGCAAGATTGATGGCATACCAAGGTACAAGATACAAGTACTTGCTTTTGGGTAAGTTTTGAATTTAAAAAAAAGAGTGAAGGCTTAGAGTTAAATACATGTATTGGGACCTTACTCATGTAGAATTAAATTAAATTAGGTTAGGGAACCTAATCTGGCTAGGATATTCTTATTCTGATAAAAATTAAAAATGCTAACTGGCAAGATTCGAAATAATTTAAGAAACTAAGGGGCTTTAAGTAAATAATTCAAATGTAAGGATTTTTAAAGAAAATACATTTTTCTGGGGCTTCACATTAAATGTAATGAAATGAGGAGGATTAGAACCTTAATCATGTATTTAATTGTGATCTAGTTAGGTCTAGGACTAATGTAAATATTTTCTAGTTAGAAGTACAAACATATATATATAGCAAATCTTTATAGGTACCAAAGTCATTATTGCTCCAAGATTTCAAGAGATTTTAAAGTACAATGATTATAGTCTAGGGGGAGGGGGGTATGATGGCTAGCCATGTGATGGTGAATTGATGGACATGTTGTATATATATATATATATTGTACAAATCTTGGAAATTGTAAAATATATTATTAAAAAAGATTTTTGGGTACAAGTGTATATATATATATAAATACATAATAGTACTTGTTTGGGGTCAATTTGTGATTTAATAAAAATGTGAGGGCTAGGGTTCAATTAAAGTATCTATTTCAAGTGTAAAATAATTCAGTTTTGTATTATCATGCTGTTGAATTTAAAGGTAATTAACCGAACGATGACTGTGAAAATCGAAAGTTAAGGTTTAGAGCGATTAATCTAAAATTTGAGAGTTAAGTAATTAATATTAGAGTGTTAGAAGTGATTTCTAAGCTTCCAGGATCGATTAGGGTTTGTATGGATTCGCACGTGATGCGTTTTTCAGTTCTAGTGCTTAATTTGCAAATAATCGACGAACAAAGGGCTTTATTGTAATAAATTCAAAATTTTAGGGACCTAATAAGGTTTACAAAAGTCAGGGGCCTCACAACCTATCCCCCTTAAATAAATTTCGTCCTCGAAATTGTTGTGGATAATTACGTCCTAGTGCTGGCAACGTGTTTTTAAATCATTCAGGTCATCTTCTCTTTTTATGTTATTCTTCGTTCTGTCTAGGGTCACCATTGGTCTTTCTAATGATAGCGTCTTGAATTGAATTCCTCCCTGATTAATGACTAAGGAGATAAGCTAATCTCCCGCGCTTCTTGAACTGTTGACTACAAGGGTAATGACGCTGCTGCTTCCGCGTGAGGGCTTGCTTTGCCAATTTCCTGATGTGGCGATCTACACTTCCCATTGTGTTGGTTGATTTGTTGCGTCATTAATCTATCCCCCTTAAATAATAAAAGCATTATGTTGGATGGGTAAGTCATTTCCTTCCTTTGGCAACTTTAGAGAATAGCTAAGGTTTAGGTAACAAATCTATTTCCAGAATGAGGTTGATGTTGGGTATCTTTATTCTTCAGGAGTCAAGAATTGTCGTACATTCAATTTCCAAGGGTCTACATACAAGTTCTAATGGTTCGATATAGCATAGTTACGAGGGATGGGATGGATAAAACATGTACATAAGAATTATGAGATGAGTGTAAAATACCAAGACATGGATTAATTAAGAAGAATTTACACCTTATGCACGAATTACAAAAAGTCCTTCAAAGAAGGTCCTAACTATTATCCTAGTTTTACTTTCCTTAAGCCCTCTTTGCAGTTCTTCCAGTTTGCTTGTGGCACCTTACTTGTCCCTTGGATGCGGCACGGTGAGATCTTCTTCTGCTTGTAGTGTGAATGCTCTGCCGATTGGCCCCTAACTACTGCTGAGTCTAGACCTCTTGTTGTTTCCTGTCCACTGACATACTCGACCAGCTTGTTATATTTATCCATGATTTTTGACCGCTAATCCCTTGTGTGTTTGCTCCCGTTCCCTTTACCTGATACCTTGATTGAGCGTGTTGAGGACACTTATTCTTATAATGACCTAGTTGGCCACACTTGTAACATTTTCTCATCACATTCCTCCATTCTTCATTACGCTTCTGTCTATCTTGTGTTCCCTTATCATAAATTGCTAATTTGGCTGGGTTTCTAATATCAATCACCTTGAAATTTTGTTGCTTAGCAATCACTGGCTTAATTACCCATGGTTGTTGTCTTAAATGTTTTTCTTGATCTCTGTCCTGCTGGGGACATTCAAACCTCCTATGTCCCATCTGTTGACAATGATAGCACTGGATCAGCCTTACTGGTCTTTCCTGAAAACCTTTTTTCAATTTTTGTTGTTGTGGTTGTTGTGGTGGCAGTCTGGAATAAGGTTTTTGTGCCACGTTTCCCTTTTGGTTTCTTCGGGGTCCTACAAATGATTGACTCTCTTTCCTTTTATTCCAAATCCTCCTTGCATCAGCTACTTTCCTATCTAAGGCAGTGTCTACTACTTTATCATAGGTTTGGAGTCGTTGAGGTAAGACCTTTTCTCTAGTTATAGGGTCTAGGCCCCACTCGAATCTTTGTGCCTTTCCTTCAGCATTTACTACATATGGTGTTATTGTGTCTTGTTCGGGCTTCTGAATTTCTCGAATCCTTTCTTGTTTGGTCGCGTCCGGAAGATACTTTTTTAGGAATAGATTTCTAAATGCTACCATGTCATCATTGTGATGTCCCTAGATTCCTTGATTAAGGTCCACCAATGGTGCCTTCTCCTCCCGGTTCATATCGGCTAGAGTAATTCTATCAAGATGCTCTGTTACTCCTATTGTATCTAGTATTTCCTCAATTTCTTTGAAGCCAGCTTCCTATCGTCCTTGAATCTAATACTCCTGTAAACTTGGGCGGTTTTTGTCCCCTAAACTCAAAAAAAAGGTGAGTCCTACCATCTTGTCTGTTTCCTCTTAGGTGTTCTAATCCTTTCGAAATTTGACACCCGAGATGCGAAATTTCAATCGTGTGCATTGGTTCATTCTCAAAATTTTGAGTTCCCGACACCATTTTCCCATTGCATTGGGCTCGAGTGTAGTCCACCATTTCCCTGTAGTAAGGCATAAGCCAGAGTCTAATTATGAATGCAAAAGGGTAATCAACTAATCTTAAGTTAGGGTTATCCTAGGGTGTTTGAAACAATAGATCAAATAATAGATGGCAAATTTAGAGAAAAACACAATACTACTTTATATATAATAGTAGGTGCCATTACAAAAGGTAGTAGGCTTCATTACAAAAGGTTACATCTTGATAACGCAAGTGTGGTTGCCACATTTCCTACTACTATTCTTAGAGTTATACTAGATCGTACTATATTGACACATATGCTTAAAACAGCTTAGAGATTACAGATTACAACTCTAACCATGGTTACTACTGCATTGGTCAAGGTCTTGGAATGGGTCAACTTCTTGTCCTAGTGTGAGGAACGGTGACCCCAACGCGCCTGTTGCTCTTAGACTTTCGGGGGAATCTCTGCTTGTCCAATTGGGTGGGATTCTGAGTTGAGTATGAACTCCGGATAAAAGTTCCGCTCCCGAATTGTGGAATGTGAGAAAAACCCAAGCCCATTCTGAAGTGCCTCGAAGATTGCTTCTAGAAATTTTTCGTCCTTCTCAAGCTCAAGTGCATGCTTGATGCCCGATATTGACTTTTGAGTTGGCGTTAATTATGGCTCTCTTTTGTTCGGGGGTGAGATAGGCGTGCTTCCTCCACTTTCTTTACTTCCTCGAGCAATTTTTCCTTCCCGTTCTTTTACGATTAAATTCGTAAACTTGGGGGTCAAGGAGTTCAATGGGTTGGTCTTCTTGGAAACGATAATAGCCCCAGTGGTCGTAGTTCCAGACGTTTAATGGGTCACTAGCCATCCTATGCCAAGGAGAGGGAATCCGTTATTAGTTTTCTCTTAGGTTAATTAATTAATTTTTTTTTTTTAATAATAATACACTAGTGTACGGAAAAAGTAACTAGAGTCACAAATTGGGTTACGTGGGTTGAGGGTTGAACCTAGGCTCTGATACCAAGTTGTGACGCCCCGAATCTACACTATTGGTTTTATTCAAAGGAGAGTCACTAATGAGTCCTATGGTCAATAACCAAGTAAGATTCCAGATCGCCGGAGGAGTCAAATTAGCCTCCCTTCTAAGTCCGGCTTTCTTAGGCAGCGCACTACCCTTTTGACAGATCTTAAAAGGTATTGACACAAGGCCTCATAAGCAACGATAAGGTTCATACATATAAATATATAGAACATAAGTACATAACAACCTCGAATATTCTTAATTCCAAAGGCTTGTTCCATTACATTACATCCCAAAAGGAAAATTTAAATCTTCACATGAGCATTACAAAATATCAAAAGGGATTTCTAACTTTCCTAAGATGGCCAAAAGTCTTTGAAGGTTTTAGGCTCGTCTCCACTATAAACTCCTCAAAGACTGGCATGACACGTGTGAGCTTTGAATGCCCAGTAAACACACACACACACCCCACCCCTTTTTCCCCAGTCCAATACATAATCACAGATATAACATCAAGTAGTAAAGCATGATATTCAAATAAGTAAATAAATAATTGGTTACAAGTTAGATGTTAGCAAACTAGAAATCCCCCAAAGAGATTTCATCCTTCCAACCACAAGAATCGGACGCGGATTATTCGGTATGCCCCCTCTTTTGCTGCTTTGTTGCAGAACTAACCTCGGATGCCTACCAACGGTTATATACCGCGTAGCGCCAACCGCAGGGCCTCAAAAGAGACGGTAAAATAGGGCCTTGCCCAAATCCCTCCTCACACCAAATACCTAGGGTCCGAATACAACCGCTCCGTTCAAGGGTTTCGAAAACCACTCGCGCAAGACTTAACCTTCAAGTAGGGAACGCATCCCAATCAATCCATATAACACATATTCTCATCTTTTCATTACTCAAGTGCTCGAAAACCCAATACCCTCCCAATTAGGTTTCCCGTTGAGTTAAAAGTTTTTAAGTCAAGGTTAGTCCAACTTATAAGACAATAATATCCATACAAGCATGCATTCTTACGATGAAAAGGTAAATAACATAACCACAACACATATAATATCATGCCAAGATATGATCATAAGCTAATAAATATTTTTATGAATACAAGGGCATAAAACATCCATGCATAACAAATTTTCCAGATTTAGTATCACATAAAGATTAAAATGAAAGGACTATCTTAGATCCTTCACCGGACTTGGCCTTCCTATGGTTCGTAGAGAATTTGATCTAGTTTCTAGAACATTTTTCGGAAATGGGATTACTTTTCCAGATTTTAAGTTATTTAGAAAATAGTCCAGCGCTGTCCAGAATCTGTCCAGATCCGTCGACCGTTACGAAAACTTGATTTTCTTGCAAACCGCTCAATGTTTTTTGATGAAACCAATTTTAGTTGAAAGCTAACTTCTAAAGGAAGGTTTTGACATAAAATAGAGGTTCAGAATATTTTTTTACATTTTTCTGGAATTTTCGAAATTTGGCTGCAAAAACAGGTTCTAAGGTAGAATGCCCAAATTAAGAAGATTTATGAAAAAAGGGGTTCCACTAGGGGAAAGTTTCATTCCTTTTGTGAAGAAAATATGCTAACTATTACATGTTTAACTTAGAAAATCTGTGTGAAAGAGTGCCTTTGAAAAGTTGAGAGATTGGTAATAAAGAAGACGGTTTTTGTACCAAAATGGGTAAAACACAAGAGAGATGGAAACGATACTCAAATCTTGATATTTTTTTTTTAACATAAGAACATGATAATAACAGGTCTGAAACATCACTTAAAATCTTTAAAAAGAACATGCATTAGAAAAGAGAATGAAGAGAAGGTTGTGTTGGTGGCTTACCCTCCAAGCTTAGCACAAGAAACTCTCCTTTCTTCCTCCTTCTTCTCCTCTAGATTTCTCTTCCTTGCTCTCTCTCTAACCAAAATGTGTGTGAGTGAGTGTGTTGTGTGTATGTTTGCAAGCTAGGGAGGGTGTGGTATATATAGGCAAATTTGGGGTAAAAGGACATAAAAGCCCTTTAGTTGGAATTGGATGGAAAGTTAGGATTTTTGCTTGAATTCTAAAGGAATGGAAGGGACTTAGGAGGTGTGTTCCATTGGTTTAGGCCACATCTAGTTGTAATAAAACCAATTCTTGGATTTTGCATCCTAGGTAGGTCACTAGGTTGTATTATTCCTATAATCTCATGATGGTGTGTCTTGGAAATAGATTTTTCACCTCCTCCAAGGAAGGGCTAGCCATAGGGATGTGAAGGGACTAATTTTTTAATTATTTTAAGTTCTAGGCACATTCTCCTAGGTGTATATGTATATATATATAGCAAGATTGATGGCATACCAAGGTACAAGATACAAGTACTTGCTTTTGGGTAAGTTTTGAATTTAAAAAAAGAGTGAAGGCTTAGAGTTAAATACATGTATTGGGACCTTACTCATGTAGAATTAAATTAAATTAGGTTAGGGAACCTAATCTGGCTAGGATATTCTTATTCTGATAAAAATTAAAAATGCTAACTGGCAAGATTCGAAATAATTTAAGAAACTAAGGGGCTTTAAGTAAATAATTCAAATGTAAGGATTTTTAAAGAAAATACATTTTTCTGGGTCTTCACATTAAATGTAATGAAATGAGGAGGATTAGAACCTTAATCATGTATTTAATTGTGATCTAGTTAGGTCTAGGACTAATGTAAATATTTTCTAGTTAGAAGTACAAACATATATATATAGCAAATCTTTATAGGTACCAAAGTCATTATTGCTCCAAGATTTCAAGAGATTTTAAAGTACAATGATTATAGTCTAGGGGGAGGGGGGTATGATGGCTAGCCATGTGATGGTGAATTGATGGACATGTTGTATATATATATATTGTACAAATCTTAGAAATTGTAAAATATATTATTAAAAAAGATTTTTGGGTACAAGTGTATATATATATATATATATATAAATACATAATAGTACTTGTTTGGGGTCAATTTGTGATTTAATAAAAATGTGAGGGCTAGGGTTCAATTAAAGTATCTATTTCAAGTGTAAAATAATTCAGTTTTGTATTATCATGCTGTTGAATTTAAAGGTAATTAACCGAACAATGACTGTGAAAATCGAAAGTTAAGGTTTAGAGCGATTAATCTAAAATTTGAGAGTTAAGTAATTAATATTAGAGTGTTAGAAGTGATTTCTAAGCTTCCAGGATCGATTAGGGTTTGTATGGATTCGCACGTGATGCGTTTTTCTGTTCTAGTGCTTAATTTGCAAATAATCGACGAACAAAGGGCTTTATTGTAATAAATTCAAAATTTTAGGGACCTAATAAGGTTTACAAAAGTCAGGGGCCTCACAAATTGTGTTTTTAAAAAATAAATCATACATTTTTTTTATGACAAAAACAATATATTGAACAAGTTGCAGTTATTGAATCAATCTAATTTATGTATGAAATATACGAAGTGTCCGACAAAATAAACGGTTCGAATAATCGAAACGGGACCCGTGATGGACTCCATCGGCTCAAACAACCCTCTCCAGTTCAGATTTTGGACTGAAGGGAATCTTACTCCAAAATATAAATAAATAAAGGGAAATGCTTCCTTCCAATTTATTGGACTGTCCAGTCCATGTTTGAACTTCGCATGATGGGACCAAAATATATAGGAGAATTCTATTATACACACGCCATATCATATACACTCTTAGTTACATTATTTTCTTCTTTAACTATGACCAATTTTTTTCTTTAATTATAATATTATTTTGATTTTTTGGTTATGACTTTTTTGTATTCGGTTATGACTTTTTTTTAGTTATAACTCTGAAAGTATGAAATTATGTCATTTTATTCTGTAGTTATAACGTGTATATGGTACGGGAGGAGTATGTACCAAAGTCTTTTCCACTTACAATGTTTACAAATTAAACATGAACATTAAGGAGCACGATCACAAATCCATATGTAGGTTTGAGTACTAATTTTTTTTTCTTATTTTCCAAAAAAAATAAATAAATTAAATACACAAGCACTACAAGAAAATACACTTTTGGCGAGCACTTTTGCCAACTAAAAATATTTTGATTGCCAAAAGTTGTAGAATTGGCGACCAAAAATTATGTTGGTCGGCAAAAGTACAATATTTAGCTACTAAATTTTTTTAGTCGTAGTATATTGATTATTGGCAACTAAAAAAAATTTAGTTGCTAAAAAATGCCACAATTAAATTTGCCACAATTGGTGACTAAAAAAATATTTTAGTCGCTGTATGGTTTGTTTTGGCTACTAAAATTATTTAGTTGCCGAATAAAAATCAAAAAATTACTTTTTCTCTTTGGTGACGAAACATTTGGTCGGCAAAAAGTTATTTTTAGCGACTACAAAACATTTTAGTCGCTGTACAGTTAGTTTTGGCTACTAAAATTATTTAATCGCCAAATGAAACACTTTTTTTTATCTTTGGCGACCAAAAGTTGGTCTCCAAAAATTTATTTTCAGCGACTAAAAAATATTTTAGTCGCCGAATGAAAACAAAATTTTACTTTTTATCTTTGGCAACCACAAGTCTGGTCTTCAAAAATTTATTTTCAACAACTAAAAAATATTTTAGTCTCTGTATAGTTAGTTCTAGCAACTAAAATTATTTAGTCGCCAATTGAAAAACTTTTTATCTTTTGCGACCAAAAGTTTAGTCGGCAAAAAGTTATTTTCTGCGACTAAAAAATATTTTAGTCGCTGTATAGTTAGTTTTTGCTACTAAAATTATTTAGTCGCCAAATGAAATTTTTTTATCTTTGGCGACCAAAAGTTTGGTCGCCAAAAATTTATTTTCAGCGACTAAAAAATATTTTAGTCGCTATATAGTTAGTTTTGGCTACTAAAATTATTTAGTCGCCGAATGAAAACAAAATTTTACTTTTTATCTTTGGCAACCACAAGTTTGGTTGCCAAAAATTTATTTTCAACAACTAAAAAATATTTTAGTCGCTGTATAGCTAGTTCTGGCTACTAAAATTATTTAGTTGCCAATTGAAAAACTTTTTATCTTTCCCAACCAAAAGTTTGGTGGGCAAAAAGTAATTTTCAGCGACTAAAAAATATTTTAGTCGCTGTATAGTTAGTTTTTGCTACTAAAATTATTTAGTCGCCAAATGAAAAACTTTTTTATCTTTGGCGACCAAAAGTTTGGTCGCCAAAAATTTATTTTCAGCGACTAAAAAATATTTTAGTCGCTGTATAGTTAGTTTTGGCTACTAAAATTATTTAGTCACCGAATGAAAACAAAATTTTACTTTTTATATTTGGCAACCACAAGTTTGGTCGCCAAAAATTTATTTTCAACGACTAAAAAATATTTTAGTCGCTGTATAGTTAGTTTTGGCTACTAAAATTATTTAGTCGCCAATTGAAAAACTTTTTATCTTTCGCGACAAAAAGTTTGGTCGGCAAAAAGTTATTTTCAGCGACTAAAAAATATTTTAGTCGCTGTATAGTTAGTTTTTGCTACTAAAATTATTTAGTCGCCAAATGAAAAACTTTTTGTCTTTGGCGACCAAACTTTTGGTCGCCAAAAATTTATTTTCAACGACTAAAATTATTTAGTTGCCCAATGAAAACAAAAATTTACTTTTTATCTTTGGGAACCAAAAGTTTGGTCACCAAAAAAGTTATTTTCTGAGAGCAAATAAATTTTTAGTCACCAAAGAACTAAAATATTTGGAAGGAGACTTTTCAAATTGTGGAGGGATTTATAAAATGAATTGGCGACCAAAATGTTTTGTGGCGAATTGTGTAAAATTACCACATATATATATTTTGTTTCCAAACCAATCCCTAATCAAACCAATGCCTCTCTCTATTCAGCGTCTCTCTCCCTCTCCGTTGCTCCTCTCCTCTTCCTCTCTCACCGCCTCTCCAACAGCCACAGAACAGCTCTCATCCGCCGCACCTCCTCGCATTTGCCGGCAACTGGAGCATCGATTCACCTGAGATCCATCACCCACATAAGCTCGATCGGCAACTCCTCCCTCACAAAGAGTGGTAAGGCCGCTGGTTTCTTTCCCCCCATCATCATCATCATTTGAGGTCGTCTTATCGCCGATTGTGCAAGTAAAAACCCAAATTAAGTGTAAATTTTGAGTCTTAGTTTTTGGGTTTTTTTTATTGATATAGTTAATTGGGTGTGAATTAAAATTTAGATTATAATTTACATTTGGATTAGAATTTAGGGAAAATTGTGTTATCTAGTTCTCTTACTGTGTATAGATTGTTGGAGATGATTCAAACTTTGTGTTCCTTACACTTATTTATATCGTTCTCCCACATTGGTGACCATATATAAATATATATATATTATTTTCAGATTTCATACTTAGCTATATTTGATTTTTAATATATTAATTTGTTAACATGAATATTTTACAACTGTTGCTTATGGGTTGGAAATCTTTATTTCCAACTTATAATGGAGCACATTTGAATCTGGATATGCCGCTTTAACCCACCAAGCCACTCTACTTTTAATTAGATCACAAAGCACATTCATATCAGGTTGCGTACCCAAAAACACAATCTCATTCCTACTCTTCCAAATGGACCATAGAACAGCTAGAGGTATGGCCTTCCAAATTTGTTGTTCTAATCTTTTAAAGCTAAAACCAGCCCACGACTGCAACGCCCCCGTTTATTAAGTTACAAGGTTTAGTAATGCATTATGATTAATGGTATGAATTGGATCTCCTTATTTCTAAGGCGATGATCAAAAAACAGATGTCAACTGTACTGAAAATTATGTCACGGTTTTTCAATAATACATTTCCTCACAAATTTCCCTTCAAATGAAGTGCTACTTCACACATCTCCAATTTGAAGATAGTATTTTTCTACTCTCAATATGCCATTAAGTATTTCTACTTTGACTAACTAAAATAGTTTCAACGTGTTTGAGGCTTTGTCAGAAGCTCTAACTGCTTAAACATCCTTGAGATTTGGTCATCGGAAAATATTCAGTGTGTTTGGTTTCAGTTTTCTAAATTCAGTTTTTTGAAAATTGAATTTTTGTTTTTCGTGTTTTTTTTAGTGAATATTTTTAAAATTTTAAGCATTTTTTTTTTACTTTTTTAGATGTATTTTACTTAAATGTATCTAAAAAGTAAAATATTTGTGAAAAAATATTTTAAAAAATTAATAAATACACAAAATACGAAAAATATGCTGAATTTTAGTTTTTTTTTTTTTTTTTTTTGTATTTTTGGTATATAGTGATTTTTTTAATTTTTTTTATACGAAAATTATACTTTTTTGAGTGTATTTATGTTAGGTGTGTCTAAAAATTAAAAAAAAAATTAAAATATTAAAAACATTCAGTAAAAACAAAAAAATACGGTAAACAAGAAAGTATATTTTTCTAAAAAGTATTTTCAAAAAACTGGAAACAAACATGGTGATTGGTGATTAAAATAAAATTAGCCGTGGTATACTAATTTTTTCCGACGGAAAAAGAATTAGTCGCCAAAGGATTTCAATGACTAATATTTTAGTCGCTGTTACTTAAGTTTTGGCTACAAGAAGTTTTTGTCATTATATATTGGTTATTTGCCGACAAATAACCAATTTAGTCACTAAAGGTCTAAAACTTTGAGAGGGAAATTACTTTTAATATTTGCATCCTCTTCTATTCTCTGTTTAAACAAACACAAAAGTCCTCTCTCACACATCACCACCAAACCTCACCCCACCTCATCTCAGCACAGTCCCTCACCACCGTCGCTCACCGTACGTCGCACATCGCCACCGCCGCAGCCGCAAATCACCACCGCCACCGCCACAGATCACAGGTTCTCTCTCTTTCTCTCTATCTCGGTCGTGCTCTTTGTCTCGCTCTCGCTCTCTCTATCTTGCTCTTGGTCTCTCTCTGTCTCTGTCTCTGTCTCCATTCCTCTATTTCCCCAACTATCAACTCTTGCTATAGGGTTTTATATGATTTATACTAAATAATTTCGTGTTGATTTCTTAAACTGGTTTGATTTCTAGAGCTTTATGGGTTTGATCTCGTAAATGGGTTTGATTTTACTGGTTTGATACCTTTTGCCCTCTTTTTCCTTTCTCTCTCATTAGTTTCAAAGTTCTAATCCATTGATTATGTATGTATTTGCATGTATGGCTGCTCATTAATTGTGTATATATTCTCATGTGTTCTGATTGTTTGAATTGAAATTTGATTCTATGATTGCAATAGTAAATAATTTATTGGCTTCCCTTTGATGATTATTTCTCATATTTTGGGCAATACCCCTCATGTTGCTAGTTTTCAGGAGGCTTCTCAGGCTCACTCCATGGTTTTGCTACATTTGTTTTCTTAGATCTTGTGTAGCCTTGGATTTGGTGTTAGGTAATAGTGTAATTCTCTAAGATATATATCTGGTTTTGCTCAAGCTAATATCTTTGTTTATTGACCTAGTTAAGATCTATATATTAAACATATCAGGAAGTCTAACTTATTAAGTCCTCCTATTCACACTCTCCTTTTACAGAACCCTAGAAAATAATCTTGCATGTCCAGGGAGGTTTTACTTTTTAATTTAAAATTTTAAAATGGGAACAAAATTTTAATTTATGACTTTTGAAAATTATTCACTATCAATTGTTTCTCATGATTTGTGTGAAGTAATTTGAAGAATTTTTTCTTTCAACAAGAATTGGATAGTAAACAATGCAGTTAGGTTCTGAATGTTGTTCTCAAAAGGAGAACATTTCGTTGAGATTCCTTGGATAGCTTGTAATATTGTTTTCTTTTTTTAGGGGGAAAAAAGTTTTTAAAATTTAAAAATATATGTTTACTATTTATTTTCCCCAAACTAGTTTTTAATAATTTTAATAAAATAGATTCTGATAATAGCTTTACTTCTCATCTTGGATGCTTGCAGCATAAACAAGAGAAGATATTTTTTCTGTATCTTTAACAAGATTGAAGTATTATTTCACCATTATTAGTTCATGGGAATTAATGCATGGATCCTTTTTCCCTTTATGCCGCTCATTTGTTGGTTGCCAATGAGTTGAAATCATAAAGTGTATATTGTAGACATCCCATTTTTGACCGACCTTAAGACTCAGACGTCATCGATTGAGCGCTCGGTGATTGCGCATGTTGTGCTCGTTTCGAGTTTCCGGAGTTTTCGGCTGAGTGCCTTGCCTCCGAGCCTCTGAACTTTTTGTGCTTTGGCTCGGTTTGTAGACCGAACCTTGTTTTCTCTTCCCTGGAGGGAGGGAGAGGTCTTGTAGACCACCTCTTTGTGGTCGTAGACCACTTTTCCCGTTTGGAGACCAGTTTCTGGTTTTCGGAGCCTTCGACCGCGCGCCTTGACTCGGGACCGCTTAACGTTCTCCATTTGGCGTGGTTTTTGAACCACACCTTGTTTCCTCTGCCTAGAGGGACACTGTGGTCTGGAAGACCACTTTTGATGCCCGTAGACTAGTTTTCGAGGCTCCCGGCCACGTGCCTTGCCTCCCAAACTTTTGTCTTGCATCCCTTTTGGTTTGTTTTTGGTACAAACCTTGTTTTCCTTGTTTGGAAGGTGGTACAAGGGTGGGAGACCAGTTCTTCCCCTTGGAGACCACTTTCCTTCTTGCCAGCCAGTTTTCTGGTCGGGAAACTGGTTTTCTTGGTCTTTGGGCCACCTTTTCTGGTCGGCCACCACACCACCACCTTGGTTTCATGTTGCAGACCACCTCTCCCCTGTGGCCGACCACTTTTTTCCCTGGCCGACCACTTCCACTAGTTGAAGTGGTCGGCAGTTTTCTAGCTCATTCCTAGAGATATTTTCTATCCAGATGTCACAGTTGGCAGGCACTAAAACCATCCTCCATACACGTATATGGAGGGATGGCCTTGGACCCTAAGCTTGTCCAACAAGCTTACACTTTTGTTCTCTATAAGAGAGAACCTCCCCCCTCCTCCTCCAGGTTCAGAAAAATTGTGCTTGAGAGTTATAGATACACCTTTGTATTTGCATCTTCTCTTCATATTTGTGTTCAAAAGTGCCTTTTTATCACACTATTGCACACAAACACACACTCAAACACCATCCTTTTGGAACTGAGGTCCCTAGGAGCTGGTTTTGGAGTTTTTGGATTGGTTTAAGCTCAGAAAAGCTGCTGGAGTTGTGGTTTTGAAGGTGTTCTTTAAGGGTCAGTCAACTAGCCTTTAAACCCTTATTTTGGCTTAAGCTTTTGGACCTATTTGCATGCTGATTTAAGCTTAACTTCCTACTGCAAAAAGTTCTATTTTTCAGTCGTTAACATGTTTGTTTAAGGTCACTTTTGTGTTGGGGGTAGTCTACCCCCTCTTAGGCCTTGTTTGGTCTTGTTCTTGTTTCATCTTTTTAAGCTATTGGGACCACCTTGTTTTGACCTTCTCACCACTGAAACTTAGAGGAATTTTAGTGGTGGAAATGGTGTTTTAAGGTCCCAAATAGGAGAAGGTCATCCCCTCTCCTTGTGCTCTTGAATGCTTGCTTTGAATGCCTCATGTTTGAGCATGTTTGTTAAGCTTATGTTGGCCATATCTTAGCATGTATTTGGGGTTATTTTGACATGGCATACCACTATTTTGGTTTGGTTTTGTCACCTCTTGCATGCCTTATACACTTGTAGTGTATTTCTCACAAACTAGTCTTATATGCTTCATGAAGTAGCATGTCTTTCTAGCTTGTTTTGAGTCCATTTTAGCATGTTCTTGGTGATGTTTTGCCATGTCATACCTCTGTTAAGGTTTGGTTTGGTTGGCCCTTGCACACTCCTTGCACTTGTAGTGCATTTCCATGAACTAGCCTCATGTGTATCATGCTTTAACATGTCTTTCTAGCATGATTTTGGCTTAACTTCAACAAGCTTTTGTCCATGTTTTAGCATGCTCTAGCTCTGATTTGAGTTGTTTTGGTCATGCATGCCATGCTTTGTACAGCTATAATGCATTCTAACTTGTTAGCTTTGTGTATCAAGTCCACTAGCATGTCTTGCTTGAACTATTTTCATGATTTGGCATCATTTGAAATGTGATTTCAGTACATGTAATGTTTCCATACACTTGCATTTGTTACTCTTTCAATGCGTTGGAGAGTTTGTCCTTTATGCCTTAAACATGAGCCATTGCATATGCCTTCATGCCTAAGCTTGTGAGCTATCATTTCAGTGTGTTTTTGGGGTTATTTTTCCATGATATAACTTTGATTTTTGTTGGTTAAGTCATCTCATGCTTGGTCTTGGTAGGTGTAGTGTAATCCACCTTATTTGCCTTGCATATTCCATGCCTTATGCCCTTCATGCTAGCTTGCTTTGGCTTCCTTCCATGCATGTTTTAGACTCATTTTGACATGTTCTAGGACTATTTTGGGTTGCCTTGACCATATGCTTCATGTTTTGCATAGTTGTAGTACAATTGGCCTTGCTGGCTTCAAGCTTTGGGTACCATAGCATGCTTCATTTGTGTTGTGTACATGATTTAGCATCACTTAACATGACATTTCAGAGCATATAGGACTGCCATGTTCCCATTTCTTTCATGCTTTGAATGCCTCTAAGGGGTGCATTGTTGCCTAGCTCATGGCCCAGCTTGTATGCTTGCATGCCTAGACATTTGAGCCCCCATCTCAGCATGTTTTGGTCTTTGATTAGACCTATTTTAGCTCTATCCATGATTGGTTCAGTCATTTGTGCCATGTATTGCATGCCCCTTGTGTAGTCTGTTTAATGGCTTTGTGCCTTAGGCCCTCTTGCATGCTTTACTTGTGTTGTTTGAATGATTTGGCATCATTTCACACTTGATTTCAGAGCCTTTAGTGTTGTCACACTTCCATGTTTATCACTTCTTGAGCACTCTTGAGAATTGTGCTCTTAGGCCTAGTTGATGGGCCAATGCATGTGCATGCTTTACTTTGTACTTCATGCCTTTGTTTTGGTGTTATGGCCACTGATTTGGGCATGACTGAGGTCTGTCCGTTTTGGTTTAAGTCCATCGAGCATGTTATGTGAATGTTGTTACATTGCATCATGATCGTTGCATGCTTATGTTGCCTTGCATTGTGCATGAGTGCATTAGTATTGTTTGCATGTCATTAGCTTTGTTAAGTTGATCATGTCACATTGCATTGAGTATGCCATGTTGTTCTTTGCATTGTGTATGTCGTGTTATTCTTTGCATTGTGTATGCCATGTAATTTCATTGTGTTTTGCATGCCTTGCATTGCATGTTTGCATGTTTGAGTTGCATTGCATTTGTTTGGATTAGGTGTTAGTCCAAACACGAGAAACGAGGGACGTTTCATACTTGAAGTGATGAAACGTGCCTCAATTCTCGGTCACCGACGCTCTTGATCATACATGATAGAGTTCTAGGCTTTATGTGTTTATGTGTGCATTCATTTTACATTGAATTATGCAATTTGACTTCTCGGCCATCATGCATCGAGATGTGTGATTGGTGGCTCGAGGGTCAAGAACCACACACTCCCTTGAGCTTATGAAATGATAGGGAGGGCGATGCACACATATCTTGCAAATACATTGCCATGCCCTTTCTTGCTCTCTATTGTAGCAAGCTGGAAGAGTGCAGCAACAACTAGTCGGCCGACCAGAAAAACTAGCTGGCCGACCACTTTTTCTGGTCTGCAGCAATAGAAAGGGGTCGGCCAGTGGCTGACAGCATCCCTAGGTGGTCGGCCATGCTCCTACAGATCCCTAAGGTGAGTTAGAAGCTTTGTGGAGCTTGGTGTAAGGTTTTGAGAACAGTTGCAAACAGAGGCAAATCAGGGCATCGCGACGGATTTCCGAACGAGGCGACCGAGCATGTGTGCATTCTTCTCCCTCTGAGGACATTGCTTTACTGCTTTACTTAGCTAATTTGCTTAGCTAGTTTATGCTTTGGTTTTGTACCTAATTAGTTAATGCGTTTAACTATTCAATTTGTGTTGTAATAGCTTAATTAATTAGCTTGTTAGTTAATTAGTTTTGTGATGTAATGATTAGTTTAATTAGCTTAGATTAGCTAGTTAGCTTCTTATTCGGATCTTCCAACCTCCATTTCTTTCTCCCTTTTACTTAACCGCTTACGATGGTTAGTTTTAGGGCATATTTCGATTAGCATACCTTATGTTTGCATGCGTGCATCATTCATCTGTATTGCATGCACCGGGCTCAGCGCATCATACTAACTGCATTGTATTTCAATACATTTACTTGAATACGTGTTCAACAGCATGCTATCAAGTTGCATTTCACATGATATCTTAGAATAGCCGAGCCTATCTGAGTTGCATTTTCGCATGTGTTGCATTAGCCATCTTAACATGAACTAGGATCATGCATGATTTCTAACTAGTTCTATGTTTTGGCTCGGAGTACACTGTGAGTGTTTACGCTTTAGCATACTGCATGTGTGTAAGTGTTGCCATGTTAGCATGCTTGCCATGAGGCTAACTGCTTATCTGATTAACTGCCTGAATGCCTATGGGTGAAGGTTGGATTGCTTGAATTGGAACAATTCATTAAAATCCTCGTTTTAGCCTACTTGCAAGTAGCAAACTTCAAACTGTTTTCACAAACGAACGTGCAATGTTTTGTTCCAACTTAGGTGATCTAGTCTATACTTGTATGCTATGCGCATCACATAGTAATTCTAGGTTAATAACCAGAATAAGAACGCATGTGTTTTCAAAAACAACATATCATGCTTAGTACAGGCCGATCTTTGATCGGGTGAGCGAGGGTGCTCATTGCATGACCTTCTCCTCTCGTACCCAAGTTCCCGAGCCGAGGCAACTTTGGTGATGACGGACACATGGCCTTAGGCACGAGTCAAGGTTTCCTAAATTCCTCCAAAATAAAATATTTAGGTGGCGACTCTGTATCTGGCAAAGCAGTCCATGTTTGGCCTTCTTTATAAAAATCAATTTTCCAAAACGATTTGCCGGATTTGGAATCTTTGGTGATTTATTGTAATGACCCCAAAAGTCGTCCTTATTTAAGTAAGGGGTTAATGTGTTTTAATTCAATTATATTCATTGGAATTGAGAATGTTTTATCCATTTTGGAGTATTGATTGAGGTAGTGGTGTGATGGTAAAGTAAGATTAGATCAAAAACTGTAATTTGAATAATTCGACTACGATCAGCCATCACTCTTTTGTCCTTTTCTTTTTCCACACTTTGAATTTGGATGGGAGGATAGAACCATTGGAAAGATTATTTTCGGGGCTTCGATTTGAGCACAAGAATGACCTAAAACGGAGTCCGGATGGGAAAGTTATGCCTGTTCGAAGTTTGGAAATCTGTGCTGGGACAGGTCCGCTCGAGCGGGAATAAGGACGCTCGAGCGGGAATTGCGTGACAGCAGCGTTAAAAACAGGATTTCTAGAGCATTCTTGCTATTTTTCTTTTCTCTCTTCTCTCCCTTCTCCTTAGGTCCAAAAACCCTAAGGTTTTGATCCCAATCCTCACCATTTCAACTAAGGTTTGATCAAGATCTTTCACCAAGAAGTGAAGAAGACAAGAAGAGGAACATTTTCAACCGATTTGATTTTGGAATTTCGAAGTGATGCTCTTGACCTAGCTTCCTTGCCTTCAATCTTGAGGTAGGAGATCTTATTTGTATTGATTGATGGAGTTATGGTATTTTGGGTGTAAATTTATGGCATTTTATGTATATAACTACAAATCTATGATTTTGTGTATATTATGTCCAATTTGTGATTTGGGGGTTTTGGGTTTATTATGATTGGAGATGCAATTGCTAGATTAAGGTGATGGATCATGAACTTTAGATTTGTAATCGATGAGAAAATGGGAAGAAGAAGTAATGGTTTGAGGAGTTTGGATTTTTGTCTTGAAACCCTTGATTTTCTTGAAACCCTAAGTTTTATTAATGATAATAACTAATGAATTGGCCAAATTGAAGGTAGAATCTATGTAATGGTAATGTTAGATTAACGTTGTGTCTCAAATTCACCTTGTATTGCATGAAATGACATGAAAATGGAGTTGGATTTCGATTTGGAAACCCAGAATTTCAGAAATTCGCTTGGTCCGCTCGAGCGGAGAAAGGCCCGCTCGAGCGGGAAAAACCACCTCCCAGCAGTTTTGTGAAATTTTTAGTCCGCTCGAGCGGACAGAGTTGCGCTCGAGCGGGGAGGCCTATTTTCAGAAAAAATAAATGTTGTTCCATTTTGCCTGCTTGTCCCTCTGGTAGTTTTGGAATATTTTTCTGATGACTTTAAGATAAAGATAAATTCATATGAAGTGTAAAAACATAGGGAATGGTTTCAATGATTTAAGAGGGAAGAGAACTAATGTACAAGTATAATTGTGTGCAGGACACACTCGGGGAGGAACTAGCACATCATCACAGCACTGTGAGTAGTAGTACCTATATAAATGTTGTGCAACTATATTAATGTTTCAAGCATGTTTCAAGACATAGAAAGCACTTATATTAATGTTTCAAGCATGTTTCAAGACATAGAAAGCACTTATATTAATGTTTCAAGCATGTAATGTATTCACGTTAATGTTTCACGCATGTTAACACTAATGTTGAAAGTTAAAGTATGTAAAGAAAAGCATTTACAAGGGCTTTAATGCCAACAAGTTTACAAGGGCCATAGTGCCATTTTCAAGGGCCATAGTGCCATTTTTCAAGGGCTTTAATGCCAACAAGTTTACAAGGGCCATAGTGCCATTTTCAAGGGCCATAGTGCCATTTTTCAAGGGCTTTAATGCCATCATGTTTACAAGGGCCTTAGTGCCACAAGTTACAAGGGCCTTAGTGCCACAAGTTACAAGGGCCTCGGGCCACATGTTCAATTACGTACCAGGTGTGTGATGTTGCGTGATTGGGCTTAAGGCGTTATGTACTCCGCACAAGATCAGACTACGGTAATGATAAGTATGTGTTTTAAGTTGCTTAAGTTAATATGTTTTACGATGATCAAGTTATTATGTTATGAAGTTTGTTCAAGTTAATATGATGTAAGATCCTCAAGCTGACATGTTTCTAGATGGAGTCTAAGACCATTACGAAGTATATAGACTCAGACTAACTCTGTGAGTTTTGCATTATGTGAAGTGTTTTGAAAATGATAAGTATATGACTTAAGTTCGGTAAGTACATGTTATGAAGGGTAATGAGTATATGCTGTTATGTATATGTTTTGAAGAATGATAAGTGTATGTTAGGAAGTTTACGTATATGTTTTCAAGTACATGTTCTGAAGCTTGATAGGTATATGCTTTCAATTGTGGGATGTTAAGTATGAATTGTAATAAGTTCATGATTCTTTCTCTTCTGCTCCCAAGGAACTTTGAATACGATTTAGAATGTAACAAGTGTTGACAAGCTACGAATTTATTTATTTTCTTTTATTTTGATTCATGTCAAGCATTATATCAATTAAGTATTACTATTCACTGAGCTTGGCTCACCCCCTGTATGTTGTTTCTATAGGTAATCAACCAGAGGATGATCTACCCCGGACGCCTGTTCTATGAGTCTGTGCACTAAGCGAGACCACCTGAGTTCCGTGAAGTTTCGTTAGGGTGTTGGTTGTATTTTGTTGACTCATTGAAAGTTGTGTACATGTAGCTTTTATTGATGCCCGATTATAGGGCTAAGTCTGTATATGTAACTCTATATGACTGATGCTCACAGTATAATTTTGACTCAGGTCTGGTTATTATATTGTATGTAATGCATGTGATCCTGGCATATTAGTAGTAGCTCAATGGAGTTTGCTATTTTATTTGATTATAGCGCTTCCGTCAAGGCCCCGTATCCTATGTATCTTAGGTTATTGGTCTGTTTTTGAGTAGGTCATGCCCAAACTTTTAGGGGCGGGTTTGAGGTGTGACATTTATCGATTTCACATTGCACTTTGTGAGATTAGATTCAGAACCGTGACATGAGTCCGAACTGTAGTAGCCTAAAGAACAAAACGAATTCGTGCCCTTGCGCGCGGAGCCGGGAGTTCTCAGGCGGTCTACATATATGAACACCATATATTTACTTGAGCTGAGAACAAAATTCAATACAAAGTTTATAGTTCCTCATTTTAATGGTATTATTTTTCCATTTTCATTTTTGTACCTTTAGTTAGAGATTTGTCATACTGATCCTGCTCTTTTATATTCCAACAATTTATATGCAGTTGCAGCTTGGTTTGAACTATATTTGATAGCACTACTTGTGTGGCTTTTCATTTTGAACATATATGAAAGTTTCTCTACTAAATGTGGCATAATAAAGAGTATTAATATTGATCACAAACCACTAACAATATGTGTAGAGGGCTAGCTGATCAAATTATTTAGTAAACCTCTTTGTGCTTCTGGTCTTATGAAGCCTGATGAAAAGAACATTTTGCTATTTTAATATGCCTATGCAGGGTTTGCTTTATTACTTTATTAGTGTTAGAATATGTTCGACGAGTTTTTTGATAGCAAGAAAAAAGAGTGCAAGCTTTATGTTCATGGTTGTTAGTTTTGTCAAAAGTAAATATTCCAATAAAATGGCAATGATTACTTTCGTTTTGATGGATATTGTTTATATATAGGCACAAGATACTAATTGTATTTTAGATGGTCCTCAAATCTTGATAGCCTGTTTACTAGCTGATGGAGGAGTAGATGTATTACAGATTGTAGGTAAATTTTTAATTATGAGTTCTGATTAGGTTATTGGGAAGCCAAAAAGCAGTTGGTATGAGTTGATTAATTTCGTTATAATTTCTTAATCAATAATGTCATATATGGTATTTAAATCACTAATCAGTCTATATCCCAATTTGTAGTATTAGAGTCTTCAATCTAAACTTTGTGAATCTTAATTGAATGTTCTATCCAACCAATGACCATAAAAAAATGTATCAAGCTTTGGAAACTTATTCCTTTCAAACTCATTAATTGTCAATTTAATATTCTCTTCGTCAAAATGTCTCTCCAACCAATTAGGAATTACATTGTATGGATGCGCCGATCCATAATATACTCAGAGACACGAATCTTCTGAGCTATGTTGATGGATCTGTTGTTCCTCCATCTGCAACCATTCTTGATTCTTCTAGAAAAACTTTGGCTAATCCTACTATCACCAATGGATGCATATTTGCTCCAGATCAAAAAAAAAAAAAATTGATCATTTATCTCTATTTGGATATCCAATTGATGAAGCATATCTAGTTGTCGTAAGCTTGAATGGACTTCCTGTAGAATTTTTGTCACTTAAGACCACAGCTCCTGCATAATTTTACTCTGTTATGGGGCTTTGCATGTTGCTTCAGATACTAAGTCTTCCAATTCTGATCTCAGTGTTGCTTACTCCATTACAATATATCACACTCACTTGGTTTCAAAATCAATCTTCTGCTAACTCTCGAGGGAATCATAATCAATTTTGTAAAGGAGATAATACCTCAATAGGAGGTCAATTTCAAGGAAATCCGATTCTCTAACTCAGGCCGACAATCTCAATCTTCATCTTCTTCCTCTGGTTCATTTTTATTTTGTTAGATCTGTAGCAAGCCTAACCATACAGCCATTGATTGTTGGTTTCGTATGGATGCTTCTTACAATTCTTCTACACAATCATCCTCTCCATCCTAGACTGCCTATATGGCTTCTCAGTCTGCTTCTCCTCTTACAAATTGGTCTGTTGATTCTGCTGGTACTATTCATGTCACCAAACCTAAAGTATCAGTCTCTCATCAGTGACTGTTGGTTTCTACTACTCCTGATCTTGCTTTGATCGAGCCTCATAGTTTCTCAGATGCCATTAACAGTCCAGCTTGGGCTGCAGCTGTGACTGAGAAATTTCAGGCTATCCAAAGTCAAAAGACATAGATGTTGCTGCCTCTTTCTCCTGGCAAACAGCAAATTGGATGCAAATGATACTGCCCTCAAAGCAGGTCAACATATGCTTGAATTTGAACACAGCTCCAACCAAAGCCACCTGATGTTGTCCTCAATTCCAGTGGAGACATCAATATAACCTAAGAAACCAAACAGTGGGTAGAAGAACAGAGAAACAAAGTCAAAAAAAATTGAGAATATGATCAACAGCCTTAGGCAAACCTCACTGATATTTGTACTAACAAACTCAACAGTCCATAGCATAATCACTCATCAAATGAACAAGTTATAGAAACTATATATAAATCAAACCAAATATATATCCTCTCATCACTAGGCTCTCACCAAAGAATTCCCTACTAATGTGCCAGCACAGATCTGTTCCTGCAAGAAATAGTTAGGAACACTCTTACAAAATTTCACAAGCTCACTATTGCCCACCATTTGACTACATGCTCACAACACACTCAACCAACCATCCCTAAGAAATGCCAGAATGACAACCTGCAAGGCAAACTGTTAGGAAAGATTTTGTAGTAGCTTACATACTTTCAACCCTGATTATAGGTAACACACCACACTCAACTCACTGCTCCAATCATCTGGTCCATTCATGATAATGAGGTATACCAGCAACCAGAATGATGGCAAAACCACCTTCAAAACTGTTATATATACCTACTAAAACTTTGCTGCCTTTGTCTTGGTATTTTTGTTGTTATCTGTTGCTATCTGTTGTTGTTGTTGTCTTTGTGTATCTATTGCCGTATTGTAAGCTCTGGTGGTGTGTATATTACAGTAGTTTAATTGGTTATTATGTCTTCAACATGTGTCACTTTCTTGGCCTTTTCTAGGGCTATATTACCAGGCTATAAATCCACCAAATGATCCCAATTTTTTTCACCTACAAAATAAACGTCTAGCATGTTCAAGGTAGTTTATTACACTTTGTCAAATATTTTCTAGACTAATTAATGTAATGGTTGTCTTTAACCTTTCAGATGGCCCAAATAGACAAGGGTTGGATGACAATAAAAAATAGATTAAGCAGTAGGGAGTATCAAGAAGGGGTGAATTCATTTATTGAATTTGCGAAGATAAATGTAGGCTTCGAGTATAAGATTCAGTGTCCATGTATCGATTTTATGAACGACAAAATACATACGAGCCACGTGGTGAAGATTCATTTGATTCTATGTCCTCAATATCACTTGCAAATTTACATACATGGATTAATATATATATGAAATTAAGATGCTTCATGGATGTTCATTTCTTACTTAAATGTTTGTTAATTATCAGTCTTGATGTATATGTTTATACGCATTAAAAATTTGTGCTTATCCATGTGCTCATTGTGCTCTTTGGCCTTTGATTATGTTAAATTGTAACAGAATGGCTCCTGCGAAAAAGATGCGCCGTTTACCACCACCAAAGAGGGCATTAATTGAACCATACTCATCCCAGACCGATACACCTACACCTACTCCTGAAGGTGTTGCAGCAGATGGATCTTAGACTATTGTACCATCTCTGTCTGAACAAGCTGCATTGTCGGGATCTGAGACTGTTGCACCATCTTCGTCTGAAAGTAATGCACCAGCTGCATCTGAGACTTGTGAAGCATCTCCGTCTGAAACGAATGCACCTTCTCCATCTGAAAGTAATTAAATATGTTTTATCCATCAATTATCTTATTTATATATCATTAAGTCTAAAAAATAGATTCATAAAATTGACTTGTATATCATTTCATTTACACATCATTTTTTTATTTTATTTTTCTATTTTAAATGTGAGACCTCACTTGTAGTAGTCATTGCAACCTGTGGATGACATACATGATGGGGAAACACTATGGTATGCACTCATCAAATGGTGTATCACATGCACATTAAGGGGGAAAAAATGACATAATTTCATACTTTATGAGTCATAACTAAAAAAAATAAAAAAATGTCATAATTAAACACAACATGCAACATAATTAAAGAACTCGTGAATCATAACTAAAATAATGTCATTATTAGAATATCTAAGAGAGAGAAAGAAAAAAATATTATATTATGTATATATTCAATATTGTGTATACAAGACTTATTTATATAAGAGGAGAGAAATTTAAGTATAGTAATGAATATAATATGGTATGTATGATAGACAGAGTATATAGTTACTATATTTAACACCCCTCCTCAAACTCAAGTAGGGATATTAACTTGAGTTTGGAGAGAGAAACTAAAACATGAAATAAAAATAAAAATATGAATAAATCTGAGGCAAATAGATTGCAAAGTCTGAATGAAAGCATAAGGGCGCCTGAGATAGATCAGAGGCCAGAGTTAATTCCAGGAGACATTTTTTGGTGAGGTCGTGCTGGACCGTCCAGCAGAGGCAAAGGTGTGCTCGGAGCACAGTTTTTGGTGAGGTTGTGTCGAACCGTCTAGGAGCGGCAAATGTGCGCCCAAAAGACAATTTTTTTGGTGAGGTTGTGTTGGACCGTCAGACAAAAAGCCGAGAGCAAAGAAATCTCAACCGAATAACAGTTTTCAGGGTCATGTCAGATCGTTGAAGAAGAACTAGATGTTGAACCAGCAAATGTGACACACATATAATTGATGACATGGCGCTGAACGATGATGGTAACAGATGAAGAAGTGCACCAAGGGCGGCTTGGAAGGAAACCATGTGTGTCAGGGAGTGGTTTGAAAAGGAACCATGTACACCAAGCGACGACTTGGAAAGGAACAAAAAATGCGCCAAAGGGTCTACTTAAAGAGTGTGCCAAGGGGGTGACTTAGGTAGTGCGCTAAGGGGCGGCTTAAGGAGTGCGCCAAGAAGACGACTTATGTGGTGCACCAAGGGAGAGGATTATGGAGTGCGTCAAGGGGGCAACTTGGGTGGTTTGCATGGTGTATAACTATGCTCACCATGATGTAGGTATAATACCCCCCTCAAACTCAAATAGGTTTGAAGATAGAAAAACCTATTTGAGATTGAAACAGAGGGAAAGACAAGGTGAAGCAATTTTTTTTTTTTTTTTCATGTTATATAAAAAATAAAAAATAAAAAATCTAGAAAGAAAGAAAAAAAAAATCGAATGGGTTTGTGGAAGCAAGCCCATGTGATGGTGGGAATAAAAAAATGTGTAAAAAGATAAAAGTGGAGAACAAATGTCATGTGATAAAGTAATGAGGAAAATAAAAAATTGGTGGTTGTGTTGGTTGAAGGTAATGAAGAAAAAATAATAAAATATGTAGTATGATATTGAGATGGCGATGGATTTGTGGGCAGCGATGTGAGACAACGGCGATGGATGGAGTTGGTAGATGTAGCGAAACTTTGGTTAGTGATAGAGGAATATAGACAAATCAGTGGACAAAAAAGAAGATTATCACAAAACGATACTGAAAGAAAAATATGGTAGTGGGTTGAATTAAGGTTTGGCGAGCGTGGTAAAGCGAAATTACTAGGTACTTAACCTAATTTTGATACTATGTTAGAATATCTAAGAGAAAGAGAGAGAAATATAGAGAAAAATAATATTATATTATGTATATATTCAATATTGTGTATACAAGATTCCTTTATATAGGAGAATGGTAATTTCAAGTATGATAATAAATATAATATGGTGTATGTATGATAGACAGAATGAATATAATATGGTATATATGGTAGACAGAATATATAATTACATAATTAACAGTTATAACTAAAGATAAAAATCGGTTATAATTATAAATAAATAAAAAATTAACATAACTAAAGAGGTATATGATGCACCCTTTTAAAGGTGTATTGGTGAGAATTTCCCTACATGATGATATAGGATTCGTATTGTCCTACAGGCTACACCACACATCACATTTATACATAGAAATGAAGTGAATAAAAGGATCATTTTTTTTAAAGAAAATTATACATGGGGTTTCTATATTTCGAGCTATCATTTAAGTCCTTATAATTTTGATTGACTCAATTCTAATTTAAATTTATGGTTTTATTTTAATTTAATTTAATTAATTACAATTGTTAGTATTTTTTGATGAAAAATATGCGCATGAACGCCATGTGCCATACTTTTATATGTAAAATTATAAATTTGTTCAACTCAGTAAGTTAACCTCAATCAACTCAATAACTATTTTTCTTCAAAAACTTCAATTAGTGTTATCAGTTGGACAAAATTAATACAAAATTTAAAATTTATAGTCAAAATTGAGTTAATTGAAATTATAGAGACAAAAAATGACATAGTACAAAATGCAAGGACTATTAATATAATTTATCCACTCTCTTTTCTTTGTTTTTTTAACCGGGTGGTTGATTGACTGGACAAACTTCGAGTATTATTTAATCCATTAATTGTTTTTAACAAAGAAATGAAAGGAGAGATCAGATTATCGTTTGCAATTTAGAAAAAAGAATAGAACAAATTCTTGATTTGGATTTTGTTTAGAAAGAGAACAAATTCTTACATTCTTATGTCCCCCACAAAATTTATACTTTTTCCCACCCTTTTTTTCCCCAGTTTTAACTCTTCCTAAAAATATCCTATCTAAATAAAAGAAAAAAAAAAAAAAAAAAAACTCTTCCTAAAAATATACCCATTGAGGACAAAACGAAAACTAAAACCGCCTTACCTTTTTGGTCCTCATAAATGGTCAGTGTAACTGTGTATATCCTCCTCCCACAAAATAATTATTTCTCCCTCACCATTTATTGTCACTACTGCTAGTAATAACTCCAAAAACTATAGGAGAGATTACGAAAATAATTTGCAAACAGAATTTTTTTAAATTTTTTTTTATCAAATAATGTCTCAATGGCAATTTTAAAATAAGAAATCACTTTTATGGATTTTTTTATTTATTTAAAAGGAACTGAATATCCATTTGACACATCATTATGTATGAATTTTATATATCATTTTTTTTTATATTTGTATATCATTACTTGAGAGATTATTCAATATATTTCGAAAATACCACATGGAATAATGGGACAAATTTGTCTCATATTTTTCATAAGGGTAATGTTAGGGATACCAAATTTTCTATCAAATAAATGACCAAATGTCTCACATAGGTGAGGGGTGTGAGACATTTGGTCATTTATTTGGTAGAAAATTTGGGACCTATAACATTTTTATTTTCATAACAAGATAATTATATAATCATCTATTATTGACTAAACATCAATTCTAAATCTAATGAAAAGAATTCCTTTTGTCCTAAAATGTTTGTCTCTTTTTTAAATTCTAACTTTAAACTTATTAAAGGAATATACAGTCATTATTTTAAATTTCAATTTTTGGTGTGCATTTTTCAACAATCCCCTTTTATTTCAAATTTCAAATGTGTTTGTAATCACAAATATTTTCAAACAACCAAAAATAAAAGGGTGGACAAACAAAATAAGATGAAGGAAGTATATATATATTTTAGAAGGGTCCGAATTCTCTGAAGTATTTTCTCTAAAGTGTATCGGATGCTATTGGCTTTATACCATTTTTTTTTTAATGGAAATTATAGTCCGACGAGTACAAAATCGATGAGCCAAAAGTTATCATTTTTAATACCATTACAAAACAATTTTTTTTTTAGCAAATTTGTTTTTTTTCATTTTATCATCTATAAATTTGGAGTTAAGTAGTATTTTTATAAACAAAATTTTGAATTTTGTTTAAAAAATTAGTTGATTGAATAATGCTATTTAAATGGGATCAAATCTCTTTTATAAATTCATTTTAATTTATAAAATAAACAAACTTAAAAGTTAAAATATAAAAAATTAAATTTTACATTTTTGGGGGGAAAGGCTTCTCTTTATATATAGACAAGGGCATGCTATTGGGCCGGTAGACAGTGGTGGAGCCAATAAATTAAATTAGAGAAGACACTTATTAATTATAATATTAAAAAATTTTACAAAAATATTTCACATAAATTTTTACGATTGACTTCAGGAAAGATAATATATATATATTATTTGTAACTAGTATATCATGGACAATATAAAAAATAAAAAAAGTCATGGATATAAGTTTTAAAATAAATTATATAATGATAAAGTAATTTTTTTATACAAAATTTTAGTAAAAATTCAATATAATAGTAATACTACGTCATCATTGACATATGATATCACCAACCAATAGTAAAAAAACACATAGAGGATTGTAACACCCTCAAAATAATACATATTAACTCACATTCTTGACATGCATAGACATAAGAGAATAAAGCATATTTTTATTTATCAGAGTATTCCTTACAAAAGTATTATATGTTGACAACAAAAGTAAATGCCCTATGGGCTTACAACTTTCAAAGCCAACACTTGGTTACAAAAAGATAGTACTAACTCATATACATTAAGACCTCGGCTTGAATTTACATGTAATACACAAAAGATAACAACAAAAATTCTTCAGCCTCTAAGCCTCCCAAGCTATGTCCTTGGAGGTGGCATGTCATCTGAACCTGAAAATGATGTCCCATATAGGGTGAGCCATAGCCCAGTAGAGATATACTAAACCAAATATGAGCAATGACTAAAACAATAGCATTTGATAGATGGTTAACACTTATAAACCAATTTATATCACAATACAATTCCATGACAATCATGTCCATGTTACATTCCACTTTCCTTTACTTATTCAAATCATTCCATAAACATGGCTCAGAACCTGGCCAAACAATCCGATGAGACTATAACCCATATAAAGATATTTCCATACTTCACAATTTACATGAGATTACAACTCATATTAAAAACACTTCCAAACTTCAAATGATACACATATTTGTTGTATCAGTACTTCAATTTAATACACATATTTGCTGTATTAATGAAGTCCACCCCTATCTCCTCCCAAATAGGTTTGAGAGTCCATCCCCTATCTCCCCTCAAACCATGGAGTACATCTCCTATCTCTTCCCACACAATACACACATACCATGTATATAAACACTCATCATATACATGGATCAATCAATACACATATTTGATGTATTATTCCAACCGTCATATTCAATGACATATCCAATGTGATTAGTTTCAGTTTTCCCTAATCAACATACAGTGTCTACAACAATCAAGACTATCCTCCACCGATAGCCCAAAGCAGTTATTTCTAAACAGGAAATAAATGCATCAAACAGATATAATATCAACATTTTCCATAGGTGAGTGATTAATTTATCCAACTACACCATTCAACTTTACAATTCTCCAATTTCATAATTTCCAACTTAATTTCATATTCTCACAAATTAATTATTCAAATTAATTTATCACATAGCTAGGGCATTTTTCCCTAATTCTCTATATCAACCCTAAGGTTCAATTTCATCAATATAACAACAATAATTTCATTTTCCAAGGTCCCATATACCCATGGGATTTAACATTTTGAAAACCCCCTTTTTATAAATTACGAATCAAACCCTAACTTTTTCCAAAATTAACCAACAACACCGTATAATCAAAATGACTAAAATTTGTGTTAAAACTCATAGATTGGAGTAGGTTATCCCTACCTCGAAATGGAGAGACCAAAGGAGAATATGATAAAAATCCAAAGTGCTCCAAATCCACTATTTTTCAGATTAAAGTGAAGTTCACACTACCCTCTATCTTTCTTACAAAGAGATTAGGGTAGAAACACTCTAGAAATAGATGAAACCCTAGAGATAAGGTAAGTGTAAAGAGAGAAGGAGCTGGATCTAGGGTTTGAGAGAAAAAGAAGTTCAAAAAGTGAAGTGTAATCTCGCTGCTATGTACTGATATAACAGAGGCTCGCTCGAGCGAAGGAGTGATCGCTCGAGCGACTAGACACAAAGAACCCTCGCTCGAGCGTAGAAAGCCTCGCTCGAGCCAATAATTCGAAGCTTCAGGTCTCAGAACCTGAAATGCAGCTCGGCTCGGCGAAGAAACAAAACATACTGTTTCGCTCGCTAGAAGCGAAAGCTCACTCGAGCCAAGAAATGAAACTCTCAGGTCCAAACCCAGACGTAGACGCACGCTCGAGCGAAGGAACCCTGGCTCGAGCGAAAGAGCAAAAACACAGAGCTCGCTCGAGCGACAAAAGCCTCACTCGAGTGAATAACTAAAATTCTGAGCAGCAACCATTTGCTCCCAATCACACTCAACCTGTAACAATCCTGCCCAAAACATCCTATAACTCAAATACAAAGTATTAAAGGACGAAAACAAGATATAAACAACAACCGACACCTACGGAACCAAGTCCGGATACAACAACCAAAGGAGGAAGAACCGGGATCGCTATAAGGATGAACCCCAAATGTCAAATTTAACTAACAATTCAATAAATTCTATATCTTCATTGAGATTAATTATAATTGTATATCAATAATGATAGACATCACCATTGTATTGAAATTTTCATAGATAATAATATGGCTTATCGTAATATCTTTATTTTCAATAAAAAAACAACCATTATTATTCTCATAATTTAAAAAATGTCATTGATATTTCCCTCTAAATAATATTTTATAATTTTTTTTATTTAAATTTTTTTTTAAAAAAAATCCAAAACCCAGGGGACACGTGACCCCTTAGACCCACTGTGGCTCCGCCATTGCTTGTAGGGTCCACCATGAGTCCTGTTTTGATAATCCAAACCATTCAATATGTAGAGCTCGTCGAGTACTTCATGCCTATCAAAAATCATGTTGACCTAATATCGGTAGCCCCTTGATCGGAACAGATTTTTGTTAACAATTTTATTTTTAAATTATATTTACTATTAACAAAAATGTATTTCGATCAAGGGGCTACCGATATCAACTCTACATGATTTTTTGTAGACATGAAATACTCGACAAGTTTTACATATTAAAACAATTCAAATTATCAAAACAGGACCTGTAGTGGGTTTCATGGGCCTAATAGTACGCTTCAATATACTGTATAGACAGGAGAGATATCTCCTTAATTTTAATATGCTTTATGTAGGGGGACCCACTAGAGAAGATGCTCTAACATAGGACTGGGCATAGGGTTATCCGAACCGCCAAACCTGTCCAACCCGAACCGATCCACATACAAACGGACGGTTTCGCAGACACAATGCGGCTGAGTGCGGTTTGGGATATGGCATGATTGCGGATTGTGGGCAGGTTGCGGGTTTTACCCGCACCCGCAAGAACCCGCCCACACTTTTTCTTTTTTTTTTTTGTATTTTATAAACCTAGACCGTTGTTATTTTATTATCGCATTTTGGATGAATGTAAAAGTTAATGAAGAATTACTTTTAGGTAAGTTTAAAATTTTGAATGATTTTACTTTAATTGTATTGTTGGGTAGTTGATAGTGAATGAGATTGATGATTTAGTTTAAGATTTTGAAAGATGTGCTTGTGTTAGTTTATGATTTGATTTAAAAGTTTAAGATTTTGAATGATTTGTTTGTGTTAGGAATTGATTTTGTTGTGTTTTTAATTTTATAAGTTTTAATTTATTAATTATTAATATTGAGCATTTTAGAAAATGGGGGAAAAAGGACCCAAATAAATATTTACAAAATGGGAAAAAAAGGCTCCAAAATAAATTTTTAAAGAAAAAAGTCCAATCCGCAAACTGCTCGCAACCGCCCCCACATCTACGAACCCTATCCGCACAAACCGCAACCTGCACTGCGGGCAATTGCGGGTTAAATTTTTCCGAAACTACATACATGCTGGCAGGTCCAAACCGATCCACAAACTGTCCAAAACCGAACCGTGACTACCTTACTCTAATGGCTCAAAATTGGTTTTTTAGTGTATGGAGGTACTTAAGGAGTTTTAGGTTTTGGTTGAAGGCTGTGTTTGATGTGGAGTTCAAATCATGACTCCACACCCATATTTGAGTATGAAGTTTGGTTGTAACTTTCAAAAATTAATTTCACATCACTTTTGAAAACTCATTTCAGGCGGGATTTGAATTTTAAAATTTGGCCTACCCGGTTGTCCTCTCGGACGTCCGGTCGGTTGACCAGAACAATGCAATTTTAAAAATTTTTTTTTTTGGCAATTGGCACATGTTATTTTTTATATATTAAATAAAAAATATTTTCTAATTTTTAAATTTTTTTTATGAGCTTTAAATATAATTTTGGGTTGTGTGTTTGGTTATAAGTTGTAAGTTTTTGAATCAAATATCATATGTCACATCAATTATTCAAAACTCTTTTTAAAACTCATAACCAAACAAATTTTTCACACTCAAATCATAATTTCAAGACTCAAGAATTCAAAATACAACACTATTCTCAAATTATATTTCTAAAACTCTACCACACGCAACCAAAATTTTTATGCTTAAATGGAAAATATTTTTTAATGAAAAATATATTTTTATGTTTGATGGTGGTGGTATGGTGATGCAATGAAAGTGGAGGTGGAGGTGGAGGTGGAGGTGGAGGTGATGGGGTGATGTGGTGTGGTGGTGACATTGGTAAAATTTTAATCTGAAAAATGTTTTTTATTTTTTAAAATTAAAAAACATTTTCTATCCAAATAGGTTTGTTTTTCATTGACCATAAAAAATATTTTTCATTGAGTTTCGTTTTCTATTAAAGGAAATATCATTTTGCCACTCAAATTTTCACGCATTTTTCAATTTGACCCCTAGACTTTGATTACTATTAATTTTACACCCAAACTTTCAAAATTTTGATCAATTTGGCTCTTGCCGTCACATTCCATCTACAATTGGACGGAATGTGCTGATGTAGCATCAAAATTCAATTGGAATTTTATTTTACCTCCTAAACTATACCTTAAAATCAATTTCCCTCCAAATATAATTTTTTTTAAATATTTAATAAATATTTTTGTATCTCAATAATGGAAAAATTAAATTTTAAATAATATATACTTTGTAAAAAAATAACAAAAATATATAAAAATTCTCATTTAGAATTATCTTGAGACTATAAAGTAAGGATAATTCAACAAACATGTCATACTCGTAACAGGTACTTACCTACGTATGATATTTCTGTATATGTACCGGGTACACAAAAAACGTATTCAAATTTTTTGTTCTTAATTTTTGGTGTATCTAGACATATCTATATACCCAAGTTGTGCTATACTTCAGTCAAAACAACATTTTTTTCTACTATAAAGATAAAATTTCTTTTACTAGATTTCTTTTTCATTTTTAGTTTTGTGCTTAGTATGGTTTTAAAATTAAGTTATGGTTTGTAAGTTATTTAATATAATGATATTTAATTTTGATTTATCTTACACCTGTACTTTTGGCATTATATGTCAATTGTATGTTGGATTTAACAAATTAAACTATTTAATCAATTTTTGTATTATTATTTCAAATTAAAAAAAAATTACAAACGTATTAAGCCGTATCCGTACCTTCCTTTTATTTGGATTTTACCGTGTTGACGTACGTGTATCGTACCAATACCAATATTCATACCCGTACCTATGCTTCATAGGTCTCAAATTATCTCGAGTCGATCCGAGAGAAACTTATTGAGTGCGAAAATTTCTTGGCTACTCTATGTGTGTGTGCACGCACAATTGTAACTAGTTTATTAGCCAAATTAATTTCAATATAATTGATCGACTAACAGTAATTTCAAAATTGAGTGGGAAAATTTTTTCAAAATTCAATAAGTACCCAGTATAGATATGGCATATTTGTCGAAGTACCCATGCTTCAAAGTCAAGATAATTCTAAATAAGGATTTATATATATATATATATATATTTTTACAAAGTATATATTATTTAAAATTTATTTTTTCATTATTGAGATTAAAATATTTATTAAATATTTAAATTATTTTTTTTTATATTTGGGGGTAAATTGATTTTTAAAGTATAGTTTGGGAGGTAAAATAAAATTACAAATGAACTTTGGTGCCACATCAACACATTCTGTCTAATTGTAGACGAAATCTAATGGTAGTGGCCAAATTAATCAAAATTTTGAAAGTTCGAGTATAAAATTGATATTAATCAAAAATTTGAGAGGCAAAATGATATTTCCTCTTTCTATTATATCAAATACCAAAAAATACAAACAATATTTTTCGTCCAAACAAACAAAATCCAAAAATTTAAAAGTTCTTATAAATTATCAAATTATTCTCTTTGTTTAGGTACCTACCACAGTACAGTGGACCTTTTCACCAATAATTGAGGTAAATAGAAAGGATAAAAAGAGAAGGAAATAAAAAGACACTGTTAGGTTTTATTTCTTGGCAATCCCGTTTGACAAAACTCCTTTCAGTTGCACTTGTTTTCGCACTTTTTATTTCAGTGAGACTATGAGTTGTTAGATGCGAATCCAACTTGAATTGTGCCTTGCAGAGAAGTTTGTGATGTTAATGCTTCCAAGATTGCCACTTCGCTGACTATGACGGGGATCGACCTGCTCGGTCAGCTCGTGGGGGTCGACGGGGCAGCACCCCTTGGCGGGTCTGGGGCAGTGCAACGGCGGGGTCGAGGGGCAGCACCCCCGAAGCAAAATGCAAAAATGCATTCAAAGTTACCTGTCCACTCGAGCAGACATTCCCCTGCTCGAGCGGAGAATGCTGGGTTTCAGAAGTGTGTTCGCCTGCAAAAATACTAGATGTTGTTTTTTCCCACTCGAGCGGAACTTTCCGCGCTCGAGCGTAGGTCCGCTTGAGCGGCCAATCTGACGCTCGAGCGGAGATCGTGGGACAGTTTTCTATAAATACGTATTTCAGTCCAAATTTAGGATTACTTCTCCAGATCTTCTTCTTGGGTTCTAGGGTTTATATTTGGGGATATTTTGCTGGTTTTCTTTGATGTTTTGATTGAGTATTCAACTCATGGTTTAAAGAGTATACATCAAAGGATTATTTGTTTATTCTACACAAAAGAGAGAGTTGTTCTTTGGTGGATTCCGAAGAATTTGAGCCTGAAGCTTTGGTGGATTCTGGAGTGGCTCATCGTCAAGACCATTCCGAGGTGAAGACGGGGTTAGAAGAGACACATAGGGGTTGGTTTAATTCGGGCGTGGATTCGCTAGGTAATTGAGAGTATACCTGTGTAATTCATTTATATCTTCTTAGTGGATTGTTTTGTGGCTTTTGCCCGTGGTTTTTTTTATCACAATTGGTGTCCAATTGTGATTTTTTCACGTAAAATCGTTGTGTCGATTTGTCTTGATTGTTTGATTGGGATTGTTATATACTGCTTAAAATTGATACATAATCACAAATCAACATCTAGGAGATTTCTAGATTTTTCAAACACCATAGAACAAATTGGACACAGAGAGAGAGAGAGAAAGGCGTCGTTCGAAAAGCGACCTACCTTCCTCTCAGAACTCATCTTCGTCGTCGTTGACTGGTACTACTACTCCTCTCATTTTCACTTAATTTACAGTGAATTTAGGTGTTTTTGTGAAATCCTCAAAATTTTTTGTTTTTCCTTTTCCATTCCATTTACAGAACATTTTATGTTTGGATTGAATGATTTAGAGAGAAAAGAAAAGAAATGAAAAGATATGTATTTCTCTTATTTGTTTGAATAACTTAAGTGAAGAGAAATTGAGAGAAATGAAGAGAAACGGAAAGAAATTCATTTCTCTTATAACTCTCATTTTCAATCTTCTCAAAAGTGGAGAGATTGGGAGAGAAAAGAAATCAATATTTTCATACTACCAATTTTGTCCCTATAAAAATAAAAGAAATAAAATGATTGAAAATATAAAAAGGTTATTTTGGTAATATAACATAAAATAATTTCATTTCTTTTCTCTTATGAAATCTAACCAAATAAGGAGGAGAGAAATTACAATCATTTCTTTTCTTTTCTTTTCTCTTATAACTTAAGTAATCCTTTCTTTTCTTTTCTCTACTAAGTTTCCAAAAGACCATCTTTGTTTAGATGAACATGAACTTAAACTAATAATCCAACAAAATATATATCGATATTTGGTTAAGAAAATTACTGTATGGACTAATACTTTATCCTATGGAAAATTATTGATTCCCATGAGGGGAGGGGGAATAGAAAATGAAAGACTAAGAAGTAGGAGTGGACAAATCTCGGTTAGGGTCGGGTTCAGGCCGGACTTGTATTATTTAATAAGAGGGTATGTGTTATCTCAAACCCAGTCTAGTTTAACATTGGGCCTAATTTAGCCATCTCAATCCCAATCCTGAAATAATTTCAAATTTCAAACTCATCCATTTAATCCAGTAGATATGAACTATTAATTTTTTATTTTTATCTTTGATAAATATTAAATTATTTTAATCCTTTTATTTGTTATTTGAATTTGAAATGTTAACAAAATTTAATGATAAAATAAATATGATTTTTAATAAATATATTTTAATTTTAGAATATATAATTTTTTATATTTTTTCTACTTTATTTTATTACTAAAATAATATAAATTATAATTAATATTTTATAAATGGGCGGCCGGCTCGGCTAGGTTAGAACTCTCTATCCCAATCCAAAGGTGATTCTATTTACACTCAAATAGTTTCTTAGTATGCTCAATTAAAATTTTTGTTCTTATTATACCTTAATATAAATTTACTAATAAAGACAATAAACATTAATTCCTAAAATAATTTTTCTTTTCTCATGGTACACTCTAATCACTTATACATATTCTTCATATTTAGGTCTTTTCATCTTCTTCTCAAAGTTTCAATTATTTTCTCTTTATCTTTTTCCTCACTCCAAAACTCCAGTCTACCCCACCAAAACTCACCATTATCATCAACATCATTGTTTCTTATTGTGTTGCTACTTGCAAATAGAAGAAAGTTTGAACAAAATCAAACAATGGATGAAAATAATAATCAAAATTGTTTTCTAAAGCAACCCATCAAAGAGGAGGTAAATATTTACATAAATATCAAAATACAATTCTTGATTTCTATTCTTTTTTCTAATGTAAAAACGAATTTCAATATGTTTTACATCAATATTGTTTGGACTTTTAGATTTGAACAAAGTGAATTTGTTTGGATTTGAAAGTCTAAACAAAACAGTCTTGTTCGGTACTAGAAGGGAGAACAAGCTGACTTAGACCCAATTTTTGTTTTGTCCTTCTCCTTCTTCACTTGGACCCATTGTGCTTGTTCTTCACTAATTGGCAATAAAAAGACTGAGAAGAAGATGACGTGGCTGAGAAGAAGATGCCAGTACTAAGAATAGCTGAGAAGAGAAGAGGAAGAGTTTTTTTGAATTGATTTTATATTAATGTTATTATTTGGGTGTACCATAAAATTAAATATTATATTATTCAACGATAATTTATGAAAAATATATGTTGTATTGAAAATAAATTATATATTTAAATAATTTAATGGGGAGTACTAAAAAATTAGACATACTAATTAATTTTATGGGTGTAAATAGAATCCCCCTAAGCCCAACCCGAATATTAAATCAACAAAAAAAATCTTAGCCCAATTCAACCATATGGGTAAAATAATTTTACAGTATAAAAATACTAGGTTGGATTGCATGGGTTGAGCAGGCCAGCGAACCAATGATCACCTTTCGGACTAATTAGTTACAATTACAAAATTGATATGATTTTGTGAAGCCCTTCTCATAATCCTAAATCAATATGTTTGTTTGGATGTACATGACCTTTAAATTGGACCAATAATCCAACAAAATACATAATCCAATATTTAGCTACGAAAATCAACATTCAAGCTAATCATCTATTTAGACATGGTATCCCTTATATGGGGATTATTGAATCCCAGTAGAGAGTAACATTTATAAGGGAATTATTGAATCCCAATAGAGAGTAACATTCAAAATAGACGACTAAGGAGAGATTCAAAAATTAGTTAAGTTGAAAAATTAATAGTATACACAATCCATAGGGATTGATAATCCCAACACTAATAATCATAAGAATATTAATCTCATCAAATTCAGTCTGTCCAAATAAATATGGCCTTACCATTATCTGATTTAGATTGTTCAAACAAACACAGCCTTATAGGTCTTTTTTTTTTTTTTTTTTCATGGTTTTACTTACTGTTAGTGGTTTGTGGATAAAAAAATAATAAATAAATAAAAATTAATTAATAGATAAACATATTAAGATGTGGGTAAAATACAAAAATCATCCCAACACTATTACCGTTTTGTTTAATTCATCCCTAAACTATTGAAAGTGCTTGTTAGTGTACAACATTTTAATTTCAGTCTAATAATAAGTCTACTTGACCAAAAAAAAAATCATTGAAATTGCTAACAGCATGATCGAAAAAACAGATATTTCACCGCTATCTTTCTTCCTAAAGTTAATGTGGCGTCGTATGGTGCCACATGTATGCCACATGCACACCAAAAAAAAAACCATCTCAGACCCAAAACTACGTAGGCTTTGACTTAAAAAAACACAATCCAAAAAACAACCGTTGATTTGAAACAATGAAGCTTTGATTAAGGTTGTTGATAAGTGCTTCAATGTTTACATTTAAGTCTTTTAAAATATATTTTTTAAGTTTGCAAATATTGGAATTGTGGGTAGGATTGTTGGAAGGGATTCATAAATCAGATTGTAAAATCAAATCTTGAATTGTGAGATTTTAATTTCAACGCAAAATAAAATAAAATTTTTTTGATAATGGATACATAATTTTAAAAGCATTAAAAATTATAATAAATTTAAGAAGAAATATCATTTTCTCCCCCAAACTATCACGCGTTTTTCATGTTGATCCCCATACTTAAATTTATTTCAATTTAGTACCTGAACTTTTTACAAATTGATCAATTAGACTCCTGCTGTCACCTTCCATCCACAATTAAACGGAATGTGCTGATGTAGGGGGCAAATTGATTTTCAAATTATAGTTTGAGGGGCAAATTAATTTTTAATTTAGGGGATAAATTGATTTTTAAGTTGTAGTTTGGGGGATAAAAGGAAATTTTAAATGAACTTTGGTACCACATCAGCACATTCTGTCCAATTGTAGACGGAAGGTGATGACAGGGGTCTAATTGATCAATTTGTGGAAGTTCAAGTACTAAATTGAAATAAATCAAAGTATGAGGGTCAACGTGAAAAGCGCGTGATAGTTTGGGGGCAAAATGATATTTCCTCTAAATTTAATATAATGTATCTTCTATGTTAACATGAATTAGAGGAGACGTTTAGAGAAAGAGTTTGGAGTTAAATTTTTGGACTTACATATAGATCTTAATTCATATAATAATTAATTCAAACACTATTTAAAAACATCACAAATTGTTAACTTTCAACGACAGTTTAAAAATTGTCAAAAAAATGTCATTAATTATAAGTTTAAGTGACAGTTTAAAAAATTTATCACAAAAAAAGTCACTAATTTTCAATTTTTAGTAACAGTTTTAAAAATGTCAAAAAAAGTCACTATTTGTAAGTTTTAGCGACAATTTATAAAAATCATAACAAAGAAAAGTCACTAATTGTCAATTTTTAGCGACATGTGCAAAAAATATCACAAAAAATTATTTTTAGCAGCAATTTTATTAAGACTTATTTTCAATAAGACTTGATGGAAATTAAGTCTAACTATTAGGAGCTATTGGTAGTTTACCTCAGATTTTTTTTTTATATAAATATATACATATACATACATATGTAAAAAATAAATAATACGAAAAATATTTTGGCAGGATAAAATTAAGATCATAGTTTGATTTTACACGAGTGTATCAGTTTGGTTTCGGTATGAGTCAGAGTAACGGATTATGACTTCGTAGACTCAAATTAAGAATGTTTAGGCACACAATAAACACTTCCAATAGTTGATGGACGAATTAAATAATAGTGTTGGGGTGGTTTTCATGTTTTTACTCAAACATACGTTTGGATTGAGGGGTTTGGTAAGAAAAATATTTTGGCAGGATATAATTAAGATCATAGTATGATTTTACACGAGTATATCAGTTTGGTTTCGGTACGAGTCAGGGTAACTGATTATGACTTCGTAGACTGAAATTAAGAATGTTTAGGCACACAATAAACACTTCCAATAGTTGATACGAATTAAATAATAGTGTGGGGGTGGGTTTCATGTTTTTTCTCTAACACACGTTTGGATTGAGGGGTTTGGTAAGAGAAAAAAAAAAGAAAAGAAAAAGAAATTGAGAGAATAGTCTATCATCAATTGTTTGAATGATTAATAAAGTGAGTAATAGTGATAAAAGCCAATTCACACCAAATTCAAGATTTGTTTCTCATCAAAAGTGGTAAGATTTTGTGAGAAACTAACATTACTCTTTTAATCATAGTTCATCCTAACAAGAAGCTGAGAATCCACATTCAATTCATTTCATTTCATTTATTTTCTTAACTAGGTGAAAAATTCTAACCATTTCTCTTCTTTTTTCGTCTCTCAGTCCAAACGGAGTGTAAAAATGAAGAGATTTTACTTCAACAATTGATGTCAGTAAACATTTTAGAGTTTTGTTTTCTTAAAATGTTTTGTGGATGTTGCAGAAAAGCTCAAAATTTTTTCAAACTGCAACGAATTAAGAAATACAGCTTCTTAAAAAGAAAGAGAGATCAATGGAGAGAGGACAAAACGGAATTGCCAAGGTTTGTGGCGCTTAAATCAATCCACAACAAGAAATACTTGCGCTACATACATGAAGCTGGGCGGGCACATGGGTGCCTCCGATTCTCCGAAAAGGTGGTTTCCAGTCCCTATGCCAAGTTGGAAGTGGAGATGGCAAAGACAAGTAATAATGGGAAGCGGCTTGTGCATAAAAAAATGTTAATAAAAAAATTCGATTTCACCATGTCCAGCTCGGCCACTATGCGTGCTTATGGAGGGTAGCAGCCCCGCACGATTCATGTTTATTTGCAGGATCAGAGAATTTTGACAAAAATTGGTGCGATATCTACACATTCATTGATTGTGAATCAGTGTTGTCGACACCGACATCCTCAATGTTAGTAAGAGAGGAAATGGCATTATTGTCAGGGACGGTGGAGCTTAAATCAAACCACAATCACAAGTACTTGTGCTACATACATGAATATGGTCTGGTGCACAGGTTTCTCCGATTCTCCGGAGAGGAGGTTTGTAGTAAGTACGTAAAGTTTGAATTGACGAGGGCAATGACTAGTAGTGGGAAGGGATGTGTGCATATTGTTGGGATCGGAGATCCCGCCCAAGACCTTCCAGAAATTATACTAAGCAGAAAAACACACCCACACTCAAGGAGACACTATATTTAACATGGTTCAGCCTCAATGTCTACGTCTACGGGAGAGTAACTGGTTATCACTATAACAATGGAGATATTACAGAAAGATTACAATAGAGGAGGAGCTCACATTATCCTCACTCAGCCACTCTCCCATCTCCCTCATTCACACCGAGAGAGACGGTCTCTTCGTCTCACATCTCTCACTCTCTTTGGTTTGCTCGGTTTGTTCACTTAAGCTCCACACTCTCTTCCTCTATTTATACACAAACTAGAGGAGATTTGATTGGCCACCACCTACCCCTTCCACTAGCTTCATCCACTAGCTAGTGGGGTAGGTGGAGTGGGAGAACCACCTTCAAGGTGGGTTGGTGCTTGTAATGGGTTGATATCTTACAAATCACCCCTTCAACCCATGTGAGGTGATCCACTGCACACATTGTTACTAATCTTGTCACGCCCAAATTTCAACATAGTCTGCATCTCCTCACTGAGACGTTTGCATCCCCTGAAGCTAGAGATAACACACCAAAGATACAAGAGGAGGAGGGAATCCTACATCCTCAACTCAACTCACACCACTCTCTGATTTGAAAAGAGCCTCTGCTCCTATCTCCCACAAATCTCTTCCACGCTTTATGTCTCGGGTGTCTTCACTTGCTATCCTTGAACTTGCGTAACCAAGATATCCTGCACCCCCTGATTGGATGTCCTGCACCCCCTGCTGGGATGCCCTTGACTGTCATGCATTACCTCGCAGGACCAGTCATTGAAGCAATAGAAAACTCGTTGTTTATCCCATCAACGTCCTCTGTCTTCTTTGCTCGGAGCTTTTCCTCTGAACTATCAGCCTTTGCCCTCTGCACTTCTGAACAACCTCCTAGTGTTTCCACATACTGTGTCGAGCTCGCTTGAGAGATCCCCATTAACTCTATCCTCTACTGCCATGGAACTAAAGAAACCACCATAGAGAAAAAAAGACTTGCCACTCCTTGGCTCGCACTCTTGCGTTTTACCCGTCTCAATTTCTCTGTCTAGAAGTTCCTGTGAACTGTCAACAACCCGTTGCTACACACTTTTCTCGCGCCTCTATACGATACTCTAGCGTACCCTTGCACTGCTGCACGTCTACATTTGTGCTTCTGCGCTTAGTATGCTCCTCTGCAACTATTGTTTTACACGTCCACGTACCACCAGTACCTACTTGTATACAGTAGCTCCAACAGCCACAGCATTTCCCTGAGCCTGAACTGGTTGCCAAATCATCTATCAATGAATGGTCTTCTCTTCTGATTGAACCAGATCTTCCGATGAACTTCGGAGATAATCATCTCTACAATCCTCTAATCGCTCCTAACCAATCCTGATCTCCCTTGATCTGCCATTTGATTAAGCCTGATCTCCTTTGGTCTCCAATGATCTATCTCGATCTGTATCTGGTTGTCCAATCTGGTCAGAATCTGCCCATTCTAACCTCTTCAGTGAATCTGCAGCGTTCCACAATATCTGGTAACCTTCTTACGGCTATTGAAGATGACAAACTCCCATGTTTTGACAATCTTTCAAAACCGTTCAGAATTTCACTATTCTGACCTTGCGGTTGCGTTTGGAACAGTCTATTTAGCTAGAACCAATCTTCGCTGCACTTCTGGGAACCTCACTAAAAAATTTTCCCAAAAACTGGGCCACACCACAATTGTCTGAAAATTCTGGGCCAAATTGCAATTTTAGAAGTTCAGGGAATATTCTGTGTTCCAACAGAATATTTCGTCCACTGCACCTGACGCCGTCTGCCACTTTAATCTTCTTTCCTTTTACAGAAACTCCAATTCCAAAATCTGACCATATGGATGTGTCCGGAATAGTCCAAATAGTTGGAACGCACTATTGGATCGTCAGAAATGGATTCCGAATGGCTAATCAAGCCAAAACAGTTTGGATGCCTCAGATCTGCGGCTGCACCTTAGCCGCGTAGCACTGGATCACTCCTCCTGCTGCTACACCTTAGTCGCGAAGCACTGGATCAATCCTCCGTGTGCTGACATCATCGGCTTGGTCAACGGCGTGGCTCGGCTCGGTCAATGGCTCCGGTCAACGGCGGCTCAGCTCAGCTCAGCTCAGTCAACGGCTGGTCAGCGGCGCTTGACGTCACGCTGATGTCAGACCCATGTGCCTTCCCACTCGTCTTCTTCCTGCTACGGCGCGTGGGGCGTGTGCCTATGCGTAAGTCTCATGCGTCTTTTTTAAGCGGCGCGTGAGGGCGCGTGTGGGCTTTTATGGGGCTCTGCTTTCCATTTCTGGACTCCTCTCATCAAGACCTTGCTCCTGGTATGCTCAAAACCTGATTTCGAGCAATTTGATTTCTGGGCAGTTTCGAAAAATACTCTGTTTTTGTTCCGAAACGCGACCGACTAGGCTCTGATACCACTTGTTGGGATCGGGGATCCCGCCCAAGACCTTCCAGAAATTATACCAAGCAAAAAAACACACCCACACTCAAGGAGACACCATATTTAACGTGGTTCGGCCTCAATGCCTACGTCCACAGGATAGTAACCGGTTATCACTATAACAATGGAGAGATTACAGAAAGATTACAATAGAGGAGGAGCTCACACTATCTTCACTCAGCCACTCTCCCGTCTCCCTCGCTCACACCGAGAGAGATGGTCTCTCCGCCTCACATCTCTCACTCTCTTTGGTTTGCTCGGTTTGTTCACTTAAGCTCCACACTCTCTTCCTCTATTTATACACAAACTAAAGGAGATTTGATTGGCCACCACCTACCCCTTCCACTAGCTTCATCCACTAGCTAGTGGGGTAGGTGGAGTGGAGAACCACCTTCAAGGTGGGTTGGTGCTTGTCATGGGTTGATATCCTACACATATAGGATGTTACAGCAACAAACACTTTGTAAGCAAGTCCGCCAACGATCCGTGGATTGTTGCAGGGGCTGACGAACCAGAGGAAGACCGATCCAAATGGTCATGTACCTTATTCGAGCCCTTTTACGTAGAAAATGATGATGATAATGATGATGCTCAAATAGTTCGATTGCATCACATCCAGCTCGGCTGCTATGCATGCTTATGGAAGGAAGCAACTCCCCGTGATTTATGCTCACGTGCTGGATCACCAGAGCCAAACAAAGATCAGTGTGATGTCTACACAATCATTGATTGAGAATCACTGCTAGTTTTGCCACTGAAAAACGAAGCATTTACAATAGAGAACATGACATTGCCAAGGTTTGCGGTGCTGAAATCAAACTTCAATGACAAGTGCTTGCACTGCATACATGAAGATGGGGAGGTGTGTTAGGTTTTATTCTTGGCAATCCCGTTTGACAAAACTCCTTTCCGTTGTACTTGTTTTCGCACTTTTATTTCAGTGAGGCTATGAGTTTATTAGATGCGAATCAAACCCCAATTGTGCCGTGCAGAGAAGTTTGTGATGTTAATTCTTTCAAGATTGCCACTTCGCTGATTATGACGGGGATCGAGCTGCTCGGTCAGCTCGCAGGGGTCGAGGGGGCAGCGCCCCTTGGCGGGTCCGGGGCAGCGCCACGACGAGGTCGAGGGGCAGCGCCCCCGAAGCAAAATGCAAAAATGCATTCGAAGTTACATGTCCGCCCTTGCTCGCTCGAGCGAAGGAGTTCTCGCTCGAGCGAAGGCTGCGTCTGTGTAAAAACCTGAAAGAGATGAATGTTCGCTCGAGCGAAAGATGCATGGCTCGAGCGAAGCCACTTATGGAAAACACGCGTTTTTGGTTCCTCGCTCGAACGAGAGAGTCTTCGCTCGAGCGAGCGTCGCAGTTCCAGATTTCTATAAGTACGAGTTTCTGTCAGATTTTAGGATTACTCCTCCAGATCTTCTTCTTGGATATTAAGGTTTACATCTGGGAATATTTTGCTAGTTTTCTTTGATGTTTTGATTGAGTATTCAACTCATAGTTTAAAGAGTATACATCAAAGGATTATTTGTTTGTTCTACACAAAAGAGAGAGTTTTTCTTCGGTGGATTCCGAAGAATTCGAGCCTGAAGCTTTGGTGGATTCTGGAGTGGCTCATCGTCAAGACAATTCTGAGGTGAAGACGAGGTTGGAAGAGGCACATAGGGGTTGGTTCAATTTGGGCGTGGATTCGCTAAGTAATTGAGAGTATACCTGTGTAATTCTTTTATATCTTCTTAGTGGATTGTTTTGTGGCTGTTGCCCGTGGTTTTTTATCACAATTGGAGGTGTCCAATTGTGGTTTTTCTACGTAAAATCGTTATGTCGATTTGTCTTGATTGTTTGATTGGGATTGTTGTTTACTGCTTAAAATTGATACATAATCACAAATCAACATCTAGGGGATTTCTAGATTTTTCAATTGGTATCAGAGCCAGTCGCTCTATTTTTTTTTTTGTTTTACAAATCTATTAGAGCGAGATCTTGTTTGATTTGTGATAATGGATACAATTTGTGAGGGAAATTCTATGGTTCGACTACCCCTACTTGACGGATCCAATTATTCTTTTTGGAAAGCTCGGATGAGATCGTTTTTAAAATTTATTGATGAAAAAGTTTAGCAATCTGTCATGTATGGGTGGACTGAACCAACGATTACCGTTGATGGAGTAACTTTCCCTAAACCAATTGATAAGTGGGACACAATTGATTACCAAAATAGTAGCTGGAATAGTAAAGCTATCAATTCTCTTTTTTGCGCTGTCACACCAGAAGAGTTTAGTCATATTTGCAATTGTGAAGTCGCAAAACAAGCTTGGGATATCTTACAAACTATTCATGAGGGCACTCCTTCTGTTAAACGCTCAAAACTTCAAAGGCTTATGTGTAGTTTCGAAAACCTTTCAATGAAAGATAGTGAGACCTTTGATGAATTTTATACGAAGTTGAGTGACATTGTAAATTCCAGTTTCAATTTAGGTGAAAAAATACTGAAATCCAAGATTGTAGGAAAAATTTTGAGGTCCTTGCCCGATCGGTTCCAACCAAAAGTTACGGCTATTGAGGAGGCTCAAGATGTTGACAACCTCAAGCTAGATCACTTGGTTAGAAATCTCCAAACTTATGAGGCACATAGGAATTTCAAAAAGAAACAAAAAGATATTGCTTTTAGTAGTGCTCATCGAGTTGGAGAGGATTCTGATGAGGATTGTGAGATAGATTCCAAGATTACGACTGCTTTTGTTAAACAATTTTAAAAAAAAAAAATTGAAAAAGAATCCTAATCTTTTGGAATCTACTCATACTCATAAATCTAAAGGCAAAGATAAACTCAAAATTAATTCTATGGCCAAGAAGGAGAAAGGAAAGATACAAGGGAACTCTGAAAGAGTCCAATGCTATGAATGCCAAGGATTTGGCCACTTTGCTTCAGAATGCCACACTCGTTTGAAGAAGAAGAAAGCCCTCGCTATCACTTGGGATGATGAATCAGAATCTGATGAAGATGAAAGTGACAACGAAGATCAAGGCGAAGAGGGACATAAACAATTCCTTGCTTTCATGGCGGCTTCCGAAACTGAAGGACGAACAGAGTATCCGAAGAGGTCGGTTGAGAATGCCACTGATGATGAATCCTCGGAGAGTGATGATGAAGAGCTTGAGCAAGCTTATGAAAAGTTGTACAAGGAATCTCTTAACTTATCCAAACTGAATGACAAACTCACAATGAAACTCAAAGCATGTGAAAGTGAGAATTTCAAACTAAAACAGGAGATTTCCGAGGCCAGGATTGATGCCATCAAGATAGCTAATGATCGACAAGCTCTTTGTGCAAAACTCTTGACTTGTGAGACAGAGAGGAATGAGCTACAACAAATTTATGCAACATATGAAGAAAAAATTGAAACTTTCGAGATGTCTCAAGTTGCTTTGGAAGAACTAATGATCAAGAAAGAGGAAGAACTCAAGTGTACTATGGCTACCATTGGTCTTTGGAACAGAGGATCAAAGACTTTAGACAATATCATTGGGTCTCAACAAATTTGTTTTGACAAGAGTGGCATTGGCTTTGGTGGTAAGAAAGAGCAAAAACAGAGTGCTTCCACATCTCATGATAGAAGAACTCAAGGAAAGGGAGAACAAAAAATTCAACATGAGGATGGACTTCTCAAACTTCCTAGAGTTGGTAAGGCCAAAGAAAAGAAGGTACACTATGTTTTTATTTGTCATCATTGTGGTATGCATAGTCATATTCGCCCTTATTGTTATAAGTTGCATGGGAGAGTGTCTCATAGAGATGGAAGAAATTCCAATATCTCATGGGGTAGGAGACACTTCATTGGTGGTAATGAGGTTAAGGGTCATATTAGACCTTGTAATTTTGATGTGCTTGAGACCAAAAATGGAGCGAGTTTGCATTTGCCTAGCTCTAGGAATAGGAAGTTGGAAACCATGTCAAGACGGATTCTCATTGAAGGGGAAGGGAACCACAACGTCAAGACACCACCCAAGAACCGCTATTCCCACAATTTTGTTCATACTAACGCGGTTTGGGTGAGAAAACTTGATTTGTGTTAATTTATTTATTCGTTTCTAGTTTTTGGGTCATCTAATGTGTGGTATCATTTAATGAGAAAAAATGTGTGCATGTTCGTTTTTTGTCTTGCTTTATTTTAGAGGAAAAAAAAAATCCAAAAAGATTTTCTTAGTATGGTTTTCCAAGCTTAAAATTTGTTGAGAAGTCCTTGGTGCATATTGGAATTAATGAGAATATCCAGTACATGTTAATATGTGTGTGCTTTCTGTGGTCATTACTCATTTTGGAGTGTGTGTTCTTTGATTAGTATGTCTCATTCTGTACACACTCTTGGATTAGCAAATTTTGGAGTCTTCCGCCTTAGTGATCATTTTTCTCTATGGACTTCTGGCATTGTATCTTTTGCTTTTCTAGAGGAATTGACCTATACTAGCATATCATGGGTGATGTTGAGTCTCTTAACCACCTACCATCTTTTTGCATCTCCACGGCTTTCCCCTCTGTTCTTTGTAGTCCTGGCATGAGGAAAATGCTACCTCAGAGTCACCAACCAGGCCATCCTTATTATATCCATGCTTCTCTGGTTCGGTTTCCATACTCTTGAGCGTGTCAGCCGCCAATGAATGTGCAAAAGAAAGAAAAAAAAAAAAAAAGATGTGCAAAAGAAAGAAAAGAAAAAGATGTGAAAAAAAAAAGAAGGAAAAAAAATAAAGGATTCATTGATTGAGGGGGAGCCTCCGCTTTTACTCACCAAATACCCCGTGATTCTTAGTGGTTTGACTTTCCTATGTTGTGCTTAGATTCTCTAGTCGGAGATCCAGCTTTCAGATCACTGCTAGGATTTAAATCTTATGTTTGTCGAACTCCAAGAGTCACACACACACTTTTATCATGGAATCTATGCTTTTCACATAATGCATCACTTTCTTTCATGAGGAATCTTCTATAGACTGTGCATATTTTGTTTTCAAGTAATTGTGTTTCTTGGATAATCTTGTGTGTTCTAAGGTACAAATCTGAGATTTCTTGCTTGCTCCACCATATTATTTTTGTCGTTTTCTTCTTGTTCACTGTTTTCAGTGTTTGTGGTTGCTTTTAGTGAGGGGGAGTTTGGTTTATTGTTATCATGTCATTGCGTGTGTGTTTTATGTTTTTACTTTAGTTGTTTGAGCTTCCTTCGTCAAATGTTGTCAGGTGCATGTGTCTTAGTTTTCAAGTTTTCATGCCGCATGTTCTTAAAATCTCCAAGTCGCATCTATTTATGTTTTCCATCTCATGCTTCAAGATAATCTTGTCATATGTTTATTGTTTTTTCATATACTCTTGTGGCACTAATAGTTGTTTTGCACCTCATGACCTTGAGAAAGAAGTTTGCGTTTGTTGGCTGTAATGGGTTGGGTTGATTAGGATTTTATTTGTTAGGTGTGTTTTGTCACGGCATTGCCAAAGGGGCAGATTGTTAGGTTTTATTCTTGGCAATCCCGTTTGACAAAACTCCTTTTCGTTGTACTTGTTTTCGCACTTTTATTTCAGTGAGGCTATGAGTTTATTAGATGCGAATCCAATCCGAATTGTGCCGTGCAGAGAAGTTTGTGATGTTAATTCTTTCAAGATTGCCACTTCGCTGATTATGACGGGGATCGAGCTACCTGGTCAGCTCGTGGGGGTCGAGGGGGCAGCGTCCCTTGGCGAGTCCGGGGCAGCGCCACGACGGGGTCGAGGAGCAGCGCCCCCAAAGCAAAATGCAAAAATGCATTCGAAGTTGCATGTCCGCCCTTGCTCGCTTGAGCGAAGGAGTTCTCGCTCGAGCGAAGACTGCGTCTGTGTAAAAACCTGAAAGAGATGAATGTTCGCTCGAGCAAAAGATGCATGGCTCGAGCGAAGCCACTTATGGAAAACACGCGTTTTTGGTTCCTCGCTCGAGCGAGAGAGTCTTCGCTCGAGCGAGCCTCACAGTTCCAGATTTCTATAAGTACGAGTTTCTATCAGATTTTAGGATTACTCCTCCAGATCTTCTTCTTGGATATTAAGGTTTTATATCTGGGGATATTTTGCTAGTTTTCTTTGATGTTTTGATTGAGTATTCAACTCATAGTTTAAAGAGTATACATCAAAGGATTATTTGTTTGTTCTACACAAAAGAGAGAGTTGTTCTTCGGTGGATTCCGAAGAATTTGAGCCTGAAGCTTTGGTGGATTCTGGAGTGGCTCATCGTCCAGACATTTCCGAGGTGAAGACGGGGTTGGAAGAGGCACATAGGGGTTAGTTCAATTCAGGCGTAGATTCGCTAGGTAATTGAGAGTATGCCTGTGTAATTCCTTTTTATCTTCTTAGTGGATTATTTTGTGGCTGTTGCCCGTGGTTTTTTATCACAATTGGAGGTGTCCAATTGTGGTTTTTCCACGTAAAATCGTTGTGTCGATTTGTCTTGATTGTTTGATTGGGATTGTTGTTTACTGCTTAAAATTGATACATAATCACAAATCAACATCTAGGGGATTTCTAGATTTTTCAAGGTGCATAGGTTTCTCCAATTCTCTGGAGAGCAGGTTTCTAGTCAGTATTCAAAGTACGAATTGGAGATGGCGAATACTAGGAGTAATGGAAATCTACTTGTTCATATAAAATGTTGTTACAACAAGTACTCTGTAAGATGGTCGCCCAACCACTGGTGGATTCTTGCCATTGCTGAGGAACCAGAGGAAGACCAATCCAAATCGTCATGAACTTTATTTGAGCCCCGCCGAGTAAGTGATTGTGACGCTGCTCAAACAACAATTGGATCTATTGCGCATGCAAGTTTTTTTTTTGTTTTTTTGAACAACACTTACGCATGCAAGTTGATCCATCTACTTAGCTGCTAAACCTAGTAAATCCAAAATAGGATCAAGTTTAAGCTCAATTCAAACTAGTTAGACCCTTAGACAAGATTGAGAATACATCAAGGAAGACTACTTCAAACTTTGTTTGTGTTTACTGTTTTCCCTATTCAGTATTGTGCATCAATGGCTCTAATAATTTGTCTATAATGAACCAATAATATTGAGTAAAGACCACAGTTGGACAAGATTGGTACCTCACACCTCCTAGCTTGTACCTAAACCTCCAACTTGTCTCTTCCTTTTATTTTTCTTATTATGGATTGTGGACTCTTCATTTGTTTTCATCTTTTTATTACAATTGCATAAAGGTCATTATGTAATTAGCTCGCTCAAGCCCTAGAGCTATCGTTTGGATTACCCCTGTGCGGTTACCCCTAAAAGAAGGTTTAATTAAATTTTTAATTTTCAAAATATGTGTTTCATCTCATTTCCATTAAATTTACGTAACAGAACAAAGAATATTTTCATCATATCACTTTTTTAGTTACATCACTAGTCCCCTAACTATGATTTTTGTCTTGTTTTAATATATCCAATTTTTATCAATGTGATCCCCAACTCCGAATTAATCAAACGGATTAATAACACCAATAGTCCCCAAAATGTGCATTATGTATCAATTTCATCCGCAATGTTTCAATTGTGCCGATTTAGTTTTTAATGTACTCAATTTGTGTCAATGTCGTCCCTAGCTTTGTCAAAATAATTTTATTTCTACACACTAAATCTTCTCAGGACACATAGATGATGAATTTTTTCAAAATTATATTTTTATCTTTTAATTAAATTACCATTTAGGACAAATCTTTATCTTTTTTAATTTCTCAATACACATCCCAACCTATAAGGTTTGGTTAGATATCACCCTTCGAACAGATTTAAGATTTGCACTGCAATAAAAAAAATTTGTAGAGATTAGAATCGCATTGGAAAGAGTCGTGAAAGTTAAGGTTTTGAAATAATGGTGGGTAGCGAGATTAGATTATGGAGGTCTGGGTTTAAGCAGGGATGGGCTAGGAGTGGCGGTGGCAGTAGAGCGCTAAGAGTCAGAGCCAAAAAATTAAATCAGAGATGACACTTATTAATTATAGCATTGAAGATTTTTACAAAAATATTTCATATAAATTTTTACGATTGACTTCAATAAAGATTAAAAAAAATATATTATTTGTAACTTGTGTATCATAGACAATATAAAAAAAGCCATGGATATAAGTTTTAAAATAAATTATATAATGATAAAGTAATTTTTTATACAAAATATGAGTAAAAATTAAATATAATAGTAATACCATGTCATCATTTATATGTGATATCACCAACCAATAGTCAAGAAACACATAGAGGGTGAACCCCACATGCCAAATGTAACTAACAATCCAATAAATTCTATATCTTTTTTGAGATTAATTATGTTTGAATGTCAATAATAATAGATATCACCATTATATTGAAAATTTCATAGATAATGATGACTTATCGTAGTTTCTTTATTTTCAATCAAAACAACCATTATTGTTTTCATAATTTTAAAAATGTCATCGACATTTTAATCTAAATAGTAGTTTTATCAATTTTTTTTATTTAAAATATTTTCTTTAGGTTTGTACAAAACCCAAGGGGGGCACATGACCCCTAGACCCTCTTTACTTCCAACCCTGCTAAGAGTGGCAGTGATGGTGACAATGATAGTGGTGATGGCATTGCAAGTTTTCCAAGAGTAGCTGAATGAAAAAAAAATTAAAATTTTGAAAATAGATGAGGGTATTATTAGAATGAGAAGATGTGTATTGAAAATAAATTTTGCAATTAAGTTTTGAAAACTCTTTTCAAAACTCATAACCAAACAATTTTTCTCATTTCATATGTCACATTAAAAATTTAAAACTTTTTTCAAAACTAATAATCAAACAAATTTTCTCTTTTCAAATCATAATTCTAAAACTCACAACTCAAAATACAATTCTATTCTCAAATCATAATTCTAAAACTCTAACAAACGCTATCTTTGTTTTCGATATGTGTATTGAAAAAGTATTCATTAAGTGTGTATATTAAAAGAATTTAGTGTGTGAAAATAAAATTACCTCACTTTTAGTCCATGCAGTATATATTTATCCCATTTTGGTCTTTGATATTTTAATTATGCTAGCTTGATCCCTCAGAATTGTATTTATGTGATCCTGAGCTCCGAATTCATCAAATTTTTCTATAATGTATCCAGCAATATTTTTGTTAAATAATTTTTACGTCTCACATGCCTAGTAAACTCGTCTGCCTTTTCACATTATATTATATAAAATATTTTGTAACGTTAAGATTTTTTTGGTGTAAATGTTTATCAATGTAATTTTTTTGAGTTCATCAAAGATTGTAATTTTTTTGAATTGAATATCAAAGATTGTAATTTTTTTGAGTCCATGTGAATTGATTATCATAGATTGTAATTGTTTTTTAGTTTGGGAGAGAAATTGAGAGATTTTTTTTCGAAGGCAAATTACACCGGTAGTATTTATATTTTTATCCTTGCGTTATTTTGAGTTATGTAATTTTAATTGGTTCAATTTTGATCTTGAATTTATAATTTTGATACAATTTAGTTTAATTAATTACAATTGTTAGTATTTTTTTGATGAAAAATAGCCACATAAACGGGCATGTATTATACTTTTATAAAAAAAAAATCATAATTATAGAAGTTAACTTGTAAGTGATATTAAACGAGTCTTAAGTTAACTCTCTAAACAAGCTAAAAAATCCAAATCAAACGAATTTTTTAACCCCAGGTTAATAGTTAAAAAGTCAACCCACTTTCCAAATGAAGCCTATGTGTTTACTTTCCTTTATCTAGGATATATTATAGGTTTGTGTTCTCTCCAGTCCACAAAACAGATTGAATGGAATTCAATGATTTGAACCATTTATTTTATTCAATTATGTGTGTTGATTATTTATGAAAAACTCAAATTCGTCTAATAAAACATATCCGCACACAACAAAAACTAATTTTAAAAATAAACTATCTATATTTTTGAAGATAATTCTGATAAAATCATAAGCTATAATTATCGGATTTATCTGATTCTTTTTATGAATGATCTACTCGTATAATCAAATAAAATAAATCTAGCAGTTTCTCTCTCTACATGAGAGCTGGTCTACCTTAGGGTTTTTCTGGGTTCCTTCTCCCTCCCTTTCCTCTTCCTCTTCCTCGATCTTGCCTTCTGGTTTCTCCCCTGTTTCTGCTTTGTGCTCTATGAGCCTTTTTCCCCCTCTTTCGCGAGGGCAATAGACATACCTGGTTTGAATGATATTATTACCATTGATCTTGAGGAGGGCACGGATGAGAGCACCGATAATTCCACTCTTTGTCTAGTTGGGAAACTTATTACAACAAAAATTATGAATAAACAAGCTGTATCCAGAATCGTTCAGAGTGCTTGGAAGACAAGGGCAGAAGTTGCTATCTCTCCCTGAGCCGATAATACTTTCCTTTTTTGTGTTGCGAATGACGAAGATAGGAACCTCATCCTTCAACATGCTCCTTGGTCTATCATGGGCAAATTGTTAGTCCTGTAACCTTTCTCAGCTGGTAAAGCTGTTTCTGAATTGGATTTTTCCTTTTGCCCTTTCTGGGTGCAAGTTCAGGGTCTTCCTCTAGAGAAGATGACTCGACGGAGTGGTTAGATCATTGGTGGCTCCATTGGCACACTCATTGGGGTTAAAGCCCTCATACATGGACTCCTCTTAAACCACAGTTTTTTCAGGATTAGGGTCGAGATTAATGTTACGTACCCAGCCACTCCCTAGAGGCTTTATGCTTAAATGACAAAACCAATCATCCTTAGAGGTGCAGGAACTTTGGGTTTCTTTCAAATACGAGTGACTTTCAAATTTTTACTATGCTTGTGGACGTATAGGCCATGAAAGTAGCAGCTGCAGATTTGTCACTCATGAAGTCAGTCGAAGGTCTAGTTATGGCCTTGATCTCAAGACCGGAGTGGGTAGAAACCTGGGCCTCTCAGCAGAGTTTATCCATACACAAGTGAATGAGATAGAAAAGCATCTTCGACCTCATCTCAGGTGTAACCCAGCCCCTTCGCCGAAAAATGAGGCGGTGAAGGGTGTGGGTTCAGATAGTGGTCAGGACAGTACTATGGTAGGGGTGGCGCGACAGGTCTCACCCTCACTGGGGCATGCTGCGAGGACATTGCACATAGTCTCGCCTCCGAATCCAACACGTGGCGTGGAAGGAAAAGCTGCTGAATTGCATGTACCTTCACAAGTTCATTCTTTGTCCCATTCTAGGTCATCTTCCCAGGTATCACGCTCACTACCCCTTTTGGCTATTTCTAAGGTTGGGCCCAATGCCCCTGTGAGGGCCTCTGCTTATAGGCCAAACTATTTTGTCACAGAGCCCTTGAAGGATACCCTAACTTCTTTAAGTGGCCCATCTTCTTTCCTCTCTAAATGCCCAACCCAATTTAATGACCGCAGCCCTTCTCCTAGCCCGTCCTCTTCACCAACACATTTAACCAGCCCACCTCCCACATCCAGGCCTTTGACCCTAGTTAAAGCCCATCACCCCATTCTTGATACTGCCCTAACCAATGCTTTTGGTGAGTTATCCTTAAAACAGAAAGTTGGAATTAACCACCACCTAGCTCCACAGTCGTCCAAGCTTCAAAAACATGATATGGCTCCCTCTCTGAAACTTAATCTCTTTTTACCCTATTCTCCACCCCTAAACCATAACCCTGTAGCCTCGTTTGCTCGTCATTACTTTAGAAAAGGCGGTGTAGGTAGATTGCCTAAGGGGGGTCAGAAGACGAAAGTCGATCATGGACTCCCTAACTTGTTTGATGTGGAGGTTCGTACTAATAATTCAGTGGGTGTGGAGGAGCTGAATTGTGTGTCTCAAGTGCCGAGTTCACTTCCAGTTGACGAAGGTTTCTTTGATTTTGATAAGGCTCTGGTGGCTGGCCGTCAACAGCCACGACAACAATACCGATCATCAGCTAGAACTGTCAGAGGATTGGGCGACCTCTGACAATCCAGATCCTCTGAGGGTTGTGCACAACCTATCGTCCTAGTGTGGTCTTTCTGATGGAAACAAAAAATAAGGTGGGTGTTTTGGAAAGGATTCGATGACGTCTTTAGTTTCTGAATTCTTGTTATTTTGATCCCGTTGGAACTGCTAGTGGTCTGGCTTTGTGGTGGCAAGACGAGGTGGATATTGACATCAGGTCGAAGAACATGGGTATTTTGCGTTGTGTCATTTCAATGCTTAATACCAAATGGCTGGCAACATTCATTTATGCCCCTCCTCATGCTTCTCAACGGAAGATTTTTTGGAATTGCATTCGGCGTATTACCCGGGACAATCAATTACTTTGGCTTTGTATAGGTGATTTTAATGATTATGGGTCGGTTTGGGAAAAAGAAAGGGGTTCAGGCCCCAATTTGTAGAGAATTGAAAATTTTCAGAAAGTGTTGCAAGATTGTGCCTTCATGGATTTAGAATTCAAGGGCCTCGCTTTTACTTGGACGAACTGGTAGGAAGGAGTTGATAATGTCTAGGAAAGGCTAGATCGAGCTGTGGCCATAGTGAGTTAAAGGGAATTATTTCCTTATGCTCAGGTTATCCATGAGGCCCTGATTGGCTTTGACCATTGTCCACTCATTTTACAAGTATACCTCCCTCCTAAAAGGGTTCCGAGGCTATTCAGAATCGAATCCATGTAGATGACTTCACCCCATTGCAAGGAAGTAATCCAGTCTAGATGGAGGATTGATCCTAGAGCTTCCCCCATGTTTAGTCTATGCCAGAGACTAAAGACTTGCAAGGTGAGTTTAAAGGCCTGGAGTATGTGAGAATTTGGAAATAACAGGTCCAGAATTGCTCTTTTGAAAGAACAACTAGTGCAGCTTCAAGTTGTACCTTCATCCATGGAGAATTGCCAAGCTCAACAGCAAATCCAAGATGAACTTGTGGATGTGCTTCAAAGAGAAGAAATGTTTTTACATCAACGGTCACGGGTGTGTTGGCTTCAGTGTGGGGATCATAATTCTGCATTTTTTCATGCTTCCATTACCCAGAGAAGACAAAGAAATCAAGTGATTCAGTTTCTTAATGAGAATGATCAATGGATGACCTCTGATGAGGATATTAATGCGCATCTTCTAGATTATTTCTCTGAGCTTTTCACCAGTACTAATCTAAGACATCTTGATGAGGCTTTGGTTTCGGTTAGGCAATTGGTAACAGCGGATATGAACTCCAAACTGACTAGGCCAGTGATAGATTTTGAAATAAAGGCTGCAGTTTTTCAATTAGGGCCTTTAAAGGCCCCAGGACCTGATGGGTATTTTGGAAGTTCTTCTCAGAAGTACTGGGATGTGATTGGAAGAGAGGTTTGTTCAGCTGTTCGGAGCTTTTTTATCAATGGCTATCTTTCGAGAGAATGGAACCATACCAACTTGGTCTTAATTCCTAAGATCCTGAATCCAGTGAAGCTCACTCAATTCCTCCCGATTAGTCTGTGTAATTTCAATCTGAAAATTATCACCAAGATCTTGGCAAATAGATTGAAGCCTATCCTCTAGAAGATTATCTCCCCGCAGCAGTCGGCCTTAGTTCCTGGGAGGATGATTCAAGACAACATTATTGTTGCTTATGATGCCTTTTACCACCTGAAGCTCAAAAAGTGAGGCAACCATTGCAAGATAGTGGTAAAATTGGATTTTAACAAGGCGTATGATATTGTCCAATGGGATTTTCTACGTGTAATTTTGATCAAAATAGGGTTTGGTCCTGTGTGGATTCAGTGAGTCATGGCAGTTGTCACCATGGTTTCTTTCTTGGTGTTTGCCAACGAAGTAAAGGGGGCCTCCTTCATTCCTACTCAGGGGCTCCGACAAGGGGATCCTCTGTCCCCGTACCTTTTTGTTCTTATTGTTGACGCCCTTTCTCTCACTCTTTCCAATGGAAATTATGGACACCATCTTGAGGACTTAGTCTTGCGGCTGGGCTGCCCCACTTTATCCCACATTTTGTTTGCGGATGATGTCCTTTTATTTGCTCAAGTGAGTCGTAGGGAATGTCAAGTGCTATAATCTATTTTGGATACATAATGCAAAGCCTCTGGTCAACTTGTCAGTTTTGAGAAATCAAGCATTGTTTTTTCATCTAATACGTTTGAGTATGAGAGGCTTAATGCTTGCACTATTCTGGGAATCTCTCTTACTCTACACGACACTTCTTATCTCGATCCTCCCTTCTGCTAGGGTAGTTCCAAATCTGATGCCTACTCCTTCCTTATTGATAGAGTGCTTCACAAGATGCAAGGTTAGAAGCATAACTTGTTATCTCAAGCTGGCTGTGAAGTCCTTCTTAAGTCGGTTGTGCAAGCTATCCCAGCCTATGCTATGTCATGTTTTGCTCTTTCAAAAAAATTCAGCGATAAACTCAACTCGTATATGAGCAAGGTTTGGTGGAGAGGAGATCCAAAAGAAATTGGCATTCATTGGGCCAGTTAGGAGAGACTATCTATTGCTAAATCTCAGGGAGGGATGGGCTTTCAGGACTTTAAAGCTTTTAATCTTGCTCTCCTTGCAAAGCAAGCATGGAGATTACTCAAATTCCCCAATTCCTTCTATGCTCGGATCTTGAAAGGTGTTTATCACCTACATTCCAACATTATTTCGGCAGGTAGAGGCAGATGGGCCTCGTGGGCTTGGTCCAGCATTATGCAAGGCAGGGACATTCTTCTCAAGGGGCTTCGATGGTAGGTTGGAGATAGCACTTCTATTAATTTTTTGGAGGACAAGTGGGTTCCCTTATCTGCAGACTTTAAGATTCAGTCCCTCAAGCCCCCGGGTTGTCATGTGCAGAAGGTAGCGAAGGTCATAACTTCGTCTTGAGTGAAATGGGGTCACACTGCTCTTCAAGCCTTAGTTGCACAGGAAGATGTTTGTTAAATTCTAATCATCCCTATATCTTCAGAAGGCAAATGTGATTCCCTGGTTTGGCACCATACTAGTAAAGGTGAGTTTGAGGTCAAGAATGGGTATCAGGTGGCTATTATGGACCAACCTAATGCTACCAATTCAATGGCGCCCTCCTCTACCGTGCCTCCGAAGGGTTTCTGGAAACTGATTTGGTCTCTTAAGGTTCCTCCTAAGATTAGGAATTTTTGGTGGAGAGTCTGTTGCAATAAACTAGCCACAAAGGAGAACTTGTTTAGATGTTGTTGTGTTGATTCAAAATTGTGCCTCGTTTGTCTTGCCCATACGGAATCCATCGAACATCTCCTGTTTCAGTGCAGTTGGACTCATGCCGTTTGGTTTGGGTGTGATCTGGGTTTTCGCGCTGGGAATGGGCCTATTGATTCAGCGTTGCAATGGACTGTGTCCATGCTGACGAGCTATCCCAATGTGAAGGAGAGAAAGATTTTGCTGGAGAAGATTGCCACTATAAGGTGGTACATATGGCGAGCTCGAAACTACTGGGTATTTAATTCCTCTTGGCCTGATTCATCCTTAGTCGTCAATCAAGCCTCTGCCTCCTGGAGGGAGTTTAATCGGGTTATCAACTCAATCATAGAGTCAAACCAAGAAGAGCCAGCCTCTTCAGCTAGTTGTTCTAAGTGGAGTTGCCTAGTTCCTGGATCTGTGAAGATTAATTGTGATGCAAGTTTCTTTATCACGGATAATCAAGTTGCCTTGGCTGCTATTATGAGGGATGACCGCGGATAGGTTATGGATGGGATTGTTTCTACCATTTTTGTTGCGTCTGTCCAGCAAGGGGAAGCTTCTGCAGTGTTTTTAGCCTGTCGGTTTGCTCAAGCCATGGGCCTTTCAAACGTCCAGGTGGAGAGTGGCAATAAGAGTATTATTGAGCTGTGTGTTTCAGAGTTGGTTCCGCCATGGGATTATAGTGCATGTGTCCATGATATTAAGGCTCTGTGCTCTTCTTCTAGTATTTCCTTTTCTTAGGTTCCAAGGGATGCAAATCATGTTGCCCATTAGCTTGCTTCTAGCCATCTTAAGGGCAGTCTACCTTTGGATTGGGTCAGCAATCCTCCTGGCTTTTATTGCGTTTGATGATTGTGGATTCTTCTTTGTAGCCCTAGGGCATTTACTAGTTCAAAAAAAAAAAAAAAAAAATCAAATCAAATAAACGATTCATTGGTGGACACAAGGAGTGGCGGGTAAGGGCCAACAACCCCCCCCCCCAAAAAAAAATTTTTGGAAAATTGGATTTTCATCATGCAATTTTGAATATTCACTACAAGAAAAAGCACTGTTGGCGACTAAAAAATCACATTTTGTCGCTGAAAGTATAGCATTTGGCGACTAAAAATGCATTAGTAGCCAAAAGTATAGGTTTTGGCGACTAAAAATCTATTTGGTCGCCAATATATGGCTTTTAGCGACTAAAAAAAATTTAGTAGCCAAAAGCAAGGCCTATTAGCGACTAAAAAAAATTTAGTAGCCAAAAGTGAGGCATTCGGCGACTAAAAATGTGTTTGGTTGCCAAAAGTAAGGCTTTTACCGACTAAAAAAATTTTAGTAGCCAAAAGTAAGGCCCTTTGGCGACTAAAAAAAAAATAGTAGCCAAAAGTGAAGCATTCGGCGACTAAAAACATGTTTAGTAGCCGACAGTGAGGATTTTCGGCGACTAAAAAGAAGTTTAGTCGCCAAAAGTGGTAATTTTAGCGCGGGAAATTTTTTTTTAACGACTAAAAAATAATTAGTAGCCAAAAGCATAGAATTGGCTACTAAAATTATGTTTAGTCGCCAAAAGTGGTGTCCTTTTTTTTTTCTACTAAATAATTTATTTTTACATAAATTATGTTCAATAAAAAATAATTATGTTTATATATATACTTTGATATTAATACGGGTCTAAGTACTATATAAATAATATATGTTGCATATATAATCATATGATGTTATGGAGGTGTAGTGGAAGGATTGTGTTGTATAAAGTTTATGGTGTGGGAGGTTGATGGTTCGAATCTTTACAAGAGCAAAGTGTAATTTTTTTTTTTTTTTCGGAATGAGCTTTTGGTGACTAAATCTGTTTGGTCGTCGATTCATTGAGTATTAGCGACTAAAGTTTTTGTCAGTAAATGTATAATTTAAAAAAATATAATTGACTATTGGCGACTAAAAATTTAGTCGCCAAATGTATAATTTAAAAAATATAATTGACTATTGGCGACCAAAGTTTTGGTCGGTAAATACTTGCTTTTTGGCGACTAAAAGCTTTTTAGTCGCCAATACCTTTCCCGACCGTTTTCCAGCGACCAAACCGGCGACTAAAAAATTTAGTTGGGGAAACTTAAAAACCGACTTTTGGCAACTAAAAATTAACTTTTGGCGACTAAAAATTTAGTCGCCAAATGTGTTTTTTCTTGTAGTGATTTATAAAAGAAATTTGCATTTTGGCCCCTTCAATATATATATAATTTTAGTCTAACCCTTCCAAAATCTAAATAATTTTACTTTCGCTATCCTAAATTTTGAAATTTTCATTATTTTCATGCAATTTTTAGTAATTATAAAATAAATTAGTATTTTAGTTATCCCAAACATTTGAAAAATCTCATTACTTTCATGTCATTTTGAGATTGTGTAAAATAAATTAATATTTTGATTTTCAAAATCTATATAATCTTACTTTAATTCCTCTAAAATTGAAATAATTTTTCTTTAGTACCCCATTTGCACAATTTCTACGTCTGCCACTGATTCAGATCTTTAAAATGAGACTTATTTGATTCTTTTTATGAATGATTTACGTGTATAATCAAATAAAATAAATGATTCATTAGTGGACACAGGGGGTGGCAGGTGAGGGCCACTACCCCCCTCAACTTTTAGAAAATTGGATTTTCATCATGCAATTTTGAATATTTATAAAAGAAGTTTGCATTTTGGCCCCTTCAAAATTTATGTAATTTTACTCTAACCCTTCCAAAATCTAAATAATTTTACTTTTGCTATCCTAAATTTTGAAAATTTTCATTATTTTCATGCAATTTTTAGTAATTATAAAATAAATTAGTGTTTTAGTCATCCCAAACCTTTGAAAAATCTCATTACTTTCATGTCATTTTGAGATTTTATAAAATAAATTAATATTTTGATTTTCAAAATCTATGTAATCTTACTTTAATTCCTCTAAAATTGAAATAATTTTTCTTTAGTCCCCCTTTTACACAATTTCTACGTCTATCACTGATTCAGATATTTAAAATGAAACTTGTGATGGAATTCTCTCCTCCCGAGTCCATGAGAGAAATGAACTAATAATATGAAGTAATAATACTATGGAGTAGAGATCAACCTAACAGTTGGACGAAATTGGTGTCTCACATCTTCCCATCATCTCGTACCTAACTTCTCATCATTTTGCTCAAAACAATTTTGATCCTCTGGTAAAAAGATTGAAAAGGAGATTAAATTTTTTTTCTTTTCTGTTCTTTTTCAAAAAGGGGCAAAAAATGAAGAAATCAAGTTTAAGAAGGTGAGCACAGAGAAGAGACCCATTTCATAAATAAAAATGAAAATAAAACAAAAATCACAGGTTATTATTACCTTTAGAACCCACTTGCGCTGAGATTGTCATGTCATCTGTGAGGTAGAGTAGAGCTGAGTGTTTCAATCTGAATAAGAATATGTTTACTGAAACTCTCTTCTTTCTTGCTTCATTTGGGTGCTGCTCTACGCTCAAAGACACAACAAAGGAAAACAAAGCAAAGTAATAATTATCATATAAGAGCATCTTCCATAGTTGATTAAGAATCTAATGGTGCAGGTAACAAGCATTTTTTTTAAAACAAATTTCAATGCATTTGTTAACTTGTTTGTTAATTAGTCGGGTTAGTAGGCGAATTCAAAGTTATCTTTATTTTTATTTGTGAAGAGCACAATAACCTAGGATCATGGAATTTTATTTTGAAATTTACCTCAAAAAAGATATGTATAGTATAAATTTAAAATTAGTAAAATGTGAGACATACCTAGACTGAATGTGGTCCTTAAACACACTTTCTAAAATATTTTATGAATATATAATATTATTGTTTTTCTAATGATCATTTTGCGCATCTCCAACAGTTATGACAAATTGCACTAATCTTCGTTTGGCAACATAAGTTTGTAGCAAAAAACTAATTAAAATAGTAAATTTACAAACGGGGAATGTCAAAATATTTGAAGATTAGGGTAGCATATTTGTTTCCAACAGGTGTAACAAATACCAAACTTTCTTATTTTCATTTTTTATGAGTGAATCTTCTAGAGTAATTTTTTGTATAGTTGAATTTTTTTTATTTAAAGTGATTACCATTGTTTTGTTTAGTTTAGTTTAGTTTAGTTTTTTTTTTTTTTCTTTGGCCATATGATAAGATGTTAAAGGGTTAGAAAGTTAAATTATAATGAAAGGGTTGCAATTACTTCATTTACTTGAACCCTTGTAAGGTCTCGGTGTCCCACATCGGGAATGAAGAGAGAGTTTCTAGGCTATAAAAGTAAAAACTTGGACCTTTGTGTAGCATCGAGGCATTTTCCCAAGTAGTGAAATCCCTAGCAGAACTCCTCAATTAAGCGTGCTTAGGCTAGAGTAGTTCTGAGATGGGTGACCCACTGGAAAGAATAAATTCGTGCGGGCGTGGCCCAAAGCAGACAATATCAGTAGAATAGTTCTAGGATGGGTGACCCATTGGGAAGAACAAATCCGTGCGGGCGTGACCCAAAGTAGACAATGGGTGACCCATTGGGAAGAACAAATCCATACGGGCGTGGCCCAAAGTAGACAATATCGATGACATGTGAAGAGTTGGGACCTTACAACCCTCAACCTTTGACCTTCTCTCTCTTTCAAAAAATAGTAATGTGAACTACTAGGCCAAATATTCTCTCGATTATCATCATCATTGCAGCCTTAATTTTTATAAAATAAAAAATTACTAAAAAATTATGGACTCAAACTATTTAACAAATTTTTGTTACTTTTATGTGTACTTTTTGGAAAATTGATACAAAACAAAAGTTAGCAGAAAATATTTTGCATGATCAATGGAAAACAAACATATTTACATAGAAAATGTTTTCCACTTTTAAAATGTAGAAAATATATTAAAGACTAAAATTTTGTCAAAGTCACCACACCGCCGCCACCACCACCACCATCCTCACCATGGTCACCGCGAGCATCACCGTTACAATCACCGCCACCATTGCCCTACCACCATCACCAAACATAGAAAAATATTTTCTTCGGAAAAAATTTCTGAATTTTTTTTTTTGGTAAAAAATATTTTTTTATTAGAAAATATTTTTTGCTCAAATAAGCAAATTGTTACTTAACAAAAAACAAACATCACATAATTTTTTTTTTCTTTCACAAAATCAACTTTTCTAACTCAAGTTTTTAACTTTTAAAAAAATTAAAATTAAATAAAACTAACCCCAAATCCACCCTAACTATTAAAAATACTTTAAAGGATAAATTATACTGATCACTTGTGTTATTTTAATTCCTATAGTTTTAATTAGCTCAAATTTGATCCTCTTAATTTTAAAATTTGTATCAATTTGATTCAATTGACAATGTTATTAGTCTTTTTGAGAGAAAAATTTTATTGAATTAGTTAAGATTAAATTACAGAGTTAATCAAGTTTATAATTTTGTCTTTAAAAGCATGAAACATGATATTCGTGTGTGTATTTGTCATAAAAAAAAATATTAATAATTGAAATCAATTAGACTAAATTAAAAATTGAGATGAAGTAAAAAAATTAAATTTAAAATCAATTTAATTAAAATTATAAAGTTTAAAATAATATAAAAATCAAATTACAAAAATGAGCAGTGTAATTTGTCCTACTTTAAAATGGACTGGTCTATTAACTTAACTTTTGAATACCGAATCAATTTTAAATTTTTATATAGATATGCATTTGGATTTGGTCAAATGATCAGCCTGCCTTAAAATCAAAACATGTTGAAAAACGATCCAAGAAAGGGGTTCCACCAGCTGTCAGCATTGCATTACTGGCCCCAGTTATACGTATAAGTTGGTATATTAATTAGGGTTTGGTTATGGTGTGCAACTTACACCTTACACCTTACACTTAAGTGAAAAATTAAACCTTACACTTATACTTTTTTTGAAGTTGCACACCATATGCAACCCACTTACACCTTACACCTTACACTTACACCTTATACTTATACTTACACTTTTTGTGTAAGTGACACATGGTGTGCAATTGCACACTTAAGAAAAGTCCTATTAATTAATATATATTATGATATTATTATTTTAAAATAATAGATCTTATTTATTATACAAATTATAAGATCCAACATTTTTAAAATTATATCATATTATTTATTAATATATTAATTAATATATCAATTAATATGTATAATTTTACTCTTTGGAAAGCCTTGGACAGATTCTAGGACTTTAAGGGTGGGTTTGGGAAGTGGGTTGGCTTTTTGGCTTTTTTGGCTATTTTAGCCTGGGCTTAAAAGCTTGGTTTGGGAAGAGCTTTTTAGCTTTTTGGCTTTTTTGAGTTTTTTTGTGAGAGAATAGTGTAATGATTATGGGTTGGATGTGATATTTTATTTTTTTAGGGTTAAAATAGCCTGTTTTGTCTTTTGTGGCTATTTTAGCCCCAACCCACTTGACAGGCAGATAGAATAGTAAGAAAAAGACAGAACAAAATTAGAATATTTGGGAAGGGTAAGACCATGTTCTACTCCAACCTGAACAATTATTCAATATTTTTGAAATAAATTTAAATGATACGTTAAATTAATAATTAATTGATCTAAATTATTAGATTTATTATTTTGGTATTAAAGTTTTAGAGAACGAAATTTTAAGTGTAAATTTATAAATTGAATAATTTATCCTCAAACTTTTAAAATTGTGTATATCAAATTATTTTAAAAGCTTAGATATAAAATTGACACATATATAAATTTGTCATTTCTAAAAAAAAAAAAGACACTTGATATATCAAATTTATTATTTTATTAATTTTAGTTCAAACTTTATTTATTTTAACATTTTCTAACACTTTTTATAGGTCCTTACTATTAAAATAATAAAAATAAAATAATTAAACATCTTCTTTTGCTATGTCAAAATTAGCAATTATTCAAGACATGTTAAATGCCATCTCACTTTTGCGAATCTTGATAATCTCCATTCTAAAATTATAATGGTGGATTTCCATTGTATTATCTAAGAGTTTGCAATTATTCTTTTTAAAATTAAAATAGTGATAAATTCTCATGATTATTTCACAACTCTTAAATGATATAATGAATATCATCCATTACAACCATATATAATGGAGATGCTCTAAATAAACCACCTCTTTTTTTAATTTTTTTTTTAATCTTTAGTAATCTTTCTTGAAATTATGCCAAATTTTTTTTTCTTTTATAGGTTCATTTTGTGTAGATAAATCTAAAATGTAAGGGTGTGTTTGGTGCAACTTTGAAAACTTAATTCCACCCCTCTATTTGTATACGTTGTTTGGATGGAATTTTGGAATTGTGATTCCATCACACATTTGAAAATATATTTTCTCTTTCTTGTTTGGCTACTCTTTCTCTTTCGTGTTCTCCATTCTGAAAAGCAGAAGAGTTTTGAATTTTGGTCTATCCGGACATCCCCTTGGACGTCCAGCCGGTTGTCTGACCGAAACAGTATTCGTGTTTTTTTTTTTTTTTGGCACCTGTTATTTTTATATTTTAAATAAAAAATATTTTGGGAATTTTTTAATTTTTTTATGAGTTTTGAATAGAATTTTGGGTTATGTGTTTGGTTATGAGTTGTAAATTTTTGAATTAAATATCATATGTCACATCACTCAATTCAAACTCAATTGAAAAAAATTTCAAACAACAATGATTTAGACCACTAAAAAATACATCACTAATAGCACTAATACATTGGGAATGACAAAAAAAATAATAAAAAAATAAAAACAAGGCATAAAAAGTGGACAGGACCCACTGCCACATCATTAGTGCTCCCTTTAGTGATCCCCTTTTAGTGCTCCCAATCATTTTTCAATTTCAAAACTCATAACCAAACAAAATTTTCGCATTCAAATCATAATTTCAAAAATCACATACTCAAAATACAACTCTATTATCAAATCATAATTCTAAAGTTCTACCAAACGCGACCTAAATTTTTTTTGAAAAATTATATAAAAAATTTTTGAAAAGCCAAAATAAGCACACAAAAAAATCACTAATTTGGGCTTTTTAGGACTTTTTTTGAAATTTATTTGAAATTTTACTTTTCCAACTCGTCTCATCTGTAGTGAACTTTTTTAGAATTTTGAAAAAAAGTTTTAGATTTCTACATTTTACTCGATGAGATGAATTGAAAATTTCAAAAATTCAAAAGAAAATCCAAAAAATACAAAAATAAGCTAAAATTAGTGAACTGTTTTTAGGTTAATTTGGCTTTTTTTAATTTTGTTTTTGAATTTTTAAATGTTTTTTAGTTTTTAAATTTGTTTACACAAGATGGATCCAAAAAGTAAAAAAGTATGTCATAATTTTTAGAAAAAATGTCAAAAAAAAAAAAAGAAAAAGAAAAAGAGGTAGTGTATTTCTAATTTACGACCGAGGAGGAAAGAAGACAGAGACTTTCAATGACCGATTGCTAGGTATGACTAGTGTTGGCTTATTTTTTTTACAAAAAAAAATATCATAAATGCGAGCGTGTCAGTAAGGATTGAAAAATCCTTACAGATTAATTTCAAGCCAATTATCAAGCGATTGTGTTGACGGTTCTTTTGCCTCAATGAAGAGGACTTCAAAATTGTGTAGAGAAAAGAAAAATTAATAGAAGAATGAAGCAGACGGAGAAAGATGATTGAGTGAACAATCAAAATAACAATTACTTACCTCTACTCATATGCTTTGAAAAGGAGTGCATAAAATGCTTCAAAAAGGAAGTGCTGAAAATAAATGCTTCGAAAAGGAAGTGCGTATAATAAAATGCAGGAAATATAAATGACAAGAAAAATATAAATCAATTGTATTTGATTTGAGTTCTGAATCTTTACAATATAGACATGAATGACTATTTATAGGCAAACATTTGTAGGAAAAAACTACCTAAAACTACCCATTCTTCCACCTCCTCCATTTCATACTCCATGATCTTCTATAACTTCCTTCAACCTCCACTTCATGCTTCATGTTCTCTACTTTATTTTTCCATCATCTTTCCACGTATCATAACTTCTCATAACCTCCGAATGAGTAGAAAGGTGTCACATGTCCTGCAATTATATAAATAATAAATAATAAATAATAAAATTACAGATTTATGATCCCAACAACTAGCTGAGTGCAACCCATCAAGTGGGAAAGTAGCTAGTCGAGTCACTAGGAAAGTCGATAATCAAGTCGTTGGTTAAAACACTTGCTATAGCTAGTAAAGTTAAACGTAATCACGCAGTAATGTACGATTAGCTGGGCTAATGGAAGTAAAAGGGCTAGTAGGGCATAAGCGCTAGTCGTCCTCTCTGCTCATCAAGTCAACTTTGCTCTTTGGGATGTGAAACAGCGGTTGAAGTGGACATTTTGAAATGACAGCATTGAAGATATATTTCTATATATACACGGTTACGGTTATCCCGAACTGCATTCTAGAAAAAGTGGTCTGCTTGAAAGAAGGGGCGGGCACTCTTGTGTTTCAACCCCACTATACTATTCATAGTGGTGGGGCACCGTGTACTTACAGCCTCTACGATAAGCAAGTGAATGGGCCAGTGTGTGGCGAAAGGAACATATAATTTGTACTTCCAAAACAAGGCCTAAATTAAAACAAATGACAGGTTAAATATTTGTAAAAAAATCTTTAAAATTTTTACTAAATATAAAAAATAAATATAAATAGTTTTTTAGATTTCTCAAAAATTTCTTTACTTTTGAAGTGAATTTAGGCTAGGAAGGTCTAAAAATTTTTAAAAAAAATTACTAAAATATTAAATATAACAAAAACACAAAATTATAACGGGGGATTAGAATAGTAAGGAAAAGGCAGAATAGCAAGGAAAAGACAGAACAAAATTAGAATATTTGGGAAGGGTAAGACCATGTTCTACTCCAACCTGAACAATTATTCAATATTTTCGAAGTAAATTTAAGTGGTACTTTAAATTAATAATTAATTGATCTAAATTATAAAATTTATTATTTTGGTACTAAAATTTTAGGGAACGAAATTTTAAGTGTAAATTTATAAATTGAATAATGTATCCTCAAACTTTTAAAATTTTGTATGTCAAATTATTTTAAAAGCTTAGATATAAAATTGACACATATATAAATTTGACATCTCAAAAAAAAAACCTTGATATATCCAATTTATTATTTTATTAATTTTAGTTTAAACTTTATTTATTTTAACATTTTCTAACACTTTTTATAGGTCCTTACTATTAAAATTATAAAAATAAAATAATTTGACATCTTCTTTTGCTATGTCAAAATTAGCAATTATTGAAGACATGTTAAATGCCATCTCACTTTTGCGGATTGTAATATTCTCCATTCTAAAATTATTACGGTGGATTTCCATTGAATTATGTAAGAGTTTGCAATTTTTTTTTTTAAAAAATTTAAAATAGTGATAAATTCTCATGATTATTTCACAACTCTTATCCATTACAACCATATAATGGAGATGCTCTAAATAAACCACCTCTGTTTTTTTAAATTTTTTTTTTTTTAATCCTTAGTAATCTTTCTTGAAATTACGCCACAAATTTTTTTTTTCTTTTATGGGTCCATTTTGTGTAGATAAATCTAAAAAGTATTTTTTTTTTTTTTTTGAAAAATTCTATAAAAAAATTTTAAATAGCCAAAATAAGCACAAGAAAATTCACTAATTTTGGCTTTTCAGGACTTTTTTTGAAATTTGTTTAAAATTTTACCTTTTCAGTTCATCTTGTCTGTAGTGAACTTTTTTACAATTATAAAAAAAAGTTTTAAATTTCTAAATTTTACTCAACAAGATGAATTGAAAAATTAAAAAAATACAAAAAATACAAAAAAAAAAAAGAAGCTAAAATTAGTGAACTTTTTCAACTTAATTTGGCTTTTTTAATTTTATTTTTGAATTTTTAAATTTTTTTAACTTTTTAAATTCATCTACACAAGACGGACCCCAAAAAGTAAAAAAAGTTTGACATAATTTTTATAAAAAAAATGTCAATAAAGAAAAAAAGAGAGGAAAAAAATAAAAAAATAAAATAAATATAAAAAATAAAAATAAAAAAGGTAGCATATTTCTAACTTCCCCCAGAGCAAATTGTTTGGCTTGTTAAGTGCTTTTTTTGATTTCTTACGAACAGGCTTGTAAAAACATTAAGAGAATAAGTTAACTTTTTGTATTGATAATTTGTACTTCCCAAACAAGGCCTAACCCAACCCACTTTAATGTCAAAGGTCCTCACTAAAAGATTCTAGTGTCAAAAGTCCTACATGTGTTAAATTAATGGGTATTTTTTTATGGATAAATTACACTAATATCCTCTGAAATTTCTATTTAATGCAGACCTTTTCTTTATATTTGAGAAATTATATTTACTCTCTTATCATATTAAAATGTCATATTTGTCCCTTAACTTATATACATATAAAATAATAAAATAATACAGATATTTTGTTCATGTCATTTTAAAAAAAATAATAATCATCTCCTTTGGTTTAACTCACACAAAAAAATTGAGTTTTTTTTATCTTTTTATATTTTTTTATTTCTACTAAATTTTTTTAATATTTTAAGTAATTTTTTTTATTTTTTAGATATACCTAATCTAAATATACATAAGAAATATATTATGTTGTATTTTTTTTAAATTCACAAAATATAAAAAAAAATACAAAAAAAAAAAATCAATACATTATCTTATTTTGTTGTATTCAATGAATTTTTTAAAATGTTTTTTTGTACAAATTTTATACTTTTTTAAATATATCTAATCTACATATAATGGTGAAAATAAAAATGAAAAATTATATTCATATATAAAAATTTATACAAAAAATATCATGAAAAGGGCAAGATGGTTATTTAAAAAATTTTAAGGCATGACATCAGCAATTCAGGGAACAATTTGTAATGAGATTACAAACCTCAGGGAGAGGAATGTAAATTTTGAAATGAGAGGGGGATTTGTATCAAATAAAAATTTCGGGGAGTGTCAGTGTAATTTACCCTTTTTTGATAAATTCTCTTTTAAAGTGTTTTATTCCATCTAACTCATCTTCTTTTTTAGTATTCCATTATTTGACCAAATCACCCTTCTAATTTTTTACACATATTTTCATTTTGAAACTAATACACAATAAAAAAAAAAATATTAATTCCTCATTTCATAGAGAAAATTTCTCTTATTCTATAAAGAAAATATCTCCCTCAATCTAAGAACAAAATATCTCCCTCATTTTATGGAGAAAATATCAAATTGTAAATTTTTACCTTTTTTATAATGTGAAAAATTTTTAAATAACGCAATAAAAAATCTGAACGAAAATCAAAATATAATGTGAATATTTACAGTAAATAACAAACATACAACTAACTTTGGAAAAAACAAAACACATATTAAAGTACAATGTGAATGCTCATAATAAACAACAAACATACAACTCAAAACTCATACCAAAATGCAACGTGAATGTTCATAGTTTACAATTACCATACAATTAGTCTTAAAAAAAATAAACTCATATTAATGTGAATATTTATACTGCAATATGAAAATATAAAATAAAATTGAAAAAAGTGAAAATCGACTATTTTGATTGTTTAATGATAACAAAAATAATTGTTCAACCAACAAGCATAGTAACAAAAATAATAAACATGCAACTAACTTTCAAAAAAATAAAGTTCATACCAAAATATAATGTGAATGTTTATAATTTACAATTAACAATGTGAACATTTATACTACAACGTGAAAATATAAAATAAAATTTTAAAAAATGAAAATCAACTATTTCAATTGTTTAATGGTAGATGGTTGTGGGTGGATTGAGCATTGTTGTTCTTATGAGGGTGTGCTCTGTGATGGTCTAGTAGTCTGATATGTTGGTCTATTTTGTTAACGTTGATATGGTGTTTGCTATGCCCGGCTAGTGCTCTATTGTTGATGTGTTTGTTTTGGTTACTAAGCTAGCAGATGCATTGGTATGCTAAGTTCTGCAAATTTAGTTGGTTGATGCTGGTCTGATGCTTAGATCAGATTATGTTATCAAGTGTATGGAATTTCGTTCTGGGCAGTGCATCTGAGTTTTTGCATTTGTGAGCACTGCTGCTGTGTCTTGTCTTTGTTGGGGTTGCTGATGTGCTTCTGATGTAGCTAAGTTTGCTGGACACAACAAAAGGTGCCGGGTGGTTGCAATTTGGGAATGAGGTAGTGGGTTATTGGCCAACCTCCTTGTTCTCGTACCTTGTTGATAGTGCTTCAGTGATTCAGTGGGGACGAGAGGTGCTGAACTTTGCGTCAGGTGGACAACACACTACCACCCAAATGGGGAGTGGCCATTTCCCTAAAGAAGGGTTTGGCAAAGCTAGTTATATCAAGATGCCTGGTGATGCCTGGAGTACTCAACAATTTGCTGAAAGGTGAAGCTTGGCTAGGCTGCTTGGAGTTGGGAGCTTCTATCTATGGATGTGCTAATGAGCACAATGTAACGCCCTGAATTTCTAGCCCAAATGATAATGTAACAATCATGGCTCTTTCAAGAAAAACCGAATATAAATCTCCAAACTTACATTACATGATACAATAGTTCTTCATGCAACAATACATTAATCCAACAACAAGTAAATAAACAAATAAATACTCCCAAAGGTTTACAAGTTTCCAAGGCTTGAGCTTGGTTACACAAAACGGTTATTCAAACTCACACACATACAGCCTTTGGCTTACACACAGAGTCATAGCACAATGAGAGTCTCGTACTCTCAACACACATTTCCTCGTCTTTAGTTAGGCGGCATCACTACATCTTTTCCTGCACAAAAATCCCGTAGGGTGAGCATAAAGCCCAGTAAGAAATCCTTAACAAAGTATATACATTTTATGCAAGTCTCAAGAGATTAAATGCATATGCCATGCTATGCCCTTTTGAAAGAAAATCACATCTTCATCTTTGAAAACTATCATGCTCAATGATGTCATGCAATTTTTATTCTTCAAAACTTAACAATTCATTTCAAGAGCGGTAAGATCATCTCCAACGGTGAACCAAACCCAGCATCAGATTTAAATTTTGATGAAAAACTCACTTTTTCACGCTCCAATGGTTGCACCAAAGTCATACCAAAATGAGAATTCAGCAAACAAAACATCAAACTGAGAACGAGATACAGATTTCACCAAATCACTGTTACTGACCGTTGAAAGAGGTACACCGGTCAACCAACCGGTTGCCCGGCCGGTTGACCAACCGGGCGACCGCTTTCCTTTACAATTGGTGGGTTCAAACTGGTCAAAAAAAGGTTCAAACAGGTAAAAAAATATATATATATATTTTTGCCTACCCGGTTGACCTTGGCATCTGAGAATGAAAGCTGTGAATGAAAGCTGTCTGTTATCGTGGATTCATTTGATTGCTTGATATGAATTGTTTAAAGAAACAATTCTTTAATGCTTTGGTTGTTTCATGCCAAACTGAGTTGGTTGTTTGGTTGTTTCTGAGCATTAAACAATTGTTTCTGAGCATAAAATATTGGTTGTTTCATGCCAAAGCTGAGAATGGTTGTCGGCGACTGTTTCTGAGTTGTTCTCCAACGTGAACCAAACCCATGTTGAGAAACAATTGTTTAAACAATTGGTTGTTTCATCATTTGAAACAATTGGTGGGTTTTCATCATTTTACATCATTTGAAAAAATATTTACGCTTACAGGTCGACCAACCGGTTGACCCACGAGATTTGATGATGTACCGTTGGAGTGAGTGGTATCAGATTTGGTGAAATGGGTCATTTTTTACTCAGATTTGGTGAAAAATCTGATTCACCGTTGGAGATGCTCTAAATACGACTCTGGTAATCCCTAGATCGATGTCTGCAAGTAGACTATACAAGTACTACCAATTTGTCATTTTTACCGGTATTAACCGAAAGGCTCGACACCTATCTGCACGGGTTTTCGGTCTTTCACCCCGAACTCTCAGACCAACTTATTCAATATCATCTACACCACCTATCAAGACTTACCAACGTATTTACCCCAAAACCATTTCATGAAAACTTGTTTCTCAACATTCTTTTCTCAATGTAAGTTTTCAAATGAACTTTCAAAATTTAATGTATTCAAATGAATTGTTATGCTACTAACACAATATGAATATAAATATTTTTATTCCAATTCATCATCCAAGGAATGACACAATTCCCTCTTCTCAAGTATCCTCAACAATTAGTCATTTCAAGACTATTTCAACGTTTTAAACAATAATTTCCAAAATAAACAACAATTCTCATATTCCCTGAAATTCATCATTTATATAAATACAAATAAGAAATTTTCCAAACATTCATTTATTTTGACACACAAAATAAATATAACAATATCATTCATGAATTTTCAGTCACTTTTAAAAAAAATTCTAAATTCTAGGTTTTCTCACCAAAACTATACAACTCAAATATTTTGAAAGAAAACTTTCCAAAATCATCTTTTCTTCAATCAACGAAGATCAAAACCCATAAGATCATTTTAAAAGAACAAGAGACAAACCCACTTTCAAAATCGCTTAACTTCTTGAATCAACAATCAATTTTCAAAGCTATCAAAAGATGATTTCGAAAATCATATAGATCTTGCAAAAATATATATATAATTCTAAGAAAATCCCTACCTCAAGTTTTGAAGAAAAAATGAGATGAAACCCCCAAAATCAACAGTGTCGAAACTCGATCTTCACCGCACATAACGAAACCCTCGAGAAGTTAACCAACTTTGATGAAGAACCTATGGCAGAACTCTAATGGATCTTCAGAAATCAAGGTTTTGATTCAATTTGGCGTAGGGAAATGTAGAGAGAAGGGAGAGGAAAGGGTTTTTAGAGAGAGAGAGATATACAAAAGTGATCTGAAATATCAGATTCACGAGCTGATATAACATGGTCCGCTCGAGCGTGGAAAGCCCCGCTCGAGCGTCGAATACACTTTTCTAGTACTTTTGCAGACATGTCAAACTTCTGGAACCAAACATTCTCCGCTCGAGCGCATAAACGGCCGTTCGAGCGAACAAGCAACTTCGAATGCATTTTGCATTTTTGCTTCGACAAGCTGACTAGGCAACTCAACCCCCGCCAGAGCGCTACCCTTGGACCCACCAAGGGACGCTGCCCCCTGGACCCTCGCGAGCTGGCCGAGCAGCTCGATCCCCGACATACTTAGCGAAGTGGAAAAATTGGGATCGCTACAACCTTCCCCCCTTAAAGAATTTCGTCCCCGAAATTTCAAATCAAACTACCCAAACAAAGGGTTTCTAGCGATCAAAACCACACTATTTCATTTTCAGATCACAATACTAACTCTCAACCAAATTCTACCATTTCCACCATGGTTATCTCATTAACAACAACCTCTCAAATACGCATAAACATGAAATTTCCCAAAAAGTAATGGCAACTCTAAACAACCTTATGCTTAAAACAACAATGCACATATCAACATGTGGTTAACAACTTTAAATACGTTTCCCTCAACACTAGAGAATATTACAAAGAAAAGCAACTTAAGCATTTTCAAATAAATCCGGATATTTGGAGCGGACTTCTACCTCCCGTTCCCACGTCGCTTCTTCAACCCCATGGTGTCTCCACAACACCTTTACCAACGGTATAGTTTTGCCCCGTAGCACTTGCTCCCGGGTATCTAATATTTGAACCGATCGTTCTTCGTAAGAGACATCCTCATCTACCTCCAAGTCAGCCCAATCAAGCACATGAAAATGGTCGGGTTCATACTTCCTAAGCATAGCTACATGAAATACGTTGTGAACTCCCGAAAGTTGTGGCGGTAAAGCTAACCGGTATGCCATTTCCCAAATTCGCTCTAAGATCTCAAAAGGCCCAATGAACCTTAGAGATAATTTACTACTCTTACCAAACCTCATCAAATCCCGCCTTGGTGAGATTTTTAGAAACACATGGTCACCAATTTCAAAAGATAAAGATCATCTCCTCTTATCGGCATAACTCTTTTGTCGGCTTTGGGTCGTAGCTAACCTCTTCCGAATGAGAACAACTTTCTCGGTTGTCTCTCTAACAATTTTTGGACCCAATAACGGTGCATCACCCACTTCGGCCCAACAAACCGGTGATCTATAAGGTCGGCCATACAATGCCTCAAATGGTGCCATCCCAATACTAGCTTGGTAACTATTGTTGCAAGCAAACTCAATCAATGGTAAGTGCCTTTCCCAAGGCCCCTTAAAATCGAGGACACAAGCTCTAAGCATGTCCTCCAAAATCTGAATGGTACATTCCAACTGTCTATCGGTTTAAGGATGATAAGCGGTGCTAAGAATCAACTTAGTTCCAAACGCCTCTTGAAGGCTTTGCCATAACCGGGCAATAAAACGAGGATCCCTATCCGACATAATAGTTACAGAGACTCCATGAAGTCGAACTATCTCTCTAATGTACAACTCTACCAAGCATTCAACTGAGTCGCTGGTGCACATCGGAATGAAATGGGTAGACTTAGTCAGCCTATCAACAATCACCCAAACGGCGTCATTGCCTCGTTGTGTTCTAGGAAGCCCAACTACAAAATCCATGGTAACACGCTCCCATTTCCACTTGGCTATCGGCAAGGGTTGTAACAAACCCGCTGGTCTTTAGTGTTCGGCATTCACTTGTTGACAAGTAAGGCACTTCGATACAAATAAAGCGACATCCCGTTTCATACCCCTCCACCAAAACTAACGACTAAGATCATGATACATTTTAGTGCCTCCTGGGTGTACCGCAAGGCGTAAGTGATGAAACTCCCAAAGTACTTCCTCTTTACAAGATTCTGGTACAAACAAATGGTCTAGGTAACGTACACTCAGATCCGAGTGAACGTTCAAACCTTTCTCTTCCTTCCCATTGGAAATCTTAACACAGATTGATTCCACATCACGGTCTCCTCGTTGTGTCTCTACGACCTTACTAACCAAGGTAGGTTAAGCATTCAAAGTAAACAAGGTAGCACTCTCTCCGGACTCACCCAAGTGCAAATCAAACTTGCCAATAACATCTAGCATACCCCATTCCTAAATGGCCACACTTGCCAAACTACTCACAGTTGCCAAATTGCTCACAGATTTTCGACTTAAAGCATCGGCCACCACATTGGCCTTCCCTAGATGATAGTGTAGCTCAAAGTCATAATCCTCCATAAATTTCATCCACCTCCATTGTCGTAAATTCAAGTCTTTTTTAGAAAACAAATACTTTAGACTCTTATGATCGGAGAAGATTTCAAACTTCTCACCGTATAAGTAATGCCTCCAAATTTTCAAAGCAAAAATCACCGCTGCTAATTCTAGATCATGAGTGGGGTAATTTTTCTCATGAGTTTTCAATTGTCGTGAACCGTAGGCCACAACTTTTCCCTCTTACATCAAGACACAACCAAGTCCAGCCCCGGACGCATCACAATAGACAGTGTAATTCAAACCCCCTTCCGGAATTATCAAAACCGGTGCGGTAGTCAATCTAGGCTTAAGCTCTTGGAATGACTTTTCACAAGCCTCACTTCACACAAATTTGATAACCTTTCTAGTCAACCTAGTCAAAGGTGCAGCTAGTCTAGAGAAGTCCTTAACAAAACGTTGATAATACCCCACTAATCCCAAGAAACTCCGGATTTCAAAAACATTCTTGGGTTGTTCTCAATCCTATTGTAGATGCGCCCTTGGGCCTCATGCTACAGTTCGGACTCAAGTGTCACGGTTCTTAATCTGATCTCACAATGTGCGATGTGAGATTGATAAATCACCAAAGAGTCCAAATCCGGCAAATCGTTTTTGGAAAACTGATTTTTGTAAAGAAGTGCCAAACATGGACTGCTTTGCCAAATACAGAGTCGCCACCTAAATATTTTATTTTTGGGGGAATTTAGAAAACCCTGACTCGTGCCTAAGGCCATGTATCTGTCATCACCAAAGTTGCCTCGACTTGGGAACTTGGGTACGATTGGGGAAGGTCATGCAATGAGCACCCCCGCTCGTCCGATCAAAGATCGGCCACTACTAAACATGATATCTTGTTTTTGAAAATACATGCGTTCTTATTCTGGTTAATTAGCTAGGATTACTATGTGATGCGCACAACACACAAGTATAGACTAGATCGCCTAATTTGGAACAAAGCATCGCATATCCGTTTGTTTGGAAAATGGTTTGAGGTTTGCTACTCGCAAGTAGGCTAAAACACGGATTTCAATGAATTGATCCAATTCAAGTAATCCAACCTTCACCCACAGGCATTCAAGCAGTTATATCACATAAGCACATAGCCTCATGGCAAGCATGCTATCATGGCAACACTCACACTCATGCATGGATGCTAAAGCATAAACACTTACTGAGTTGTAACGCCCCAACCCTTCACATGCCATCGATATTGTCCGCTTTGGGCCATGCCCGCAAGGAATTGTTCTTCCCAGTGGGTCACCCATCCTAGAACTACTCCAGCCTAAGCACGCTTAACTGGGGAGTTCTAATAGGGATTTCACCACCCGGGAAAAAGCCTCGATGCTATATAAGGGTTAAGGTTTTTACTTTTATAGCCCAAGAACTCCCTCTCCATTCCCGATGTGGGATACCAGGGCCTTACAATCACCCCCCCTTTAGGGCTGCACGTCCCCGTGCAGTAGCCTGCCAGCTCACAAGCCCGCCCACATGCACCGAGAGATGCTAGGGGCCCACACTCGGTACTCTGGAGAGTCGGCTCTGATACCATTTGTAACGCCCCAACCCTTCACATGCCATCGATATTGTCCGCTTTGGGCCACGCCCGCACAGATTTGTTCTTCCCATTGGGTCACCCATCCTAGAACTACTCCAGCCTAAGCACGCTTAACTGGGGAGTTCTAATAGGGATTTCACCACCCAGGAAAAGGCCTCGATGCTATATAAGGGTTTAGGTTTTTACTTTTATAGCCCAGGAACTCCCTCTCCATTCCCGATGTGGGATACCAGGGCCTTACACGACTACTCCGAGCCAAAACAGAAACTAGTTAGTAATCAATGCATGATTCTAGTTCATGTTAAGATGGCTAATGCAACACATGCAAAATGCAACTAGAAATAGGCTCGGCTATCCTAAGATGTCATGTGAAATGCAACACTTGATACATGTATTCAAATTGGGATTGAAATACAATACAGTTAGTATGATGCGCCAAGCCTGGTGCATGCAATACAAATGAATGAATGCACGCATGCAAGCATAAGGTATACTAAACAAAATATGCCCTAATACTAACCATCGTAAGCTAGTAAATAAAAGGGAGAAAGACGTGGGGTTAGAAGACATGCATCACACACACGCACACTTATTACAACAAATGTGCCCTCTCAACGGAGAGTCTGAATAAATAATACAGAACCGACTAATTAACTAACTATTCTAGCTAATTAATTATAACAAAACAAGTTGAAACAAATAACTATTCTAAGTTAACAAAGCATTGAAATGGCCTCATGACGAGGGATGCATGCATGCTCGAGTCACCTCGCTCGGAAATCCATCGCGATGCCCCAACTTGCATCTGTTTGCAACTGTTTTCAGAACACTTCACCAAGCTCCACAAAGCTTCAACTCCACCTAGGAGACCTCTAGGGATGCTGCCGACTAGTTGTTGGGGAGGGAGACCACCTGCAGACCACTTTTCTTGCTGAAAAACCAGAAAAAGTGGTCGGCCTAGTAATATCTTGGTCGGCCGGTTTTCTGTCAAGACTTCTTCCAGTTCTTGTCGCAGAGAGCAAGAAAGGGCATGGCAATTTATTTGCAAGATATGTGTGCACAACCACCCTCCCTATCATTTCATAAGCTCAAGGGAGTGTGATTCTCAACCCTCGGACCACCAATCACGCATCTCGATGCATGATGGCCGAGAGGTGAAGTTGCACAATTCAATATAAAAATGAATGCACAAGTAAACACATAAGGCCTAAACCTCTATCATCTAAGATCAAGAGCGTCGGCGACCGAGAATTGAGGCACGTTTCATCACTTCAAGTATGAAGCGTCCCTCGTTTCTCGTGTTTGGACTAAACACCGATTCCAAACACAATGCAACAAGTGGCATGGAACATCGCATACTCAATACAAGGAACATGCACACTCAATGCTAAGCAACAAAATGGCATACACAATGCGAATGACAACCTAGCATACTCAATGCAAGGTAAGGTGGCATACTCGATGCAATATGACCTAAGCATACACAATGCAAAGTATATGGCATACGTAATGCAATGGACAACATAGCATGCAATCAATCATGTTCAATGGACTTAAATTAAAGTGGACAGACCTCAGCCATACCCAAATAAAGGCCATTGGTGATAAAATAAAGGCATGGAAGTAAGAGAAATGCATGCACGTGTATTAGCTCACCAATTAGGCATAAGAACACAACTCTCAAAAGGCATTGAAAGGATGAAACATGGAGTACAATGGCATATGTTCCAGCACTGAAATGTCATGCTAAATGACTTCAAATCATGCAAACAACTCACATGGTGCATGTGGCAAGGCTTAAGCATCAAAGCTAGTGAAGTGTATTACACTAGAGGCATGCAAGACAATACTCAAATGGCCAAACCAGCCCCAAACAGACCTTATACAGGCCAAAACAGTAGCCAAAATGTACTAGGATGATGGCTTGAAAGGCAAGAAAATGAGGCTCATGCAATGGCTCACAGACAAGGCATAAAGGGGCAACTCTCAAACACATTGAAGGAGTGATAAACATGAGAGTATGGCAAAGATATAAGCTCTGAACTATCATTTAAAATGATGCCAAGGCATGCAAACATCACAAGTATAGCATGGTAGAGGCCTCAAAACTCAAGACTAGTCAAGGCATTTGCACCATAGCTATGCAATGCATGAAGCATATGGCCAATACAACCCAAAACAGTCCTATAGCATGCCAAAACAATGGCAAAACATGCATGGAGCAAAGCCAAAACAAGCTAGCATGAAGGATCAAAACATGGAGTATGTAAGGCCAATAAGGAGGTTTACACTACACCTACCAAAGCCAAGTGTGTGATGACTTAACCAACAAAAATCAGAGTTATGACATGTCAAATGATGGCCAAAAACCTACTGAAATGGAGCCAATACATGCTAGAAAGACATGCTACTTTGCAAGGCTACAAGTAGGTTTACACTACAAGTATAAGAAGCATGCAAGAGGTGACCAAGACAGACCAAAACAGAGTTATGGCAGGTCTGGAAAGTCACAAAAACATGCTTGAAAAGAGCTAACATAAGCCACAAAAAGATGCTACTTTGTAGAGCTAACAAGGCATGGCATGGAGAGACAAGGAGGGGAGGCTATCCCCTCCCATTTGGGACCTCAAAACAAGCTTTTTACCACTAAAAATCCTCTGGATTTCAGTGGTTCTAAGGCCACGAAAATTTGTTTTGAAAGGCCTTAGAAGATGGCTCAAAACCTATACAAGTCAAGGAACAAAAGGGAGGAGACACCTCCTAGCCAAACAAGGCACAAACCAACACTTTGAGGACTGAAAAACAGAGTTTTCTTCAGTTCAAAACCAAGACAAAAATAGTTTAAAAGGGTGGCAAAACAAGCATGCAAGAATGGCCAAGATAGTGTACAAAAATGAGCTTAAAAGAGGAAGATGCTTACCCTTGAAGCACAGCTGCAAAACAACCACTTTTCTGAGCCAAACAACCTTCAATCAGCCCAAAAATCAGTTCCAAGAGACCTCAGCCCATGGATATGCAACTTTGATGAAGGATGCCTAGGCCAACTAGTTATATTTCTCTACTTCTATGCCCTTCTATGCACAAAAGGGGAAGAGAGAGTGAACTATAGAGAGAGAAGCAGAGATTTAGGTCTGAAAATTCTAGAGAGAGAGGATTTTTTAGAGAGAGAGGCTCCCAAACTTGCTCAAGAAGTTCTCCCTTTGCAAAATGGGAGATATGGCTCATATATAGCAAAAAGCAAGAGTTGGTTCGAAATATCTGTTTATGGAACAGCTGGAGGTTGTGGAAGACAGCTGGAGGGAAAATATCTTCAAAAAATTTGAGTTTGGGACCTGCCAACCACTTTTCTGGTCGGCCGACCACTTTTCTGGTTGGCCAGCTACTTTTTCTGGTCGGTCGACCACTTTTATGCTTTCCAGGTCTAACTTCAAATGGGTATAACTCCTTCATCTGGACTCCTTTTCAGGTCATTCTTGTGTCCAAATTGAAGCCCTGGAAGTAAGATTTCCAATGGTGGCAGCCTTGAATCAAAATTCCAACTATGCAAAAAGTTATGCCTATTTTGGTGAAGGCGCTTAGTTTCAATCCTTCTCGAATTCATGCCAAACTTCTCCCAAACTAGTTTTCTTCTCTCCTTTCTCATTTTCTTCAACTCCAAACCCCAAAACAAGGTGTTTTGAAAGATTTTTCAAAGATTTCATCTCTCTTTCATTCATTTCCACTTTGTCCTTGCTCGGTTTACCAAAAGGCACAACATTTAACAAAATGCAAGCGTCGGAACATCGTAGGAACTTTGTTTAAAAAATGTTTTGAAAGAGAGGGTTTTAAGGTCTAAAAACCATTCAAAATAGCTTTGGTCCAAAATGGGGTGTGAGGTTAGGATTTGACTCTCCTCTTGCCGAAGGAATCGAACCTTTGCACTGCACAACTTTCAACACCAAGTAAACCATCAGTAACGGCGCCCAAGTCTTAAGGGCGGTCAAAAATGTGGTGTCTACACCTATACGGCATCTATCTTTGAGGAGTCCACTGTCACTCCCTCTCTAGACACTACATACCCCAAAAACTTTACCTCTGTTAACCAAAACTCGCATTTTTCAAATTTGGCATACAATTGGTGCTCACTAAGTAAACCCAGCACTACCCGTAAGTGAGTCTCATGTTCCTCTTCAGAGGTTGAATAAATCAAGATATTGTCCACAAAGACGACCACAAAACGGTCCAAGTATTCCCAAAAAATTCTGTTCATCAAATCCATAAAGGAAGCCAGTGCATTGGTCAACCCAAAAGGCATTACAAGGAATTCATAGTGGCCATAACGAGTATGAAAAGCCGTCTTCTAAATGTCCTCCTCCCGGACTCTCAACTGATGGTACCCCGACCTCAAATCTATTTTTGAGAAACAACAAGACCCTCTAAGTTGGTCAAACAAATCATCTATTCTGGGTAGAGGATACTTGTTCTTAACTAAAACTCTATTCAACTTGCGGTAATCAATATACAACCGCAATGACCCATCATTCTTCTTCGCAAAGAGAGCCGGCGCTCCCCAAGGCGATGTACTAGGGCGAATGAAGCCCTTGTCTAAAAGTTCTTGGAGTTGAATCTTCAACTCATGCAATTTGGCGGCTGTAAATCTATACGGTGACATGGAAATCAATGCCGTGCCAGGCACTAATTCAATGGAGAACTTGATCTCTCGGTGAGGTGGTAAACTAGTAAGATCTTCTAGAAAGACATCCGGGTATTCACAAACTACCCTTGGTAACTCAACACGAGCCCCGTCACTCTCACTATCCAAGAGAGTTGCAAGAAGGCCACTAAGCTTGCTCCTACTACGAGGGTCAACAACTAGCGACAAGGCTCTATCAACTCGGTTCCCCGGAAAATAGAAACGATCACCACCCGAAGTGCACACTGTAATCTCTGACGGTAACAATCAATCACAGCTTGATAAGAACACAACCAGTCCATACCTAAAATGACATCAAAACTTGACATTTCTAGCAACACAAAAGCAAACAGAAGTCGACGCCCGGCAACTTCTATTTCACAATCACGACAACCTCGGTCTAAATCAACTATACCCCCAACAGGTGAATCTACTCTGAGTGGAGGCACTAACTGTGCTACATTTAACCCCAATGCAGAAGCAAATACAGTAGATATAAATGAATGAGATGCACCCATCTCTATCAATACATTAGCCAAAGAATTACACAACAAAAATACCTCTCACAACTGAGGATTCTGGCAACTGCTCTGGCACGGTAACAGCATACACGCGCCCCTGTGGCCCTTGATTGACTTGCTCTCCTCTCGGGGCATAGACTTGTTGTACTGACTAAGCCGAAGCGGCTCCCTGATTAACTCGCGAGGCTTAGACTGATTGAGCCTGCTGGTGGCTCTGAGTCTGCCTCGACCCTGATGTGCCAGATGTACCTCCCAACTGTGGGCAAGTTCCCTTCGTATGCCCCGGCTGACCACACTGATAACAATTAAACCCTTGACCTTTATTCTAAGACTGAGACTGACTTTGAGATCGGTTAGGTGGTGGTAACATTAACTGCCCTCCTCTCTTCTATGTGCATGAGAAGGCTTTGTGACCCGGTTGGCCACACTTGAAACACGAGAAGCTACTCGATGCACTTTTTCCCGGACCCACACTAGGCAAAGGAAAAGTGGATCTAGACTGTTGTGGTTGAGACTGGGATGGATAGGTGTTCCTGCTCTTCTTGTTCTGCCTATAGTCTCCTTGAGACTCTTGGCCCCTAGACCTCGAACTCCGAAGCCTCTCCTCCTCGGCTTGTATGGAAATTTCTACGTGTGTCGCCGTCTCCACAAGACAGTCATATTCCCGAATCATATTTCCGACAAGCTTGAACATAATTTTTGTTTTCAATTTCTTTTCAAATTCAATGCAACGGCGCTCTTCCGTTGCCACCAACTCTGGTGCAAATCTGGACAAACTAGAGAAGACCGCCTCAAACTCGGCCACGGGCATGTCGAGTTGTTTGAGGTCTTTAAACTCTTGCCTCAATCTCTCCCTAGCAGTGGGAGGTATATACTTATCTTGGAAAGCAACCGCAAAGGCTTCCCATGTTGGCTCCACTCTACCCTTGGCATATTTCCACCATTGACCCGCATCTCCCTTAAGGTAGTAACTCGCCAGAGTCACTCTTAGTTCACTATCTTCGATATGAAGCATCTCAAATGTCTTCACAGTTTGTTCAAGCCACTCATCTGCTTTCTTGGGCTCGGGGCCACCATGAAACTCATCCGGTTTGGCCCGCAAGAATTCTCTAGTAAGGAAACTTGTCCTTGACTCCGCAGTGTTCTCCCGGGCTTGATTCTCCACCCTCAACAAGTTCATAGACTCTCTTAAAACCCCTGGCATTTCTCGAGCTAGGGCCCCCATTGCGGTTTGACCCGCTTGTCCCACCTGCTCGGCCACATTAGCTCGGCCTGCTTGCTCGGCTATATTAGCTTGGCCAAATCCTTCTTCTTGCACCGGAACGCTACGGACCGGTACCTCATGCACACCTCAGCAAGCCCTACCACGCCTCCCGCATCTACCACCACGGACTTGACCCCTTCCTGGCATCCTAATAAAGGATACAAGAGAAGTAATTTAGCACATTAACTCATATGTGCTCGTAACTTGACTAACACGTTCGACTACAACAATTCTATATATTTCTCTACCATATACACAATTCAATTTCACTTCACATAAGCACTTAGTCATGTGAACACATACGAACTATTATTTTACGATGAAATCCGTCCCACCAAGAATTCTTAGTAGAACGAGTATTGATCAAGTACCCTTCTAATGAGACCTCAAAGAATTTAACAGGCGCAAGCAACATCCCAAAAGGCCAATCCCATACCCATTTAGTCACATAAGCATGTTATCACATAGTAACAAAATGCATAACACTTCCTAAACATGCTAAATAAACCCATTGTGGTTAAACAACCACTTCCCACGAGCTCCAAGTATTCAAACCCAGTAGCTCTGATACCAAGTTGTAACGCCACGAATTTCTAGCCCAAATGATAATACAACAATCATGGCTTTTTCAAGGAAAACCGAATATAAATCTCCAAACTTACATTACATGATACAATAGTTCTTCATGCAATAATACATTAATCCAACAACAAGTAAATAAACAAATAAATACCCCCAAGGGTTTACAAGTTTCCAAGGCTTGAGCTTGGTTACACAAAACGGTTATTCAAACCCACACACATACAGACCTTGGCTTACATATAGAGTCATAGCAAAATGAGAGTCTCGTACTCTCAACACACATTTCCTCGCCTTTAGGTAGGCGGCATCACCACATCTTTTCCTGCACAAAAATTCCGTAGGGTAAGCATAAAGCCCAGTAGGAAATCCTTAACAAAGTATATACATTTTATATAAGTCTCAAGAGATGAAATGAACATGTCATGCTATGCCCTTTTGAAAGAAAATCACATCTTCATCTTTGAAAACCATCATGCTCAATGATGTCATGCAATTTTAATTCTTCAAAACTTAACAATTAATTTCAAGAGCGGTAAATACGACTCTGGTAATCCCTAGATCGGTGTCTGCAAGTAGACTATACAAGTACTACCAATTTGTCATTTTTACCGGTATTAACCGGAAGGCTCGACACCTATCCGCGCGGGTTTTCGGTCTTTCACCCCGGACTCTCAGACCAACTTATTCAATATCATCTACACCACCTATCAAGACTTACCAACGTATTTACTCCAAAACCATTCCATGAAAACTTGTTTCTCAACATTCTTTTCTCAATGCAAGTTTTCAAATCAACTTTCAAAGTTTAATGTAATCAAATGAATTGTTATGCTAATAACACAAGATGAATATAAATACTTTTATTCCAATTCATCATGCAAGGAATAACACAATTCCTTCTTCTCAAGTATCCTCAACAATTAGTCATTTCAAGACTATTTCAACGTTTTGAACAATAATTTCCAAAATGAACAACAATTCTCATATTCCCTGAAATTCATCATTTACATAAATATAAATAAGAAATTTTCCAAACATCCATTTATTTTGACACACAAAATAAATAAGAGACAAACCCACTTTCAAAATCGCTCAACTTCTTGAATCAACAATCAATTTTCAAAGCTATCGAAAGATGATTTCGAAAATCATATAGATCTTGTAAAATATATATATATAACTCTAAGAAAATCCCTACCTCAAGTTTTGAAGAAGAAATGAGATGAAACCTCCAAAATCAACAGTGTCGAAACTCGATCTTCACCGCACACAAAGAAACCCTCGAGAAGTTAACCAACTTTGATGAAGAAACTATGGCAGAACTCTAATGGATCTTGATAAATCAAGGTTTTGATCCAATTTGGCGTAGGAAAATGTAGAGAGAAAGGAGAGGAAAGGGTTTTTAGAGAGATATACAAAAGTGATCTGAAATATCAGATTCACGAACTGATATAACATGATCCGCTCGAGCGTGGAAAATCCCACTCGAGCGTCAAATACACTTTCCTAGTACTTTTGCAGACAAGTCAAACTTCTGAAACCAAACATTCTCCGCTCGAGCGCATAAACGGCCGCTTGAGCGGACAAGCAACTTCTAATGCATTTTGCATTTTTGCTTCGGGGGCGCTGCCCCTCAATCCCGCCAGGGCACTGCCCTAGGACCCACCAAAAGGCGTTGCCCCCTGGACCCCCACGAGCTGACCGGGCAACTCAATCCCCACCAGGGCGCTGCCCTTGGACCCCCGCGAGCTGGCCAGGCAGCTTGATCCCCGACATACTCAGCGAAATGGCAAAACTGGGATCGCTACAACAAGGACTTCAAAATGAGGTTGATTCTGGGCTGTGTTTCAGTTCTGCATTTTGATCTGAATTGGTGCTCTCTGGTGTGTATGCATCAGATGTTGTAGTCTATTTTATGGCCCTGTCTGCTGAGGTCTTATTTTGCTAGTCTGCTATGCTTAGGTGCTAGCATTGGTTGGTTGGTTGGTTGGTTGTTTTATCTCAGATGTTTGGCTGATTGTCTGAATTGGGTGGCTGTTCTGATGTTGCTCTGGTTTGTATTTTTTTCGTTGGTCTCTTACCAACTTTGGGGTGCTAACAAATGATATGATGAGCTTTGTGGTGCCAACCTAGTTGGGATCATTTAGCTTATTGTGATGCTTTTGCACTTATTTTTTCTTTATTTATGTAATTTGTTTTGTACCTTGTACTTGTTTATTTCATCAATAAAATTTCCTTTTTGCTGATAAAAAAAAAATGATTGTTCAATCAACACATATAGTGACAAAAACAACAAACATACAACTAAATTTCAATTTTTTTAAAAAAAATAAGCTCATATCAAAATACAATGTGAATGTTTACAATTTACAATTAATAATGTGAACATTTACATTGTTTACATTGTTCCGTGAAAATATAAAACAAAATTGAAAAAAGTGAAAATCGACTATGTTGATTATTCAATGGTAACAAATATGATTGTTCAACCAACTAGTATAGTGACAAAAACAAGAAATATACAACTATATTTTGAATTTTTTTATAAAAAAAAACTCATACCAGAATACAATGTGAATGTTCACAATTTACAATTAATATGCAACTAATCTTAAAAAAAACTAATTCATACTAATGTAAACATTCACACTGTAATATGAAAATATGAAACAAAATTGAAAGGAAAAAAAATCGACTATTCTAATTGTTTAATACCCACAAAAAATTATTGTTCAAACAATAAGTATAGTAACAAACAATATACAAAAAATTATCAAACAATATATAAAAATCATCAAATAGTTCATATATATTGATACATTTTTTTAGAAAAATCTGTATATAATCAACACCAATATAATACTGGTGAATAAACTACACAATACCAGTAGTTACACAAATAGACAAAGAGACTACAATTTATATGTAACAGTGACAAAAAAAAATGATTGTTCATCACCGGTTTGCCATCATTTCTGTTGCAAGTCCATTATCATCTCTATTATCGGTCTACAACTAACCTTCTCTTCCAAATGTTCTTCCATGACAGGACCTTAATACAAAATTATAGTGGAGGAAGATCATTGAGTAAGTGATTCTCTCACATTGAGGCAAAAAAAATATTAAAAATAATAATATTTCATATTCATATACAATGGTTTATATATACTACAAATAAATATATCTAATAATTGATATTCTCTCTCCTAGATATATGGTATAATATATATAGATATTATATAATAAAAGTTTATAAAGATAAAATAATCCACATATTAATTTTAATATAGGAAATGTACGGGAAAGAAATACACCTTCTCGTATAATCCTGTTGATCAAGTCTGCGTTCCTCGTATGACGTCGTTCTATCACCTGAAAATACAAACGTGAGCTAGCCGGCGGGTGTGTGCCGGAAACCTTTCCGATGCCTAAGTCAGTAAGCAAGACAAGTAGGCAAGAGCTCTATGTATTCAGGGAGCAAAAGTTACATTACCTCTCCAAAGGTGATATTAGTGAGCTTATATAGGTTTTTCGCGTGGCACAATCCTGGTAGGACTCTTATTCCTCCGTGTGCAGAGTCCTTCTAGGATTACTCCTCCTTGCGTAGAGTCCTCCTTGGATTCATACTCCTGGAGGACAATGCTTATCCTCCAACACCCCCCTCACTGCTTAAACCAAGTGAGATGGTTCTTCTTATGACCGGACTACTTCAGGACCAAAGTGACCACCAATTCGGCCCTTACTTTACTCTCCTTTACCTCGGCTCTCCCATACTAAGACCGAGCTACCCATAAGGGGAGTTAAAACCGAGCTACCTTTAGAACCACAGCTTACTTCGGTTCCTCACATGCTATAACCGAAGTAACTATCGAAGACCGAAACCTCCGTGCTACTCCACTCAACCGGAGTAAAGCTAAGTCCCTCCAAGACCGAGCTAACCACCACGGCTGCGCGACCGGTCTATCTTCTAAGTTACTTCTCCAAACCGGAGTATCCTACATGGCCCTTCTACTCGGCCCTAAGGCCCAATACCCAGCTCGGCCCACTAGTATATAAATTACCCTCTCAATTGCCCCTTAATTCCATCTGCACAGCATGATAGGGATTACCTGTCCACGAACCGAACTAAAATTTTAGCTTATCCAGCCGAGCTATAATCCTTTAGCTACTCCGGCCGAGCTGAAAACCTTTTTAGCTTCTCTAGCCGAGCTAAGAACGTCCGGTCAAACGTCTCTTCAGTCACAGCAACTGAAGCGTTTCTTCTCCCAGGGACACGTGGCAGCCCCCGATTGGCTCTTTACAGCTGTTGCGCCGTCTTCGTACTCCGCAAAAATTTGAACAGTTCCCGCCTTCAGTTTTTGTCCTTTTTACAAAACATATTCCTCATTTTTGCTTCCCACTCTGCACTATTCATCTTCATCCTTGTTATCTCAAGAGCTCGTGCCCTCCATTGCTGTTTCTACGTTTGCTTCTACCTCCAGCCTTTCTCTCTTCCTGGTAAGCTTCTACCAAATCTGTTCTCTGCTTCCCATGATTTTGTTTTTATTTGATTCATAGCAATCTGTTTCATATGTTTTTGCAAAACATGTTTTCTCCACTTGCGTTCTTCTTGAAAAAGCTTTAGCTATAGAACACCTTGAATACACATGAAATCCTGTAGAACACTTATTTCGATCCAAAATTATGAAGCAACCGAAGTAAAAACCTGTTTACACAATGTAGGCAAACTGGAACCGAACTAGCACTTGTACTCATCACAGAAGTTTCAATAGGTCACCAACTGATCCACAATTGCCGAAACAAAACCCACCGAACTAGAAACCAAAGCACTTGACCGAGCTAAAACTTCAGGGGCCATGCCAGCATTCTTAGTTCCTAAACCGAACTCAGAAAGCTGTCCCTTGGCCTTCAGCCGGAATAACAAAACAAAGAGTAGAACCGAACTAACCCAACGACTTGCCAAAACCGAGATAACATGCTCCTCTCTAAAACCGAGATAGATCCCGCAGCAATCCATTTAGCCGAAGTAAGGCTTCCTTTCCTTGTTTTGTTTTTTATAGCACGGTCGATGATCTGTGCTTAACACCTTGTTTTTCCAATTTGCAGACTTAGGTTGCCCAGATACTTCCTCCGTGCGCTCAACCGAGCTCCCGAGTCCAAATCCCCAGCCGAACTAAATTATTTATAAGTTATTCAATAAATGGGGAAGTACAGATTTTTGGTAGAAACCCCAGGCGGCTTAGCCGAATTCAGAAAGGATTACAACATACCAACCGATGTAAACCTCACCCTAGCCGAACCAGATGTAGATCCATGGGGCAACCCAGGCTTTGTCCCTTTCACCATTCAATCAATAATAGAGACCGGACTACGATTCCTACCCAAATTTTTTAACTGTGAGTTTCTTAGGCAAACCAGACTATGCCCAACTCAACTCTCCACCAACACATACCGAATAATAATGGGCATAGACGCCCTAAACCGTCAAACCGGACTAAACCTAGGCCTAGCCGAAATACTCCATCAGTACTCTTTAGGATCCAAGAATGAAGGCTGGTGTTATTACTTGAGAATACGCCGAGGCCGAGAAAAAATAATTAAGGACACACCGACAAAGACCTAAATGATGATGACTTCTTCCGGTGTCCGCAACTTCGAAGACCATCAAGCCCAGATTCTGGCGAAAAATAAATTGGAATAAAGGAGAACCCGGTATACATACTCCGGTTGCCTTTCTCACTTTTCTTTATCTCGGCTTTTCTCTCTTGAACCGAACTAACAGTTTGTTTTTCTTTTTGCAGATTCAGCTCATCTTCACTCTCTTTACAACTACCCCAACCTAGGCGTTTCATACACAAGACTACGGGTTCGGGAAAGAAGTTGGGCTAAATTGCTAGACTTCGAACCGACGTACCGCTACTCCGGTCGCCGAAAAGCGAGGGTGACCGACTTTTTACTTGAAGAAGCACCAGAACCGGACCCATCCTTGCCGGAGATCATCCTTGTTCCACTCACCGCCGAACAGGAGATGGCGAAGAAAAACAAATTGAAGGCTCTGCTCACCGCAACAACTAGGGCCGAGGTGCCACAGACCGGCCAAACAACTGAAGCCGTAGTGGCCCTCTCAACTCAACAGCCATCCTCTTCTCGCCGAGTTAAGCGTGCCCGGACTACCGAGACCGAGCAGCGATTGGTTGACGAAGACGACTCCATCCTTCCACCGAGCCCCCAACCCAGCCTCGTGCCGAGCCCCCAACCGGAGCAAGCAGACCGGGCTGACACCAACAAATGGGCTCCACCTTTCGTCTTCAACAACCGAGATATCCAAGAAAATGACTCGGTTGTCGCTGAGAAGGATCACTTGCTGGCCTTCAACCTGGCCAGGGGTGTTTGTCTTCCCAAAGACATGGAGCACCACAGCAAGCAACTGAATACCGAGTTGAAGGCCATCCGGTCATCCACTAAGTCCATGATCCTAGTAAGTAGCACTGTCCTCCTCTGATCAGTCTAATTTTTTCCAACTCTTAGCTCGGCTAAAAAGGAACTCTTCTTTTGCAGGCCATTCAGAAGAACACCATCGCCCACAAGCAAATAATGGAGCTCCGCAAAACAACAAGGCAAGCAATAAAGGAGGCCGAAACCAGATCGCCGCACTGCCTGTAAAAAGTCGGTTAATCGGAGGCCCAGGTAGCTCGTCTGACCGGATGGTTGCCTCACCGACAAAGGATAAACAAATAAGGCCGTGACCGAGGTGAAAGACCAGTACTTGTGGGAGATGGCGCACCTGGAGAGCAAAAAGGACGCTGAAATAGCGGAGTGGAAGAAGAAGGTTGAAGATGCGTCCAAAGAGGGGTTCAAAGAAGCCGAAGCTGGCTATACCCAACAATGTGAAGCAGCTAAAGATTTATTCTTCAAGTGTGGTTGGAGAAGTGCAGTGGAGAAGATCGGTTGTGGACCTGAAACCGAGGTCTACAACGCTCCCGAGTACTTCATTCCGGCTTCACTGCAAGACTATGCTGACGATATCCAGAAGCAATTTCTGGGGTCATCTGATGACGAAGAAGACGATGAGGACGAGTCAACGGATACTCCGGCCGTCAATGATCGACCGAACGAGCAAACAGTCCGGTCGGAGCCGGTTATTGAGGGTCTCACTGATGCGCAGCCAACTGGAGCCGATGTGCTTGCTGTAACCGGACTCCCAACTCAGACCGTCCCCCCCACCAACACCGGACTCCGCACGGATGCTGTTGATGACTTTGACGCCGAATTTGAAGATCTCTTACGTTGATTGTCTTCTTCTTTTTTTTTTTTTTTGTATTTGAACTTTTTTGTAACCGGGCTGCAGCCCCTCCACTTGTACTTCTCTGTTTGTTAATGAAAAAATTTTCTTCAACTCTTATTCCGGTTTTGTGTGTGTATGCTTGCACTTGTAATGAATGTTCAATACCTTCATTTGCCCAACTGTGATCTCGGCTAGCTATCTAGCTCACTAGCCAACCACTTCTTCAGCCGATATAACCTACTTCGGCTGAAGAGTAACAAGAGTTGGTTTCATCCAGCCAACCACTCTTCAGCCGATATAACTTACTTCGGCTGAAGAGTAACAAGAGTTGGTTTCATCCAGCCAACCACTCTTCAGCCGATATAACTTACTTCGGCTGAAGAGTAACAAGAGTTGGTATAATCCAGCCAACCACTCTTCAGTCATACACTTACTTCGGCTGAAGAGTACAAAGAGTTGGTTTAATCCAGCCAACCACTCTTCAGCCATACACTTACTTCGGCTGAAGAGTACAAAGAGTTGGTTTTTCCAGCCAACTTAGAATAAAATGTTTGGCTATTCCGACCAAACGTCCTGCAGCCTGGATCCTAATCCTGGGCTTAGAAAGGGTGTTGGTTTTATCCAGCCAACCTCTAAGTTGGTTTTTCCAGCCAACTTAGAATAAAATGTTTGGTTATTCCGACCAAACGTCCTGCAGCCTGGATCCTAATCCTGGGCTTAGGAAGGGCCATAGTTGGTTATTCCGGCCAACTATGTGTACGATGTGCCTAACTTGCTAAAGCTACTTTATACTGAAAACAAATATACTGAAAAAGAATCGATTTGTTTTATTGAGAAAGTAAAAAATTACACATGCTTTAAAGAAAAAAAAAAAGAAAGCTAAAAGTAAAATAACTTAAGGTTGGCAGTGTTCCATGGCCTAAGAATTGCTTTGCCGTCCTCATCTTCCAAGTGGTATGCCCCTTTGCCTACTAATCTGACCACCTTGTAAGGACCTTCCCAGTTAGGCCCTAACTTGCCATCTCCTGGGACCAATGTGTTGCCCATAACTTTGCGAAGTACCCAATCGCCGATCTTGAATTGCCTTGGATGCACCGTCTTGTTATACTTCCTGGACAATTCTTGTTGGTAGGAGGCGATGTGTACCAATGCTCTGTCTCTTCTTTCTTTCGCAAGGTCAAGTTCCAATGCTATAGCTTCGCCGTTTAAGTCTGGATCAAAATTTTCGCTCCGAATTGTGGGGAGTCCGACTTCTAATGGGATGACTGCTTCCATGCCATAGGCTAAGGAGAATGGAGTTTCTCCTGTTGATCGCCGTGGTGTGGTGCGGTAAGCCCATAATACATGAGGGAGCTCTTCTGCCCACTTGCCTTTGGCTTTTTCCAACCTTTTCTTCAATCCGTCCAAAACTACCTTGTTTGATGCCTCGGCTTGACCGTTTGCTTGGGGATACGCCGGTGTAGAATTGTAGAATTCTATCTTGTATTCTTCACAAAAGCCTCTGAAAATTCTGCCGTCAAACTGAGTACCATTGTCTGAGATCAGTGCTTTTGGTATGCCAAAGCGAGTAATGATGTTCTGCCAAACAAACTTCTTCACATCTTTTTCCTTGATTGACGCCAAGGCTTCTGCTTCCACCCATTTTGTGAAGTAGTCCGTTGCCGCAAGAAAGAACTTCCTGTTGCCTGGTGCCGTTGGAAGTGGACCTACTATGTCTAAGCCCCACATTGCGAAAGGCCATGGACTAGTCAAAGGTAGGAGTTCTCTGGCAGGTTGGTGTATTTGGTGCGCAAACTTCTGACACTTTTCACATTTTTTGACATACTTCTCTGAATCTGCTTGCATGTATGGCCACCAGTATCCTTGTGAAATAGCTCGGTATGCCAATGATCGTCCTCCTTGATGGCTGCCACATACCCCCTCATGTATTTCGAACAGGAATGCCTCCACCTTGCTGGGGTGAACACATTTTAAGTAAGGTCCTGTGAACGACTTCTTGTACAACGCCAAAGATGGAGAGAGCCAAAACCGCTGCGACTTTGCTCTTATTCTGTTGGCTTCTTTCTTGTCTTCTGGGAGGGTGCCGTCCTTTAGGAATAGTATGATGGGATCCATCCAAGAAGGACCTAACTCTGCACAACATACTTCTTCAGTTTCTGGGTCTTCGATGCTTGGTCTAGGCAGATAGTCAATTAGTAGTGGATGGGGAATGGAGGTGTCTGCCATTGAGGCGAAGCCTGCGAGTTCGTCTGCTCTGCTGTTTTCCTCTCTGCCAATCTGTTCTATCCTCACTACTTCGAACTTCTTTATCTCTGTTCTGACCAAGTCTTGGTACTTGGCCATTCTATCATCCTTCGCCTCGTAGTCGCCCAATATTTGGTTTACCACCAGCTGTGAGTCGCTGTAGACCATTAGCTCGGTGGCCTTCATATAGAATGCTGACTTGAGACCAGCCAGAAGCGCTTCATACTCCGCTTCGTTGTTTGACGCTGGGAAGCCAAGGTTGATTGCTTGCTCCACTACTAGGCCGTCTGGAGAGATGAGGACTATGCCAAGTCCTGCTCCATGCCTATTGGATGCTCCATCCACGAAGAGCTTCCACATCTCTCCAACGAGCGACTTCCAGGTGGAGGGATCAGATGAGGTCTTGGGATCTTCCACGTTGCTGGTAGCTTCTTCCGAGTCGATGCTTGCTGTCTGCCCCTTGCTCTCGGTTTGCACCAAGTCTTTGTTGGTCGGTGAGTCCTGACTTGGTGTAGCATGGTTCACTTCTTCCTCCCTTTCTTTAATTTGGTCCGCCTTGGGACCTGACTGAGCAACCAATACTAGGGGTTGCGTTATTCCGACGTCAACCTTCATCCTTAGTTAATTTGTTTGACCAGTCGATTGGCGGAGATGTGATGACTTCCAAGGGTGAACTCTGCGACAAAATCTGCTAGTGCTTGTGCCTTTATAGCGGTTCTGGGTTGGAACTTGATGTCGTATTGTCCCAACTCTACTGCCCACTTCAGAATTCGCCCAGAGAAGTTCGCCTTTTCAAATAAAGCTTTTAAAGGAAAGGCTGTGAGAACAACTATTGTGTGGGCGTGAAAGTAATGCGACAACTTCCTTGAAGCCATCATCAAGGCCAATGCCAGTTTCTCCAGTGGCAAGTACCTTGTTTCGGCGCCCAGCAACGTCTTGCTGACATAATAGATGGGCAAGTGTTGGATCCCTTCTGCGCGGACCAACACTGCACTAATTGCATGTTGCGATACTGCCAAGTAGAGGAAGAGTTCTTCTCTAGGTATTGGGGTGACAAGTAGTGGTGGAGAAGTCATGTATTCCTTCAAACTCTCCAGAGCTCGGTCGCATTCTTCGTCCCACTCAAACTTAGCTTTTAATGACTGAAACAATGGACGCAATCTGTCTGAAGACCGGCTGATGAATCGGTTAAGTGCTGCTGCCATGCCGGTGAGATGCTGCACTTCTTTCACTGAATTAGGCCTTTCTAACTCCTGAATTGCTTTGATTTGGGAGGGGTCTGCCTCAATACCCCGGTTGGTCACCAGGAAACCCAGGAACTTGCCAGACCCTACACCGAATGCGCACTTAGAAGCGTTAAGGCGCAGCTTGTGTTTCTTCAGGATCTGGAACATCTCAACTAGGTCCTTGAGATGGTCATCCGCATCCTTACTTTTGACCACCATGTCGTCGATGTAAGCCTCCATTGTTCTGCCTAATAATGGCTCGAACATCTTGGTGACCATTCTCTGGAATGTCGCCCCTGCGTTCTTCAGGCCAAAGGGCATGACCTTGTAGCAGTATAGTCCTCTTGGAGTTGTGAAGGATGTCACTTCCTGGTCTGGTTCATGCATTGCGATCTGGTGATAGCCTCTGTATGCATCCAGAAAGCTAAGTCGGTTGTGCCCCGCCGTCAGGTCTACCAGTTGATCTATCCTTGGTAGAGGAAAGCTATCCTTTGGGCACGCCTTATTGACCGTCTTGTAGTCGACGCATACACGCCACTTGCCGTTCTTCTTTGGCACCACAACAGTGTTGGAGATCCACCTGGGGTAGTGTACCTCTCTGATTGCCCCAGCCTCCAACAAGTTTCCCACTTCTTCTGCCACTATCTCGGCGTGGTGGAGCGCCGACCTGCGGGTGCGCTGAATGATTGGTCTGGCAGATGGGTGGACATTGAGTTGGTGACAGATGAAGTTGGGATCAATGCCTGGCATGTCGTATGGAGTCCAGGCAAACACTTCGATGTTAGAGGTCAAAAATTCCAAGACCTCTAACCTCTCAGCGCTGGACAACGACGAACCAAGCAAAAAGAACTTATCTGGGTTCTTTTCATCTATTCTGACTTCCACCAAGTCTTCCACCGCTTTCTGGCTTGCTGCTTTGCCGACGTCTGCGAATAGTTCATTAGTCTCAGGTTCTTCCACCGAATGAACATACCCCTTCACAGCGCAGCTTCCGTTCACCGTGACAAAACATTGCTTGGACATGATTTGATCGCCATAGACTTCTTCTATTACTCCGGTGTCGTTTGGGAACCGCATCACTTGGTGGTAAGAGGACGCCACCGAGCGCATGGCATGCAGCCATGTTCTGCCCAAGATGATGTTGTAAGTGGAGGGGACTTTCAATACCCAGAACTCCACTTGCTTCGTCACACTCCCTGCTCGGACTGGTAAGATGATCTTGCCGACTGGCGACTCTGGCATTGAGTTAAATCCAATCAGGGGTGACACTGCTGGCGCCAAGTCTTTGTCTTGCAGCTTCAATTGTTTGAACGTCTCATAGTACATGATTTCACATGAACTACCCTGGTCAATCAGAATCCGCTCGACGTCAAAATCCTTGACTCGGAGAGTGACGACCAAGGCATCGTTATGAGGGCAATATATTCTGTCCAAGTCTTTGTCCGAAAAAGACATGACATTTGTTGCCTCTGTCTTACTCTTCTTGATAGCAGGTTGGGCACTTAGCACCTCTCTTAAGTGCTCAGCCTTTTTGATTGAACCTCTGAGCTCGCATACACGCTCAGGTTCAAAGACTCCATGTATTACGTTGATGACGCCTTGGGGCGGGGCATCGATTGGCATCCCATTGGGGTTGTTGTGGTCCTGGGGGGCTGGCTGTGCCCCTCCCTCTATGTATTTGTCTAAGTGGCCTGCCGCCACCAACTCCTCCAAGTGCTGCCTCAATGGGGTGTAGTTCTCAGTGCGGTGCCCTTTTTCTTTGTGGAAGGTGCACCGTGATCTGTCATCGTAGTCCTTTTGAGCTTCGCCCAACTTGGCTGGCCACTTGACGAAAGGCTCATCGCGAATCTCACTAAGTATTCGGTAGATCGGTTTCTTGAAGACCATGGTGATGGCAGTGCGGACTCTCAACCATCTTTTGTCCTGGCCTTCTCCGTTGTCCCGTCTGCCACGCCCGTTTCTGTTCGGCCGATCTACCGCATTGATCTTTGCTGAGACCTTCTTTTCTGGTACTGCGGTTGTGCTAGGCTTTGCTTTAGCACGGGCGCCGTCCTCCTCCACCCTGATGTGCTGATGCACTCTTTCCATCAGGGCCTCCATGGTGAGAGGTGGCGTCATGGTGATAGAATCCCTTAGTCTGTTTCCGACTGGGAGTCCTCTTTTATACTGGGCAATGGCGAGATTGGTGGGACAATCCCCAATCTGGTTGAATGTCTCCCAGTAACGACTGTTATAGGATCGCAAGGTTTCCTTCTCACCCATGTCGATGGAGAGTAACTGATCGATCTCCACCGGGGTCTTAGTGTTCGTTCGGAATCTTGTGACGAACGCCTCCGCCAATTGCGCCCAGGAGGCTATGCTGCCTTTTGGAAGTTTCTCAAACCAAGTCAGGCCGGGGTCACCAAGGCTTGAAGGGAATAGGATGCACATCAAGGCCTCATTCCGCCGGTATACAGCCATGACCTGGCGAAAGTGGCTCAAATGCGAGTAGGGATCCGTCTTCCCTTCGTATGTATTGAATTTGGGCTGAAAGAAGCGTGATGGTAGGGGCGCGTTCTCTATCGCTGGGACGAATGGTGAGGTCTGCAGCCTCGCCAATGCCTTATCCGCTGGTTCATACGCCGGGCGCGGCATTGGCATTCCAACCTCGACGCTTCCATGCGTCCAAGGAGCCAAACACTGCAAGGCAGGAACCCTGTGTGGATCGCGCGCCCTGGCGTCCTCCTTCCATCTTGCTTTCTCTTCTAGCATGGACCGCAGGTCGGACGATCTGGGTAATTCCGTCTGTCTAGACCTTGTCTGGTGTGTATGCGAAGGCCAATAAGTGCTCCCTTCCGTGTAGGACCTCTCAGATCTCGCCCTCTCAGACCTGGAGTGACGAGTCCTAGATGATACGGATCGCGTGTCGCCTGTCCTGAGGCTTCTGTTTTCTGGTTGAGAGGGTGTAGAATTCCTACTACGACCCTCTGAGTGGCGAGGGGGCGTCTTATTGTTGCGCCCCTCTCCTGTCGCCACTTCTTTACCCTTCATCTGGCGCTTTAAGGATTCCATGTCCGCCGCCATCCGCCGTATTAATTCGTCTTGTTCCCTGACGCGATCCTCCAGAGCTTGAGGATCTACCCTGCGCCTTTGTCTTTCTGGGCTCTGCGAACGAGAGGGATGAGGGCTGTTATTCCTCTTTCTACCCCTGGCATCCCTCCTGAAATCTTGTCTGTGTGGTTCCAAGTTCGCCATGGGAGGGACCAAAGGTAGGCCCTCGCGCCTTGCACCTCCGTCTGGAGTTTGTCCGTCAACGGCGGACTGAGGTAGTTCTTCGTTGTTCGCCATCGAATTTTGAGAGAAAAAGCTTGATCAAGAGGTTGTTTGTCTGAGTTCCCACAGACGGCGCCAATTGTACGGGAAAGAAATACACCTTCTCGTATAATCCTGCTGATCAAGTCTGCGTTCCTCGTACGACGTCGTTCTATCACCTGAAAATACAAACGTGAGCTAGCCGGCGGGTGTGTCCCGGAAACCTCTCCGATGCCTAAGTCAGTAAGCAAGACAAGTAGGCAAGAGCTCTATGTATTCAGGGAGCAAAAGTTACATTACCTCTCCAAAGGTGATATTAGTGAGCTTATATAGGTTTTTCGCGTGGCACAATCCTGGTAGGACTCTTATTCCTCCGTGTGCAGAGTCCTTCTAGGATTACTCCTCCTTGCGTAGAGTCCTCCTTGGATTCATACTCCTGGAGGACAATGCTTATCCTCCAACACCCCCCTCACTGCTTAAACCAAGTGAGATGGTTCTTCTTATGACCGGACTACTTCAGGACCAAAGTGACCACCAATTCGGCCCTTATTTTACTCTCTTTTACCTCGGCTCTCCCATACTAAGACCGAGCTACCCATAAGGGGAGTTAAAACCGAGCTACCTTTAGAACCACAGCTTACTTCGGTTCCTCACATGCTATAACCGAAGTAACTATCGAAGACCGAAACCTCCGTGCTACTCCACTCAACCGGAGTAAAGCTAAGTCCCTCCAAGACCGAGCTAACCACCATGGCTGCGCGACCGGTCTATCTTCTAGGTTACTTCTCCAAACCGGAGTATCCTACATGGCCCTTCTACTCGGCCCTAAGGCCCAATACCCAGCTCGGCCCACTAGTATATAAATTACCCTCTCAGGAAAAATAACTTATTAAAATATAAGTCTAAATATATAGGATTTGATGGAATATTAAAAAAAAATTATAAATTTATTAGATTATAAGTCTACTAATTGAGATTTATAAATAAATCGGTAAGAAAAACTCTTTTATAATTAAAATTAAACGAATAAATAAAAACACCACCACTAGCAAGTTTTTGGCGGTGATTTTGTCCTAATTTAATGTTGAACTTAATTTTTATTATTGCGGGGTTATTCATTTGTATTTTACGGTGTCTGTGTATTGCATGTGATGTCATCATTTTTTGAGCGATAAAACTTTCATTAAAAAGAGGGAGAAATATAAAAAGAAATGGGTGATTTTATTTGTATTCAAATAATATCTTAATGAAAAATGATTGGTGGCCCTAAAAACTGTGGCTTAAATGGCTCAAAATTGCCAGTTTTGGTAACTTTGTTTTTTTTTTTTTTTTTTTTTTACCTGATAAGGAAATTTGAGCCATTAGGGGCACCCAAATTCGGGCCCCCTAACAGTGCTGTATCTTAATATGTTTAATTAAAATTTTAATTCTTATTATATCATAATATAAATTTATTAATGAAGACAATACACGTTAAACTTTAAAATAAAATATTTTTTTTATACATCTTAATCACTTATACGTATTATTTATATTCAAATCTATTCATCTTATTTCCAAGCTTAAACCCTCATTCGGTTTGAGACGCATGAATGATTGACTATAGCAGTTTTTTCCTTTCATGAATTGTTTGATTATATTGATTGCTTGCTCAATACAAGAACAAGAAAGAATTCAGTTGTATATCTCCTGTAATTGCGCAAATATCTGGATAGATAAATCACAAGTGTACAAATAGGTAATTGTGGGGATATGGTTTGGAAATACTCTTCAAATCCTGGGAGACGCTAGTGATCCTCAGCTAGTCACCTGAAAAGATACAAACACTCCGGTCGGGAGTGCCGGAATTAGCACTCCGACGGACAAGTTAGTTCAGACACTCAAGATAGCTTATTTACTAAGTTCAGTGAGGTGATTCTTACATACCTTTCTATAACCTTTGTTCCTGTACTTATACATGTTCAGATCGATCCTCGGGGCCAAGGCCTACTTTTTAATCATTGTCCTTTCTTTTATTCGGCCCTAAGGACTTATACATATTCGGCACGTATATTATATTCAGCTCCCCACTCTCGTAGGATACAGCCGATTAATATCAGTTTTCCGATGGTACGCACCTTCTGATTTATTCCATAAATTCGGCCCCTACAATTGCCCCCCGAACTCCCCATTGACGGAAGTTAATCGGCGTGTTTGGTCCTGAATTGGAAAAGTTAAAATAGGTCAGGTGGCTTCGCGTATCTCAATATAGATGTCAGGATGCGCACTCCTTTTCGTTCATCATTACGCTTTCCCGCCTCAATCGTGCGTCTCACATTTATTGTGATTTGAAATTTCAGTCCTTTCGAATGCACAGCTCGTCGAGTATTCGAGACTCTTGGACCTCCAGCGGATATCCCTTCTCTGACTCGCATTTTCTGCAACTCTCCTCCGTCTACCCTCGTCTCTCTTGCTCCTCGTAAGTCTTCTTCTCTTTTCTTTGCAATCCTACTTTCTGTTTATCATTTTCATTTTGGTGAACCCTTTATTCCCCATGAAAATGGCCAAACATTTGAAAGACCTCCTTTCTGAGGGTCGTGTCTCTGGATTCCAGCGACACTTTTCCATCCCCGACGATGTTTATCTATCTCTAGTGACGGACAACACTCTGGATATGGAGAGAGAGGATCAAAATTCAATCGTTTTTCCTCTTCTATCCATTGCAGAGGGCGGGGTCCGTTTTCCCCTACATCCATTTCTTAGGGCCGTCCTCCGCTATTGGGGTCTGATTCCTTCTCAGCCCAACGTGAATTTTTTTCGAATCGTAATGGGGATCGTAGAGTTAAACCGGCGCCTCGGGATCGATCTTGGGATTCCGGCCATTCGGCACTGCTATGCCTTAGCCAAATCTTCCGGTCGGCTTGGGCGGTACTTTCTTAGGGCCAAGGATACTGACCATCATTTGGTAACCATGCTCGCCAGTTCTGGCAAGCGTGTGGATGACATAATGGTCAATATCCGAGGGAACTGGGAATTTGGCGATGACGAGGGTCTCCTAGACCCTATTACCAGACGGAGGGGTGAACCAGGTTGCCGTGTGTCTCCTTGTGTTTACTGAACTTTTCTTTTACTCGGCCTTCTCTCTGTGTCTAACCCTTTGTCTTTGTAGGTAGTAATTTGAAGAAGATTCTGGTTTCTACCGACGACGCGGTCCTTGCGCAGGTTGCGATCGACTCGACATTTCGTCCAAACTTACAGAAGCAAGGGAGAGCGGCCCACGTACTTCTTCGATACGAGCCTACTTACACTACTTTTTCGGCCGCTGACAATATTCCAATTCCATCCGGCGATCAACAGCTTGCAGCTCTTATCTTCCCTAGCTTCAAGAGTCTGAGACAAGTTGGTCTCGAAGCTTCTGACTCGGGGCAAGACGTCGAGCCGGTGGTAGAGGTAGTCGCCGAACCAGGCAGAGAGTTCGCTGAGGAAGCCGAGGAGGTTGACGAGGCTCTAAACTCGGCGTTTGAGGCAACCAGACGTAGTCAGCCTACCTCGCCATCCACTTCGGGTCGGGCGGAGTTTTCTTCCGGGGATATTTTTGAAGGTTTGGGAGACCTACCCGGCGATTTTTTTGAAGGTATGGCTGGGGAAAGCCTCACGCAAATGGCTCGAAAGAAAAATGCCGAGTGTATGGCCGCCCGGAAAAAGGCCGAGGCCGCCCGCTCTGGACCTGCCTTGGTTGAATCTTTCAAACCCGTTATTGAAGAGCCAACTAAGATTGTTGCGGCCGAAACGGCGAAAGAGGTTGAACAACCGGTCATTGATGAACGGTTGATTCCGGAAAAGCGGGGCAAGAAGCGTGGCGCCGAGAGAGAGGCCGGTTCAGAAGATAGTCTTGCCGACAAAAGGCCTCGCTTAGAAGAATCGGACATGGTTGTTCCTTTTATTGTTCAGCCAAAGATCAGAGACACGCCAATTGCCTCTGACGCATCCATCATTACCGACCTGGCGGTAGCCTTGAGCTTGGCAGCGTCAGTCTCCCTACCAGCTGATAAGGCATCGTTTCATGCCGTGTCGGATTTGGTGGCCATAGCCCTATCTGCGCAGTCGGCCCTTTTGGTAGGTGAACTTGACTTTTTTTGATTTTGGTTGCCTATGGCATTTAACGATCCCAACTCGTTTTGTAGACGGTCGGCAGGATCGCCGACTTGGGCCGCTGCCTACACGATGCCCTTGAGAGGATTGACCGTTTGCAGTCAGAGGTGGTCGATCAAAAGAGTAGGGCCGAGTTTGAGATGATGAAAGCCGCTATGGAGATCGGCATGAAATGGGCCGAAGTGGAAAGGGCTCAAGCCGATCGGCTCCGCGCTCGATGTCAAGATAGGCTGACGCGAGCAAAGAATCACTTAGGCTAGCCGAGGAGGCGCTTAACAAGATGGAGACTGAGTTAGCAGTGTTGAAGGTGGCCAAGGAAAAGGCAGAATCTGAGGCTTCTTCCGCATTCGAAGCAGGAAAAGGTGCCGCCTTCAAAGAATACGTAGATGAAGTCCCAAAGTTTGAGAATTGGGGGTTCAAACACGGGTGGCTCAAGGCCCTTGATGCCGCTGGGGTTGCATTGGCCTTGCCAATTCCTTATGAGCAGATGGACGTTGAGCCACTTGAGTCTGACCCCAAGGATTGATCTGGGAGTCATTCGAATTCTATGAAATGCTTTCCCTTTTAATGTATGTTTTTGTTTTTAGGACTTTTGTTGGTTCCGAGTAGTTTTCATGTATAAATTGGCTACTGTCTGTGCTCAATTTATTAATGAAAATTATCTTCTTGTTTCACTACTAATGCACAGTTTGTGATGTTATGTTGGTGTAGAATTTTTGCCTTTCACTACTTTAGATAGAATGATTACTCTGTTGACCTTTCTATGATTGAATATCATGGCAATCTTATCATTCATATGCCAAATAATTCGTTGGTATTATGCTGAAATGACTCATGGGCCGGCTGGGGAACTTAATCCGAATAGATTGACTAATCTGCCCTTGCCCCAGGCGGTGCATGATCATTCTGAAGTCGATTCATGAGCCGGCTGGGGCACTTAAGCCGAATAGATTGATAAATCTATCACGCCCTTGCCCCAGGGGGTGCATGATCATTCTGAAGTCAATTCATGGGCCGGCTGGGGCACTTAAGCCGAATAGATTGATTAATCTGCCCTTGCCCCAGGCAGTGCATGATCATTCGGGCACCGGAGGAGGCGAACTTAGGAGTTTTGTCGATTCCTGGACCGGCTGGGGCAGTTGTGGCCGAATAGATTGATTAATCTATCACGCCCTTGCCCCAGGCGGTGCATGATCATTCTGAAGTCGATTCATGGGCCGGCTGGGGCACTTAAGCCAAATATATTGATTAATCTACTCTTACCCCAGGCGGTGCATGATCATTCTGAAGTCGATTCATGAGCCGGCTGGGGCACTTAAGCCGAATAGATTGATTAATCTACCCTTGCCCTAGGCGGTGCATGATCATTCGGGCGCTGGAAGAGGCGAACTTTGGAGTTTTGTCGATTCATGGACCAGCTGGGGCAGTTGTGGCCGAATAGATTGGTTAATCTATCCTTGTCCCAGGCGGTGCATGATCATTCGGGCGCCGGAGGAAGCGAACTTAGGAGTTTTGTCGATTCATGAGCCGGCTGGGGCAGTTGTGGCCAAATAGATTGATTAATCTATCACGCCCTTGCCCCAGGCAGTGCATGATCATTCTGAAGTCGATTCATGGGCCAGTTGGGGCACTTAAGCCGAAGATATTGATTAATCCGCCCTTGCCCCAGGGAGTGCATGATCATTCTGAAGTCGATTCATGGGCCGACTGGGGCACTTAAGCCGAATAGATTGATTAATCTGCCCTTGCTCCAGGCAGTGCATGATCATTCGGGCGCCGGAGGAGGCGAACTTAGGAGTTTTGTCGATTCATGGGCCGGCTGGGGCAGTTGTGGCCGAATAGATTGATTAATCTATCACGCCCTTGCCCCAGGCAGTGCATGATCATTCTGAAGTCGATTCATGGGCCGGCTGGGGCACTTAAGCCGAATATATTGATTAATCTGCTCTTGCCCCAAGCGGTGCATGATCATTCTGAAATCGATTCATGGGCCGGCTGGGGCACTTAAGCCGAATAGATTGATTAATCCGCTCTTGCCCCAAGCGGTGCATGATCATTCTGAAGTCGATTCATGGGCCGACTGGGGCACTTAAGCCGAATAGATTGATTAATCTGCTCTTGCCCCAAGCGGTGCATGATCATTCTGAAGTTGATTCATGGGCCGTCTGGGGCACTTAAGCCGAATATATTGCTTAATCCTCTCTTGCCCCAGGCGGTGCATGATCATTCTAAAGTCGATTCATGGGCCGGCTAGGGCACTTAAGCCGAATAGATTGATTAATCTACCCTTGCCCCAGGCGGTGCATGATCATTCGGGCACCGGAGGGTCTATCCAGTCGGCACCGGGCAATTGAGGTTTTCACAATTAATGAAATTGCCTCGAGGGTGCTGCCTTTGTAAAGGATAAATGATTAAGGGTACAACTTTTATGAATACAGTAAACAACTGTCTCCAGCTTTTGAAGGTATCGTGTGAATGTCGAACAGACTCTTCTTTAACAGCAGAGGGGAAGTGAGGACGCTAGCGGAGCTGGGTGGAGACATGCATCGAAGTGGTGACCCTTCGCGCACAGGGGATAGGAGTTCCAGGGATCGAGAGAGGCATCAGTCTCCTCGACGTCGAAGCAGGTCGCCTAGGCGGGACAAGTAGTCGTAGGGCGGATCTTCTCAACCTCGAGTCGAGAGGGGATCTGACTCGAATCCGTGCCCATTAAGCTTTGCGGTATTTGTGGGGAATAGACCCATGATAGAGGCGGACTCGATCGTTCGAGACCCGAATGTAGCGGTCGAGTTTGCTCGACAAATTTTTCCTCCCGAGGTTCGGCAATCACTGGTAGGTCGTCAGGACTACGAAGTATTTCGCGAAGGCATTCACAGGGTGGTTAAGGGGCTTTACACTGCCTATGAAATCGGCATGCGGTTGCGCGCTGCCCGCCGAGAAATGGAGAAGAAAGAGGAACGTATTCGAAGTTTGGAGGCTCGTGCGGAGGCGGCTGAGCGCGAGTTAAGGCAGACCAAGGCAGCCTAGGCACAACCCGCCAGGCACGGAAACCCAATCGTGGAAGAAAGGGTTACCAGTCGGCTCATCAATTCCGCGCTTGTCGATCGTGAGACGGCGAGTATGTTCGCAATGGAGAACGCGAAGGGGAGGGTCTATGAGAAAAGTTTCCACGAAGGCCGAAAAGTTGGAATCGAAAAGACCAAGGAAAAACTTGCCGAAGAAGTTTGCCGATGTGAAAATCGTGGATTTAGGCACGGTTGGATCAAGGCATCTCAAGCCACAGAAGCTCTTCGAGCGTCGGGCATTGATTCGGCATCGCCACTCTACCACAGTAAACATTTTCCGTTTTCTGCTTTTGAAGTCGAGAAGAGTGAGGATAAGGGTGACGCCGTATAAGTATACTTGTTGTAAGGTTGAAACGCAGATCGCGTTCAAAACTATGTAATATATTGCTTGCTTTATTGAATAAAAAACGTTCTATGATAAATATTTTGTTGCAGTTCGTATTTGGTATGTATGCATTTTGTTTCATTGTATATGTTTGAATGAATGTATAAACGTTGATCGGCAGGGTCGACCCATACGTGATAGCCGTTTATTCCTGAATGAGGCTATTGTAACCTGAGGAAGCCGAAAGCCAGTGGATAGAGTGGCTGCGGCAAATTCAACTCGGCTCGGGGCCTAGATTTTTGGCCAGTGCACGTGCTTCAAAAAGTCATTTGGATAACTACACCGTGGCGAATGTCAACTGACGTTTTTCTCATGGAATTTAGTGTTAGTGAAATCGCCTCGGGATTAGGGCCTCGAGATCGCTGCCAATATTGAGAATAAAAGGAGAGGGCGCTTCGCGCAGATAGACAATCACTTATGTGGGGTGGGAGAAGTGGGGATGTTAGTTAGAGACTGGAGTTCAGCCGAACTTGGTGTTGCCATGGAGCGCGGCAAAGGACCCATCCGTATGGGAAGTAGGGCGTCCAAAAGTTGGCATGAATCTTCAAGTCGTCGAAGCAGATCACCCCGAAAGGAAAGGCAACGACCGTTGGGTTTATCCTTCTTTGTCCTGGATCTTTGCCTTGACATTGTCAATGGTATCAGGGGAGGACTTGGGCACGGTTGGCTCAAGGCATTGCAAACCGCGGAGGACTCCTGAGTGACGGGAGTTGATTGGGCGCTGCCGTTATACCAATGCGTCTTCTCCTCTTTTTAGCTTTTCAGATTGGAAATGGGTATTGTAATGCTCAGATGCAAGTTGTGTTTATGTAACAACTGTCTGATTAAATAAAAATTGTAATCCTCAAATGCGGGTTGCGTTTATGTAAGAACTGTTTGATCAAATAAAAAGCTTTATTTCAAACATTTGCGTCTTATTCTGAATTTTTTATATGCTTAGTTAAGCACCTTATTTGCGTCTTGCTCTGAATTTTTTATATGCTCAGTTAAGCACCTTATTTCTGATGTTGGCGAGTTTTGTTTTGTTCGTGCCAAAAGGTACTCCGAATCCGGAGGCTAAATCGGCACTAAGGTGTCATGCACCAAAGGGGGCTCCAAATCCGGAGGCTTAACCGGCCCTAAGGTGTCATGCACCGAAGGGGGCTCCGAATTCGGAGGCTTAACCGGCCCTAAGGTGACATGCACCAAAGGGGGCTCCGAATCCGGAGACTTAACCGGCCCTAAGATGTCATGCACCGAAGGGGGCTCCGAATCCGGAGGCTTAACCGGCCCTAAGGTGATACGCACCAAAGGGGGCTCCAAATCTGGAGAATTAATCGGCCCTAAGGTGTCATGCACCGAAGGGGGCTCCGAATCCGGAGGCTTAATCGGCCTTAAGGTGTCATGCACCCAAGGGGGCTCCGAATCCAGAGGCTTAACCGGCCCTAAGGTGACATGCACCCAAGGGGGCTCCGAATCCGGAGACTTAATGTAGCCAATCGTGATATCCACGAAGGGCGCTCCGAATCCGGAGACTTAATCGACCCTAAGGTGACATGCACCCAAGGGGGCTCCGAATCCGAAGACTTAATGTGGCCAATCGTGATATCCACGAAGGGCGCTCCGAATCCAGAGACTTAATCGGTCCTAAGGTGACATGCACCCAAGGGGGCTCCGAATCCGGAGACTTAATGTGGCCAATCGTGATATCCACGAAGGGCGCTCCGAATCCGGAGACTTAATCGGCCCTAAGGTGACATGCACCCAAGGGGGCTCCAAATCCGGAGACTTAATGTGGCCAATCGTGATATCCACGAAGGGCGCTCCGAATCCGGAGACTTAATCGGCCCTAAGGTGTCATGCACCCAAGGGGGCTCCGAATTCGGAGACTTAATGTGGCCAATCGTGATATCCACGAAGGGCGCTCCAAATTCGGAAACTTAATCGGCCTTAAGGTGACATGCACCCAAAGGGGCTCCGAATCCGGAGACTTAATGTGGCCAATCGTGATATCCACGAAGGGTGCTCCGAATCCGGAGACTTAATCGGCCCTAAGGTGACATGCACCCAAGGGGGCTCCGAATCCGGAGACTTAATATGGCCAATCGTGATATCTACGAAGGGCGCTCCGAATCCGGAGACTTAATCGGCCCTAAGGTGACATGCACCCAAGGGGGCTCTGAATCCGGAGACTTAATCGGCCCTAAGGTGACATGCACCCAAGGGGGCTCCGAATCCGGAGACTTAATGTGGCCAATCGTGATATCCACGAAGGGCGCTCCAAATCCAGAGAGTTAATCGGCCCTAAGGTGTCATGCACCAAAGGGGGCTCCGAATCCGGAGACTTAATCGACCCTAAAGTGACATGCACCCAAGGGGGCTCCGAATCCGAAGACTGGCCAATCATGATATCCACGAAGGCTGCTCCGAATCCGGAGACTTAATCAGCCCTAAGGTGACATGCACCCAAGGGGGCTCCGAATCTGGAGACTTAATATGCCCTAAGGTGTCATGCACCGAAGGGGGCTCCGAATCCGAAGACTTAATCGGCCCTAAGGTGACATGCACCGACGGGGGCTCCGAATCCGGAGACTTAATGTGGCCAATCGTGATATCCACGAAGGGTGCTCCGAATCCGGAGACTTAATCGGCCCTAAGGTGACATGCACCAAAGGGGGCTCCGAATCGTCGTCATAACGGACGTTACAATGGGGTTTGTGAAATGAATTGAGCGACGAAGAAAAATGGTTTGCATTGCAGAAGCGATATATATACAAGTATCAAAGCCCACAGGTCGGGTGAGTGATAGGGTTTTCATAAAATCTCTGCTTGCACCGATTGGGGGGAGCCACGGATCTCTTCAATGCCGTGGGCTATCGGGAAGTGCACAAGCTGATGATAAGTGCTTGGAACGGACTTCATAAGATGTATCTAGGTTCGCCCCATGATGACATTATACGGCGAAGGGAGCTTTACGACCAGGAATTCTACTTCAACCGTTCTGGAGCCCGCTCAAACAGGTAGTATGATCTTCTCTAACGGGTATTCAGGATTCATATTAAAGCCGAACAATGGGTGAGGCGCCGGAGACAGATCTGGCTCGTTGAGGCCGAGTTTGATGAAAGTTTGGTAGTACATAACCTCTGAAGTACTCCCCGGGTCTATGAGAATGCGTTCGATGGTGAACCGATTTATGCGTAATTTAATGACCAACGGATCGATGTGGGAAGCTGTTGCACCGCTAAGATCGGAGTCATTGAAAGTAATTGGCGGGGCTTCTTTGGGCCATTCAGTCGGAATACGTTGCTTTTGGGGGATTGGATGCTATTGAATGGTGTGCACGGTTGGGGGTGTAGGCAGGCTGTAGATCATATGGATCACGCCAAGTGGAGATGAGTCCTGCCTCAGGGCTAGTGCCTTGGTTGGCTTTCCCTTCCTCATATACTGTTGTAGTCGGTCGTCTTGCACCAGTTCTTCCAGGTGATCTTTTAATGCGTAACAACTCTCCGTTTCGTGGCCGTGATCTTTGTGATATTCGCACTGCCTATCCCTTCTTCGCGTGTCGGGCGGCCCCACCATCTTTGACGGCCATTTGAAGAATGGAAGATGTTGGACTTTGGTCATTATTGCAGCGATTCGTTCTGACAACTCTGTGTACTTCTTGTCGGCACGCCTCAAACGCCTGCTGTCGACTTGCAGTTGTTCATTCGCCCAGTGGGAGCATTGATCGCTTGATCGGCGAGTGTCCCGCCTTTTGTCTTATTTAGCGCGTTGTCGAGGCTCTGGGCTAGGAGGTGGCACGGAACTTATTGGTTAAGCAATTTCAGGGGGGGCCGTTTTGTTGGACATTTGGCCGGCTTTTATTCTCAAGGCATCATCTTCCACTTTGCAATACTCTTCAACTTTCTTCATCAACGCCTAGACTGTTTTGGGGGGTCTTCTGGTCAGGGAACTGCGAAGAGGACTGTCAGGATGTAGTCCCATTTTGAAGGCGGTGATGGCCATAGATTCGTTGCAAGCGTCGTCGACGAGGTTGAAGCATTCCCAATAACGCGCCAAATACGCTCTGAGCGTTTCTCCTGACTAAATCTACATAGCCCAGAGAGAGTCGGCCTGTTTCGGTTGTACCTCGTTGGTGATGAACCTGGCCCTGAAGGATTTCTGTAATTGATGGAAGCTTTTAATCGAGGCCGGCTCCAGCTTGTAATACCACCTGACAGCTAATGGCCCCAGGCTGCTGGGGAATATTCGGCACATGAGGGCTTCGTTGTCTGCATGCAATGTCATGGCCTGCTTGTAGTGACGGATATGATCAGTGGGGTCTGATTTTCCATCGTAAAGAGTGAATGACGGAGCTTTGAACTTCTTGGGCAGGGCCGCCCTTGCAATCCGTCGGACAAAAGGATCGTGCTGGTCCTCTTCGTCTGAACTGCTCCTCCTGCGCTTGTTCCTTGTATGTAGACTCTTTTCGGAGGAGTTGGAAGTTTCAGATCGTCCCTTCTTGTTGAGCTCTGTGGGCGATGAGTTGGAGTCGCTATCGGTATCCTTTAGTCGGGCTCGAGGTCGTTGTCCACCGGCCCTCAGAGGTCGTTCGGGATCTTGACGCATGGCTTCTCTTGATTTTGCGACTTCGAGGGCCAAATCCTGACGGAGACGTTCATTTTCAGCGATCATGTTCTCCAGCCTTTGTTCATTCTGCTTTGCTTGTTCCATGATCGCCTGCATTGTCTCTTGGGCTGAGGTCGTAGGTGAGTCGAAATTCAAGGCACGTCTTGCAGCGATGGTTTCTGTTCCGAGCATATTTGCTAGAGTGAGGTCATCTCCCTGTGCGGTCTCGTCAATGGCTACCGGAGGATCTTCAGTCACGCCTGCCATGGATGTATTTGAGTATTCCCACAGACGGCGCCAATTGTGGGGATATGGTTTGGAAATACTCTTCAAATCCTAGGAGACGCTAGTGATCCTCAGCTAGTCACCTGAAAAGATACAAACACTCCGGTCGGGGGTGCCAGAATTAGCACTCCGACGAACAAGTTAGTTCAGACACTCAAGATAGCTTGTTTACTAAGTTCAGTGAGGTGATTCTTACATACCTTTCTATAACCGTTATTCCTGTATTTATACATGTTCAGATCGATCCTCGGGGCCGGGGCCTACTTTTTAATCATTGTCCTTTCTTTTATTCGGCCCTAAGGACTTACACATATTCGGCACGTATATTATATTCGGCTCCCCACTCTCGTAGGATACAGCCGATTAATATCAGTTTTCCGATGGTACGCACCTTCTGATTTATTCCATAAATTCGGCCCCCACAGTAATATTTGAATAAATTAAGTTCAACATTAAAGTATATCCATATGTAAATTGTTCCCCTATCATTTAAAAATAATCATATAGTTTTTGTGTGATTTGTAAATTAAAATATATATCTATCTCTGTTAACAATAATAATAAAAAGTTCGCAATACCCCTGCCTATATATATATGTTAAAGTTAGTGTAATTATATAAAAATTATAGAACTTATTGTATTTTATCTAACTCTCAAAAAAGCCAACATAATTTAATTTTTGGGGACATATCACTTTAGTGGTATTTGTAAAAATAATTATAAATTAGTAATAAATTTTATAAATGTTAATAATTAACATCTTAAACTTTTTCATTAAATTATAATTATTTTCTCAAATCATCACGATTTGTAATTTATCCTTTATATTTTGGTTCAAAAGTTGCTCATCAGCTTTAGCCAGGATGGCAAAAAGTAGAGATCCAAGGGCTAGTTAACAAATTGCATGTCCTTTATTCATCTTTCACAAATGTCAAAATTACATGTAAAGTTTACGATAAATTGCATTTCAGTTCAACAAATATGAATTGCATTTCATGAACAAATATCCTTTTTTCATCTTTTCGTTCAAAAAAATAAAGATATAGATTATATTTATTGGGTTTTTTTGTCTATAGAAAAATAAATAAATATTTAACTAAAATGGATATCAATCTTGAGGAAGTCATACAGCACAATGAGATTGGTGATATATATCAAGTTTACTTCTCAAGGTAATCCGGTTTGACCTTGGGAAGAAAAATGGTCAAGTGAAATAGAATTATAGCATGCAAAAGGACTCATTGATTCATGGGCATGGCTTAGAAAGACGTAAAGGTGGCTGAAAATCTGCGAAGGCTACAATCATCAACCATCATGTGTATAATAGACCTGTAATAATTCTCTCGGTAAGGTCAATTGTTATTTGGTTTATTTTGAGAAATTTGTTAAAAGTTGATTTTTTTAATTTTTTTTAAAAAATGTATAAAAAATGTGAGAAATGGTGTGGCCACAATAGGTTAAAAGTTGACTTTTGACTTTTTTAACTCTAAAGGTTTCGTGGGCCTGTCTTTTTTATCTCTGTAGAGAGGACGTAACGTGGCTTTGTGTAGTAGGATGTGTGGGAGTAGAACTGTAAATGAATCGAATTGTTCATAAATAAATTCGGCTCGACTCGTTCAATAAATGAGCCTAGCTCGAGTTCGAATATTAGGCTCATTTAGTAAATGAACCGAGTTCGAACTCGAATAAGCTCGACTCGTTTATTTTTATTTAAATTATACAATAAATATATTATTTATATATTAAATAATATATAAATATATATAAATAATAGTAAAAATACATTATTTATATATTAAATCATGTTAATAATAATTTTTATTTAAGTAATATAAATAATATTTTAAAAAATCTTATCGAGTCTAGCAGAGCTGAACTCGAGCTCAGCTACTTATTAAGTCGAGCTCAAACTCAATAAACAAGTTCAATTAGTAAACGAGCTGAGCTCAAACTCAGTAAAGCTCGACTCGATTCAACTTATTTGCAGCCCTATGTAGGAGTGCACTTGGGTGATATTAAGAATTATATTTATTTCATCATTGTAATTTTTATTGTTAATTAATTGCTTCTCACTCATCGTAGAAAATAAGTGTTTAAATTGAACCACGTAAAATCTTGTGTTCTTATTTTATGGTAATTATTTTCATTTTTTTGTTTCATTTGCTTCCATTGCTTGGGTAGGATTTATTACCGACAATATTTGGATCATAAATTTAAATAGAGATTTAAAAAAAGAAAAAGAAAAAAAGTAGAATAACCTTATCTTTTATTTCATTCATATTATAATATTTCATTCACAAATTTAATATTTCATTCATATTTTACTTATTTTTTATTTTTTTTTAAATTCTTATTTAAATTTATATTACAAACACCACCTTATAAAATAACTAGCATATGAAACCGTGCGATGCACAGACTAAATAAATGATTAAAAATAATTTTAAAATTAAATAATAACATAAAATTTATTTAAAAAGTATATAAAAATAATTTAGAATGATTTAAATTTTAACCATTTTATTACAATATATATATATATATATATTACAGTTGTTATGTCATTAATTGTATATTCTAAGTTCACAATAAAAAATAGATGTCATAATTTAATTGGTAAAGATAAAAAAAAAAAAAAGAATAAATTAAAAAAATTATATTTATGATAAAAATAAAAATAAATTTCAGTTTATAATTTTTATTCTAGTTTTAGTTTTTTCTATGCTAAAGTTTGTCATAAAACTTAAACATATCTTTTAAAAATAAAACAATATATATATATATATTGATAAAATCGTCTTGCACAAAAATTAATTAATTAAAACTTTTAAATTTTCATTATTTTAAAATTTAAAGTGTCTTCAACTGAAATATGCACAACATTATAATATTAAATGGGAGTACAAATTTACTTTATATAAGTGAAACAACTCACCTTTTTCCTTCTTGTTTCAATGTAAGATTGTGTAAAATAAAAATTAACAATTATTTAGGCGAAAAGTTTATTTCGAATCAAACAATATTAGTCATTTAATCTTTAATTAGGACAATTTTTAGTTTATTTCGAATCAAACAAATCTAATTAATATATTTTGATAAAATTGCTAAGATCGCGGTTAAACCAGCGAATCAGTTAAATCAAAAACGGTTCAACCTAATCGACTAGGTCAAAAGACCAATCAACTTATACAAAAATTAATTAATTAAAACTTTTAAATATTATTTTAATTTTAAAATTTAAACTATCTTAAACTGAAACATGCATAATATTATAATATTAAATAAGAGTATAAATTTATTTTATATAAGTGAAACAACTCACTTTTTTCTTTTTCTCCCGATATGGGATATTGAGATAATTTTTTCAAATATCTTAATAATTAAATTATAATTGTATATATGAAAAATAAATATTTCTTAAATAGAATCTATATAAAATTAGTTATTATAATTGAAATTAAATTTATATAAAACTTTATATATAAATAAAAATTGCATGCGTAAATTTTTTTTAAAAAAATAAGCCTTTAAATTTTGCCACTTAGGCAAGAGAAAGATAATATTGTTAATAATATATATATATATGATTACTTTAAAAGTGTGCCACTAAAATACTTTTTTTTTTCTCCTAAACTTCAATGATTCAATTATTAAGTTCACCAACTGAGGATGATAAGGGTGGGTGTATAATAAGAAACAGCATTCTTTCCTTGATTTCTTTCTTTGTCTTTTTATTTGTTAGGTTATTGGACCTATTTTTATGCTTAATTTTGATAATTTGAACTGTTCACATTTTAAGATTTATTGAGTATATCGTACTACCTGTAAAAAATCAAGTTGATCGAATATCAAAAAATATGTGTTTGGAAAACTATTTATTAAATTTTTTTTAAAAAATGGTTTTTAGTTCGATAATCTGAACATGTAGTTTCTTTCTAATATCCGATCAATTTGATTTTTTACAAGTATAATATACTCAACAAATCTTAAAATATAAACAGTTCGGATTATCAAAATTGGGCTCAAAAGTAAGCCCAATGACCCAATAAATATAAGAGGCAAGAAAAAAGAATAGCAGAGAATCCTAATTCGTAAAATAATAGGTGCAGATAGAGTACCACACTGCCAAGCAGGCATGGGTGGTACCCTTAACCAATGAGATCGACAGTAAGTTGCCGTATATCAACAAACAACAATCAACTCTCAAAAACAAACGGAGAGTTTGAGGACCGGTTAATTTCAAAATTTCAATCCAAAAATTCAAATATTAAATTTTGAATATAATTGATTCAAACAAACCAACCAACCACAAAACCAATTCATAAATTCTCTCATCTTTCTTTCGATTTGAACCATGATTCTAAATCGCGGTATCGGGTAACGTAACGGTATCGATCGCAGAGTATCGGTATCGGTGGTATCGATCGGTACGTATCGAGAATCGGGTGTCGCAGCAGTGAAATTTTAAAAATTATTTCACAGATTTTTCAGCTTTTTCTTTCCCGTACTGGTCTGAACTGGTGAGTATCAGCCCGTCGCAACTTGTGTAACGGTTATAGATCGATATGTACCAGGACTCAGCCAATTCTCCTGGGATTTTCAATCTCAACGATATACCGGCTTGTATTCGTCGCGGTACCCTATTTTTCTGATACATATCGGCCGATACGTAGCATATCGGCCGATTTTTAGAACTATGGTTTTAACAGAGAACTTCTGCATGGCAGCCAACTTCTTCAGCCATGATACCAACTTCACTACATTGGATTCTCTCTCGCGCTGTCCATTTATAGTTTTGTAGATCATTTAACTTTGATTTATTTCAGACTAAGCTCAGTTTATGCGATGCTTGGGTTTGGTGTAAATGCTCGATCTGAACAAACAAATAGTTATAAGAATTCATAGCATTCTTTTAAATTTGTTAAATAATACATAGTGGTTGGAATAGTTTATTAAGTGCTTATTGTGAGTGTTGATTTCTGACCACACAACCAATCAGGGAACTTAGCTGGACAGTACCAGCAGAATAAATTAAACTCAACAACCTGTAATAAGAAAATAAGAATACCGCGGTGGTTCGCCACCCGGGAACACTCCGACGATCAAGTCAGTAATTAATATCTTTTACAAATAGCAAATTGTCCTCAAAACTCACCAGAAAGAACTTACATCCGACCTACGAGGGTGCCATGTTTTTATAGTCAGCAGTGACCTGATCCCCCATAAGCCTTACTTCATTGGGCTCAGGCTCAATACTTATCATGGACTCTCAGCTAGATAGGAATAAATTGTTCAAGAGCCTTATCCTTATCCAGGCTAAGACCCTTCCCCGTTTTAGGAATCTTGTGCCTTATCCAGACTAAGTCTCTTTCCCGTTTTAGACTCTTGTCCCTAATTCACTTATCTTGGATTCCGGTATCTTCACAGATGACTTCGGCCTATCCGAGATCATCTTGGCAAACATGACCAGGCCACATGAAACCTCAACTGACACTTTGGCGTCACCTTGACCATATGCTGTCATTCATAAAATATTTCCCCACACTTACACTTTTATCTAGATTAGAACTAAAAACTAAACTAAACTAAAAGTATTTTTCCAGTAAAAAAAAAAAGTAATACTTTATTTTTTTATTTTTTGGGGTAGGTAATTGCAGGTGTAGGCAAAGATGGTGAGTGTGATGGTCGCCATCGGAGTGATGTTGGTTGTAGGTATTGTTTCGTTTTTCTTTAGACTGAGAATTTCTATCAAAAGGAAGAAATACCATTACCACAAGCAGCTATGAATGACAATGGGGGCAAAAAAAAAAAAAATTTTAAAGTATGAAGAACAGAGAAAAATAACACTTATACTGAATAAGATTGAAACCAGGGGCGGAGGGGGTTGGTTTCGGGGGGTCCCGGCCCCTCCAACATTCTGAGCAAGCATAGGTTTTATAGTAGATAACTTTAAAAAAAATTATGGCATTAAGGCGTTGGCCCCTCTTAGCTGTGACAAGTTTTAATTGATATAGTCGTCTAACCATCACCAATGATGGGACATCTTCCCTTGTTTGCACCAATGTACACTGTAGGCTTTTAAAGAATTAAGGCCTCCTTTGGAAATAAATTTTTTTAGTAATTTTAATTTTTTTAGTTAAAATATAATGTAAAAAAAATTAGAATATTTGTGATAATTTTTTAATTTTTTATGAAAAGATGTGCAAAATATAAAGAGAAAAAAAAATCTTTGACTTTTTTATATAAAGGGTTAATTACACTAATAGTCCCTATAGTTTGGGACTTGTGTCACTTTGGTCCCTGACTTTTCAATTGTGACACATTTGACCCTGAATTTTGAACTTTGTTCCAAATAAGGACAATTGAAAATATCATTAGATTTTTCAAGGGTAAAATCATCAATTTGATAAAATATAAACTAATTTGACAAAAATAAATGTCAAAAAAATATTTTTAATTTTTTTAAAATTATTTTTATCCACCAATGATAAAATTATATAAAATTAATAAAAATTACATGATTAATTTTTTTAAATTAAGTTTACATGATCATCATCCAAATACATAATAAAAATTAATTTGGTAAAAAAAATAAATAAATGTCTAAAAGATTTATCAGTGTTACATAATTTTATTTTTAGTAGGTAGAAATAATTTTCTAAAATTCAAAAATATTTGTTTGACATTTATTTTTGTCAAATTAGTTTATATTTTATCAAATTGACAATTTTACCCTTGAAAAATTTAATTATATATTCAATTGTCCTTATTTGGAACAAGATTCAAAATTCAGGGTCAAATGTGTCACAATTGAAAAGTCAGGGACCAAAGTGACACAAGCCTCAAACTATAAGGACTATTTGTGTAATTTGCCTTTATATAAATTATTAGTTTTTTTTTATTTTTTTAATAATTTTTTAATTTTTTTGATTAAAATCATCACTTACCAAACGAGGCTTAAGGTTGTTTGCATAGGCAGGCAACTTGGTGGGAAAGCTAAAACAGATAATAAAACTTGTGTATTTTAAAAAAAGGCCATAATATTTGAAAGGGTGGAGACTCACTTTATTCACTAATTAAGGTAGTGAAAAAAAAATTAAAAAATTGCTTGGTTTACTAGAATGAAAGTAAAATAGAATCGAATATTCATTGTTTCTTTTTTTTTTTTAAATTATCATTTAATAATTAACGATGATTTAATTTATAATGTATTTTTATATATTATTTTTTAATGAACTAAACGTGAAATATACATTTTAATGAAATAAGCATTATATTTTTATGCATTCTAATTAATTAAATACTAACAGTTCATTAGTTATTTGTAAAGCTACTAATCAATAGTTATAAAAAAAAATAAGACAAAATGACAATTATAAAAATATAGAGATTTCAAAGAAAACATAGAAGAGAGACAAGAACAATAATGCTCTTTAGGTGGCCCCCAATCTCGGAGTTCTGGCTCCTCTCCTGATTGGAACAATATTACATTCGTGATATAATTTACATAGCTTTGTCAGATCAGCTATGATGCAAACCCAATTTATTATCACAAAAATTTTATGTACAAACCGAAAACTAAAGAAGTAGATAAAAAAATTAAAATGCATCAAGGAGATAGCATCAACACTTGACCGGAGAGTTTCAAATGGGTTTTTTCTATAAAAAAAAATCGTCAACATGGGAATCTTTAATTGTCAAGAAAGAAGTCATTTGTTGGGCTCTTAATAGGAGATCGAAGGGCAGATAGTAATGTAATGGTGAAGAAAGAAAGATAGAGAGGGGTGAAACACACAAAAAAATAAAAAAATAAAAAATAAAATGAACAAAAAAACAAAAACATATAAACAAAATGTGAATTAATTGGGGAGAGAGAAAATATGTTATTAAAAGCGAGTGAGAGAAGGGAGAATTTCAAACCGTCCGTGAATTTTCCATTAGTTTTATGGAGTTTTTTTAGATATGGTAACTTACTAACATAATCTGACTTGTAATGTTTTGTCCATCTCTGATTGGTAGAAAGGTACCACCTGTGACTGTCGGCGTGGTACTCTATCCGCATCTAAAAATTTCTCATTTATGGTACGTACATTTTAAATTTTAATCTCATTAGAGCTGAGCAAGGAATCCATGAAATCCGTAATCTGATCCAATCCGATCCAATCCAATCCGATAAGTTTGGATTGATTTTTTAAATCTGTGGTTCGATTTCGGATTAAAAAATTAAAAATTCGTAGTCCATAGATCGGTTCTAAATTGAACCCCACGGTTCCGGATTAGAACCGATTCAGACCGTATACAAATGGCCTATATTTATATTATATACCCTCCTGCATAGTATCTTTTCTTATTTCATTTGTTTGTTGGTTTTTAGTTTTAATTTGTAATGGTCTAAATACTTATAGTAAAATCAGTTTTCTTATGATTGTTTAAATTCTAGAATAGTATGTCGTATGTCGTTATTATAGAAAGACATGTTTCTATTATGGAACTAATATAATACTATGTTTATATTTTTATGAAATTAAAATATTCTATATTTTTTTTGTTATTTAATTATGTGAACCTGTAATCGTAAATCAATCAAATCCGTATTTAAATGAATTATTTCAGATTAATTCCATAATTTAAAGAGACTAAATTAATTTTAATTTTTCAATAATAATAAATAACAAATTGATCTTAATTTTATTTCAATTCAAATCAATCCAAACCATTCTTACCTCCCAAATCTCATAGACAAGAGAAGAGGACACACTACTAGTCTACTAGCACTCATTTTCTCTTCCATTGGACCTATCAAAGATCATCCGTAGTCAATAGTAGGATACTTTAAAAGAGTGATATTGCGTGTTAAAATATTTGTTATTTTAAAGAGCACAAGTGACTGTCCTAGAAAAATTTAGCACTCATTTTCTCTTTCATTGGATCCATCAAAGATCCGAATTCAATAGTGGGTTACTTTTTTTTTTTTTTTTTTTGGATCTAGATAAGGGTGAGGCAGATAGGTAATTTAAAAGGGTAATATTGTGTGTTAAAATATTTGTTATTTTTAAGTGCACGTATGACCGTCCCAGAAAAATCTGACACTCATTTTCGCTTTCATTGGACCAATCAAAGACCATCCGAATTAACAGTGGGGTACTTTTTTTTTTTTTGAACTAGATAAGGGTGAGGTAGATAGGCACTTTTGTAACGTTCAACGACTGATTTTAATTTTTTATTTTATTTTTATTTTTTTTATGATCGTTGGATATTGCAATAGCTAATCTCAATCATTGCAAGGAAGAGTTGTAAGGAGGGGATCCAGACTCCTTTAAAAGCGTGATATTGTGTGTTAAAATATTTGCTATTTTTAAGAGCACAAATGACTGTCTCAGAAATTTTTTTTATTGGGAAGTGGATTGACTTTTTGGTTATTTTAATCTTGGGCTAAAAAGTCTAATTTGAGGAGGGTTTTGGTTTTTTTGTGAGAGAATTAATGTAATAATTATGGGTTGGATTGTCTTATTAGGTTAAAAAGTCTATTTTGTTTTTATAACTAAAATAGCCAAAAAAAACCTCAAGATTGGCTTCCCAAACGAAACTTGTATTTTTTGGATAATATATTTGTAGAATAAAAATTAAATTGATATAGTGTAAGGTCTATCTATGAAATAAATTAGAAATATAAATTAATATTTTTGATTAAAATTTAGAATAATTTTTTTTAATATTTTTTAGTATTTCTATTTAAATAGTGGATGCATATTGTAATCGAAATGTTAAATATGTTAAATAAAGGGATTGGAGAGGATTTGAGAGGCCCGTAAGGTTGGTCACGATTTTTGTTTTCACAATTTGAACCATTTAATTTATAAATTTTTCAATGTGTATCTTTATAAAAAAAAAATTAAATCGATTTGATAATTGTAATATTTTTATTTTATCGTGTTTGTCTCTAAAAAAATGAACGACAAGTATGTTTTTTAAAATTAATTATCTATTTTTTTAGAGATAAACACAGAAAATGAAAATGTCATGATTATTAAATCAATTTTTTTCATAGATAATATACACAGAGTGCTCTACAAAATTAAAGTTTAAATTATCGAAACTGAATCAGTGGTAAGCCCCCCTACAGACTCTTCAAGTCCTTTCAAGTTTAAATATAAATTTTAGAGCATATTTATTGGAAAGTGTTAAAATTACGTAGATCAATATCCAAATAATATGGTAAGAAGGTGTGGGGGCATATTTTCTGAGTAGTAACACGTGGCCGAAGTGGCACCGAAGTGTCAGCCGAGGTGCCATGTGTCCTTGACTTGACACTGAGATGATCTCGGCTAGGCCGAGGTTATCTGCGGAAATACCGGAATCCGAGATAAGCGGATAAGGGACAAGAGTCCTAGAATTGGAGAAGACTTCAGTTTTGGTAAAGATAAAACTCTTAGAGAGTTTATCCCAAAATCCTACTGGGAGTCCAAGATTAGCAGTAATCCTAAGTCCATTGAAGTTAGGCTTCTATTGGGACTATGTTTGTGTTGGCTATAAAAGAGAAGCACCCTCATGGGTCTAAGGTATGCTTTTGATATTCTGTCTAGTGAGTTAAGTACTTTTGTTATCTTTGAGAGATATTGAGTACTGACTTGATCGTCGGAGTGTTCCCGGGTGGACGAGCCACCGCCGGAGACTCTTCTTTTGTTGCAGGTCGTTCGAGCTTAATCTATTCTGCCAGTGCTCTCCAGCTGGGTACTTGTTTGGCAGTGTGGTCAGAAATTGACACACACAGAAGGTTTTTAAAAATGTTCAAAATGTATTAGAGATACATTTTTTTTTCAATGATTCAGATTGTCTCATCCAAAATTTAATGGTTGAGATGCCTTTTATTTCCTGCCCAAATGCTCTCTCTCTCTCTCTCTCTCTCTCCTCTTAAATCATTACTCTACCAAACCTCTCTACCCTCTCTCTCTCACCTCAAAATCTAAGTCCAAACCTCTCTCTCATCTGTCTCTCCTCGTTTTGTCCTCAGCCTCTCCTCTCGCAATGCCCCCACCGACTACCACGACCACCAACCACCCCACCACCACCGCCTTTCATTTCATCTCACCGTCATTTATCATCTCTCTTCTCTAATGACTGTTCATCCAGCCAAATAAGAATGGCCCTGTCCCCATTCTCTCTTCTCTCTCCTCTCTGAAATCTAATCTCCCTCCATATACATCACCACACTCTTCATTTCTTTTTTATTAAACCCATCTTGATTGCTCCCCATCTCATTTTCCTTCTCTCTCTCTAAGATTTCCATTCTCCCAAACCCACATTTTTCTTTTATTTTTTATCACAACCCATCCTCCACAATTAATTAATTAAACCCATCATCCTTTCCAAATTTTTTTTTTTTTTTAATCACACTCATCTCATTCTCTCTCTCACTAGTCATTTGCTTTTACTATCCATCCAATTGAAGACCTAAGCACCAAGAGATGCCCTACAACTTTCAAACCCACAACACTTTTTTAATATTTCAACCTTTTATTATTATTTTTTTTTTCTTCAACCCACTTGGGCATGCCTCTCACGGGGTCAATATTTTTATTTTATTTTATTTCTGTAATTCGGGCTTATTTCCACTCAATATATATATATATATATATTGTTTTATATAACTCAATCACCTTATCTCTCCATTTTTTTTTTGGAAGACAAATTGTCGACCAACTTTTGTCTCACCATATTTACACCAGCTTTTGTTCCCCCAACTTTTGGAAAGTTGAAGCTTCGATGTACAAAACCCAAAACAATAATGCAAGCATGGCTTCGAGCAATGTGTGGCAGTTAAAGATGTAAGAAAAATTGATAAAATTGAACTGATCGATTGAAATCGATCGAAATTTTAGTTTTTAATTTATTTTTTTATAACATACGGTCTATTTCGGTTTTAAAATTTTTTATACTAATACAAACCGAATCGACTGAATATTATATTTAAATATTTTTATATTATAATTTCTTGAACATTATATGAGAAATAACTAATATAATACACTTTTGTAATAAAAATTAGGAAGAAAAACATTTATAGAGCGATTTGTATATATTTTCTTCATTTATTTTCAATGTAAATTTCTATAATCTACTATAAAACCTTTTAAAATTTTATATAAATTCTCTTCTACATCAAACCAACAAAATCGATAAAACCGAACCGTAACATACGGTATGTATCGATTTCTCAATCATAAAAAATGAAAGAATTAGTTCGGTACTAAATATATTCTTAACACCGATTGAACCAAACCGTTTACATCCTTAATGGCGGCTGATCCCATGTGGGTTTGTCTCCCCCAAAATGTTTTGGTACAATAAAATTTATAACAAAATTATAAAATTTTGTAACATAAATCATAATTTTATCTCATCATAAATCATAATAATTTTATGTTAAAAATTGCTTGTGGAAAAAAAAAATTTTGATTGTCAAAGTTGAACTCAAAATTTTAATAAATAAAAAAAAATATTTATATTTATTAAGAAACGTAACATTATTAGAAATGTTTATTTATTAAAAAAAAACGTAACTATCATTTTCTTAAAAAAAAAATTTGGTTGTTTGGAAAAATGTTGTTTTTTTGGAAAATGTTATTTTTTGGGTTAGACAAATTTGAACTGAAAATTTAAATTAGATCATGTTAAAATGTAATTTTTTTCACAAGACAAGTGAGAGAGAAAAGAGAGATAATAAGGTTGGTGTGATTTGTTTAATAGAACTTTTTTACCCACCTAAGTGACAAAGCCTACGAGATATATTCTTACAATAAATTACTTTTTTCAATTTTTACTTTATTTTTATTGGGTGCATTTTTATTCGGGTAATTTTACAAAATTCATTTAAAAGTCAAAACTAAATCTGTATTTTGACCTTAAATTTTTAATAATAAATTTAATAAATTATATTTTAATTTAATAATTATATTTTCAATTATATTTTAATCTTGTCATTAATTGCACCGCATCTTTTGACACTGGCACGGGCATACACTATATGACAAAAAAGTGAAAAATGAAACAAGATTTGTGAAAAAACATGAAAAAATAGTTCAGCCTCTCCTTTTCTATTCATGTCGATCTGTTGCTCCTTATACTCCCTTTCTCGCATGGCCCTCTCTCTCTTGTTCGTTCTTTCTTTGAGCTGTTAGTTGGATCAGCTTTTACAACTAACACGGAATTACAATTCCGTCCAAATGATTAAAGTAATTATATGAAATAAGGGGATCCAATCCTCCTTGTACAAAAATTTCACAAAAAGAATTAAACCCCGCCTCTTTAAAATTTATTTTTAATTATTTAGACTGATTTATAAATTTTTCTACCATTTAGAAGGTTTATAATATCAGACAAAAAAATTATGAATAGCTTACTCATGTTTCTAAATAGCTCCATTGCAGCATCGAAAAGCCAACCAGTAGGAATGGCAACGGGACAGGACGGGACCGGGGATCACACTCCCCGTCCCCAATCCCCGACAGTAGAAATTCTCCCGTTTCCGGCCCCGATCCCCGACGGAGAACCTATATCCACCCCCGTCTCCGCCCCCTAACGGGGATCGGGCTTCCCCGAGCCCGAAAATTCCCCGGCCAAAAAAAAAAAATAGATCCAACAGATCTGTTCATCATCAACAACAACAACAACATAGTAGAGAGAGATATATGTTCATCATTATCATACAAATCTGTTCATCATCATCATCACCAATAACATTAACAGATCTGATAAGCTCAAATGTATAAAAAAAAAAAAAAAAATCAAATCTAACAGATCTGTTCATCATCATCATTATCATCATCATCATCATCATCAACAACAACAACATAGAGAGAGAGAGAGAGAGAGAGAGAGAGATCGATCTGATGCTCAAATCTAATATATATATATATATATAACAAATCGAGAGAGAAAGAGAGAGAAGGAAAATTCCAGATTTAAGGTCATCGCGGGATGGTGTCACTGCCGGATCGGATGGTGTCACTACAACTGCCGCAAACAGTGGTGATGGTGGCGGTGATTTGGCAAGCTTGGCCTCACCACCGTTGGAGAAGAAAAAGAGACGGTGGAGTTGTAGTGGCTCAATCGGCGGTTGGAGATAGTGACGGAGGTCGGGGAAAGTGAACTCAGATCTCGGGGGTGATGGAAGAAAGGAGAGGAGAGAGATCAGCAGTGATGAGAAGATGGAGATCGGCAGAGGGTTTTAGAGAGAGAGAGAGAGACGAGAGGCGGTGATGAGTGAGTGAGGTGCTGCTGTGTTGTGTGAGTGAAAATGGTTAGTTTATATATATATATAGACGGGTAAAATGGTAATTTTACTTCGGAAAAATTCGGGACTAAGGACGGGAACGGGGACGGGCTAGGGCTTGAACACTAATCAACGTCCCCAGCCCGAAACTGATCGGGGATTTAATTTCGAATACCATCCCTGTCCCCACGGAGGTATTTTTCGAAGAAAAATCATTCTAATCGGGGTCGAGGGATCGGGTCCTTGTCGGGCCGGGTTCAAATTGCCATCCCTACCAACCAGCCTACTAAGAATTTTACATTTGACCCAAAAGTATTTCTTGAAGCTTCCATTATGGATGAGAAAATGTTATGAATTTTAAATAATTTATTAAATATATATGGATATAAAATTCACAAAATTTATATGTGTATGGCCTCACACTTATATAAAAAAAAATTAATAAATTATTTAAAATGCTTAACCTATTGGCATTCGTTTTTGAATAGGCACAAATTCTAAGAAGATAACTTTAAAGCTTTTAAAAGGTGTTTAAGGATCGTTTTTATCGCTTTATTGTTATTGTTATTTATTTATTTATTTATTTTAGATGTTACTTTCAGAGATATTTATCAATAAATTTCATTTCACAAATAAATGTTTTAATTAGTCTCAATTTTTTTTATTGATCTGTTAAGTTATATTAGTAGAGTTTTTTTTCATGTGGTACTACTTTTAATTTTGATAGTGTTTTGATAGATGGCTATACCTTTTTATTAATATGATCGGTATGATGTGACATTCCAATATGACAGGTATTAATCTAATAGGTATGATGTGACACTCCAAAAAAAATCCTTAGTATACGTTTTTCAAATTTTTTTCAAATGTGACACTTCAATATGGTGGGTAAGATGTGACACTCCAAAAAAATTAAAAAAACTCCTTAATGTACTTTTTCTAAATGTAACACGTGACACTTAAAAAAAAAAAAAAAAAAAAAAAAAAAAAAAAAAACTCTTTAATGTCTTTTTTCAAATGTAACATGTGACACTCTAACGTGGCGGCTATGATATGACACTAAAAAAAAACTCTTTAGTGTACTTTTTTCAAATGTAACACTTTAACATAATGAGTATGATGTGACACTCTTAAAAAATTTCTTAATGTACATTTTCTAAATGTAACATGTGAAGCTCCAACGTGATGAGTATGATGTAACACTAAAAAAATTCTTTAGTATATTTTTTTTCAAATATAATACTCTAATATGGTAAGCAAATAAATATTACACATTTAAAAGGATTAAATGAATCACAAAAAAAAAAAATATAGGGTTATATGAATCCCAAGTCTAAAATATAAACTCAGTGGTCAATCTTCATGTTTTTATTACTCTATTGAAATGCCTTTATTGGTCTCCTTTAAAAATTGGTTTCCAAAATTGAACATTAATTCTGATAAAAACAAAAAACAAAAAAAAGTTGAACATTAGTTTGGAGACGAAGGGAATATAAATGGGGTTTCGTTTTTTTTAAATTGTCATTTTAATTTGAGAAACTGTTTGAACTTTGTAGATTTATTGTGAAATCGATTTTCATGATCGGAACTGTTCACTTTTTAAGACTCGTTGAGTAGAATATTCATGTAAAAAATTAAGATAATTTGATATCGATAACTATATATTTGCATCATATTTGTTGTAAGAAACTGGACAACAAATATAATTTTAAGATTAACCATTCATTTTTTATAATACAAATTTAATTCAAACATATAACTATCGATATCTGATCATATTCATTTTTTACATGAATGTTCTACTCAATAAGTCTTAAAAAGTGAACAGCTCAGATCATCGAAGTCGGCCCCAAAATAGGCCTTCCAAATCAAAACGCTTTCTCAAATTAAGATGGCCAATATGAGACAAGCCTAACCCATATATATGGATTGAGTTTTTTTCATATTCATAATTTAATTTTAAAGAATTTGAGAGCCCATGGAATTTATCACTGAGAATTCATTTCGAAATTCATTTTGTGGAACCTTCAATATATATAATATATATTAGTTACAAAAAAATAAAATAAAATTAGTTTGATCCGATAATTATAAATTTTGTATTTTATTGCATTAGTTTTCAAAAAAATAGACGAAAAATATATTTTTAAAAATAAACCATTACTTTTTGAAAAAATAAATGACAAATATATTTTTGAAAATAGATCATTCAATTTTTTTAGAGATAAACACGATAAAATGAAAATATTACGATTATCAACCTAATTTTTTTCCATAAATGATACATATTGAAGGTCTTACAAAACGAACAGTTCAAATCATCGAAACAAGACTTGTTACAAAATGAACAATTTAGATCATCAAAACGAGATATGAACATAAAAGAAATTCAACCTTATATATATACAAAGTGCAAAAAAATTAGTGTTCGTTTCATAAATGACTTTTTTTAGTGACTTTTGTGTTAAAATATGAGATAAAAAAAAAAAATCACTTTGCTTGTTTTTTATTTTCGAAAAACATTTTTCAAAAAATTCTACTTTCATGTTTTTTTTTTTATACTGAATTTTTTTAATATTTTAAGCATTTTTTTTTAAAAATTTTTTAGACACATCTAACATAAATACACATAGAAAGTATAATTTTTGTGGGGGTTAATTACACTAATAGTCCCTATAGTTTGGGACTTGTGTCACTTTAGTCCCTGACTTTTCAATTGTGACACATTTGACCCTGAATTTTGAATTTTGTTCCAAATAAGGACAATTGAAAATATCATTAGATTTTTCAAGGGTAAAATCGTCAATTTGATAAAATATAAACTAATTTGACAAAAATAAATGTCAAAAAAATATTTTTAATTTTTTTAAAATTATTTTTATCCACCAATGATAAAATTATATAAAATTAATAAAAATTACATGATTAATTTTTTTAAATTAAGTTTACATGATCATCATCCAAATACATAATAAAAATTAATTTGGTAAAAAAAATAAATAAATGTCTAAAAGATTTATCAGTGTTACATAATTTTATTTTTAGTAGGTAGAAATAATTTTCTAAAATTCAAAAATATTTGTTTGACATTTATTTTTGTCAAATTAGTTTATATTTTATCAAATTGACAATTTTACCCTTGAAAAATCTAATTATATATTCAATTGTCCTTATTTCGAACAAGATTCAAAATTCAGGGTCAAATGTGTCACAATTGAAAAGTCAGGGACCAAAGTGACACAAGCCTCAAACTATAAGGACTATTTGTGTAATTTGCCCTTTTTGTGGAAAAAATCTTTTGAAAATTCACTAAATACCAAAAATATATATAAAAAAAAAAACGAGAATTCAATATATTTTTAGTATTTTTATGTATTTATCAAGTTTTTAAAATATTTTTTCACAATTTTTTTACTTTTTAGATACATCTAACTAAGGTGCATCTAAAAAAGTAAAAAAAAAATGCTTAAAATTTTAAAAATATTCACTAAAAATAAAAAAAAATACGAAAAATAAAAAATTCAATTTTCAAAAAATTTAATTCAAAAAACTCAAACCAAACACACACAATATGTTTAGAAATAACTTTTTATAAAAAAAACATACAACAGATAGGGTGAATGAAATGATTTTTTTACTTTTTTTTTTGCATAAGTTAAAATTTACTAACTTTTTAATTCTTTTTACTAATCACTTGCCAAACGAAAATTTAAAAATATTTTTTTGGCCCACACAGCATAAAAAAACTTTAATATAATGGTAATATCATGTTATTGATATCACCATCCAATTATTTCTTATTTTTATATCTATGTATATTTAGCAAGGCAATTCTCCTTGAAAAATAGAATTGACTCTCTCCATCATGTACTTTATTAGTTGTCACCGTCATTGATATTATCATTACATTAAATTTTTACTCACACACAACATGTGAAGGAGACGCTACCCATTCCCAACAAAAACAAGAGACGAAAATCTCTTCTTTCTTTCCGTCTCTTGTTTTCCGTAAATTCATCCATAATGATATATTAAGGGAGTTGAATTTTGTATAATTGAATGTGTAACAAATTAAAAGTTAATACCTATTATATTACATCATTGTGAAAAAAAAAAAAATGAATCTCAAACATAAGTGGAAAAAAATTACAAGAAATATCACTGGTATTTGTAAAAATAATTACAAATCAATAGTAAATCGATAAATATTAATAATTAAAATTTTAAATTTTTTTGATAAATTGATAATTATTTTTTCAAATTACCACTAATTTATAATTTTAAAAAAAATTATTCCTTACACACATATATGTTGCCACTAGGGGTGAGCAGCGGATATACCGATCCGCCAAAACCGACCGAACCGAACCGATCCGTCGCATTTTGGACGGATGCATGATGACAAGCGGACGGTTGCAGATTGATTTTCTCCAATCCACCAATCTGGCAGACGGATGGCAGGTTTGAGATTTCTTTGGCCGCAACCGAACCGCCAAACTGCGAGAACCCTTAGTAATTTATAAGACTTTGTGTTTTCAGTTTGTTTAAATATTCTGTTTGTGTTTTCAATTAAAAAAGAGTTTAAATGTTCTGTTGAAAAAAAGTTTTCAACTTGAATATCTTTTTTAAATTGAAAAAAATAAACGTATTATTTATCTATATTTTTTGGTTTTTAAATCTATCTCTAAAAATAATAAATAGAAAATATGATATATGCAAGTTGTTTTTGTTATCAAAAACAGATATAGATGTAAAAATACAGAGACATCCAATCTCTACTACTGCTCTGTTTATAGGTTTGGTGGTTTGAATTGTTTTTATATTTTAAGAACCACAGATTGTAATACTTTATGTAGATGAGGCATGCTGTGATTGTGATATTCGAAAGTTTCAAACTTTCTTACTTTGGATGAGGCATGCAGTGATTGCAATATTTTTTTAAGTCATTGACTGTAATACTTTTTTTTTTTTTTTTAGGAAGTGCACAAGTTGAATTATGTTGAAAATTTATAAAATTTTAAACCGCCAAACCGATTCGCATCCATCCGCCAAACCATTAATCCGCTCAATCCACATCCGCCGGATTGGCGGATGGATGCGGATTGATTTTCTCTAATCCGCCAATCTGACGGACGGATGACGGATTGAAGATTTCGTGGCCGTAACCGACCCGCGCCCACCCCTAGCTGCCACATGGCCACGCCATCAAATGTTATTACACAAGATGGACAACACATGCAATGTGACAAATGGCATTGAATAACATCTTTACTAGTAAACTCGCCAACTGCGTAAAGTTGATTAACATCGGACACAAATGCAGCGATGGGGTTGGTTTTTTAAATGTTTTCTTTATTTTTTTTATTTTTTAAATTTCATACTTTTACATTCTATTTGATGAGATGAATTGAAAAAGTTAATTTTTTATTGAATTTTGAAAGGACCAATTTTTGGCATTTTTGGTCTTCAATGATTTTTAGATTTTTTTTTTTAAATTAGTCCACACAAAATGGATATAAAAAGTATAAAAAAAAAATTAACGTAATTTTAAAAAAGAATTACTAAAAACAAATATATATATATAAATGTTTTAGCAGGATCCTAAACACCCTTAAGTATCTCTAATGGGATGGTTAAAAAAAGTATAAAAACAACTTAATTGTGCGTGCTAATTGCTTGTTAGTTTAGAGAATAAGTGTGTCCTCTAATGTGTGTTAAAATGAGTGTTATATAAGTGTGAGATCTCTTTAAATATATATGTATATAAAATAATTATAATTATTCTCAAAACAGATGGCATCATAGTATGATTTACACACAAAAAACAAGGATAAATTACAAAAACCTTTCATGGGTTTTGTTTAAAATACTAATCATGTCTTGTAATTTTAGAAATTACATCGCATCCCTTTTAACCAACTATTAAGTTAATTAATAATTTTTAATAATATTATAAATATATTTTAATCAACACTTCTAATAATTTTATTATTGTATAGAAAGATAGATAGAAATTTTATTTTTCTACTAATTTTGTTAAATAACAAATTCTAATAATAAAATATTTAAAAAGCTTTAAAATCACATTAAACAATCTAATATATTTATAATTTACTTAAAAATTAAAATACATGCAGCAGCCTATTGACCCAGACAAGGGGACTGTGCTGTCACAGTGTTCCGCTGTGACGGCTTGGTGGAGGTCTGTATCTATTTTATCTTCATAAACCATAATTATTTTAAAAAAATTATCAAAATTATATTAATTATTTTTTTAAACATAAATATAGTCTTGTTATAAGTTATAGATGTGTAATTAATTTGATTTTTTCATAAATGATCTACTCAACAAAACTTATAATATAAATTATTCAAATCATTAAAAATAAATTCAAAAAACAACCCTGTAAACTCACGACACAATACTATGGCTATGAGGCACAGAACCCTCCCAGGTACCATATGGACACAGCTCGTAACAAGCCAACCTCTCCTCTCCTCTGTCTCTCTCTAGTTAGCACCAATTCTAATTAATGAGCTAACTAACCAATACCTTAACAAGCCCAATGGAGGATTCAAAAAAGAGTTATACTAGAGACCAATGTTTTAAAAATCGGATTGGTAAGCGAATCAGAAAAGGGATCGGGTGGACGGGTCACCGGTTCAACCGTCGGATCAAAGCGATTGAACCGTGACATCATAATTAATATTATACAATTAAAAAATATAATTATAAATTATAAATATATATATATATAAATACTCAAATAAAAATAAAAATTGTTACATAATATTTATTAATAATATTTAATAAAATCATAACTGATAAGAAAAAGTCACTTGTTTTAAAAAAATTAAATTTTTTTGACATTCCCTCCAAACAAATTGATTGAATTTTAGATTTAATTTTGGAGGAAAATAAAATTTTCAACTCTCCCTCCAATCAATATGATTTAAATAATTTGATTGAATTCCACATAGAATTTTGTAGATTCTCTTTGAAATTTTTTTCCCTATAAATAGCACTAGATTTTCATAATATCCTCAAGCTTCGAATGAGACTCCTCCTTATGAGAGGAGACTCTTGAAATAAGAATTTTTAGTCAAAATTTTGAAATATATATATAAATATATGAGAAAGAAAATGGGCCGACCCTTAAAACCTTGTCCGAGTCGTCGGTCTGACCGCTGGGTCTACCAGTTTTTCAATTTTATATTGTTTTGGCCTTCGCCCGGGTTTAGAGGGTTTTCCGGACCAGAACAAGGCCCGGTTCCTGATCCAACCGGTCTGACTGGCCGGTCCGGTCCAGATTTCTAAACAATGCTAGAGATATTAAAAATTCTATTAAATATTTGATTAAACACCTTATATGAGTGAGTCTCATACGATCCCATATAAGTGAAGGATTCATACTAGAGGTATGCACGGGTTGAGTCAGTTCAGGCTTGACATTGATCCATTACTCGAACCGACTCTGTCGAGTTACACTTTTCTTGGTCCGATTCAAACCGTGCTATTGTTCGAAACCACTCACTTCGAAACCAACTTTGGCGGTCGGATTTCGGTCGGAAAGAAACAAAACCTGTAACGCCCCGTATTTTATTACTTGGATAACATTACCAATATTGATTAATTAAGTCCATTTACAAATAACATTTCATCCTTGAATGAAATGATGAATAATTAAGGGGTTGTTTGGAGTGTCCTAAATAAGTGCATTTTTTGTCTTTTTGGATTAAAAAGTTGAGGGAAAAAAAATGGATGTTTGGGTTAACTTTTTGTCTTTTTATGAAAAAATGTGTAATAAAAAATTGTATAAATAAAGTGTGTAGTGGAAGAAAGGTGATTGATTGTACGGCTGCCTGCGGCTGCCCCAACCTGTCTACACAGGAAAATAATCAACTCCTTCGGGGCAAATAACTTTTGAACAGTGATGGTCGGTTCGTAGGGGCCACCATGGATTCTATTTTAATAATCTGAACCGTTCAATATGTACAACTCGTCGATTATTATATGCTTGTAAAAAATCACGTTGATCAGATATCGATAGCTATATGATCGGACTAAGTTTTTCCAACAGTTAATACCACACCATCTGTGTTGTATAAACAAAACTGATTTGATCATATAGTTAACGATATCCGATCAACGTGATTTTTTACAAGCATATATTACTTGACGAGTTCTACATATTAAACGGTTCGAATTATTAAAACGAAACCCTTAGTGGGCCCCCAAGGGCCCAATATTACCATCAAACTAATAAACTTTACATATGGAACTTTTTTTTTTGGCCCCCCAAAAAAGTGATACAATGGCCTGGTCAATGGCTGTCTGCCTGCTCAGTGGCTTTGAATTATAAATATATATATATAATATTTTTTTTAATATTTTTTATTTGTGAATAGTAATATCTTTTTTACTTTTTGTGTAACTTTTTGGCTTTTTGGATTATACTGGGATTGCCAAACCAGCCCTAAATATACATATTCCTTCTCGTTATACAACAATGACATTTACATACAAATAAAAGAAATGCCCTGAGACTTACAATAAAAGAGAGGACACTACTCTTTACAAAAAAATAGCACTCAGCCAAACAACAAATGAAGTAGTACAATCTATCACTATATTACACTTATGAAATGGTAAAAACCATTGTTTGATCTTCAAATCAGAAAAGCATTCCCTGTACACATGTATAGGCAGGGGGTGAGCAACTACTAGCTCACCAAACAATCTCATATTAAAACATTAGAAGATATGCGAGTACCAAAATACTTATAAATATATGTGAAATCATATCATGTCAAAACCATATGATTTTATTACATAATCTCTAAATCCAATTTATTTAATTAACCACAACAGGTTAACTTAAATAAATAAACATGTTTCAATAGTAATAAGACATCATTTTCAATTCATTCAATTATCTCATTATCAATTGAATCAAATAATTAAACAATTCATCAAATTCATTTTATACAGTCTTATGATATGAATGCATATACCATGTCATGCTCAAAATATTTTTTTCATCTTTTGAAAATCTTATGCACAATGCCAATTTGAAAACACATTAATCCAATAATTTCAATAAAATTTCCAAGACGGTAAATACGACTCAGGTAATCCCTACGCTGATGTCTGCAAGTAGACTATACAAGTTCTACCAATTTGTCATTTTTACCAGTATTAACTGGAATGCTCGATACCTGTAATATAACGATCCCGGTTGTCCCTTTACTGTTCAGTTGTATTCCGGACTCGATTCCGTGAAGTTGGTAGTGGTAATTATCTTGTTTACATCCTTTACACTTTGTGTTTGGGTTTTGGAATGTTTTAGGCAGGTGTGTTACAGGTTGGTTGAGCCTAAGTCTCAAATCTAGTTGCCCAGGTTTTCGGTGTTACGCTCGAGCGGGTTATTCTACGCTCGAGCGGAGTTTGGTTTTTGGTTGTCCACTCGAGCGGGGTTTACACACTCCCAGTATTTCGTGTTCCTGCAAAACTTCGGCGGATTTCTGCGCTTCGGCGGGTCGCGCTCGAGCGGGCTTGTTGGCGCTCGAGCGGGTAGTACTTTTTGGTGTAAGTTCTGGGAGGGGGAAATCTACGCTCGAGCGGACTGGTTTTCACGCTCGAGCGGATGTACTTTATTCTTGTGTCTTGGCGCTCGAGCGGGTTTTCTTGCGCTCGAGCGGACCTAGTCTTTTGTTCTTGACGCTCGAGCGTTGTGTTTTTCTTCGGCGGGAATGTCGATATCGGTTAGCGGTGGGCATTTTGAAATCACTTTTTACATTTTTTCTCTCTCTCTTACTTTCCCAAAAACATTTTTGAGAGCCTCTCTCTCTAGAAACTCCCTTCTCTCTAGGGTTTGATCTAGTTAGAGTGCTTTCCTTTCCTTCGGTCTTTGTAAAAGTTGTATTGATCATCGAGGGCTTCGTTTTGATCCGTGGATCTTGGTGTTTGGAGCATTTTGGTTTTCTTCAACTCCTCTATTCGAGCTCCAAATTTGAGGTAGGGATTCCTACTCATTACTATGGGTTTTGACATAGATTTTTAGGCATTTTGTTAAATGGTTGATTTTGGGAGTTAGAGTTTAAAAAGGTTGAAAAGGGGTTTTGTTATTTTGATTCTAAATATGTGTATTTTGGGTTTCAAAATAATGTTATTGTTGTTGGTTGTTGATATATAGACCATGGGGTCGATATTGGGAAATGGGGTAGAAAACCCTAATTTGTTGTACAAATTAATTGGTATAATTAATTTGGGAAAATTATGGTTATATGGAATTGAGTTGGAAGTAATGAAATTGGCTCGTTATATGGTAAAATGGTGGAGTTGGATTTATTAATCACTCACTTTTGAAAACATTGACATTTTATCTGTTGGAGCTTTTATTATCTGTTTAGAAATAATTACTTTGGGCTACCGATGGAGGGTAGTTGTGATTGTTGTAGACAATGCATGATGATTAGGCAAACTAAAACTAATCAATTGGATGTGTCATAGAGTATGACGGTTGATAGAATACATTAACGGTATGTGTTGATTGGTTGTGTATATGACCTATGTGTATATACCTTGTGTGTGTGGGGGAGGAGATAGATGATGTACTCCACGGTTTAGGGGAAGATAGGGGATGGACCTCTAAACCGAATGTTGTTTGGGAGAAGATAGGAGATGGACTCCGCTGGTACAGCTCATATGCTTGTCAGTTAATGTGTTGATACAGCTCTTATGCTTATCTATGGAAGTGTTGATATAGCTCATATGCTTATCTGTTGAAGTGTGGATACAGCTTGTATGCTTATCTGTTGAAATGTTGATATAGCTTATATGCTTATCTATCGAAGTACTGATATAGCTTGTATGCTTACCTAGTGTAAAAATGGGAAACGTTTAATATGAGTTACTGTCTCATATGAGTTGTTGGCCAGGTGTTGAGCCGTTGTTGTGAATTGTGAACTTGATAAGAAATGGAAAATGAAATAGAACATGGACATAGTTGTCATGTAATGGAAATGGGTTATGAATTGATTTATGGGGATTAAACATTTATCAATTGCTAATGTCTTAGTTACTGCTCATACTGTGTTTAGCATATCTCTACTGGGCGTTGGCTCACCCTATATGGGACATTATTTTCAGGTACAGGTAGCATGCTACCTCCAAGGTCATAGCTTGGATGATGATGAGAGTTGAAGACTCTTTTGTTTATTTTGTTTGTATTACATGTATATCAAGCCAAGAGCTTCTTTTGTATAGAGTTAGCACTCTTCTTTTATGCAACCAAGTGTTAACTTGGAAAGCTGTAAGCCCGTAGGGCATTTGCTTTTGTTGTTAACATGTAATACTGTTGTAAGAACTACTCTGATGAATAGAAATGGTTGATTTCTCTTATATCAATGCATGTCTAAAGTGATGGGTTTTATGTATTATTTTGAGGGCGTTGCATGTAATCTGTCATTTTTACCAGTATTAACTGGAAGGCTCGACACCTGTAATCTGTCATTTTTACCAGTTAATACTGGAAGGCTCGACACCTGTAATCTGTCATTTTTACCAGTATTAACTGGAAGGCTCGACACCTATCATCTACACCACCTTTCAAGACTTATTACTGTATTTATCCCAAAATCATTTCATGAAAACTTGTTTTCCAACATTCCTTTCTCAATGTAAAGTTTTCAAATAAAATTTCAAAACTCATCATTATCAAATGAGTTGATATGCCAATGCAATGATTAATAATACAATGCAATATTTCTTCCACTTTCAATAATTCCACACAATATTCCCATTGTGATCAAAATTCTCATTTCTCAATTCAATATAATTTTTCAAGATAAATATAAATACTTTTAGTCCAATTCATCCATGGGACAACATAATTCCCACACTTAGAGTAATCTCGACCATTTAGTTACTTCAAGACTATATCAACATTTTGAATAACAATTTCTAAAACTTCAGCAATTCTCATATTTCATGAAAACCATCATTTATATGTAAACAAATAAACAATTTTTCAAACATCATTTATTTTGGCACACAAAATAAATATAACAATATCTTCAAAGATTGTTAATATTTTTCTTAAAAACTCCAAATTTCTAGGTGTTCTCACAAAAACCACTCATCTTCATTTATTAAAAAAAAAAGTCACCAAAAACATCTCTCTTCAATCCTCATAGTTCAAAACCCTCAATTTCTATTTTAAAAGGAACAAAAAAGTAAACCCACTTTCAAAAAAATCTCTCATCTTCTTGAATCAACAATCAATTTTCAAAACAAATCAAATGATGATTTCGAAAATCATCTAGATCTTGCAAAAATATATATATAACTCAAAGGAAATCCGTACTTATTAAATATTACCATTTCCATCCTACTATGTTAAAAGTTATGATATAATCTTAATAACACACTTTTAACCATAACGGATATAACTTTTTGACCAAAACTAATTTAATCCACTAAATTAGTAAGTTTATTATATTAAAAAATTTTCAAATTAATAATACCAAACCTAACTTCACATGCCTCATCCCTCAAACATAACTATATTTCAACATAACCATTTTTCATGCCAAGCTATTTAAAGGGTTAATATTTTTACCAAATTTTCTACCAATAATTTCACAATTTTTTTCTAAAATTACTTAACCAACATGATATTTACATCGAAAATTATGAAAGATGCCCAATAGTAACATTTTCAAGGTTATGAGTTTGAAAGTCCACACTTCACATTTTTATTTTTATAAAAATGAACACAACTTAATCATCAACATATCATCTTTTATAAAATATCATGAATATAACATGTTTAGAGTTTTTAATCTCAAAATAACTCTATAATTCCTACATAAGCATTTACTCAATATTCTTCAACATTAATTTATTTTTCTCAAAAATAAATTCCAAATCAAAGATAAAAAAAAAAAATCAACTTTATATTTCTCAAAATAAATCATCTAATCATAATATGATGTAAATACAATCATAGAACTATTAAATTTTATTTTCAGATTTCTTTGCAAAATTATCAACACAAAATGATTTTTCCAAATCAATCTCAAAATGTCAACATTCTTAACATTTCAACATAATTTTTCTTCCAAAAATTACCAAACAAAAATCTGAAAATATATATAAAATACCTCTTATAATGATATATTTTCTCAAAATAACCCTAACATAGCTTTAATGTAAAAATATGAAGAAAGTCCGTACCTCAAATAATGAAGAAGAGTAGATTTGGAAGGCAAATCTTGCCTGATCATGAATTCGAGACTACCATTATAATGATCACGATGAGCTCTTCGACTTTCATTTACAACACTTTTGCAAAATCTCATTCTAAAGACTCTCACTCTAAGCTCAAAACTTGAGCAACCGTGAAAAATAGAGAGAGAGAGAGAGAGAGAGAGAGAGAGAGAGAGAGAGAGAGAGATGTATCCTCTGCCAACCCAACCAAAAAAAGTGAAATGAAATGAAAAAAAAAGCGAAAATGACTCAGAGCTCGAAAAATTCGAGCTCGAAACGGCTCGAAAAATTCGAGAGGGAGAGAAGAGAAGGGAGGGAGAGGAAGAAGGGAGGAGGTTGCTGCCGCCGGCTTCGCCGTTGCCGCCTCTGGCCGTCAGCCGCCTGACCAAGCATTTCCCCACCCCGATTTTATGGCCCTTCCTCAGTCCTCCTCCTCCTCCTGTCTGCAGAGCCCCCCCTTCTTCTTCTTCTTCCTTCGTTTTCTTCTTCCCGATCTGCAACAAAGAAAAGAAAAAAAAAAAAAATAGACTCGACACCAAAACGACGTCGTTTTGGTGTCGAGCCTGTATTCGAGCCGTATTCCTCGAGCAACGTAGCACTTCCGAAAAAAAAGGGAGATGAAATGATGGCCACTACAAAGGGGAGGGGGAGGGGGGGACAACCCCATGTGGGTTTGGCTTTCCATAAGAAAAAAAAAATTGTTTCTCCAAAATATATTTTGTAATAATATCTTCAAATTTTATAATATAAATTATAAAATGATATAATTTTTCTCACCACAAAATATAACATTTTTGTACACCACAAAATATAATATTTTGCTCACCATAAAATATATACTCATTTTATTCAATACAAAAATATATAATTTTTCACCATATGGTACACACCATAAAATCAACTATCAAATATTTATTATAGTCCTATATAATAAATAATAACAACTCCCAAGGTGGTTATTACCAATCACATAATTAAAAAGGACCAAACAGTTAAACATGAGTTATTAAACAAACTCAAATGAAATTAAATCTAAGCCATGGGTCTTGATTAAATTCTCACCCATAAGCCAAACATGGCCCAATTATATACCAAAATAGACCCAACAAATTTATCTCAAATCCTGATTCGAACACCCAAAACTCAATTTCAAATTCTGCTATAAATTAAACTGAACACCAATCAGTCCGTGAATTTTCATAAAATAAATACTCATCATTAAATTCTGAAATTTTTATCCAACGTGCTAGACTCATATGAAAACAACATATAAAAATTTCATAATTTTCTGAGATCGGGGAACTATTTTTAAAAAATATAAAACCGAACTATTTTCGAACAGAATTTACGTAACAATCAAATTCAAAAATTTACTCAATTAAATTATGCACTGGCTATTTAAAAAAAATAAAAATTGGGTCATTACAAAACCGGTGACTTATACTTTTCTCTTCAAATCCTAATTCATATGCACAAATCTGAGACTGAAGAAAAAAAAAAATGAAAGAAAGATTTATTGGGTCTATTTGTTCACTATTGATTTCCGACCAAAGCAACTTTCGTTGTCGCTCACTGCAAAATAACTATTACAATAACCCTCCGGTAATCAGAGAGGGTAAGAGGGAGAGGAGGGAGTTTGAGAGGTGAGGTATTAAGAAAATTTAAGAAAAATTTGAATGAAGTTCAATAAAAGAGAGAGAGAGAAAAGAGAAGCCTGTTTCAGAATAAAAAAAAAAATAAAGAATAAAGATATATTGAAATAAATTTTTTAAAAAATATTATTATAATTATCTTGAAATAATTTAATATTTTGTCTTATGATATGTATAAAATTTATAAGTTAACTTTTATGTTTATAACTTTTTAAATTATTAATTTTAAAAAATTAAAATATATATATATATATATATATATAAGTCCAATTACAGCAATTTTAATAATTTGTATTAAAAAAAAGTTAAATCTGATTAAATGAGATTAAATGAGTTATGACGTACTTTTTCTTGTTATAAAAATATATAAATTTAAAAGTTATAATTAAGACGAATATACAATTTTATTATTAAATGTGAAGTGAAGTTATATTTAACAATAATTAATACGATGTTTATATTATTAATCTAATAATTTAAGTTACATTTCTTTTGATTTCAATTTCATAACTAAAAATATAATATGAATATAATACACACATGGATTTCTAGTTTTTAAGAATAAGAAGGTTTCAAAATATTTTCAAACTTTCATCATTTTCTTTTAATTTTTTTTTTATCTAATTTGATTTTAAATTTGAATAAATTTTTTGATTTTATATGAATTACTTTAACTTTTTTATTAAATTTTTATCAATTTTTAAAAGAATTTCATTCTTATCCCATTTTTTTTTTCTTTTCACCAATTTTGATGGAAAAAATAATAATTTTCAACATTTCATCTTTTTAAATTTTTATCAAATTATAATTTGATAAAAAAAATATTAAGGGTTGAAGATTTTCTTAATTGGAATTATAGTGAAATAACATCTTGAAATAATCAAAACTTGAGTATGTGGTTGGTTAAAATGTATAATTTAATTAATTCTTTTCTCATGTTTGTATAAAAATTGACACTTATGACTGTATCATTGTAAGTCAGATTATGAAAAACAATTTAAGATGTCAAACATTTTCCATTTATAAATATTCTGCATATTAAAAAAAAATGTGTAGCTTTTGGATATGTGTTTATTAGTTTTGTTTTATGGACATAAACAATTGATATTTCAATTTAAAAATTAAAAAATAGATTGGGTTTTTCAGAGATAAAATAAATCATCTAACTCTTCTATATGCCATTTAAGATGGACTATTTAATCACATAAAAAAATAAAAATTATATTTAGAGATTATTCCTATATATTATGCTATTATATAAAATTATAACTGTAACAAATTAACTATAATATATATGAAAAATTATATTAAGCTTCCATTTTTATAGCGACCCTGGTTTTCCCTCCATTGATTAGTGTAATCCGGACTTGGTTCTGTGGATATCGGTTGTTGTATATACCTTGTTTCCGTCCTTCAATACTTTGTATTTGAGTTATAGGATGTTTTTGGCAGGTTTGTTACAGGTTGGGTGTGATTGGGAGCAAATGGTTGCTGCCCAGAATTTTGGTCCTTCGCTCGAGCAAGCTCCTTGTTTTAGATCCTTCGCTCGAGCCAGGGTTCCTTCGCTCTAGTGAGAGTTGAGTTTTGTATAGTGATCCCGGTTTCCCTTTTCTTTATTTGTTGTATCCGGACTTAGGCTCCGTGGAGTTGGTTGTTGTATAGATCTTGTTTACATCCTTTACTTCTTATATTTGAGTCTTGGGTGGTGTTGGGAAGGTTTAGAACAGGTTGGTTGAGCTTAGGAACCAAGTCTAGTTGCCCAGATTTTGGCTTGTCCGCTCGAGCGGGACTTTTGACGCTCGAGCAGGGACCCTTTTATTTCAGGTCCGCTCGAGCGGGGATTGGGGCGCTCGAGCGGGGAATACGCCCATCTAGTATTTCCTGTGTAATGTTGGACGCTCGAGCGGGAGTTTGTGTGTACCGCTCGAGCGGGGAACCTGTCTGCAAAAGTGCTGGGAGTGTGCATCCGACGCTCGAGCGGGGTATTGGCCGCTCGAGCGGGAGTTTGTGAGTGCCGCTCGTGCGGGGGTTTGGACGCTCGAGCGGGGCGACTGGGTTAAAGCTCCGTGTTTTGACTTTTAAAAATCACTTTTTCACTTCTCTTCTCTCTCTTACTTTTCCAAAAACTCCATTGTTGAGCTTCTCTCTCTAAATCCTTCCCTTTTCTCTAGGGATTGATCTAGTAAGAGTTGTTTCCTCACCTTTGGCCTTTACAAAAAAGTTATTGATCGTCGAGGGCTATCTTTTGATCTGAGAAATTTGCGATTTGGAGCATTTCCGTTTTCTTCATCTTCTTCATTGGGTTCCACCTTTTGAGGTAGGGATTCCTACTCACTATTATGGTCTTTGACTTAGATTTTTAGTTGTTTTGGTAAAGTGTTGAAGTTGGTTGATTTTGGGACTTAGGGTTTCAAAATGGCATAATAGAGGGTTTATTATTTGGATTCTTAAATTTGTATTTTGGGGTTCAAAATGATGATTTTGGGTATTGGTTGTTGATATTTGAACCTATGGGTTAATATTGAGGGTTGGGGAAGAAAACCCTAATTTGTATGTAAATTAATTGGTATAATTAATTTGGAAAGTTATGGATTTTATGAAATCGAATTGGAATTAATGAAATTGATTCATTATATTGTGAAATGGTAGAGTTGGATTTATTAATCGCTCATTTTTGGGAAACATTGTTATTTTATCTGTTGGAGCTTTTATTTCCTGTTTAGAAATATTTGCTTGGGCTACCGGTGGCGGGTAGTTTTGATTGTTGTAGATAATGCATGATGATTAGGCAAATTGAAACTAATCAAGTGGTTAAGTCATAGAGTATGACGGATGAAAGAATGCATTAACGTTATGTGTTGATTGAGTATGTATATGACCTTTGTGTATATATATATATATATATATGTTGTGTTGTGTGGGAGGAGATAGGGGATGTACTCCACGGTTTAGGGGAAGATAGGGGATGGACCTCTAAACCGGTTGTTGATGGGGAGAAGATAGGGAATGGACTCCACTGATACAGCTTATATGCTTGTCAGTTAATGTGTTGATATAGCTAATATGCTTATCTAAAGAAGTGTTGATACAACTCATATGTTTATCATTGGAAGTATTGATATAGCTAATACGTTTATCTGTTAAAAAGTGGATACAGCTTGTATGCTTATCTGTTGAGATGTTAATACAACTATTATGTTTATCTATTGTAAATGGAAAACGTTTAATATGAGTCACTGTCTCATATAAGTGGTTGGCTAGGTTCTGAGCCGTTGACATAAATTATAAAGTTGATAAGAAATGGGTTATGAATTGATTTATGGGAATTGAACATTTATTAATTGCTAATGTCTTAGTCATTGCTCATACTGTGTTTAGCATATCTCTACTGGGAGGGGACATCATTTTCAGGTACTGGTAGCATGCCACCTCCAAGGACATAGCTTAGATGATGATGAGAATGAGAGTTGAAGACTCTTTTGTTTCTTTTGTTTGTATTACATGTACATCAAGCCAATGGCTTCTTTTGTATAGAGTTAGTACCCTTTTTGTGTGTAACCAAGTGTTAACTTGGAAAGCTGTAAGCCCGTAGGGCATTTGCTTTTGTTGTTAACATGTAATACTTTTGTAAGAACTACTCTGATGAATAGAAATAGTTGATTTCTCTTGTATCAATTCATGTCTTTAGTGATGGGTTTTATGTATTATTCTGAGGGCGTTACATTTGTGTCTGGTGGCTCGAGCGAGGAGTCCTGCGCTCGAGCTTGCGTCTGCGTCTCTTTTTGACCTGATGGTCTTGATTCTTGGCTCGAGCGAGCTTTCCTTCGCTCGAGCGAGCGAGGTCTATGTTTTGGGTTTCTTCGCTCGAGCGAGCATTCTATCACTCGAGCGTGCTTCTGGGTTGCAGACCTGAAGCTTCGCATTGTTGGCTCGAGCGAGGCTTTCTACGCTCGAGCGAGCCTGTGTTATATCAGCAGGTAGCAGCGGGTAAACACTTCACTTTTTTATCTCTTTTGATTTCAAAACCCTAGATCCGAGCTCCCCCTCTCTCTAAGCATCTTCTTTCTAGGGATTCATCTACTTCAAGTGAGCTTCTAGCCTAGTTTCTTTGCAAGAAAGATAGAGGGTCACGAGGGCTTCCTTTTAATCTGAAAATTTGTGGATTTGGAGCACTTTGGGTTTTGGTCATCTTCTCCATTTGAGCTCTTCATTTCAAGGTAGGGATACCCTACTCCATCTTATGAGTTTTGTCATAAATATTGGTCATTTTGTTGAGTTGGTGTTGTTGGAAAATTATGGGAAGTTAGGATTTGATTTGAGATTATAAATTGGGGGTTTTTAAATGTTAAACACCATATGTATATGAATGCATGAGAAATGGAATTATTGTTGTTGAGATGATAAAAATGAGCCTTAGGGCCAATATTGAGAAATCGGGAAAAATGCCCTAATTATGTGTTGAATTAATTTGAATAATTAATTTGTGGGAATGTGGAAATAAGTTGGGGATTATGAAATTGGAGAGGTATAAAGTTGAATGGTGGAGTTGGGTAATTTAATCACTCACCCATGAGGATGTTAAGATTATATCTGTTTAATGCATCTATTTTCCGTTTAGAAATAACTGCTTTGGGCTATCGGTGGAGGATAGTCTTGATTGTTGTAGACATTGTATGTCGATTAGGGAAAACTGAAACTAATCACATTGAATATGTCATCGAATATGACGGTTGAATTAATACAGCAAATATGTGTATTGATTGATTATTGTGTATGATAAGTGTTAAATATATTGTATATGCATATTGTTTGGGAGGAGATAGGGGATGGACTCTCAAGCCTGTTTGGGAGGAGATAGCAGATGAACTCCATGGATACAGCAAATATGTGTATCACTTGAAGTGTTAATACAACAAATATGTGTATTAAATTGAAATATTGGAAGTGTTTTTTTTTAAAATGAGTTGTAGACTCATTTGAATTGTGAATAAAGGAAATGTTTTAATAGGGAATGTATTCCCATTAATTGTTTGGCCAGGTTCTGAGCCATGTTCATGAAATGGTTTGGATAAGTTAAGGAAAGTAGAATGTAACATGGACATGATTGTCATGGGACTGTATTATGATATAACTGGTTTATAAGTGTTAACTATCTATCAAATGCCACTGTTTTAGTCATTGCTTATATTTGGTTTAGTATATCTCTACTAGGCTTTGGCTCACCCTATATGGGACATCATTTTCATGTCCAGGTGACATGCCACCTCCAAGGACATAGCTTGGGAGGTTCTGGGAGTTGAGGACTCTTTTTGTTTACTTTGTTGTTTTGGTATTACATGTAAATTCAAGCCAAGGGCTTAATGTGTATGAGTTAGTACTCTTCTTTTTGTAACCAAGTGTTAGCTTGAAAAGTTGTAAGCTCATAGGGCATTTACTTTTATTGTCAACATGTAATACTTTTGTAATGAACACTCTGATAAATAGAAATATGTTTTATTCACTTATATCTATGCATGTTTTTTTTTTAGGGCGTTACAATTTTCAATTAATTGAATTATAATTAACAAACTAACAAATAGCTGTAATTGTATAATGGGGGTGGAAAGAGGATAAAAATAAATAATACTATAATATTTAAAAGTTTTAAATTTACCTAACGTTATAGTAAAATCTTGAATTCTCAATAAATTTTCATATTTTCTATAAAATAAAATGACAATAAAAAAAAATAAAAATTGGTACCTATTTTTTTACTTTAATTTTATGGTCTTCATTGAAGAAAACAAAATCCGATCAAAATTCCTGGCATAGAACGGACATAGATACTTCGATTGCAACCATAATCACTAATAATTTTTTCCACCATGCAAACCTATAAACAAATACATAAACTTCATTAAAATCGAAACCAAAACCAAACCAAAACCAAAAACAAACTAACAGTAGAGAAAGAGAATCACACTGAAAAAAGTAAAATTAAAAAATAAATAAATTTATGGAATAAGAGAATGTTACCTCCAACAACTTAGGCCTTACCTAACCCAATCCGTTAACTCATCTGCCAGTGACCGCGAAGTCTTGGAGTTAGGATGACTAATTAGATTATTCTTTAAAGAAGACTTAAAAATTGATTAATTTGTCTTATTAAGTGATTTAAAATTTTGATAGATATATATGAGAAAAATAAATAATTATATTACTAAATCATAATTCAAATTTAGATATTGTCATATTTTTTTGAGATCTATATCTAAATTCTTATCTCTCTCTCTCTCTCTCTCTCTCTCTCTCTCTTTTTTTTTTTTTTTTCTTTCAATTTATTTAAGATGGAGTTGTGGGTTTCTATTTTTTTTCAATTTAATTTATCTATGGTTTCTATTTGTTTTTAATTATTGTTATTTAGGTAAGTTATGATGTGAGTTAGATATGTGATAGACATGTGGATTTTATTGATTTAAAGTATGATGGTGGGAGACATTTTCAAATTAGATTTATTTAGATAAATTTTAAAGATTTTTAAAATTTAAAATTAGATATTGAAATGCAAAAGAAAGATTTTAACTGAATAAATAAAAATCAAATTTATTAATTTTATATGTTTGTATATCTGATTTTTATTTTTTTATTTTTTTTTGATTATGTTATAATATAATATATAAGATATAGATAGATATTCACAACTTTTATAAAAAATATTATCTAATTTTTTAGGGAAGAGAGAACGCAGGCACGTTTTAATATTTTTTTTTAGAAATCGGTGAAAGAGATTAGGATGGAGAGGTTATGAAATATTTTTGTTATCTTTCCATTTGAAATTCATAAATCAAAGGATAATTATTATCTCTAAAATAATTAAATAAATAAACTAGTCAATAGTTTTTTAAAAAAAAATCTTTTTATAAATTGAAAAATAAATAATTTTAGAAAATTGATTAATTTATCCGTGATTTAAAATTTTGATAGATATACATAAAAAAAAAGATAATTATATTATTAAATCATAAATCATAAATCATAATTCAAATTTAGATATTGTTATATCTTTTTGAGATCCATATCTAAATTCTTATCTTCTTTATTTTTGTGTGGTTTTCTATTTGTTTTTTTTTTCAATTTATTTTAGATGGAGTTGTGGGTTTTTATTTTTTAAAAAATTTAATTTATCTGTGGTTTCTATATATTTTTAATTATTATTATTTAGGTAAGTTATGATGCGAGTTAAATATGTGATAGATATATGAGTTTTATTGATTTAAAGTATGATAGTAGGAGATATTTTCAAATTAGATTTGTTTAGATAGACTTTATATATTTTTAAAATTTAAAATTGGATATTAAGAGGCAAAAGAAATATTTTAGCTGAATAAATAAAAATCTAATTTATTAATTTTATCTGTTTATATATCTGATTTTTAATTTTTTTTTGTTATGTTATAATATAATATATAAGATATAGATAGATACCCACAACTTTCATGAACAATATTATCTGATTTTTTGGATGAGAGAAAAGGAATGCAAGTTTTAATTCAATTTTTTTTTTTGAAAATTGGCGAGAAAGATTATGATGAGAGATTATGAAATATTTTTGTTATCTTCCCATTATTATTTCTAAAATAATTAAATAAATAAATCAACCAATAGGTTTTTTTAATCTATTTTATAAATTGAAAAATCAATAATTTTAGAATGAGAGTTTGGAGCTCTTAAGAAGCGGGCTTTTCATTAGAAATCTCCATTTTCTTATATAATAAATTATTTTGGGAAGTGGGTTAAAAGCCTCCATCTCTCACAAAAAAGTCAAAAAGTAATTTTTAACAATCTTCCCAAAACATCCCAATATATAGATAGATATAGATATAGATATTTATATTTATTTTAGACATTTTTTAATACAGTATATGGTTTTTTTAGATTTTTTTATAAAAATAATTTAACAATTTCATCACTAACCTTAGTATATGGAAGAAATTGAAAAGGTTGCGTGCTGCAATAACTATGAAAGAAATCAAAAAAGTTTGGGAGTTGAGAGAAGCCAATAAATACTGAAATTATTTTGTTATTTAAATTAAAAAATTAAAAAATTAAGATTGACATATTAGAGTTTTCACTGAACTTGTGGATTAAAAATCCTATTTTCCTTATATAATACTAGCCTATCACCCGTGCTATGCACGGAATAATTATAGATATTTATATTTATTTTAGATTTTTTTTAATATATAAATTATGTTTTTTAAGATTTTTTATAAAAATAATTTAACAATCTTATCACTAACCATAGTGTATGAGAAAAGTTGAAAAAGATACTGCAGTAACTATACACAGATTGTATCTATAATTATTTGTATGAGGAGATTTTAAATGCTGATCAGGAAATTTTGACTAAATCAATAAATGTAGGCATGTGGAAAGACATGTGAATTGAAAAAAGTTAATAAATACTGATCAGGGGATTATGACTAAATCAATAAATGCTAAGTTTTTTTTTTTTGATAAAAAATTTAAAAATTTTATATTGGGATATTAAAACTCCCACAAACCTTGAGATTAAAAATTCCCTTCTACTTAATATATATAGTATAGATATAGATAATGATTCTTTTGTTTTCAAAGCCTTGCAGGCTTTTTGCTGATGTATTAATGACTGGTAGACAAATTTCTGAGGAGAGATAAACATGCAACAGCTAACAAATAAGAGCATGCCACGTATAAAATTTAATGTATTTAATTAGTTCGATCGGATCGGGTTGTATGGTTTTGCATTCTATAAAACCGAGACTCGACCCATACATGAAAAAAATTTACCGATGCTATCCGCAGCCGATCGAGTTGTCTGACAAAATCATTCGCAGCATCATTTTTGGAGTCGAATTGGTCGGATACATCGGGTGAATCGGTTTGTTGCACCCTTAATTTATGTTCATGTGAGATATTTGATCAAATATCTAATAAATTTTTTGAGAACTCTAACATTTTTGGCTAAAAAAATATTTGTTTGTTGCCTACGCTAATGAATGACACAAATGGCTCTTTAATATAGTCATGTCAAATTTTACTTATATATAAAATTTATAAAAAAAATATTACAAGAATAATGTGATAGTGATATTGTTGTAAATATTAATCATTTTTATAAGTGTTTTATTTTAAAGAGAAATGTTCTTATGTACATGTATATAAGTGCTGTTTTGATGTAGTTGGTTGTTAATTAAAAGTTGATAATTTAAAAACACAAACAAAAAACGTCTTTAACTTGATTTTTAAAAATCAAGCGTTTTTAGTTTATTAAATTATTTCTATTTAATAAAGTAAGTAAAAATTGTACTAAACAGTCTGTAAATAGTTTGAGATAGACTTTTAAATTTAAAAATTAAAATAAAAACTATAAGCAGTTGACATAAATTATATAAAAAAACCATATAATATTTTATAAAAAGGCTCAGATATATTACATCAAACAGCCCAAATACCATCTTATAAAATAGGAGAGAGGATATGGATCCAAACAAGAGAAGCACATTGATATGACATGATCAATACAATGATAAAAACAACAAAACAGAGGATAAATTATTTTGCAGAGGTTTATGTCTCGGTTCGTGGCTCCTCCAATAAAATTAAAATGTTATTGTGGTGGGATATGCATGTGAAAACAGAATACTAACAATTAAAAAAAAATTATTTAAAATTTATTTAGATATATTAATATATGGTTTAAATTTGTTAATGTATATTATTATATTATACTTGTCTATTTGTATCTCTATCTCTACCTCTATCTTCTTATATCTCTATCTCTATCTCTATCTCCCTAATCCTACTACTCCCAGTTCTCCTCTTTCCTTATGGCATTCTCAGTTAGGTCATGTTTCTTTTGGTCGTTTACGATTTCTAATTTTCAGCGGTCAGTTAGATCCTGTTCCAAATGATAAAGTAGATTGTTTATCTTGTCAACTAGCAAAACAATTTGCTTTACCATTTCCATCCAGTACTTCTATGTCTTATGCACATTTTGATTTCATACACTCTGATGTTTGGGTACCGGCACCTAATACCACTATGGGGGGATCTAAATACTTTGTCATTTTGTAGATGATTTGAGTCATTTTACCACTCATGCTGGTCTTACCGATTACAAGACTGCCTCTACTCCCGTTGATTCTCAGACTCGTCTCAGACCTCTTGACGGTCACTTGTTGTCTGATGCTACTTTATATCGTCAACTAGTTGATAGTCTTGTCTATTTCACGGTTACTTGTCCAGACATTGCTTATACTGTTCACATTGTTAGTCAGTTCATGGCTGGTCCTCGCTCTCTGCACTATGATGCTCTCGTTCGCATTTTACGCTATTTCAAAAGTACTATATTTCATGGTCTTCACTACTCCGCTCACTCTTCCCTACAGTTACATGCATTTTCTGATGCTGATTGGGCAGGAGACCCTACTGATCGCTATTTTACCATAGGATTCTGCTTCTTCTTGGGTGACTCTCTCATTGCTTGGCGTAGCAAGAAGCAAACTCTTGTTGCTCGTTCTAGTACTGAGGCTGAGTATCGTGTTCTTACTGACACTAGTTAGGAGCTTGTGTGGCTTCACTGGCTTATTTATGATATAGGGGTTTCTCATTCTATTGCGATTAACTTTTATTATGATAATTAGAGTGCTATTTAGATTGCCCATAATGATGTCTTTCATGATTGCACAAAGTATATTGAGATTGATTGTCACTTCATATGACAACATGTTACTAATGGCACTATTCATCTCATTTTTGTTATCTTTGCCAATCAGACAGTCGACATCTTCACCAAGGCTCATCCTCCTAGTCGTCTCAATGATTTAGTTTCCAAACTTAAGTTGGTTGATGCCTACCTACCTTGAGTTTGAGGGGGACTATTAATGTATATTTTTATATTATACTTATCTATTTGTATCTCTATCTCTATCTCTATCTCATTCTATCTCTATCTTCTTGTATCTCTATCTCTATCTCCTTGTATCTCTAGCTTCTTCTATATTTATCTAGATTTCTTTTCAGCCTATATATACAGGCTTCCCCTATTGTATTCATTCATTCAATTCAATATAACACAGATACACAGTTTTTCTTTTCTATCAACCATTCTAACAAAATTCATTTTATATATGAATACACAATTTTCATCTTTCAAGGTAGTTACTACCAATCATATAATTAAAAAGGACCAAACAGTTAAACATGAGTCACTAAACAAACTCAAATTAAATAACAAAATTCTGCTATAAATTAAACTGAACACCAATCAGTCTGTAAATTTTCATAAAATAAATACTTATCATTTAATTCTGAAATTTTTATCCAACGTGCTAGACTCATATGGGAATAACATATAAAAATTTCATAATTTTTTGATATCAGGAACTATTTTTAAAAAATACAAAATCGAACTGTTTTCGCACAGAATTTACACAGCAATCAAATTTGAAAATTTGCTCAATTAAATTATGCACTGGCTATTTAAAAAAAAATTTGGGTCATTACAGTAGTAGTCACTGGCAACTTGTGGAGGACATACATAATGGGGAAACACTATAGTACATACCCATCAAATAATGTGTACTATATGTACTTCATAACCAAAGAAAAAAATAATATAATTTTATACTTTCTGAGTCATAATTATAAAAAAAAATTTATCATAACTAAACACAATATGTAGTATAACTAAAATAATGTCATTGTTAGAATATCTAAGAGAGAAAGAGAAAGGTAATATTATATTATGTGTATATTCAATAATGTGTATACAAGACTCTTTTATATAGGAGGAGAGCAATCTATGTCTGGTAATAAATATAATATGGTATGTATGATAGACAGAACAAATAAAATATGGTATGTATGATATACAAAATATATAGTTACTATATTTAACACTCCCCTCAAACTCAAGTAGGGATAACAACTTAAGTTTGGAGAGAGAAATTAAAACATGAAATAAAACTAAAAATATGAATAGATCTAATGCAAATAGATTGCAAAGTCTGGATGGAAGTACAGGGGTGCTTGAGATAGATTAGAGGTCGGAGTTAATGCCAGAAGACGATTTTTAGTGAGTTGTGTTGGACCGTCCAAGAGCGGCAAAGGTGTGCCCGAAGCACAGTTTTTGGTGAGATCGTGCCAGACTGTCTAGGAGCGGCGAAGGTGCGCCCAAAAGACAATTTTTTGGGTGAGGTCGTGCCAAACCGTCATAGAAGAAGTTGAGAGCAAAGAAATCTCAATCAGATGACAGTTTTTAGGGTCATGTCGGACCGTTGAAGAAGAATTGGATGTTGAAATAACAAACGTGGCACACACATAACTTATGACGTGGTGCTAAACGATGATAGCAACAGCTAAAGAAGTGTACCAAGAGGCGGCTTGAAAAAGAGCCATATGCGCCAGGGGGCTGCTTGGAAAGGAACCATGTGTGCCAAAAGACGGCTTAGAAAAGAACAAAAAATGTGCCAAGAGGGTGGCTTAGGGAGTGTGCCAAGGAGGCAACTTAGGTTGTATGCCAAGGAGGCGACTTAGGGAGTGTGCCAAGGGCGCGACTTATGTAATTTGCTAAGAGGGCAACTTAGATAGTGCGCCAATGGGGCAGCTTGGGCGGGTTGCATGGTATATAACCATACTCATTATGATATAAGTATAATACCCCCCTTCAAACTCAAATAGGTTTAAAGATAGAAACCTGTTTAAGGTTGAAGTAGAGGGAAATACAGAGTAGAGCGGAAAAGAGATTTTTTTTCATGTTATATAAAAAATAAATTTTTTTCTAGAAAGAGAGAAAAAAAAAAAATTGGATGGGTTGGTGGAAGCAAGCCCATGTGATGGTGGGAATAAAAAAATGTGTAAAAAGATGAAAATGGAGAACAAAACTTATATGATAAAGAGAAAAATAAAAAATTGGTAGTTGTGTTGATTTTGCCATTGAAGGTAATGAAGAAAAAATAATAAAATATGTAGTATGATATTGAGATGATAATCTATTTGTGGGCAGTGGTGTGAGACGACGGCGATGGCCGGAGTTGGTAAATGCAACGGAACTTTGGTTGGTGATGGAGGAATATAGAGAAACCAGCGGATCAAAGAGGAGATCATTACGAAACGATACTAAAAGGAAAATATTGTAGTGGATTGAGTTGAGATCTGACGAGTGGCCAATGTAAGGCTATCACTTGCTGATAAAGCGATTTAACCTAACTTTGATAACATGTTAGAATATCAGAGAGAGAGAGAGAGAGAGAGAGAGAGAGAAAATTATATTATGTGTATATTCAATACTATGTATATAAGACTCCTTTATATATAAAGAGATAAATTTAAGCATAGTAATGAATATAATATGGTGTATATGATAGACAAAATAAATATAATATGGTATAAATGATAGATAGAATATATAGTTATTATATTTAACAATCATAATTAAAGAAGAAAATCAATTATAACTAAACAAAAAAATAACATAATTATTAGTGCATATGATGCATCCTGTTTAATGGTGGTAGATTAGAATTTCCCTACATGATGATATAGTGATTCGTATCGTCCTACAGACTACACCACACGTCACATTTATACATAGAAATGAAGGGAATAAAAGGATCAAATTTTTTTTGAACAAATTATACATACGGGTTCTATATTTCGAGCTATCATTTAAGTCCTAATATTTTAATTGATTCAATTCTGATTTGAATGTGGCAAGGGCCCTCAAATGTAAACAAGAGGGGATTGAGGGATATAGATTCAGAGGATAGCTCAATTGAGTGTGATTGTGATCTTGGTACAACACAGTTTCGCTGGACTATGGAAATGCAAGCCTCACCTGAGCAATCACCAAAGCAGCATCAAACACCTAATGCATGGAACACACCAACTAGAGTGCTAACTGATGTTGAGCAGTGGCCAAAATTGACCACTGTGTCCCCATTGGTGGCAAACGAAATGATGTTGTCAAATAAATTTGGCTCACTTAGTGCTGATCAAAGGAAAGAAGTAATGGGTTCCAAGCAACGAGAGAGTGATAAGCTCGTGCGAGCTTGTCAAAATGAGGATTCGGTTGATCTACATATGGAAGATGGTAGTGAAGGTCTGGATACACTTGCTATATCAGGTAAAACTCTACAAGTTGGGAACTCTTTAATTAAAGAAGAGATTAACAAGGTGTCAAAATTGAAGTATAAAATAGGTGCCCATAAGATTGAGAACCAAGTAGATGGCATGTACAATGTCCCTATTGAGATCTCAAAAAAAGGCTTTTCTCATTGGGAAAATGCTTTGGTTGGATACTTCATTGATAAAAGATTCTCTTTCCATTATGTGAAAACTTGGGCGGAGAAACTTTGGGGAAATTTGCTTGAGGACGTTGTCTCCATTGACAATGGTTTTTTTATTTTTAAAGTAAAAAGTGAAGAGGCTATGGACACAATCTTGGAAGATGGCCCCTATTATGTGTTGGATAAAATAATACCAAACTATAAGGAAAATATAATTTAAAAATATATAAATGCTTTTTAGGCAAAACCAAAAACTCAAGTATATCAACATAATAACGTGATAAAACTTAAAGTACGTAAACAGATAAAACCTGATCGAGTCGAGTGTGTGACACTCTTTCCTTAAGACAGATTCGTCCTCCCCACCGGTGCTTAGGATTCAATGGACGTCTATCTCCCAGGATACAACGATCAATGTCTTGCACTAGCAGCACTACTATTGCAAGCCTAGCGAACTTTGCTGTGCATGTACTCTCTTTATAGGAAAAATTAGACTCAAGAAATATGAAGAATAAATGTAAAGTGAAGAAGAATGACAATTCTCTGTCTAAAATGAAGTGAGGAAGATAGAATATATAGACTTCTATGTGACTCTTCAGAAAGGTTGTGATCCTTTAAAATGACACACCCTTTCATCTCAAGAGACACAACCATTGGAGTAAATTTTAATTCAAATTTTCCAACAATCCCCCACATGAATGAAATTTACGGAAAGGACATGCAACAACATGCAGACAAAGAGAGAGTACATTAAGGAAATATCCTGCATCGGGATAGGTAGTTTCGGCTTTGAACCTTCCCTAGTGAAAGTCTATCGGACTTACTAGCTAATCAGTGGACGCGATGCCTTGAACTATTCAGCCGTTTGTGTAAGCCAAGACAATAGAATTCACACAGAATATCTCCAAACACAGCTTAATTCTCACGGTTGTGCCCGTTTTGGCCTTGGGCAAGTCCTGGTATTTCATGAGTGCTTTAGAAAATTTAGCCTTATTAATTTTCATAGAAGCGGCCCCTTCACACTCATATAGGTGATCCTTATTTTGAGTCTCTTAAATACTCCTCTTAAAAGATACCCTTCTAGGGTTTTCAAGATATAAGTGATCATTAAAAGCATAGCTTATCCTAAGTTCCCTGCATACAACACATGTTGCAGATATCACTCTCATCATAAGAATGGATAGGAGATGGACTCCTTTAGTGATTTCTGGCGAGCCACACATAATTTAGTTGTCCCTTTGAACTTAGTTCTTGGGATCTCCAGTCATCTAAGTAGGGTTACCATTATGATGACTCTGGTGTAATAGGCTTTAATCACATTCCTCTCGATGAACTTTCCCTCATTTGCTCTCTGGTCAAACTTTTTGTTTAGCGGCCGCTAATTTTCGTTTGACCTTCTCAATTATATATCATTGGTGGATTCATTATATTATCCTTAGACAATATTCACAATTGAAAGCAAATGTCCTATGGTATTAAGTCTTTGATTACATCGAGACTTACAATTACTTTATGTCACTTCCATTTTCAAATTTAAAATAATAAACATAGAGTTGTTCCTTAGGAGTTAATGAAACCATTTTTGCTTCTACTCCAACTTTGTCCTATAGAAAGAATTGAGATTCTTTGTGGACCTATTATTGGAACCGTTACTTTGGTAAAATCCTCCAAGCACCCCTACATTTTAAGCATTCTAAGGAAACTTAATTCCTCTTGTTGATGTATAATTATACAAAATATTAATACACCCCCACAATTCTGAGATAAATTAGAATATATCATTAATTGACGTGCTTGAACTAAATAACAAGATGTAAACTGTTTTGTGAATATAATCACAATACTAATTTGTCTAAAAACAATTAGACTTCATAACTTGCTTTTGCAGTACAAAAAAGAAATGACTAATATCGGTTGTGGCCACAACACTTTGTCAAATAACATTTCTTTAGTCATGATTAATTTCTTTTTATTTACTGCAACCCTTAATTCCAATCTCAACATGGAATATAAATATCACTGTATAAATACATTTACATCTTATTTGTCTTATCCAGTATTGGTGACTACGTCGACAATTACCAAAATGTCTTTCACCCATGAAATATTTTAACTTATAATATTTCATTACGGAGTTATCAGTCACCACACCAATTTTAGTCTTTATTCCAAAGAATAATTAGAATTCCTCTTATGTCAAAACACAAAAGTTCATATTTTTATCAATACTTTGATAAATAATTGACATCCATTTATAATATATCAATACTTTGATAAATAATTGACATCAATTTATAATACACCGCATACCAAATTGATATTAATGACATCATAAATTGATTGTCAACTCTACAACATATGTAGACATGGAAGCTCTCTTCCCCCACATTTGTGATAATATATAAATTAGCACAAACAACATGATTCATTCCCAGACAAATGTCACTGCCACAACTAATAATTCATTTTTGATGAATATTTGGGACAAAGAAAATTGAATTATCTTTTCTCATTTAAAAGATAAACACCCACATTAATATTATGGTTCATGGTTAAACAAATTCTACTATACAAGTAAAATAATGATTGATGACAATTTATGTCACAAACTCAAAATTACTTTAAAAATAACTTTCAACTTGATTATTAACAAACTAATAATCAACATAAAAGATTCTTCAATCTACTTCCACTTAAATGGAATGATACCACTATTTCAATCATCAAGTTTAAACTTTTCTGGTGTTAACGATTGTTAATACTACTATCACAATCAAACAAAAGGATTATTTACACATGAAATATACTTTTCGAAATAATACTCCACAAGAGATCCATTGGTATGTCATCATCACAATCACAAATTAATTAAAAATTTCACAAACTTTCAAATAAAATTTAATTTAAATCCCAGACAAAGCACTGGAAATAAATCAGTCAAAAATTAACACATCACATTTTTCTTTTCCCATAAAAGATTTCATGGCAACATATGACACCATAAGACTCATTGCAAATCAATTAGAATTACTACAAATTAATATGCACATGTAAATGACATCTCTACATTTGTATAATGCATCAAGCACCATATATACCATATGCTTGGTTTTAAAAAAAAAGAAAAACTAAACATGTCTTAAGTTAATCAAATAAAATTATTAATCTGATTTAAAACAGTTAAAAATCTCATTGAAGGTAAAGCCATTCCAATTGATTAAAGTCAGAAAAGAGACCAAATATTTGTCAATAGACAAACCAAAAATCAAAAGAACCTGAGTTTCTCCATAAATATAATTCGAAAAGTTGTAACTATTCATCTCGGTTATTTCTACCTGTAAAGACAAAAAACTGTTTTTGAATAGGCAAACCAATTCTTATACAAAGATCATAAATATATATATATATATATATAATGAGCACTCTTTATACACGAAGTTAGAGACATCCATTTTTAGTAGATTCAAAGCAACCCAACAACAATACCAATTTTATTTATTTATTTATTTTTTTCCTGGTTTGTTGTGGAATCGATGACATCCACGAAAATTCATAAATTATTATGAAACGGCAAAAGAAAATTCTGTGTACAACCAGAATTAACAGCAACCCGAAATAAATATATAAATACCAAAAAAGAAACTAACAATTTCTGAATATGTAAACCAAGAAGATTATATAAAACTGATTCACAACAATTCTTTTAAAACCACACAAATGTTTATGCTATACATGGTTTATGTGATCCAAGAAATAAAATAATTGAATCGTTCTAATTTCGAAAAAGTACCGATCCAAATCTAATATTTATAATATAAAAGAAGATTGATTTACGAAATCCCAATATTGTTTAATCAAAATATATGTTCTTCATACTACATCATCATCATCATCATCATCACATACATGATACACCACTAAGTGCCTTTGTGTGAAAATCAAAGCATGATAAAAACAATTGAACACGAAGTTTTTTTTTTTTTTTTTTCCTAAAAACAACGACTATAGCACTTTTCAATGGAGTCAAAAATTGGACGTATTCCCAAAGGGTCCATATTTAGTAACATTCATATGAAAACAAACAGAAGTAACCACATCATGACCACAAAATTCTCTGACAGTCATTTCTATGGCCGTGAGATGCTATTCGGGACAATCAATATTATCCTTACCAGAAACCAACTAATTTCCGAATCTCCAATTTGAATTTCTCCGAAAAGAATCCAAGAACTGTCATGGGGGAAGATTAGCAAATTAGAAACAATTTGGTGCAAGAATGGCGTAATAAAAGCCATATGGCGAAAGGGGACGAAGAAGAGCGTCCGAGTCCACCACTCTCACACTGCATCTGACTTAACGTGCAGTCCCCTCGCCCTTTGTACAACGCATAATAGCAAACGGCCCAAATATCTGGAAGGGCCAAACAAGAGAACTCCCCTGGTAAATTAATCTTGGTCTGGGTGAACTCATCAGCATAACTTCCATTTTTTAAAGTGATTTTAATTCTTTTCATATATATATATGAAAAGTCCAAGCACAATTGACTCGAAATACAATTTTTCCCACAAACAGATTACATCAATAAAGATCTAATATATTATGATACATAGAAAATAATATAGAAGTACAAAACCAAATCATATACTGTTCATGAAATCTAGCAAACAGGTTCTTCTAATGCACACCCATAAAAGCAATTAAATGTTCTCAGATTTTTGACTTGTGACTCAATTTTCCTTTTCCTCCTTCAACCCAATAACTGCAATAACATTCACCAATATTGCAGTGCTACCGTAGTAGATAATAAATCAATTATATTTTCCCAAAAATCATAAATAGAGGACGAATCTGTCTTAAGATTGTTGGATAAAATAATACCAAACTATAAGGAAAATATAATTTAAAAATATATAAATGCTTTTTAGGCAAAACCAAAAACTCAAATATATCAACATAATAACGTGATAAAACTTACAGTACGTAAACAGATAAAACCTGATCGAGTCGAGTGTGTGACACTCTTTCCTTAAGACAGATTCGTCCTCCCCACCGGTGCTTAGGATTCAATGGACGTCTATCTCCCAGGATACAACGATCAATGTCTTGCACTAGCAGCACTACTATTGCAAGCCTAGCGAACTTTGCTGTGCATGTACTCTCTTTATAGGAAAAATTAGACTCAAGAAATATGAAGAATAAATGTAAAGTGAAGAAGAATGACAATTCTCTGTCTAAAATGAAGTGAGGAAGATAGAATATATAGACTTCTATGTGACTCTTCAGAAAGGTTGTGATCCTTTAAAATGACACACCCTTTCATCTCAAGAGACACAACCATTGGAGTAAATTTTAATTCAAATTTTCCAACATTATGTTGGGGCTAGATTGATTGTTATTAAAAAATGGCAACTTGGACTAAAACTAACAAAGTGTGAATTTTCAAGTGTGCCATTGTGGGTGAAGTTGTACAATGTTCCTTTGGAACTTTGGAGTGAAGAGGGTTTGGGTTACATAGTTGGCATCTTGGGAACTCCTCTTTATTTGGATGAGCCAACTTTCAAGAGAAGCAGACTTACATTTGTGAGAATTTGTATTGAAGTGCCAGCAAATAAAGAGATCCCTAAGTCTTTCAAAATAAATCTTGGTTATGGTGACCCATATGAGATTCAAGTTGAGGTACCATGGAAGCCTCAAAGGTGTGATGGTTGTAAGACTTTTGGCCATACCACCAATTTGTGCCCTCAAAAGCCAAAGTCTTTGAACCCTCCCTCCTTCAAACATGAGTGGAGAGTCAAGGACACTAAAACACAAATTCCGACTAAATGGGAAGTGGTGAAGAAAAAGGGGAGAGATAGTGGGCAAGGTTCAACGCCATTGATCAACAAAGAGAGAGAGACGCAGTCTTCTGTCCCCTTAACATCTAATGCCTTTGATGTCCTTGAATCGTGTGATATGGACGAGTTAGGAAATGGAGATTTAAGTTAAGAGTTGAGAAATAGAGGGAGTCCATCTCCAAGTGATCCTAGTTATGGGGAGACTTCAAAAGAGGATAACAGCAGAAAACTTAAAGCGAAACTTCATGACTTGAAGAATGCTAGAAGGAAATTCTGAATCCTTGTTTTGTTGGGAATGTTGTGCTTGTTTTCTATAAGCTCAGTTTGTCTTTTGATGGAGTAGTTTATTTTGTTTATTTTTGTGCTCCCATCAAAAGCTGTGTATTGAATTTCATTGTATATCTTTCTTTTTTGGTTATATTATGACTTACTTATCCAAAAAAAAAAAATTCTGATTTGAATTTATGATTTTATTTTAATTTGATTTAATTGATTATAATTAATAATATTTTTTGTTGAAAAACATGCACGGGAGTACCATGAGCCATGCTGTTATATGTAAAGTGTAAATTTGTTCAAATCAACAAATTAAGCTCAATCAACTCACTGACCATTTTCCTTTAAAAACTTCAATTAGTGTTATTAATTCTGCAAAAGGAACACAAAATTTAAAATTTATAGTCAAAATTAAGCAAATTGAAATTAGAGAGACAAAAATAACACAAAGTGCAAAATGCAAAAACTATTAATGTAATTTATCTTCTCTCTCTCTCTCTCTCTTTTAATTAAGTATTTGAATCAAGTTACACGCACCTCAACTAATTTTAAAATCCTAAAATAATGACTAGACAAACTACCAGTACTATTTAATCCATTAAATTAACAGTTTTTAACAAAGAAATAAAAGGCAAGATCAGATTCTCGCTTGCAATTTAGAAAAAATGATAGAACAAATTCTTGATTTGGATTTTGTTTAGAAAGAGGAGAACAGATACTTACATTCATGTCCCCCACAAAATTTAATACATTTCCCCCCTTTTTTTTTCCAGTTTTAACTCTTACTAAAAATATACCCATTTACGACAGAACCGAAACTAGCGCCCCACCCTTTTACTCATAAATGGTCAGTGTGACTGTGTATATCCTCTTCCCACAAAATAATTATTTCTCCCTCACTATTTATTGTAACTACTACTAGTAATAACTCCAACAACAACATTGGTAACTCGAATTTTTATAACTCGAATATCTAAAACGACATTGTTTTGAGACAAAACGACATTGTTTTGATATATTCAAGTTATTCAGATTACACAAATTCGAATTATCAAACATTTTTCCAACTCCAAAACCTATAGGACAGATTAAGAAAATGATTTGTAAATAAAATTTTTATATAAAACGATTTATCAAAATGATGTTTCAATGGCAATCTTGAAATAAGAAGTCACTTTTATGGATTTTTTTATTTATTATTATTTAAAATGAAGTGAATATCCATTTAACACATCATCGCGTATAAATTTTATGTATAATTTTTATTTATTTATATATTATTACTTGAGATATTATTCAATATATTTAAAAAATACCACGTGGAATAATGTGACAGTTTTGTCTCATATTTTCATAACTTTTAACTTATTGAAGGAAAATATAATCATTATCTTAAGTTTCAATTTTTGGTGTGTATTTTGCAGCAATCTCCTTTTATTTCAAATTTCAAATGTGTTTATAATCACAAATACTTTGAAACAACCCAAAATAAAAAGGCAGACAAACAAAATAAGATGAAGAAAGTATATTTTTTAGAAGTGTCCGAATTCTCTGAAGTATTTTCTCTAGAGTCTTTCGGATGCTATTGGCTTTATACGATTTTCTTTTGATGGAAATTGTAGTCCAGCGAGTACAAAATGGATGAGCCAAACGTTGTCATATTTTAATACCGTTGCAAAACAATTTTTTTTTTTTTTAGCAAATTTGTTTTTCATTTTATCATCTATAAATTTGGAATTAAGTAGTATTTTTGTAAATAAATTGTTTAAAAAATTAGTTGATTGAATTAAAAAAAAATGCTATTTAAATGGGATCAAATCTCTTTTATAAATTCATTTTAATAAATAAACAAATTTAAAAGTTAAAAATGTAAAAAAAATAAATTTTACTTTTTAAAAAAAAATTTAAACATACTTTAGGTAGAGGGACCCACCAGAGAAGATGCTCTAATGGCTAAAAATTGTTTTTTAATCTATTAGGTTTTGTTTGGAAATTTAGATTTTTATGCTTAAACAGAACATACTTTTTTTTATATTTGATGGTGGTAATGGTGTGGTGGGACAATGAAGGTATATTTAGGTGTCGTTTGGTAACACTTACGTTTTCAGTTTTCTGTTTATATTTACAAAAATTTTAAAAATTTAAATAAAAACTTGTTTGGTAAAATTTTTGATTTATAAATTAGTGGTCTCAGTTTATAAATTTGGTCAAAAAATGAAAACACAAAAAATGTGTTTTCATTTTGAGTTTTCAGTTTTTTTTTTTTTTTTACCACCAACACTAGCCACCACCCGCTACCATTTTCCACCATCGTCTTCCGCCATCACCACCCACCCACCAGCCACCAACCACCAACCACCTGCCATCCACTCGCCACCACCACCTACCCCTCTCCGCCGCCGCCGCCACCACCACCACCACCCACCACCCACCACCCACCTGCCATCCACCCACCACTACCATCCACCGTCCGCCACCTACTTGCCACCACCACTCACCACCCACCTGCCACCACCATCCACCCACCACCACCAGCCACTTGCCACCCACCTGCCACCACCACCCACCACCACCACCATTACCCACCATCCACTCGCCACCCACTCGCCAGCCACCTGCCACCACCACCCACCACCCACCACCACCACCACCACCTACTACCCACCACCGTCACTCACCCATCCCCCACCACCACCGCCACCTACTCGCCACCACCACCTACCACTACCCGCCATCCGCCATCCAACTGCCACCACCACCCACCACCCGCCACCAGCACCACCACCCACCCACCCATCATCACCACCCACCACCCGCCACACCCGGCCATCCGCCATCCGCCACCCACCTGCCAACACTACCACCACCACCACCACCACCACCACCCACTCGCTACCACCCACCACCCGCCACCGTCACCCACCCACCCATCCCCACCACCCGCCACCTACCCACCACCCACCGCCACCACCCGCCACCACTCACCACCCGCCACCGTCACCTACCCACCTACCACCACCTAACCGCCACCATCCGCCATTCGCCACCCACCTGCCACCACCACTCGCCACTACCACCACCACCACCACTACCACCCACTTGTTACCACCCACCACCCGCTACCGTCACCCACCCACCCACTACCACCACCCACCATCCACCCGCCACCACCCACCACCACCAACTACCCACCACTCACCGTCACCACTTTTCACCACCGTCTTCCGCCGCCACTTACCACCACTTGCCATTTCTCATTCTTTTTTATATTTTAAAATTTTTTAAAACATTTTGTCAATTACCAAACGTGTTTGTAGTTTATGTTTTTTTAAAAATAAACAAAAAATAAACAAAAACCAGTTTATAAAATTTTTGTAAATATAAACTGAAAACATAAACGTTACCAAACACACCCTTAATAACTTGTTTTCCTTTACAGACTCGTCCAGCTTTTCCTCTTCTTCACCACTATCTTCTGTTTTGTGTTTTGGCTTCAAGATTGATAGTCTCTCTCCTAAAATGGAAATAAAGACACCCATTGGAAGTGAAGGAAATAAAAAGACACCATAGAACGAATTGGAGGGAGAGAAGGAGAGGCGTCGTCCGAAGAGCGACCTACCTTCTTCTCAGAATTTGTCTTGGTCGTCGTTGACTGGTACTCCTCTCTTTCAGTTAATTTACGGTGAATTTAGGTGTTTTGTGTGAAATCCTCAAAATTTTTTGTTTTTTTTTTTTCTTTTACCACTCCGTTTACAAAACATTTAGACTATGCTTGTTTAGATGAACATGAACCTAAACTAATAATCCAACCAAATATATATCGATATTTGGTTAAGAAAATTACATTATGGACTAATACTTTATCCTATGGAAATTTGAATCACTTTGTGTTGTTCCTCTTTTCCAAAAACACTTTTTAGAAAATTTGACTTTCTTATTTTTTTTGTGTTTTTACTAATTTTTTTTAGTATTGTAAGCAAATTTTTTTTTTTTTTTTTTTTTTTTTTTTTTTTTTTTTTTTTTTTTTTTACGTTTTAGACATACCTAACATAAATATACCCAAAAAGTAAAAAAATTGTGAAAAAAACCTTTTAAAAATTCACTAAACATAAAAAATACAAAAAAATACGAGAATTCAATGCATTTTTTTTATATTTTTGTGTATTTATTAATTTTTAAAAATATTTGTTCACAATTTTTTTACTTTTTAGATACATCTAAGTAAGGTGCATCTTAAAAAGTAGAAAAATGTTTAAAATTTTACAAAAATTCACTAAAAAAAAAAAAAAAACACAAAAACCAAAAAACTCAATTTTCAAAAAACTTAATATAAAAAACTCAAATCAAACACACTGATTGATTCCCTTGAGGGGAGGTGGGATAAAAAATGAAGGACTAAGAAGTAGGAGTGGACAAATCTCAAGTAGGGTCGGATTCAAGCCGAACTTGCACTATTCAATAAGGAGATGTGTTATTTCAAATCCTGTCTGGTTTATTTTTGTGCTCCCTACAAAGATGTGTGTTGAACTTTATTGTAGATCTCTTTTTTTGGCTATAACATTACTTGTTTATCCAAAAAAAAATCTAGTCTGGTCTAACATCGGCCTAATTTAGCCATTTTAATCCCGATCCTAAAATAATTTCAAATTTCAAGTCGGTCCAGTTAATCCAATCACTGCTGGAAAAACGACTTTTAGCGGCGTTTTAAAAACGGCGCTATATCTCTGAAAAACGCCGCTAATTACTTTAGTGACGCTTACACTAAACGCCGAGGACGCGGCCGTCGCTGTAAGTTTATGACGTTTTAAAAACGTCGTAAAATTATCATTGTATAAACGCCGCTAAATGTGGCTGCCAACGGTCACATGACATCACACAGGCATTCAGCGACGCTTCATAAACGTCGAAATAGCATTTTTTATTATTAAAAAACAACTATAGTGGCGTTTTAAAAAACGCCGCAATAGTTTTTTTTTTTTTGGAACCACTAATTTTGTGAGATTTAACTCTAAAAATATACCTGTAAAATCGCAATAGATTTATTTATTTATTTATTTATTTATTTATTTATTTTTTTGAACTACTAATTTTGTGAGATTTAACTTTAAAAATATGCCTGTAACATAGTGATAATGAATAAAACTTGGTATAGACATATTTCTATGAGATTATTATTCCCTCACATCTATAATAGTCCCCAATACAACATCCTTTAAAGAAAAAAAATCCAATAAATCATAAAAAACTAATAGTAGATAAACAAAAACTTATATTCCAAAACATATATATTTACGGCGAGGCATCAAACAGAAAGGAACTCAAGTTTACGCTTGCACCTCCGGATGCCACTATTGGCATCACCAATCCCAGAAGAGTCTCCAACAACAACTGATAGGTTCTTTACAGTCGCCAGATGCTGCAATGGTGCCTGACAATCATTTGCATTTGCAAATTGGCTTCCCTTGGGAACAAGCGCCAATGTTCAAAAAATCCCTATGGGGCATCAACTCCTCTAATCGCCAAAAATCCATCATCAACTGCAAAACCACACACATATACAAGCACAAATTACATTTGTAGGAAATAAACAATCGAAGTACATAAAGAATTTTCAAAAAGATGTTAATAATTACATAATTCACAACACACACAATGGTTTGTGTACCCGCAAAATAATAAGAGGGTATATGCTTCAATGGTTCGAAAAATTAGAGTTTTTTTGAATAAATCATAAAACACTATTGGTCGGGTACACAATCACATGCTATTCTGCACCCATATAATAATAATATCTCCACTTGAACAGAGTATTGGGAGGTCGACAAACAAGGTTTGCATTTTGGAAGCATATGATTTGAAATCCAATTCGGTTCTTATGTACTTTTGTGTAATATATTTGCACTTTGTGAATAAACTCAATCAAATTTCAGTTAATAGCTAATATTTTTTTGTATTATGAGATTTCATGTTAATTATGAGATTTCATGTTAATTAGTAGAGTCCATTACTTTTGTATTAGTGTTTAGAAGCCAAACATGAAATGTGTTTATTAATTAGTTAGTTAATAGCTAATATTTTTTTCCCTCTCCCTCCCATATACCAACATATAAGAAATGCCTTGCACTATATCTCCAAATAAGAATTTCCTAGGCAATGATTGGGAACTCAAAACATAAATTTACTTTAATATCTCTACAAATAGGTAAGCACTAACCTAATTGAGGACTCCCCAAGTCCAATTGAATGCTGAATAGATTTATTTCTCACGAATACTGCCAAAGATAGAAAGCATGGGAAGAAAGCAATGATAGTGAAGAAATTACCTCACATTAGACGACGATTTTGTTGAGACTCAGCATCTCTTGGGGATCTGCAAGATAGTATTTAGACAACAAAGATCAGATACCATCACCACTTTAAGCTTCATATTTAGTTAATACTCCTAACATTTTTAAAACTGTAAATATTGAAGAATAATATGAAATTAAACAGACTTGCATAAATAAAAACCTTGATAGAAACTATTTTCCAGTAAAACATCAGTTCATTATGGAGATGATGGCGCAAGTCACTCTTAATACTTCCTTCATGCCTCAGTCATATGGATCTCCAATGTTGCTAAACAACAAGAAGAAACCCTACATACTCCATGTTTCTGCACATTTTCAACATGATATTTCTCCTAGTGGGGTTTGAGGCTAAATTTAGCATTGCAGGGAGGAGAGATATTGAAGTGCTACTGAAGAGACAGCCATATAATAAACAGTATGCCTGTCAAACTCGTCAATGTAAAAAAAATAAATTAAAGGAGTAATCTATGACATCAAGGGAATGGAAAAAAGGTTTGATCATTCTGTTTGACTATTATCACTTCTATTTTTGGAAAGAAGATGAGCTACATCTGCTAAGATTTTGATTTCATGAAATTACTTATCAAAAAAATAAAAAAGAGGTTCATGAAGTTTTTTCTCATTAATACGTTCAGTCTCCAACTTCACACAAAAACTATGAGAGATCAAAATGGCCCTAAAACAAAAATTGAGCTCACCTATGGAATCTACGAGAAGAAAAGAGGATGCAGGAAAAAAAATTTCCTTTACACCAAAAATGATAACTATGCAAAAGAATTACCTTAAGCTTTTGAATCCTTAACATGGTCTCTTTAAAAGTAGGCCTATTCATTTCTCTCTCAATCTAACATCTAAGTTCTATAGAAGTTTCATACCATCTCATTTACATGATGATTTCTATTTATATGCACATCAATTACAATAAAGTTCTTTAGTTTTGTACCTTCCAATCCTTGAAATCATATCTGAAGACAAAATGGCTGTAAGCAACTTCACCCGACATAACAGAAGGGGCGTCAGCGGCATTTGTTGGCGCTGAAAAGAAAGTCAATAACTACAAATATAATACAAAAACAAATAACTAAACAATATTCTCAAATGGATGTTGTTATGAGTTGTTGTGTCTTACAAACAAGATGAGAGCCCTTTTCATCCACAGCCATTATAACCCGCCCATCTTTGACCAGAAAGACAGAGCAAATAAATTTTCCACTGTCTGTGCAAAAGATTTTCTATTCAATATCAAACTTTCAAGTTTAACCCTTCTCTTGCTCTTCAAGATGTCGAACATGGTCAACATATTCTCGTCAGTATCTGTCCTCTTTTCTTCTGCCCCAGTATTACCGAGCTATTGCACAAGAAATTTACATGAATGAATACATACTGTTGAAAGAACCTGGCACCATTACTAGATTTGAATTTTATGAGTTACAATCTCATGTATAAATAATGCAATGCACTCACAAAAGATTATTCGACTACGCAAATATTAGAATGAGCTAAAGAAATAAATCATCATAGTAAACAACTAAAATTGTGTGTCTAAGTACTTAACGCTGTTACATTCCTAAAAATTATGAAAAGAAATTTGAGAAATTTAGCACTCGGTAAATAAACAAATGCTAAAACTTGAAAATCATCAAGTTTTCCACAGTCAATATATATAGCAACACAATTATACATACCTGTTGGGGCTGAGAACTTTCAGTTTGTTTTGCCCGTTTTCTGTAAACTGCAACGTTCCGCTGCTTAACTTCAGTTTGCATAGGTCCAAGCCTTGAGCGAAATAGGGAAAACAGAAAGTGTTAACAAAACAAAAAGTCGCTTACAAATAAAGATGATGAGATGAGGAAGCAAAAAGTCCCTTAATTATTGCTGCCTTTTTTTAGATTAGAGAGGGGTGACAACACTCACATGGTGCAACACCCTCGGAAATTCTTGAAAATGGGTGAAACAACAAAGCCAATTTCTTTCCAGAGGATAGAGTTCTTGTGGGCAGCTTCAAAGTCCGAGGTTCCTTTTCTTCCTTGTACTTTTGTGAAGTCTCTCAGCAAACATGATATGAAATCCGATGGGGTAACACCTCCTCCGATATGTGATTTAACAGAGGTCAACAAAGTCCTAGAAAGATTCATTAGAGCCTCTCCATCTGCAACAAGCTATGGTCTAATGCCAAACATGATATTCTACTTGATGGAAAGCTACCCCATGGAAGCAGCCACTGCTAATTTTCCCTACACTATGAAAGATATCACAAAATATGCTTTTATATACATATCATGATGAATGGGCTACTTGAATTTAGAGCTCAAAACTCAAAAGAATCATTTTCTAGTTTCACTCATCCAGAACTCTACTGTTACAGAAATACATAACCTAGCACTTCCACACAGATAAAGAGGGAGACAGAAGAAGAAAAATGTAATAGGTCACAACACTGTATTTGGAACAAAAACCAACTCTTTGGTAGGTGTATTGGTACTTTACCTGCATACTTATGATCCATTTCATGCAGTTGGCACCGTAGATTCCACATCTTGCACCCTTTATAAGTAATTAGATGGTAGAGTTAGCATGAAACTTTGAAGCAAAGTATCAATTTAAGAACTAACCTTTTCTTGCTGGAGACCGTTCGTCGAAATTAAGCTGTGAAGTTAAAGCTGCTAGAATACCATATTGGAATTGGAATTGGAAAGTAATTTCACAGCTCAATAGAAGTTAACAACTATCATAAAACCATAAATGTAATTTCATACTTACTGTAAAACTCAATTAACTTGTTGTAAAACTCTTTAAAACTATATTTTGAAAACACTATTTCATACTTGAAATTGTGTTGTCAAAATACGCTTTCCTAATTTCCTCAACTTATTTTTCTTTTTTATTTTATGTTTTTATTCCAAGGTTGGTTTCATAGCAAATATCTCTTTCTTGGACTCATCAAAACAATTATCTACTAACCACCCAAGGACAGATTTTCCTTCCTTGTACTTTTGGCTCTTTTCATGGGCAGTCTCCTGAAAATAAAAACCTAAAGTAATTAAGCACCACAGTCAACTAAACACGTGTAAACCATAATCTCAAGAACTCTGCCTCATGCTCTTACGTATTTCAATCCCAAAATTGATCCGCACCCAATGCAGAAAACATCAGCAACAGCGTGCAATCCGGTCATCATCATTTTTCTTCTCCCTCTCCAACAGTGACATTCACTTTGTCAGATATCAAGAAGCAAGACAAAACATAAGAACAATGAAATGTCAATGTACAACATCAACAACTTAAAATGTTACAAAGGGCATATAGATTAATATGAACAGACCTCAAACTTGAGTTTCTTTTTGATCAAGTATTTCTTGCAGAACATACCTTTTAGAGAAACAAGCAAACTTGAGTAAATAATAGATAGATTTTAGAATGAATGAATTAAAAGATCACTTTGAAGAAAAGAACAAAACCTCAAACCTCTTACCTTTTGAACGCATACAAATGAGCATCCATCAAATCAGCGCGGATTGCCATCTACACAAGCAATGAACAACAGAGCCCCCCAGTAAGAACCAACTACCCAGTCGAAATGGTCTTAAAAAAGGCAACAAAACAAGGAACAAAGCGTTATTACACATTATTAGATATCATGTGTGCTTCCCCGTGAGCAATAAATCAAATTGGTGACTGAAATTTCTAATCAGTTACGCAGGCCCACAAGAGCAATAGATCAAACTGACAAATGATTTTCTTTTTTCTTTCCTATTCTTTTCTGGTACAGAATAAAATTATTTTCTATGCCAGCAGAGAAAGATAAGAAATAGCTGTTTTAATGAAGGAGATGAAAATGAGGAGGCATGAAAATTTAGGGAAAAGAGAAGAATGCACTCAGCATGTGACAACAATTAAATTCTTTTTTTCCTTTTTCTTGGGTACAAAGACAACCAGAGAAGATTAATATGAAGGTCACCAGTAACATCTTTGACTGCAAACATTCCTCTGCAGTGCCCCCCCCCCAAAAAAAAAAAGGTGGCCCCATGAGCATAGACGGCAAGGAATTAATTTAAAAAATAAACAAATAATAAGGGACAACAACCAATAAATAAATGAAGAAACTCATCTCAGTCATTGCACTAAGCACTGAAGAATATTTTTCTAACAAAGGAGATTTACAGACCTGCCCCACTGCACGGAGAATGCTTAATATCTTTCTCAACTTCAGCTCTTAGGATTCACATTACATGATACATAAATGTTTGTTTTTTAATTAAGATCACAATATGGATGTATAAATATGTATAGAGATCTAACCAGCTGCTATGAACAAAAGAAATTGTTGTGTGGGATCCAGCCCTATAATATTATAGCGTCCTGGTTTCTTGGCTTTGTCCTTTCCACCAGCAGAACCAGAGTCTGATGGTCCACTGACACGAGCAGAGCAAAGCATTGCGGTCACTACGGTATCATGTCGCCTATGAGCAGCAGCCACTGCCCCTGGGGGAACATCACAAACAAGATCGCCACTCACAACCTGCAGAAGCATAAAGAATTAATAGCCATAAATTTTAACAGAACCATAATGCACAAAAGTTGAGAACTCCAACCAAGATATCATGTGCAGTCAGGTGGTGACCAATGGCCCGAAGAGCACCAGCTGTGCCAACATCCTCGGGTACTGCAGCTACCTGCAAATTTTGAAACTTCACTCAAGCTCCATTCTTCAACTAGTGCAAATTTTGAATATAACACAGTTGCTTGCCTAGATTATCCTAATGGCAAGATGCCACAATGGTAAGGAAAGCCAGCGATAACGCTACGCAATGGTAACAGCCAATTGTTAACCATGGCAAAAAAGCACCAAATTCATTTCTACTGATTCAGAATTATGAAGACCATGCTGAACAACAAAAGGTCATAAAAACTAAGAAATCTTGAGAAATTCATAAAAACTAAGAAATGAAAGCCTCATAATCCTCTAGAGAGATTGAAACAAAAATAAATAAATAAAAAATTAACATAACAGCAGATTTCAAAGAACAAAGGGTAAACACCAATTACTGCATGCAATCCTTTCCAAGTAGGAACTCTTGAAGAAATTTTAATAAAAAGTAAGACCACGAGAACCTTTTTATACCCGAAGAAAAGGGGCACAAAAACAAGGAGTAGCTACTGCTAAACAAGAAAATAACAATTGGCACTAATATATGCATAACATACGCTCAGACCTAGCATAACAACAATTTAGAAAATAATGCATAACTAAATAATAACACTTACCTCTTCAAAATCTATAAGCCTCCAACAGCCATGACGTAACTCAACGAAAATCCTGCCAGACCCAGGATCATTTCGAGAAGAAGACGTTATAAACTGCCAGTAACGGTTCCGCCTGCGATCTTGCCCAAGAGGCAAGGACTTGTATACATACATCTCTTCTGCCTCATGACCAATATAAGATTTTAACTGCGACCATGACCTTTCAGCAGCATATCCAGGTTGCAGGAGTGAAAGATTATCTGTGCATGTAGAGACCTCTTGTATTTGTGGGTTCCGTTTGGAGGGCATATGAATAGGATAGTTCGGGTCATTCTGTGCGTCATGAAGGTGCTCTCTCTGTTCTACAGGATTTGTTGATACCAAATTATTTTTGTCATCAACAGTAGGCAATGGGCTTTGCCTGCCCTCAACAGAAGAAATTTGAACATTTGGTTCAGTCTTGTCACTGATGTAAGATGGATACTGTATCTTCATCACATACTCCTCTTTCATTCGGCATTTATCAAGTTGTACCTCTGTGCACATTTGCTTCTTTAGAGCATTTGCGGCTTCCAAACATGCCTGAAAAACTCCCACATTTCATATCACAGACATGCAAAAGCAGAAAATAATAATAAAAAAAAAAAACCTTAAGTCAAGAGAATACACAATATTACCTCTAGAATAATGCGAATTGAGTTTCCTTCATTCGCAATGCCAATTAAAGCAACCACGGCACTAAGGCGTTCCTCAACACTCAGATCAGAATACTCGCCTTCCATAAGTCCTTGAACCCATGGTTCACCAGAGTTACTTTCATCAATAACCATGTCTTCTTGATCAAGAGTAGCTACCTCATTGCAGATTCCAGCAACATCAATAGATTGATCAACAGAAGCACCAATGCTTTTTACGTCCTTGTACCCTTTAGACTGCATCAAAGGTGAACTATCACCCAAATTCTTAACACCAACTTCTGGAGTTTCCATCACCCAAATTCTTAAAATTGTATTTAACAATATTATTATGTGCCTTTTTTGTTGCATGATTGCTATAAAATGAATAAATTGCTAAAATTTATGAAAGAAGTGAATTAACAGTTCAATTTGCCATCATCACCATGAGATGAATTAAACACAAATCTTATGATCTTGCAGATTTTAACCTATCTAAACATTTAACCCACATAACAGTTCCAAGAAAGAAAAACAACAGACAAGGCACAACATCCAATTAATATCATGACACTGCTTCTGAAAGAATTAGAAAACCAAATAGCAGTTGTGATGTAGTCCTTCATCAATAGTTGGCTGTTATCCATAACCACATCGATGACAGATCGAACACAATTTAAACATAGATGAAATCACTGAGATCAATTACTGAAAGCACAATCTAGATCTCATAGTGCAGAGCAACACATCAGTGAAAAACAATTACTGAAATAGAGATGAAATCACTTAGACCAATTTTTCAAAACACTGATCCAAATCATATTGTGTATCATATTGTAAATCATATTGTATAAATCACAAACAGAACAACTATCCTCTGATCGAAGAAGCCAAAGAGTTCCAAATCCACGGAGATAAATCACGGAGCTGTGCTCAAAATCGAACTTCGAAATCGCAATCCCGAGATGAATCCCCAACCAGAAGAAGAATCGAAGAAGAATCACCGAGTAAGAGAGTGAAGAAGAATCGAGAGCCCAGGCTTAAGACCTATATAGAGCCCTAAACAAACGTATTCACTAAGAAAAACATTGATCCGAAACAGAGATAAATCACAAACAGAACAACTAACCTCCGATCGAAGAAGACGAATAGTTCCAAATCCATGGAGATAAATCACGGAGCTGTGCTCAAAATTGAACTTCGAAATCGAAGAAGAATCATCGAACTGAAGAAGAATCGAAGAAGAATCACTGAGTAAGAGACTGAAGAACAATCGACCCTCTGATAGAAAGAGAGAGCAAGAGAGTGAGAGAGTGACGGCTGTGCTCAAAATAGGGTTTTCAAAATAGAGGTTTGGAGAGACAGAAGAGGGTGTGAAGAGAGACAGTGAAAAATCTAGAAACCTCCTAGATGTTGATTTGTGATTATGTATCAATTTTAAGCAGAATATAACAATCCCAATCAAACAATCAAGAGAAAGAGACACAAAGATTTTACGTGGAAAAACCACAATTGGACACCTTCCAATTGTGATCAAAAAACCACGGGCAACAGCCACAAGAACAATCCACTAAGAAGATATAAAGGAATTACATAGGTATCACTCTCAATTATCTAGCGAATTCACAACGCCTAATTGAACCAACCTCTATGTGCCTCTTCCAACCCCATCTTCAGCACGGAATTGTCTTTCTGATGAGCCACTCCGGATTCCCTCCAAAGCTTCAGGCTCAAATTCTTCAGAATTCACAACTGAAGAACAACTCTCTCTTTTGTGTATAACAAACAAACCTTTGATGTACTCTCTTTAAACCATGAGTTAAATACTCAACAAAACATCAAAGAAAATAACAAAATATCCCCAGATATTAACCTTTAAGAACCAAAAAGAAGATCTGGAGGATTTCAATCAATTAGTCAATGAATAGCCTAGATTTGGGAGAAACCCAACTATTTATAAAAAACCAAAGTAATTCTAGTTGGGAAAGAAAACCAACTTCTTGTTTGAAGAAAACCAACTTCTTGTAGAAAACCAACTTCTTGCAGAACTCCAAAGTAATCCTGTTTTTGAAGGAAACCAACTTCTTAAAGAACTCTTGTTACAACCTTGGTTTTGATCCATGGAATTTGACAACAAAAGGTCCTAACAATCTCCCCCTTTGTCAAATCCTGGATAAAACCAATCTAAAACAAATTTCCTAACAAAATCTCTCAAGCAGCACCACCAACTATGAACCAACACTCAAATCCATGCTCTTGAACAATTATCCTGAAATAAAATAACCACACACAAGCCAACCAAAATATGTGGAACTAGATTAAATAACAAAATATAAATCAATCCATAAACAAAATACTAACAATCTAACTGTACCAAAGAAGGATATAAGCAAAAGTAAAAACACTGTACCATCAACCAAACTATTGTACCATCAATATACATCAAACACTAGTAATGATGAACCAAACTCCCCCTCATTAAAAAACAACCACAAACACTGAAAACAGTGAACAAGAAGAAAAACGACAAAAAATGATATGGTGAAGCAAGCAAGGAATTTCAGATTTGTACCTTGAAACATACAAGATTATCCAAGAAGCACAATTACTTGAAAACACAATGTGCACAGTCTATAGAAAATTCCTCATAAAAGAAAGTGATGCAATATGTGAAAAGCATAGATCCCATGATAAAAGTGTGTGTGTGACTCTTGGAGTTCGACAAACACAAGATTCAAATCCTAGTAGTGATATAAAAGTTGGACCTCCGACAAGAGAATCTAAGCACAACTAAGGAAAGTCAAACCACTAGGAATCAAGGGGTATTTGGTGAGTAAAGACGGAGGCTCCCCCTCAATCAATGAATCCTTTATTTTTCCTTTTTTTTTTTTTTTCACATCTTTTTCTTTTCTTTCTTTTGCACATTTTTTTTCCTTTTCTTTTGCACTTTTTTTCTTTCTTTCTTTTGCACACTCATTGGTGGCTGACACGCTCAAGAGTATGGAAACCGAACCAGAGAAGCATGGATATATTAAGGATGGCCTGGTTGGTGACTCTGAGGTAGCCTTTTCCTCATGCTTGAACTACAAAGAATAGAGGGGAAAGCCATGGAGATGCAAAAAGATGGAAGATGGTTAAGAGACTCAACATCACCCATGATATGCTAGTATAGGTCAATTCCTCTAGAAAAGCAAAAGATATCATGCTAGAAGTCCATAGAAAAAATAACCACTAAGGCAAAAGACTCCAATATTTGCTTAATCCAAGAGTGTGTACAGAATGAGACATACTAATCAAAGAACACACACTCCAAAATGAGTAAGGACCAGAGAAAGCACACACATATCAACATGTAATGGATATTCTCATCAATTCCAATATGCACCAAAGACTACTCAAAAATTTCAAGCTTGCAAAACCATACAAGAAAATCTTTTTGGCTTTTTATTTTTTATTTTTTAAACAAAGCAAGACAAAAAAAAAAAAAAAAAAAAAACATTCACATTTTTTTTTTCATTAAAAAAAAACACACAGAGACCCAAAAAAAAAAAAAAAAAAACTAAAAAGAGAAAACACATTAACACAAGTCAAGTTTTCTTATCCAAATCTTTTTGGTCTTAACAAAATCAGGTCTAGCGGTCTTGGTAAATGTCATGGTGTTGTGAACACCCTCATGAATCTTGGTATTCCGCCTAGACAAGTAAGGTTGTCTCCTAACCCAAAAAGTATTCGAATTTTTACCCTTTTGAGACATTCTCCCATGCAACTTATAACAAAAAGGGCGAATATGACCATGCATACCACAATGATGACAAATAAAAACAGGATGTACCTTCTTTTCTTTTACCTTACCAACTCTAGGGAGTTTGAGAAGTCTTTTCTCTTGTTGAATCTTTTGTCCTCCCTTTCCTTGAGTTCTTGTGTCATGAGATGTGGAAGCACTCTGTTTTTGCTCTCTCTTATCTCTAAAGCCAATGCCACTCTTGTCTGAACAGATTTGTTGAGATCCAATGATATCCTCCAAAGTCTTTGATCCTTTGTTCCAAAGACTAATGGTAACCATGGGAACCTTGAGCTCTTCCTCTTTCTTGATCATCAGTTCTTCCAAAGCAACTTGAGACATCTCGAGAGATTCAATCTTTTCTTCATACATGGCATGAGTTTCCTGTAGCTCATTCCTCTCTGTCTCACAAGTCAACAGTTTTGCACAAAGAACTTGTTGATCATCAGTTATCTTGATGGCATTGATCCTAGCCTCGGAAATCTCCTCCTTAAGTTTGACATTCTCACATTCACATGCTTTGAGTTTCTTTGTGAGTTTGTCATTCAATTTGAATAACTTAAGAGACTCCTTATACAACTTTTCATAAGCTTGTTCAAGCTCTTCATTATCACTCTCAGAGGATTCATTATTAGTGGTATTCTCAACCGACCTCTTTAAATCCATTATCACAAATCAAACAAGATCTCGTTCTAAAAAAAATATTTTTGTTTTAAACAAAATAGAACGACCCGCTCTGATACCAATTGAAAAATCTAGAAACCTCCTAGATGTTGATTTGTGATTATGTATCAATTTTAAGCAGAATATAACAATCCCAATCAAACAATCAAGAGAAAGAGACACAAAGATTTTACGTGGAAAAACCACAATTGGACACCTTCCAATTGTGATCAAAAAACCACGGGCAACAGCCACAAGAACAATCCACTAAGAAGATATAAAGGAATTACACAGGTATCACTCTCAATTATCTAGCGAATTCACAACGCCTAATTGAACCAACCTCTATGTGCCTCTTCCAACCCCATCTTCAACACGGAATTGTCTTTCTGATGAGCCACTCCGGATTCCCTCCAAAGCTTCAGGCTCGAATTCTTCAGAATTCACAACTGAAGAACAACTCTCTCTTTTGTGTATAACAAACAAACCTTTGATGTACTCTCTTTAAACCATGAGTTAAATACTCAACAAAACATCAAAGAAAATAACAAAATATCCCCAGATATTAACCTTTAAGAACCAAAAAGAAGATCTGGAGGATTTCAATCAATTAGTCAATGAATAGCCTAGATTTGGGAGAAACCCAACTATTTATAAAAAACCAAAGTAATTCTAGTTGGGAAAGAAAACCAACTTCTTGTTTGAAGAAAACCAACTTCTTGTAGAAAACCAACTTCTTGCAGAACTCCAAAGTAATCCTGTTTTTGAAGGAAACCAACTTCTTAAAGAACTCTTGTTACAACCTTGGTTTTGATCCATGGAATTTGACAACAAAAGGTCCTAACAGACAGGATTTGGAGGCGGTTTTCAAACGTCTTGAGTCACAAAACGGTACCGTTTTAACTAATAAAAAATGCGACGTTTAAAAAACGCCGTTAATTATTAAAAAAAGTGACGTTTACTAAAACGCCGTTAATTAAACGCCGTTAAATCCCTAATTTCCTGTAGTGAATAGATATGAACTATTAATTTTTTATTTATTTTTTATCTTTAATAAATATTAAATTATTTTAATCCTTTTATTTGTTATTTGAATTTGAAAAGTTAACAAAATTCAATGATAAAATAAATATGATTTTTAATAAATATATTTTAATTTTACAATATAAATCTTTTTATATATTTTTTCTAGTTTATTTTATTACTAAAATAATATAAATTATAATTAAAATTTTATAATTGGGTGGCCGGCTTGGCTATGTTAGAACTCTCTATCCCAAGCCCAAAGGTGATTTGATTTACACTCAAATAGTAGCTCAGTACGTTCAACTAAAATTTTGAAATTTTATTTTTTATTATATCATAATGTAAATTTACTAATAAAGGCAATACACATTAAATCCTAAAATAATTTTTCTGTTCTTATGATACACGCTAATCATTTTTCATCATATTTAGGTCTTTTTATCTGTTTTTCTACAGTTTCAATTATTTTCTCTTTATCTTCTTCCTCACTCCAAAATTCTAATTTATCCAACCAAAACTCACTGTTATCATCAACATTATTGTTTCTTATTGTGTTGATACTTGTAAATAGAAGAAAGTTTGAATAAAATCAAACAATAAATGAGAATAATAATCAAAATTGTTTTTTGAAGCAACCCATCAAAAATGAGGTAAATATTCACATAAATATCAACATACAACTCTTGATTTTTGTATTTTTTTCTAACGCAAAAACGAATTTCAATATGTTTTACAACAATACTATTTGGACTTTTTAATCTGAACAAAGTGAATTTATTTGGATCTAAAAGTCTGAACAAAACAGTCTTGTTTGGCACTAGAAGGACAAACAAGCTGACTTAGACCCAATTTTTGCTCCTTCTCCTTCTTCAATGGACCCAATGTGCTTGTTCTTCAGTAATTGGCAATGAAAAGACTTAGAAGGAGATGACGTGGCTACGAAAAAGATGCCAGTGCTAAGGATAGCTGAGAAGAAAAGAGGAAGAGTTTTTTTGAATTGATTTTATGTTAAGGTTATTAATTGGGTGTACAATAAAATTAAATATTATATTATTCGAGGGTAATTTGTGAAAAATATATGGTGTATTGAAAATAAATTATATATTTAAATAATTTAATAAGGAATACTAAAAAATTAGACGTACTAGTTAATTTTATGGGTATAAATAGAATCCCCCTAGGCCCAACCCGAATATTAAATCAGCATAAAATCATAGCCTAGTTCGACCCTATGCGTAAAATAATTTTTCTAAACTACAAATATACCAGGCTGGATTGCACGGGTTGGGCAGGCGAGCGAACCGATGACCACCTTTAAAACTAATTAGTTATAATTACAAAATTGATATGATTTTGTCAATCCCTTCTCATAATCCTAAAGCAGTATATTTGTTTGGATGTACATGACCTTTAAATTGGACTAATAATCCAACAAAATATATAATCCAATATTTAGTTGCAAAAATTAACGTTCAAACTAATCATCTATTTAGACATGGTATCCCTTATATGGGAGATTATTGAATCCCAATAGAAAGTAACATACAAAATAGACGACTAAGGAGAGATTCAAAAATTAGTTAAGTTGAAAAATTAATAGCATACACAATCCATAGGGACTGATAATCTCAACACTAAGGTTAAGTTTGGGATATCCCAAATAATTCAAAAAGTCAAAAAGTTACTCAAAAAGTTAAAAAGTTAACACTATTCACCAAAAGTCAACAATTTACGGCTGCACAACTCCCAATTCAAATTTTTCTCTAAAAACCAATTTTTACAATTTTTTATTACACATTTTTCCATAAAAAGTCAAAAAGTTAACCCAAACATCCATATTTTCAACCTCACTTTTTTAGTCAAAAAAGACAAAAAGTGCACTTATTTAGTCTTCCCAAACAAGGCCTAATAATCCAAAGAATATTAATCTCATCAAATTCATTTTGTACAATAAATATGGTCTTGCTATTATCTGATCTAGATTGTTCAAACAAACATAGACTTAGAGGTTTTTTTTTTTCATTGTTTTATTTATTATTAGTGGTCTGCGGATAAAAAAAATAATAAATAATTAAAAATTAATTAATAGATAAACAAATTAAGATGTGGGTAAAATACAAAAATCACCCCAACACTATTACCGTTTTGTTTAATTCATCCCTAAAATATTGAAAGTGCTTGTTTGTGTACAACATTTTAATTTGAGTCTAATAATAAGTCTATTTGATAAAAAATAAAAAAATAAAAATCATTGAAATTGTTAACAGCATGATCAAAAAAATAGACATTTCACATGCGCACCAAGAAAAAAAAAAAAAAAAAAAATCCAACTTAGACCCAAAACTACGTAGGCTTTGACTTAAAACTCCAAAAAAACATCCATTGATTTGAAACTATGAAGTTTTGAGTAAGGTGGTTGAGCTTGAATGTTTATTTTTAAATCTTTTAAATATATTTGTTAAGTCTGTAAAAATTGGAATTTTAGGTGGGATTTTTGAAAGGGATTTATAGATCGGATTGTAAAATTAAATCTTGAATTGTGAGATTCTTGTTTCAACGTAAAATAAAATTAAAAATTATTGATAATGTATACATAATTTTAAAATCATTAAAAAAAACAATAAATTTAATATAATGTATTTTCTATGTTAATATGAATTAGAGGAGACGTTTAGAGTTAAATTTTTTGGAAAACTTACGTATAGATCTTAATAAGTGTATTTATTGTCTGATAGGTCTTATGATAATTAATATTAAAAAAATCACAAATTGTTAATTTTCAGCGACAGTTTAAAAGTTGTCACAAAAATGTCATTAATTATAAGTTTTAGTGACAATTTAAAAAACTCGTAAAAAAAGGGAAACTACTTTTCAACTTTTAGTAACAGTTTTAAAAATTTGTCATAAAAAGTAACTAATTGTAACAATTTATAAAAATCGTGACAAAAAAAAGTCACTAATTGTCAATTTTTAGCGACATATGCGAAAAATCGTCACAAAAATTATTTTTAGCAATGATTTTACAAAGACTTATTTTCAATAGGATTTGAGGGAATTAAGTCCTAACTATTAAGAGTTATTAGTAGTTTACCTCAAAAAATTTTTTTTTTATAGAAATATATACACATATACATACATATGTAAAATAATAAATAATAAGAAAAATATTTTGGCAGGATATAATTAAGATCATTGTATGATTTTACACTAGTATATCAGATTGGTTTCGGTATGAGTCAGGGTAAACGGATTATGACTTTGTAGACTCAAATTAAGAATGTTTAGAGCATCTCCAATGGTTCAGTAAAATTTTCATCAAACTTGAGTAAAAAAAAGTAATTTTCTCAATCTGATACGAGCAACTCCAATCTTTCCACTGTAGCGTGCATCAAAGCGAAGGGGACGTTCGGTGGGTCGACCGGCCGGTCGACCGGGTAGGCAACTCAAAAATTTTTTTTTTTTTTGGCTTGAATTCATGAATAAGGTAGTTGGTCTCGGATTCCTCTCCTATGACAAATTCAATCAGGAAATGATGATTATGCAAATGGGACAAAAAGGCTATATGGAACAAAAAACACCAGGACTTACTTCAACAAATTAATTTGTTAGTGACTCTTTATCATTGAATGAGTGCAAAAGATAGTAAAAGAAAGATCACAAAGGTGAAAACCCCAGGTCTCTCTTTGGTAGTCGAGAAAAGGGAAGGAATTGGAATGAAAAAACTCATAGTATACTTAAGTGATAAACAAATTTGTTATTCTTCAATGGAATTTGCATGCAAGCAATTTTTTCAGAACATATTGTATATGTGTTGAAAAATCTAGAAATTCCCTAGATGTTGATTTGTGATTATGTATCAATTTTAAGCAGTATATAACAATCCCAATCAAACAATCAAGACAAATCGACACAACGATTTTACGTGGAAAAACCACAATTGGACACCTCCAATTGTGATAAAAAAAACCACGGGCAAAAGCCACAAAACAATCCACTAAAAAGACATAAAGGAATTACATAGGTATACTCTCAATTATCTACTGAATCCACGCCCGAATTGAACCAACCTCTATGTGCCTCTTCCAACCCCGTCTTCACCTCGGAATTGTCTTGACGATGAGCCACTTCAGAATCCACCAAAGCTTTAGGCTCGAATTCTTTAGAATCCACCGAAGAACAACTCTCTCTTTTGTGTAGAACAAACAAATAATCCTTTGATGTATACTCTTTAAACCATGAGTTGAATACTCAATCAAAACATCAAAGAAAACTAGCAAAATATCCCTAGATATAAACCCTAGAACCCAAGAAGAAGATTTAGAGAAGTAATCCTAGATTTGGAGCAACTTGCGAATTTATAGAATCGGAAATCGCGAGGTTCGCTCGAGCATGAGAATTGACGCTCGAGCGGGGACTCTATATGAAATGTGCCAAACCAGGATGTACGCTTGAGCAGGGAAATCGACGCTCGAGCATGAAAACACGGATCACAGTATTTTTGCAGACACGCATACTTCTAGAACTCACCATTCTCCGCTCGAGCGGGGGAATGGACGCTCGAGTGGGGAGGCAACTTTGAATGCATTTTTGCATTTTGCTTCGGGGGCGCTGCTCCTCGACCTCGCCGTGGTGCCGACCCGCCAAGGGCCCGCCTCAGTTCCCCATGGTGACCGGCAAGGCTCGATCCCCGTCATAATCAGCGAAGTGGCAATCTTGAAAGTATTAACATCACAAACTTCTCTGTAAGGCATCATTCGGGTTGGATTCGCATCTAAAAACTCATAACCTCACTGAAATAAAAATGCGAAAACAAATACAACTGAAAGGAGTTTTGTCAAACGGGATTGTCAAGAATAAAAATCTAACATGTGTGTGTATAAACATGCATTCGTATACAGACAGAAAAGATTCAAGAAATTCAAGAAAGAAAGCTCTTAAGACTAATCAATTTCTTGGGGAAGAACAAATAGTTACCCAGGTTTCGTTTGTGGGATAACATCATCATCATTGTGAGTAGTCAGTTTGTTGAAGGGTAGAAGATCAACATTTCCTTTGTCAGATCCCTCTGTTTCAGTAACATTTCAACCAGTTTGCAGGCCAACCAAAAACTGAAGCAGATTGAAGCAGGCATGCATGTACTGGTCGACTAGTGGGCCCCACTTCAACGTTACTGAACAGTAAAATGGTGAAATCTCACGCGGATCCTCAATTTGATGAAACTTTTGCTCCGTTCTCAGTTTGATATCAGTTTGGTGAAACCATTGGAGAGAGAGAAAGTGACTTTTTATCAAATTCAAATCTGATGCTCAATCTGATGCAACGTTGGAGATGATCTTAGGCACACAATAAACACTTCCAATAGTTGATGGACGAATTAAATAATAGTTTGGGGTGGTTTTCATATTTTTACTCTAACACATGTTTGGATTGAGGGGTTTGGTAAGAGAAAAAAAAGAAAAGAAAAAGAAATTGAGAGAATAGTTTATCATCGCTTGTTTGGACAATTAATGAAGTGAGTAATAGTGATAAAGTCAATTCACACTTTTCTCATATCTCAGTCCAAACGGAGCGTAAAATGATAAGCAGCCTCAGTTGCAGAATGATGAGCAGCCTCAGTTGCAGCAGCAAGAACAATCCAACTCATCTACTTCGTCTATGAGCTCATCTGCTAAGACTTACAGTTACAACAATCAAGTCAGTTAGATTAGTCGAAGTCAGTTAGACTAGTTAGCTTCACTATAGCAGTTGTAAAGTTGTTCGAACTCTAGTTAATTGTAACTACAGTTAGGTAAAGTGCATCTGACTATAAATACTGTATGTGATCCTTATAGATATTATCGATTGAGATTGAATAAGATAATCTTCTTTGAATCTTCTTTAAAATATGAAGAGATTTTACTTCAACAATTGATGTCAGTAAGCATTTTAGAGTTTTCGTTTATTAAAATGTTTTGTGGATGTTGCAGAAAAGCTCAAAATTTTTCAAGCTGCAACGAATTAAGAAATACAGCTTCTTAAAAAGAAAGAAGTTAGAGAGATCAATGGAGAGAGAGGAGAAAATGGAATTGCCAAGGTTTGTGGCACTTAAATCAATCCACAACAACAAGTACATGCGCTACGTAGAAGAAGCTGGGGGTGCACATGGGTGTTTCCGATTCTCCGAAAAGGTGGTTTCCAGTCCCTACGCCAAGTTGGAAGTGGAGATGGCAAAGACAAGTAATAATGGGAAGCAGCTTGTGCATATAAAATGTTGTTTCAACAACAAATACTTGGTAAGATGGACGCCAAACCACTGGTGGATTGTTGCTCAGGCTGACGAACCAGAGGAAGACCAATCCAAATGGTCCTGTACTCTGTTTGAGGTCCTCTTCTTGGATGGCCCTATTCACCCATCAATTGAAAATGATAATAAAAAAATTCGACTTCGCCATGTCCAGCTTGGCCACTATGCGTGCTTATGGAGGGTAACAGCCCCGTTCAATTCATGCTTACATGCAGGATCAGAGAATTTTGATGAAGATTGGTGCGATATCTTCACATTCATTGATTGTGAATCAGTGTTGTCAACACTGACATCCTCAATGTTAGCAAGAGAGGAGATGGCATTATTGTCAGGGACGGTGGTGTTTAAATCAAACCACAATCACAAGTACTTGCGCTACATATACGAATATGGGCTGGAGCACAGGTTTCTCCGATTCTCCGGAGAGGAGGTTTGTAGTCAGTACGCAAAGTTTGAATTGAGGAGGGCAATGACTAGTAGTGGGAAGGGATGTGTGCATATAAGATGTTGTTACAACAACAAATACTTTGTAAGGAAGTCGGCCAACGACCCATGGATTGTTGCAGGGGCTGATGAACCAGAGGAAGACCGATCCAAATGGTCCTGTACCTTATTCGAGCCCTTTTACGTAGATGATGATAATGATGATGCTCAAACAGTTCGATTTCGTTACGTCCAGCTCGGCTGCTATGCATGCTTATGGAGGGAAGCAACTTCACGTGATTTATGCTTATGTGCAGGATCGCCAGAGCCAGACAAAGATCAGTGTGATGTCTACACAATCATTGATTGGGAATCACTGTTAATTTTGCCACCAAAAGACGAAGCATTTACAATACAGAACATGACATTGCCAACGTTTGCGGTGCTGAAATCAAACAATGACAGGTGCTTGCACTACATACATGAAGATGTGGAGGTGCATGGGTTTCTCCAATTCTCTGGAGAGGAGGTTTCCAGTCAGTATTCGAAATACGAATTGGAGATGGCAAATACTAGTAGTAACGGGAATGTACTTGTTCATATAAAATGCTGTTACAACAACAAATACTTTGTAAGATGGTTGCCCAACCACTGGTGGATTGTTGCCAGTGCTGACGAACCAGAGGAAGACCAATCCAAATGGTCATGTACTTTATTTGAGCCCCGCCGAGTATGTGATTGTGACGCTGCTCAAACAACAATTGGCTCTGTTGCTCAAGCAATTCGATTGCGTCATGTCCAGCTCGGCCACTATGCATGCTCGTGGACAACAACCGGAATAAGTTCATGCTTATACTTAGCCACAATACACCCTGACAAAGAACAAGACGATGTCTTCACAATCATTAATTGGGAACTGCTCTCATTATTGCAGCCCAAATCCAATGCTTTTACAAGAGAGACAGTAGCATTGCCAAGGTTTGTGGTGATCAAATCAAACTACAATGGCAAATACTTGCGCTACATACATGAAGATGGTGCGGAGCATGAGTTTGTCCAATTCTCTGGAGAGGAGTTTGTGAGCCCATATACAAAATACGAAGTGGTGATGGCAAAGACTAGTGGGGGGAGGGGACCATTTGTGCACCTAAGATGTTGTTACAACAACAAATACTTGGTAAAGTGGTCGTCGAAGCATCGTTGGATTGTTGCCCGTGCTGACGAACCAGAGGAAGACCAAAAACAATGGTCATGCACGTTGTTGGAGCCCCTCTACGAAAATGTTGTAGCCCAAACAATCCGATTTCGCCATGTTAGAGTTGGCTGCTATGTATGCTTGTGGAGGATAGACTCTCCTCATGATTTCTGCTTATTCACAGGAAATTCAATGCTTGACCCGGATCGACGTGATCTCTACACCATCATTGATTGGGAATCACTGTTCATACTACCCAAGTGCGTGGCGTTCAAAGGCAAAAATGGCAAATACCTTAGCCCCTGCTCGATCAAGGGACACCAATATCTACATTTCTCCTCATCCAGTGACATTACAGATCCCATGGTCTGCAACGAGGTCATCGCAACTCCTAATGGAAGCGTTCGCATAAAGTCTCTGTTGGGATCCGGGATCCCGCCCAAGACCTTATAGAAACCATACCAAGCAGAAATACACACCCACACACAAGGAGACACAATATTTTACGTGGTTCGGCCTCAATGCCTACGTCCACGGGAGAGTAGCCGGTTTTCACTATACCAATTTGGAGATTACAGAATATTACAGAGGAGAAACTCACACTATTCTCACTCACCCATTCACCCGTCTCCCTCGCTCACACTGAGGGAGATGGTTTCTCACATCTCTCTTGGTTCTCTTTCTTTTGGCTCTCACTCACTCTCTACCTCACCTCCTCATCCTCACCTCAATTTATACACAATTGAGGGAGGAGGTGATTGGCCATCACCTACTCCATACCACTCTTGAGTCTTTAATGGGGTGGGTGAAGTGGAGCAAATGGACCTTCCATTTGGGTAGTGGATGGTGCTGCACTACCATTGTGCTGCACTAACAATTTATTGGGTTGAAACCAACAAATCACCCCCTCAACCCATATGAGGTGATCCACTACACACACAGCTGCTAATCTTGTCACGCCCAAGAAAACAATAGAATCTTCATCTCCTCACTGAGACGCTGCATCCCCTGAAGCTAGAGATAATACACCAGAGATACAAGAGGAGGAGGGAATCCTACATCCTCAACTCAACTCACACTACTCTCTGATTTGGAGAGAGCCTCTGCTCCCATCTCCCACAGATCTCTTCCACGCTTCTGTCTCGGATGTCTTCACTTGCTATGCTTGAACTTGCGTAACCAAGATATCCGACACCCCCTGATTGGATGTCCTGCACCCCCTGCTGGGATGCCCTTGATTGTTATGCATTACCTTGCAGGACCAGTCATTGGAGCAATAGAAAACTCGTCGTTTATCCCATCAACGTCCTCTGTCTTCTTTGCTCGGAGCTTTTCCTCTGAACTATCAGCCTTTGCCTTCTGCACTTCTGAACAACCTCCTAGCGTTTCCACATACGCTTGTTGTCTATGCCTTTGCAATCCCTGATTTGCTGTCCAGTAGATTGATGGTTGACAGTAGCTCTATCTGTCAAAGCATCGTCAGCTATGCAATTCCTTGCATAGTGCCCGTACCCATGGCTTCTGGTCTCCCTGCGTCGAGCTCGCCTGAGAGATCCGCATCAACTCTATCCTCTGCTGCCATGGAACTCAAGAAACCACCATAGAGAAAAAAAAGGACTTGCCACTCGTTGGCGCGCACTCTTGCGTTTGTCTCAATTTCTCTGTTTAGCAATTCCTGTGAACTTTCAACAACCCGCTGCTGCACACTCCTCTGGCGCCTCTGTACGATACTCTACCGTACCCTTGCACTACTGCACATCTGCATTTGTGCCCCTGCGCTTAGTATGCTCCTCTGCAACTATTGTTCTACACGTCCACACACCACCAAGATTAACTCAGATACTGAAGAGCTCCATGACAAGGCATTTCCTGAGCTCGAATCGGTTGCCAAATCATCTATCCGTCGATGAATGGTCTTCTCTTCTGATTGAACCAAACCCTCCGATGACGTCAACAACCAGGAAAGTTCCCAGGAAAGACTGGTGGGGTCACACTTGGTCCCACTTAAGAACCAGTCTCCTTAGACACTGTCTTTTTGACAGAACTTTCCTAGACATTGTTGATCTTGAGATAATCATACCTGCAATCCTCTGATCGCCCCTGACCAATCCTGATCTCCCTCGATCTGCCATTTGATCAAGCCTGGTTTGCAATCCTCTGATCGCCCCTGACCAACCTTGATCTCCCTCGATCTGCCATCAAGCCTGATCTCCTCTGGTCTTCAATGATCTATCTCCAGTTGTACCTGGTTGTTCAATCTGGTTAGAATCTATCCATTCTAACCTCTCCAGTGACTCCACAGCGTTCCACAATATCCGGCAACCTCCCTCCGAGTATTGAAGATGACAAACTCTCATGTTTTGACAATCTTTTAAAACCGTTCAGAATTTCACTATTCTGACCTCGCGGTTGCGTCCGGAACGGTCCGTTTAGCTAGGACCAACCTTCGCTGTATTTCCGGGGACCTCACTGAAAACTATCCCCGAAAGTTGGGCCACACCACAATATTCTGAAAATTCTGGGCCAAATTGCAATTTTCAGAAGTTCAGGGAATATTCTGTGTACCAACAGAATATTCCGTCCATCCCTTCAATCTGCCTTCTTTTTACAGAAACTCCGTCTCTAAAATCTGACCGTACAGATGTGTCCGGAATACTCCAAATAGTTTGAAACCACTATTGGATCGCCAAAAACGGACTCCAAATGACTTAGATCAAGCCAAAACATTTTGTACGCCTCAGATCTGCGGCTGCACCATAGCCGCGAAGCACTGGATCCTTTCCCTGCGGTTGTACCATAGCCGCGCAACACAGGATCCCTCTCTGCCTCTGGTTGACCGGTCAACCACTGCTGACGTGGCAGATGACGTGGCATGCAGTGACGGGTCCACCGTGCCACGTGTCACTGACGTGGCACGCCACGTGTCACTGACGTGGCTGGCCACGTGGCGTTGACTGGCTGGCCACGTGGCATCCTTTCGCTGACGTTGCGCCGACGTGGCACGCTGACCTGGCGTGTCACGAGTGGGCCTCACGCGCATTCTTCAGGTGGCGCGTGAGAGCGCGTCCGGTGTCCCCTGGGTGTCTGCTTTATGTTTCTGGACTCCTCTCGTCGAGTCCTTGCTCCTGGTATGCTCAAAACCTGATTTCGAGCAATCCGATTTCAGGCGGTCGGATTTTGCCTTTGTTTTGGTTCAAACGCCAAGCGAGGCTCTGATACCACTTGTTGGGATCCGGGATCCCGCCCAAGACCTTATAGAAACCATACCAAGCAGAAATACACACCCACACACAAGGAGACACAATATTTTACGTGGTTCGGCCTCAATGCCTACGTCCACGGGAGAGTAGCCGGTTTTCACTATACCAATTTGGAGATTACAGAATATTACAGAGGAGAAACTCACACTATTCTCACTCACCCATTCACCCGTCTCCCTCGCTCACACCGAGGGAGACGGTTTCTCACATCTCTCTTGGTTCTCTTTCTCTTGGCTCTCACTCACTCTCTACCTCACCTCCTCCTCCTCACCTCAATTTATACACAATTGAGGGAGGAGGTGATTGGCCATCACCTACTCCATACCACTCTTGAGTCTTTAATGGGGTGGGTGAAGTGGAGCAAATGGACCTTCCATTTGGGTAGTGGATGGTGCTGCACTACCATTGTGCTGCACTAACAATTTATTGGGTTGAAACCAACAGTCTCATCACTTGGGCAAATTCTGGGGGCGCAACAACCAGAATTGGATCTTGGCTGATTCAGATGACTCCACCACCAGCAGCGACAACAACAACAACAACTCCTCCTCCGTTTTAACTAGAATTTTTCTTCGTCGATCAGAGAAAAAAAGAAACCAAAAGCAAAAACAAGAAAACAACTCCCCTGAATCTGACATGTTGTTTTGGCCGACCAAAGTTGGCAACAACGTCGTTGCTCTCCGTAACTTGGGTAACGGGAAGCTCTGCAAGATATTCTCCTCCGCCAATGGAAAGATTAACTGTCTCAGTGCTGATGTGTCCACCATTTCCACAGAGGTGCACCTAGAGGTGGATGAAACAGTTACCTCAAGGAAGATATATAATGTCAATTTTCGCCTCCGAGATGCCAGGATTTACAACCGGAGCATCCTCACGTTGGCCACTGAAGATGCTATTAACAGAACCCAAGAACCCAAAATCAGAGACGTCAAGCTCTCGTATTCAGAGAGTCGACGTGCTTGGAATACCGGCGTTTCATTGAAGTTGTTGGGTGTCAAAACCACCATCCAAACCACTGCTCCACTCATTATTGCAGAGGGAAAAATTGAGCTTTCGTGAATTTAGTGGAGATTACGGTGGGGACAAACGAGTCATTGACAACCGATGAGGAGAATCAGTACAAGGTTAGTGTGCCACCAATGACAATGGTGAGGGTGAATCGATAGCGACAAAGGCTTCATGCGACATTCCCTACTCTTACGACGACTCGACACCACCACTCTTCGATAGACAACAAATTATGAAACCATGGATGATGGCATTTACCTGGCAAGAATTGCTTTGACTTCAAGTATGAGATTGCCCAACAAGAAATGTTGTAATGATAATATGTCAAAAATAAAAATAAATAAATAAAAGAAATGACTGGCCGAGCTTACAGGTTGCTCTATTCTTTGGAAGTTTGTGATGTTGAGGGCTACTAACTCAACCCAGATTTCATGTTTGTTTTATCTTTTCATTTCATATGTATGTATTGGGAAATTCTATGATATGCACTATTTATGACCGGTATGGCTTTTAAGTAAGACTTTTTGTGATATTGGTTATAATTTAAGTCTTTGCTTATGTCTCAAGTGATATTTAGTTTATGACCCTTGGTTATGACACATTGTGATATTGGTTATCACTCATTATGATCTATTATGGTTATGATTGTAGAGATCTTTGATTATGCCTCAAAGGTGTTTGATTATGATCTATTAAATTATGACAAAATGTGATCTCATAACTTGTATTATGGTACACCTTTTTTTAGGAGTATGTATTGTAGCATTATCACTAGAAATTATACACAAAATTTTTAATATATGATCAAAATTTATTCTACACATAGATTTTCAATACACTTGCTCCACCACACACACATGCATTGCATTCTAGGGCAAAAGATCGCCATTGTTCATTTGGGTTCCCTGTATAAAGAAATGCTATTAGCCCAGAAAGTTGTCTAGAATCTTACAGACAAGACATTCATGGTGTAGACTGTATTCTTATATTGTAAATTATCACACTTTAAATAAATGGTAAATTATCAATAGATTATAATAGTTAGATTTAATTCTTATTAAGTTCTATTGAAAACAAGTCCTAGTAAAATTACCGCTAAAAATAATATTTTATGACGATTTTTTGCATGTCGTTAAAAATTGACAATTAGTGACTTTTTTTTTGTCACGGTTTTTATAAATTGTCTCTAAAACTTACAGTTAGTGACGTTTTTCCGTGAAAATTTTTTTAAACTGTCGCTGAAAGTTGATACTTAGTGACGATTGTTTTTAAATTGTCGCTAAAACTTATAATTAGTGACATTTTTGTAACAAAATTTTTAAATTGTCGCTAAAAATTAACAATTAGTAACATTTTTTTAATAATGTTTGATGAAAAATATCATTAATTCTCACAGGACTTATTGAACAATAAGTCCACCTATTATGACCTACACGTAAATTTTCCTTAAATAAATTTCGATTACATAATTAATTTTTAGTGTTGCTGATATGTAAATGGAAAATTCTATGGCACATGAGTGTGTACCATATACACCTTTAGTTATAACGTTTGAGTCAATGGTTGTGACATACGGTGTTGTTAGTTTTGACACATTTTGATGTTGGTAATGATAAAATTTTGATTATGATTTAAGAATTGTTTGGTTATACCTCATGTGATATTTAGTTATAACTTTTTTTTTTTAATTATGATTATCATAATATTGTGCTATGTTGTGATGATCAAATTCACAAATAACATAACTTGCATATTGTACACACCTTAAAAAGGGGTGTATACCATAATATTTTCCTATGTAAATATTTCAGAAGGAAAAATCTATAATACCAAAAACTAAAACTAGAAATTGATCAGAATCACATATTGGTGATGATCATCTATTTGTGAGTTCACTCCAGATAAATACTAGGCTTAAAAAGTTGTAATCTGTGTAATTTACAGTCATCCTTTTCTGGGTTTGTAGACCCTCTCTGATCACAAAACCTTAACGAAATTTTACGAATAATGTATTCTCATACTAAGTTGATTCACGAATCTTAATGAGTTAAAAAATAAGGAGGAGGATTCCCTCTATTCCAAAATCTAGATTGTAGGGGGGTTATTTGGGCTAGTGAGACTCACCACGGATCCTGTTTCGATGATCCAAACCGTTTATTTTCTTAGGCACTTCATGCATATCATCCGCACCAAAAATTAATTCGATTCAATAATTTTAATTTGTTCAATTTATTGTGCTTTTCATTAAAAAAATGAATGATAATTGTGTTTTTAAAAAATAAATCATACATTTTTTTGATGACAAAAATAATAAATTGAACAAGTTGCAGTTATCAAATCAACCTAATTTATGTATGAAATACATGAAGTCCAACAAAATGAATGGTTTGAATAATCGAAATGGGACCCGTGATAGACTCCACAGGCTCAAACAACCCGCTCCAGTTCAGATTTTGGACGGAAGGGAATCTTACTCCAAAAAATAAATAAATAAAGGGAAATGCTTCTTTCCAATTTATTGGACTGTCCAGTTCATGTTTGAACTTCACATGGTAGAACCAGAATATATAGGAGAATTTTATTAAACACAACCCATATCATATACACTCTTAGTTACATTATTTTCTTCTTTAATTATGATATTATTTTGATTTTTTGGTTATGAATTTTTTGTATTCGGTTATGACTTTTTTTTTTTTTAGTTATAACTCAGAAAGTATGAAATTATGTCATTTTATTATGTAGTTATAAGATGTATATGGTACGCACCCTTCGAAGAGTGTGTACCAAAGTCTTTTCCACTTACAATGTTTACAAATTAAACATGAAAATTAAGGAGCACGATCACAAATCCATATGTAGGTTTGAGTACTAATTTTTTCTTATTTTCCAAAAGAAATAAATAAATTAAATACTCAAGGTTGCTAACTAATTTGATCTAGCTGTGGTTGTTGCCCTTAGCAACCTATCTGATGCCCAAGGTGACAACAATAACAATGTACTTCCAGCAATATGAGCTTCTCTGCTTTTGCTAAATCTTGGTGGCCTAGATACCATAACAACTTATTCTTTAGAAGATAATCAGTTTTGGTTGAGGCACTTGATGGTACTCGGTGTTCAAGCTACCGTGTCAATTTATGTCATTCTTATGTCTTGGAAAAAATATTCTTGGTTTTCATATTTGTCACTCCCAGCTTTTGTGGCTGGAATTATCAAGTATGTGGAAAGAGTGTGGTGGGTTCTCAAGTCAGCAAGTGATGACATCTTGGGAGACATTGTACCATTTAAAAAGCAAGCCAACATAAGTCTTGATGGTCAGGAACACAAGTATGTAAGTCATGGCCCAGAAGTTGGTCAAACAATTTAAGCGTTATATATAGACTATGACAATGGTAGATTTGTTTTTAAATTTCATTCTAATCGACTGTCAACAAAGGTGCAATGGAGGGAAAAATTCACGAGTGATGATACATATTTTTAGGATGCATTAGAGGTCAAAATGGGTCTTATGTATGATTTATTCTATACAAAAGCATCCATAATGTATACCAAGCGAGGGTGTGTTATGCGCTTCATCAGCTTTGTTTGTACTATGTCTGTGTTGGTAGGATCATTTTGGGCTATATTTAGGAAAGAGAGCTGGCATCGTGAGCACTACTACAACTACTCCATAATTGACGTCACCATCATAGGAGTGTTGCTATTTGGAGCTCTAGCATTGGAGATTTATGCAATCATTGTAATTTTAGCCTCTGATTGGGCAATGCTTTGGCTAATTGAACACAAGAAAGGAGGATGGGTGATCCAATTGAGATGAAAATTCCTCTGGTTTTACAAACAAAAGAAATGGTCTAAGAAGGTAGGGCAATTTTGACCTATTGGGTTTTTGCTTTGAACAAAATAAGCCTGCTATGTTGTCTTGTAGTGGTAGAATAGTTGAGTTGCTGGGACTTCAAGAAAAATTTGATAGGTACACGCATAAGACTCATGTGGTTGTACCTCCTAATCTATATGACACGATTTTAAACTATGCTTATTGTTGGAGTAGTCCGAGTGTAGTGAAACTAGATGAGGTTTCTCAAGCTACCTTAATATCCACCATGAAGGTCTTAGATCCTCATCTTCTAGCTTTTTACGAGCTAATCGTGATTGTTCACTTGGCAACAAAAATTTGCTACCATTTGGAGTTGAATATTACCGACCAACAAGGTGCTCACTCCTCTAGAGACGAAAACCAAATTATGGAAACGTGTAGGACTTTGCCCATTGCATGATGTATCTACTCCTCATGTGCCCTTGGGTGTTGCCCATCAATCTTTCAGACACTGAGTGTGATAGACCTAAAAAAAAATAAAAAAATAGAGAGATTAGGATCAAAATGTGTGGGTCAATGGAATATATTCTTTAGAGAGAAAAAAAGGTGGGACAAGAGTGAGTGGGAAAGGTTTTGTTTAAGTTATCTCTCTCTCCTCATTTTTCTCTTTCTCCTCCTCGTCTCTCTCTTATATCACTACTGATGAAACGCCTCTAACACCACCGCTATCTTCTCTCTCTCTCTCTCTCTCTCTCTCTCTCTCCATCTTCTCTCTAGATCCATAGGAGAGATCGTCGTCGCAGTAGCGCTGTAAGGATGGCAGCTTGTGGTGTGTCAGTGCCAAGGTTTTTTTATTTTCTCTCGTTTTCTTTCTCTTGAGGTAACGATTTTAGAACCTGGAATGAAGGCTTCATGAATGACGATTAGATCTCAAACATCGATCTCGCTGCCTCCACCATTATCAGAGTTGAGAATTTGATCGAAGACTGTATGCAAAATCGAAGCCGAAGGTATGTGGTTTGGAGATTGAGACGGATCAACAGAGTGTTGGATCATCGGACGAGTTTGAATCGCCAAGGTCGGTGGCGAAGTTTGGGCAGTGGACTTTGAAGAATGTTGTTTATGTGCATAGCCAAATCTTGAGGATCAAAGATGGAGATTCTCACCTCTGTGAGGACTTCGGTGAAGTCTCTGGCTCTCTTCATTATCATCATCATCATCACTAGGAAGATTGGTTGCTCACTCATTGATCATTCTTCTTTGTTTTCTCACTCACTCAGATAGCCATGTACCGCTTCGCAGCAAACCTTGCCTTCAAAGCTTGTGTTGCCAGGAACACCACTCAACAGATTGGTAGTGGATTGAGTTGGAGTAGAGACTATGTAGCCAAAGACATCAAATTTGGTGTGGTGGCTCAGATTTTGATACTACAGGGTATTGAAGAGCTTGCTGATACTGTTAAAGTAACCATGGGCCCCAAGGGTCGGACTGTGGTGATTGAACAAAGCTTTGGTGGCCCTAAAGTGACAAAAGATGGTGTCATAGTTGCAAAGAGTATTGAGTTCAAGGACAAGGTCAAGAATGTTGGTGCAAGCCTTGTAAAACAGGTTGCTAATGCAACCAATGATGAAGCTGGCGATGGTACTGTTGAATATCACCCAAGTGAGTGCCCAATCCACTAAGAGAGGAGTGGCCAACAATGGTGGAGTGTGGTGGTTGAAGTGGTGCACTAAGAGAAGTGGGGTGGGTAAACCCACTCACCCACCAGCTGCTGTCTTTCCTTCTCTTCAAGCCTGTATAAATAGAGGTTAGGGGAGAGGAAGAAAAATGAGAGAGTTAGAGAAAACCGAGAGAAAGAAGTGTGAATCAAGAGATGTGAGAAACCGTCTCCCTCGGTGTGAGCGAGGGAGACGGGTGAATGGGTGAGTGAGAATAGTGTGAGTTTCTCCTCTGTAATATTCTCCAATTGGTATAGTGAAAACCGGCTACTCTCCCGTGGACGTAGGCATTGAGGCCGAACCACGTAAAATATTGTGTCTCCGTGTGTGTGGGTGTGTAATTCTGCTTGGCATGGTTTCTATAAGGTCTTGGGCGGGATCCCGGATCTCAACAAGTGGTATCAGAGCCTCGTCGGTGGCGTTTCGGCTCAAAAACAGTGCGATGTCCGAATCTGCCCAGAAATCGAATTGCTCGAAATCGAGTTTTGAGCATACCAGGAGCAAGGGCTCGACGAGAGGAGTCCAGAAATGCAAAGCAGACACCCAGAGGAGCAGCCACGCGCCCTCACGCGCCCCCTGAAGTTGGCGCGTGAGTTCCAGTCGCAGCACGCGCCGCCACGCGCCATCGGCGCGTGGGCCCAGTCTCGGATACGCGCCCCACGCGCGCGCAGAGGGAAGAAGGCGACTGGAGGGGGAGCGCGTGTGCCACACGCGCGAAAGGACACGCGCAGGCACGTCAGCTACCAGCTGGCGCCACGTGGCGACACGTCAGCAAGATGATGCCACGTGTCGGCCACGTCACCTGGCCACGTCATCTGCCACGTCAGCAAGGGCTGACCGGTCAACCAGAGGCAGGGTGGGATCCGGTGCGACGCGGCAATGGTGCAACCGCAGGAGGGGATCCAGTGCTTCGCGGCTAAGGTGCAGCCGCCGTCTGGCGTACAAAATGTTTTGGCTTGACCTAATCCTTTTGGAGCCGGTTTTTGGCGGTCCAATAGTGGTTTCAGTCTATTTGGAGTCTTCTGGACACATCGGTATGGTCAGATTTTGGAGGCGGAGTTTCTGTGAAAAGAAGGCAGATCGAAGGGACGCACGGCAAGACGGTGGCGGAATATGCGATGGGTACCTGAGAATATTCCCTGAACTTCTAAAAATTGTAATGTGGCCCAGAATTTTCAGAAAATTGTGGTGTGGCCCAGCTTTCGGGGATATTTTTCAGTGAGGTCCCCGAAAATACAGCGAAGGTTGGTCCTAGCTAATCGGACCGTTCCGGACGCAACCGCGAGGTCAAAATAGTGAAATTCTGAACGGTTTTTAAAAGATTGGTAAAACATGGGAGTTTGTCATCTTTAATACTCGGAAGGAGGTTGCCGGATATTGTGGAATGCTGCAGTGTCACTGAAGAGGTTAGAATGGACAGATTCTGACCAGATTGAACAACCAGGTACAACTCGAGATAGATCATTGAAGACCAGAGGAGATCAGGCTTGATGGCAGATTGAGGGAGATCAGGATTGGTCAGGGGCGATCAGAGGATTGCAGGTATGATTATCTCAAGATCAACAATGTCTAGGAAAGTTCTGTCAAAAAGACAGTGTCTAAGGAGACTGGTTCTTAAGTGGGACCGAGTGTGACCCCACCAGTCTGTCCTGGGAACTTTCCTGGTTGTTGACATCATCGGAGGATGTGGTTCAATCAGAAGAGAAGACCATTCATCGACGGATAGATGATTTGGCAACCGATTCGAGCTCGAAATGTTGTGGTCATTGGAGCTCTTGTATGCAGTAAATCTTGGTGGTATGTGGGCGTGTAGAACAATAGTTGCAGAGAGCATACTAAGCGAGGGCACAAATGCAGTAGTGCAAGGGTACGGTAGAGTATCGTACAGAAGTGCCAGAGGAGTGTGCAACAGCGGGTTGTTGAAAGTTCACAGGAACTTCCAGACAGAGAAATTGAGACAAACGCAAGAGTGCGCGCCAATGAGTGGCAAGTCCTTTTTTCTCTATGGTGGTTTCTTGAGTTCCATGGCAGCAGATGATAGAGTTGATGCGGATCTCTCAGGCGAGCTCGACGTAGGGAGATCAGAAACCATGGGTGCGAGCACTATGCACAGGGGTGCATAGCGGTAACTTGTACAGACCGGTGGGAGTTGTCTTGGCAGAAGGGCTAACTGTCAAACATCAGTACGGACGTACAAGTGAGACAGAACCGAAAATCAGGGATTGCAGCACAGACAACAAGCGTATGTGGAAACGCTAGGAGGTTGTTCAGAAGTGCAGAGGGCAAAGGCTGATAGTTCAGAAATAAGCTCCGAGCAAGGAAAATTGAGGACGTTGATGGGATAAACGACAAGTTTTTCTAGTTGCTCCAGTGTTCAACATGACTGTTCCTGCGAGGTAATGCATGACAGTCAAGGGCATCCGAGTAGGGGGTGCAGGACATCCAATCAGGGGGTGTCCAATATCTTGGTTACGCAAGTTCAAGCATAGCAAGTGAAGACATCCGAGATAGAAGCGTGGAAGAGATCTGTGGGAGATGGGAGCAGATGCTCTCTCCAAATCAGAGAGTGGTGTGAGTTGAGTTGAGGATGTAGGATTCCCTCCTCCTCTTGTATCTCTGGTGTATTATCTCTAGCTTTCAGGGGATGCAGCGTCTCAGTGAAGAGATGAAGACTATGTTGAAATTTGGGCGTGACAAGATTAGCAGCTGTATGTGCAGTGGATCACCTCACATGGGCTGAGGGGGTGATTTGTTGAATATCACCCAAGTGAGTGCCCAATCCACTAAGAGAGGAGTGGCCAACAATGGTGGAGTGTGGTGGTTGAAGTGGTGCACTAAGAGAAGTGGGGTGGGTAAACCCACTCACCCACCAGCTGTTGTCTTTCCTTCTCTTCAAGCCTGTATAAATAGAGGTTAGGGGAGAGGAAGAAAAATGAGAGAGTTAGAGAAAATCGAGAGAAAGAAGTGTGAATCAAGAGATGTGAGAAACCGTCTCCCTCGGTGTGAGCGAGGGAGACGGGTGAATGGGTGAGTGAGAATAGTGTGAGTTTCTCCTCTGTAATATTCTGTAATCTCCAATTGGTATAGTGAAAACCGGCTACTCTCCCGTGGACGTAGGCATTGAGGCCGAACCACGTAAAATATTGTGTCTCCGTGTGTGTGGGTGTGTAATTCTGCTTGGCATGGTTTCTATAAGGTCTTGGGCGGGATCCCGGATCTCAACAGGTACTACGTGTGCTACAATCCTTACCCGAGCAATATTTGCTGAAGGTTGCAAATCAGTTGCAGCTGGGATGAATGCAATGGACCTAGGACGGGGTATTACTGTGGCAGTTGATGCTGTGGTAACAGACTTGACAAACTAGAGCACGCTAAGGACAATGTTTCGATCATATTAGATCGCATTTTCGTACCGCCGAGTTTTGGGCGTTCTTCCATTCTCTTCTAGCTTGAGGTAAGGATTTTTCCTACACTTCTTTATGCACTTTTACTTGATTATATGGAGTTTAGAGTTGTATAAAATTTAATTAGAATTTTTGGAAAATTTGTAATTTATTTGCTTAAAAGGGAAATTTTGAGAAAAATAAAGAGTTGATGCCCAAATTGCGAAAGTGTAAACTTGGAATATGTTTGTAAGGTTATGAAAGAGCTATGTTTTAAATTTGAACAAAAATGGACTTCGACTCGATTGGTTTTAAAATTTTTACCGGTTTGTGACCAAAAGAGCATTTTTAAAGAAAATAAAGGAATTACATTTAATTTTGGGAGCTTTTGATCAAAATGTGATGTCATAGTTGAATAATGCTTGGAGAATGAGTTTGGAAAGAAAATGATATTTTCTTGGGTATTAACGATATTATTTTGCTTAATGTGTCTGTTGGAATAAAACCGACACAGTTAGAAATGAACCTTGAGAGGTTACCGGACGTGATTGTGATATGAAAACTAGTGTAGTTGTTCATATTTGATGAGATGTGGAATAGATTGTATTTATCGAAATTTTTTGGGAATTTAATTGTTTAAATATCTGTTTAGAAATATTTGTTTTGGGCTATCAGTGGAGGATAGCCATGATTGTTGTAGAAATGCATGAGACTTAGGTAAATTGAATCACATTTCTCATTTGTTGCATTGGACATTGCATTACATTCATTTCATTGGAAATGTATTTGTTTTTGAGAAATGTTTGTAAAGGTATCTGTTTGCGAAAAGATGAATATTTGGTGAATCTAGGTAGGGGGCGTGGAACCGCGCGTTAGGTGTCGAGCCTTCTAGTTTACTGGTAAAAATGACAATGGTAGTGCATTAAGGCCTACTTGTAGACACTCACCTAGAGATTCACAGGGCCCGTATTCATGTAACAGATATGGTTTAAAATGGAAATGGTTTTATATTTGTTGTTGCATCTCAGCATTGCATGCTTTATAAAAAGAGAGATAAACTGTTTTATCATGAGTATGGCATGAGCATACTCCTCTTTGGTCTTGTCATTGTTCATATGTTGTGGAGTATATCTCTACTGGGCTGTGGCTCACCCTATAAGGGAAATCATTTCAGGTACAGGTGCTATGCCTCCGCCAAGGCATTGACTTGGAAGGACTCGGAGCTGAGGCTTCATTTTTGTTTTATTGTTATTTGTTGAATGTAAGCCCAGGGCTGTATTTGTGTTGAGTTGAAACTCCATTTTGTATAACCAAGAATGTTCTTGGATAAATTTGTAAGCCTGTAGGGCACTTATTATCTGTTTGGCTTCCATTTCATTGTTGTTGTAAAATGCATGATTGGGATTAGAACTGAGGCATTAACCCATAACATTACATGACCCCTACGATCTACACCGGATACTACTTCTTATATAAAAATTTGTGAGAAACTTCTTGGGATGGGAAAGGCTGAGATCCTTGTGGTTGGGCATGCTAGGGTTTGCAGCAATTAAAGGGGACAAAAATTATCATCTTCAACAGCTTAGACAAGGAGGCCAGTTTCTCACTTTGTTATGGTTTTTTATACCCCAACCTAATATATTGGATAGGATTGATGCCGCGAAAGTAGGCAAACAAATTAATATTCAGGTGACACAACTTACTACAAGTAATATAGATAATTATGTAGCATAGAAATTATCAGTATATATAGATGGTTATGTAAGCTTCACATAAATTATCTTTTTAATTGTTGTTCAATCATTACAAATCCATTAATGTATGATTATTTGTACCGATCAAGGGTGGGTTCAATTTCGCTCTTTCTTATGATCAATATTTCACTGTTCTTTCGTATTTTCTCAATTTCCTTTTCTTTTCATTCTAGTTTTAATTTTTTCTTCTGTATCATGTGAAACAAATGCATGTACGGTGCTTTACATTGATGTTATTCATCTTGAATTATTAGGCCAACCATTATTTTGAAAGTTCAACATTGTTTCAAGGATGGAATTTGTCATCTGGAAAATAAAATGGTCGATTCCAGCAACATTAATGGGGCTATATTTATGATGTTAATGTATATATTTATATTTATCTCTTTGTATTTATAGATATAGCTTATCTCTATCTCTATCTTATTGTATCTTTATCTCTCTCTATCTCTATCTCCTTCTATACTTATCTTTTTGTGTTCAGCCTATAAATACAGGCTCTCCTATTGTATTTGATTATTCAATGATACAGATACATTATTCTAACATGGTATCAGAGCTCTAGGTTCTACACTTATAGCTTTTTTTTTTTTTTAGTCCCGTACACAGTGGCACTACAACATTTATTCCATCCCCCATACACTTTATTATATTTGTTCCCGCACTGTTTCACCAATTCCAGTGGCCGTAATCACAAAACTACCACACCATCATATTTGTCTCTTCCAGACGATTCCAACGCCACTAACTACGCCCCAAACCACTGTTATACGTGCCCTCACACGCCTCTCATTGATCTGCGCGTCATTCATGACGCTACCAGTCTCTCCATGCTCTACCATGCACCGGTAGCCAGACGATCGCACGCCACGTGTCTATCATGTGCGCGTCCCTCCGCTCCACTCGCCGCTGACGTTAGCCCTAAGCGCGTCAGCATCGTACACTGCATGCCAGCTGCTATCGTGCGTCGCGTCTCCTCCTGCTAATGTACGCCGTGCCTCTGCTGACGTCTCTGCTGCTATCGTGCGCCGCGCATCTGTTGACGTCATCCAGCCCTTGCTGACGTTATCTCTGTACAGTAAACCTCTTTCCTAGCTATTTTCGACCTTCTGGACTCACTGGTATGCTCTGTTTTGCTGATTTTTGCTCCTATAGCACTGTTTTCTCTATTTTACTTCACCAAACCACTATTATGGATCATCATGACACTTCTCATCCAATCTCTGTTATCCTTGACGGCTCTAACTATGTGTTATGGGCCTAAGCTATGTCCGGTTTTCTGAAAGGGAAAAAACTTTGGCATATTATCACTGGGGATATTGTTCAACCAGTGAAAGAGTTTCATGAAACAGCTGCCACATACGCAGACCGTTTAGAGGACTGGGATAGTAAGAATTACCAGATCATCACTTGGCTTCAGAATACTTCGGTTACCTTTATCAGTTTACAATTTGGTCATTTTCAACTAGATTCTGTGACTACTCCTTCCAAAGACATTTGAGATTTTTTGAGAGAACGTTATCAAACTACTGGTCTTGCTCATCAGTATTAGCTTCAAAGTCAACTTCATCGTCCGCGTCAAGAGCCTGGTTAGTCTGTTAATGATTTCCTCTCTCAAATATATTCTGTCTAGGACCAACTCGCTCTCTCTGAACCTGCCTGGCCTCATATTGAAGATGCTACTTTATTCACTTAGTATCGTAATCACCAACGATTAGTTCAGTTTCTCATGGCTCTCACTACCCAGTTTGAGCCCGTGCATGCATCTTTACTTCATCGCACTCCATTGCCCACTCTTGAGCAGGCAATTTCTGAGTTATTATCTGAGGAGACTCGTCTTGGCCCTCTGAAGACTTATCATGTGGATACAGTTCTTGCCGCTCCCCAATCAGTGAGTTCCTCTGCACCAACCACCCGGCGGTCCACTACTTGCAATTATTGTCAGAATCGGTGCCTTCATTTTACTCATCTTTTGCTTCATTGCCCAGCCAGATCCTGTTGGTACTATAATAAGATTAGTCCTGGTCATCTGCAGCAAGATTGTTTTCGCAATCCAGACCGTTCATCTACTACTCGTGGGGCTTTATCACGAGGTCATTCACAACGTCCCAGGAATCAGTCTAGATTTCTGTCTGCTCCTCGTACTGTTGCTGCTGCCTCTGAGGAATTTTCTGAGCCTTTAGATCTAGCCGCTCCTGTCTTTTCCCAACCTGATGTTGAAACCATGTTCAAACAGTTTCTCACCACTTCTGGTATACCTCCTTTTACTGCTCTGTCTGTGACTTCAGGTACATCTCCTTGGTATTTTGACTCAGCCTGTTGTAATTATATGACTTCTGATTCTACCCTATTTTCTTCTATTTCTTCCTCTCCTCATATTCCCTCCATTCATATTGTTGATGGTTCTCTTATGTCTGTAAGTCATATTGGTTCTATTTCCATCTCTCATCTATCCTTATCAAATGTTTATCTTATTCTTGCTCTCACTTTAAATCTTATTTCTATTAGTCAATTATGTGAGCTTGGTCTAACTGTCACATTTTCTACTAATGGTTGTTTGGTATAGGACTCTCAGACGGGACAGACTCTTGGGATCGGCCGTAAGCATGGACATCTCTATGAGCTCATTCATCTTCATGTTCCAGCCTCCATCCCTATCGCTGCTTCTACATCTGCTTCCAGCATGTCTCATTTTAATATTTGGCATTGTCGTTTAGGACATATTTCTGTTAGTCGTTTAAAATCTTTAGTTTCTAATGGTCAGTTAGGTCATGTCATTCCCACTAATTTGGATTGTTTATCTTGACAACTTGCAAAACAACCTGCTTTATCATTTAATGCAAGTACTTCTATTTCTCATGCACCATTTGATCTTATACATTTTGATATTTGGGGACCATCATCTACTACCACTATGGGGGGATCACGTTACTTTGTTGTCTTTGTTGATGATTTTTCACGTTTTACATGGTTGTTTCTTATGAAAAGTCGATCAGAACTCAAACAACTTTATTACAACTTTACAAGCTCCAAACCCAATTTTCTAAAAACTTTAAAATTTTTCGATCTGATAATGCTATGGAATATAGGGATCTTGATTTTCTCTCATTCCTTCAGCGTCATGGTACTCAGCCTCATCGTTCCTGTGCTGGCACGTCCTAACAAAATGGTCGTGTTGAACGGAAGCATAGGCATATTCTTGACACTACTCGAGCTCTTCTTATCTCTTCCTCGTGTCCTGAAACTTTTTTGGGGGAAGCTGCTCTTACTGTTGTCTACACTATTAATTGTGTTCCCACTCCTATTATCCATAACCAAACTCCTTATGCACGTTTACATGGCACTAGTCCTCTATACACAAATCTTCAGGTTTTTGGGTCTGCATGCTTTGTTCTCATCCAACCAAATGAACACACCAAACTTGAACCTCGCTCTCGTCTTTGTTGCTTTCTCGAGTATGGAATTGAACATAAAGGCTATCGTTACTGGGATCCTATCTCTAAACGTCTTCGTGTCTCTCGTCATGTGGTTTTCTGGGAGCATAAAATGTTTTCATCCTTATCCTCATTCCACTTATCATCATCTTCTCCTTCCATTCTATTTACGAATCCTTCTATCGATCTCTTCTCTAATGCCTTTGATGCAGGTTCCTCCTCTCTAGAGACGCCTTTGCCTACACCTGATCCTGTCTTGACTGCTCCCTCTGATGGTCCCGTTGAGTCTCATCTCACCCTACCAGATTCTTCTCCCACCGGTCGTCCACATCGGGTAACTCAACCACCTATTCATCTTCGTGATTATATTGTCGGGTCTATTGCCTTTTCTACTTATGAACCTACCTCCTATCGTGAGGCTTGTACTAATCCTCTTTGGTAGCAAGCTATGACTGATGAATTACAGGCTTTAGACAAGACTCATACCTAGGATGTTATTGATCTTCCTCCTGGAAAGACTGCGATTGGCTGCAGATGGGTATACAAAATCAAGACCCATTCTGATGGCTTTATTGAGCGCTACAAAGCCCGTCTTGTTGCAAAAGGCTTCACCCAGGAATATGGTATTGATTATGAGGAAACTTTCGCTCTAGTTGCTCGGCTTACCTCTATGCATAGCTTACTTGCTGTTGCCACTGCTCGCCACTGGGATCTCTTTCAGATGGATGTCAAAAATGCCTTCCTTAATGGTGATCTTCTTGAGAAAGTCTACATGCAACCTTCCCCTGGGTTTGCTTATCCAGCTCTTAAAGTTTGCAAATTACAGCGTGCTCTCAATGGTCTCAAGCAAGCCCTACGAGCTTGGTTTGCAAAATTCAGTTCTACCATCCATGATTTCGGCTTCACCTCCAGCTCATATGGCTCTGCTCTATTTGTTCGGACCACTCCTCATGGCACCACTCTTCTTCTTCTTTATGTGGATGATATGATTATCACCAGTGATGATGTGGCTGGTATTTTTAGCCTCAAACAATTTCTCCATCGTCAGTTTGAGATGAAGGACCTTGGTACTCTTAATTATTTCTTAGGCCTTGAAATCTCTTATGATTCCACTGGTTCTTATTTGTCACAAGCCAAATATGCATCTGATCTTCTGGCATGTGCTGGTCTTACCGATTGCAAGACTACCTCTACTCCCGTTGATCCTCAGACTCGTCTCACTCCTCTCGATGGGGATCTTCTCTCTGATGCTACTCTTTATCGCCAGCTAGTCGGTAGTCTTGTCTATCTCACTGTGACTCGTCCTGACATTGCCTATGATGTCCATCTTGTTAGTTAGTACATGTCGGCTCCCCGCACCCCGCATTACACTGCTTTACTTTGCATACTTCGCTACCTCAAAGGCACTATATTCCATGGACTCCACTACTCTGCTTACTCTTCTCTCAAGCTTTGTGCCTTCTTTGATGCTGATTGGGCTGGGGATCCTACTGATTGATGCTCTACCATGGGTTTCTGTTTTTTCTTAGGAGATTCTCTTTTTACTTGGTGCAGCAAAAAACAGTCTCTCACTGCTCGCTCTAGTACTGAAGCTGAATACCGTGCTCTTGCTGACACTACTCAGGAACTTTTATGGCTTCGCTGGCTCCTTGCTGATATGGGTGTTTCTTCCCCTGGTGCCACCTCTCTCTATTGTGACAATTAGAGTGCCATTCAGATTGCTCACAATGATGTCTTCCATGATCGCACCAAACATATTGAAATTGATTGTCATTTCATTCGACATCATGTTACCCGTGGCACTATTTATCTTCTCCCTATTTCTTCTGCTGATCAACTTGCTGATATTTTCACCAAAGCTCATCCTCCTAGTCGTTTCAGTGATCTAGTTTCCAAACTCAAGTTGGTTGATGCTTACCCACCTTGAGTTTGAGGGGGGCTGTTAATGTATATATTTATATTTATCTCTTTGTATTTATAGATATAGCTTATCTCTATCTCTCTCTATCTCTATCTCATTGTATCTCTATCTCTTTCTATCTCTATCTCCTTCTATACATATCTTTTGTGTTCAGCCTATAAATATAGGCTCTCTTATTGTATTTGATTATTCAATGATACGGATACATTATTCTAACATATGGTAAGTTTCTACACATATTTTTGGGATTGCTATGGTATGGTTATTTCAATTCCTCTAACAAAAATAAGGCCTTGACACACCTCGTGTCTCTAAGAGTGAGTGGGTGAGTGAGTGAGAGCAAGAGTGAGAGTCTGTGAGAGTGAGTGTGACTACCTGTGGCTGGAACATGGGTATTATTGGTAGTTTAAAAAGATTAGATAGGATGAAACCTTTTAATTTGTATATATTGTGCATACATGTTATGTAATTTTTTAGTGTTAGTTATGAACATTTGTTACTTTAGTTAAGGAAAATCACTTTTCTACTAAACACTCTTCAAAAGGAAAATACTATAGATTCCAAATTTTCTACCAAACAAATTACCAAATGTCTCACAATTTGATAGAAAATTTGGTATCCCTAATATTACCTCTCTACAAAAACACTATTACTAAAAGTTTTGTTTTTTTTATTGGCCACTATTACTAAAAGTAATAATTTATTTTTCACCAAACACATTTACAACTTCTACGTAAAACTGAAATCTAAAATCACACTAAAATCTAAAGTTCACAAAAATTGAAGTTAAGCATTCCCAAATACCTACAAATTATCATTCCAATTGTTAGTTGTATATATCTATATTATCACATTGTGCATTACCATATTGTGTTATTACCATATTATGCATTATCATATTAGCTTCTTACCATATTGTGTTATTACCATATTGCACTTTACCATATTAGCTTCTCCTTCTCCTATATAAAGAAGTCTTGTATTTACTCATATTCATTCATTAAAATATACAGAGTTATATTCTCTCTCTCTCTCTCTCTCTCTCTCTCTTTCTCTCAATTTCTCTCTATTCTCATAACATGGTATTAGAGCCTAGGGCTTCCTCCTAGCCTCCTCTTCTTTTTCACGTTCTTTTTGTCTCTTCGATAGACTGATTCATTCTCATGTTGATTTTTGCGTATCTAGTCTTTTTTTTGTTTCAACGATTGGACTATACCAAACTTTTTGTCTCTTCAAGACGAATCCACGCCACCAGAATCATCTTCATTGGAGCTCACACGCGCTGCCACGTGCCTTCCAAAGTTTGGCCACGCACTGTGTCACTGCCAAACGTGCCTACGTCCCTGTAACAACGCCCGCGAGGGACCTCGCTACAGCTCGGACTCAATTTTGTTGTGGTTCCAAATCTTGAACCAAAGAGTCCAAATCCGGCAAATCGTTTTGAAGAAAAACAGATTTTTTTGAAAGAAGTGCCAAACATGGACTGCTTTGCCAGATAACAGAGTCGCCACCTAAATATTTTTAAAATGGGAAATTTAGGAAACCCTGACTCGGTGCCAAAAGGCCACGTGTCCGTCATCACCAAAGTTGGCTCGGGAACTTGGGTACGATTAGGGAAGGTCACATCGTGAGCACCCCCTCTCGCCCGGTCAAAGACCGGCCTCTACTAACCATGATATCTGATTTTGAAAACATTGTATGCTCTTATTCCGATTATTAGCCTAGGATTACTATGTGATGCTCGCAGCAAACAAGTATAGACTGGGCCGTCTGAATTGGAACAAAGCATTTCATGTTTGTTTGTGAAAGATGGTTTGCTACCCACAGGTAGGCTTAAAATACAGATTTCGCCACAGTCTAGTGGGCTTAACAAACAATCGATGAATTGCTCCAATTCAGATAACTCAACCTCCACCCACAGGCATTCAAGGCAGTTATATCACATAAGCATATAGCCTCATGGCAAGCATGCTATCATGGCAACACTCACACGCATGCAAGGATGCTAAAGCATAAAACTTACCGAGTACTCCAAGCCAAAACAGAAGCTGATTAGAAATCATGCATGATCCTAAGTACACTGTAATGCCTAATGTAACACATGCAAAATGCAACTATAGCAGGCTCGGCTATTCTAAACATGGCATATGATGATGCTACAGCTAACATGTATTCAACTTAGAATTGAAATACAATGCAGTTTGTGTGATGTGCCGAGCCCGATGCATGTAAAACAGATGAATGAATGCAAACATGCTATCATACTGTATGCTAATTGAAATATGCCCTATATCTAACCATCGTAAGCGGGTAAATAAAAGGGAGAAAGAAATGGGGGTTGGAAGACATACATCACACTCACACACCCTTATTACATTTATGCCCTCATCGAGAGGGTCGAATAAATAATATCTGAGACGAATAAAAGAATATACTGATCCGAAATAATACAATTCTAATTAATTAACAAATTAATTACAAAAGAATTGAATCGCATGCAAGCCGTGGACCGCCCGCTTCAGTGAATAGTATATCTTTGGGTCGCTTGGCGCAGAAATCCACCGGGATGCCTGATTAGCCTCGTTTGCGCTTTTCCTCGATTGCGTGCGATTGGAAAGGCGATAATTCTTCATTTTTGCCGCAGCGAGAGCGGGGAAAGGGCACAGCAGTGTATTTCACAAATATATGCATGTCTCGATCCTCGCGCCACCAATCACGCATATCGATGCATGATGCTCGAGGAGCAGATTTGTCCAATTCAATGTTGGGTTAAATACACATGAATGCTACAAAAATTGGAATGCCTCGAAATGCGCGCCCACGGGCACGCAAACCAAGGCGATGCTGAAAGATGAAAATCGGATAACCGGCGTGCCTCGAAGTGCGTGTCCACAGGCGCGCAAACCGAGGCGATGCTGAAAGATGAAAATCGGATAAAACCGAAGTGCCTCGAAGTGCGTGCCCACAGGCGCGCAAACCGAGGCGATGATGAAAGATGAAAAGCGGATAAAACTGAAGTGCCTCGAAGTGCGTGCCCACAAGCGCGCAAACCGAGGCGATGATAAAATGGAATGAAATGGCATACGGAATGCCGGGATGGACTTACACCAGCATGGGAGAGCCTCAGCTCACCCACATAGGAGGCCGTCGGGTAAAAAATAAAGCTGCCTCGAAACGCGTACCCGCGGACACGCAAATCGAGGTAATGATGTAGAAGCATGAAAATGCAAGTTGGGCTTACGCCGACATGGGAGGGCCTCAACCACACTCACATAGGCTGCCGGAATGATAAGAATGAGGTGCCTCGAAGTGCGTGCCCATTGGCACGCAAACCGAGGCAATGCAAAAATGATACGAATGGCATAGGGAATGATATGTAAGCATGGCAATGGAATTTCAGCACCTAAATAAAGGGAAAACAGCCCGAAAACAATTCGAAATAACACTCGAAGCATGCATTCATCCCGAAAATGTGAAATTAAGCCCCGAAATGGCCTATAGCCATGCTATACATGCAAAATATGATCATGGCAGAAAGAACAGTAGCAAGGCAGTCCCAAATATGGCATTTTTTCAGTAACAAACTTGGCCAAAATGCAAGTAGGGATAGATCAACAATAGCATGCAAAATTAGTGGCCAAAAGAGGGGTATTGAGACAAGTGATATATGAAAACCCCAAATGGACAAAATTTCTTCTACAACATTAAAGATGAGATAAAAATAAGCACAATTTCAGAAGATGATATCCTCAAAATCAGAATACAAACATGCTATAAAATCCATGCAAAGTAGGCTTCCAAATAGGCTATATCATGAGACATGCAATGCACACACCAAATGACAAAACTTTCTTCATGAAGTATGTAAAGGGGGTCAAAATAAGACCAAAACCAGTAGGGGTCGAAGTCCCAAAAACAAACACAAATAGGTCAAAAATTGCATGCAAAAATGGCACACTTGATGAAATTTGAAGGAGGTGGTATATACAATGGCCAAATGAAGTTGAGCCCTTCTAAAATGTTGTAGAGGGGCTCAAAATGAGCACAAAACCAGTAGGGGTCGGACCCCTAAAAACAAAAGGAAATAGGCCTAAACTAGCATGCAAGATAATGGCATAAAAGCTAGGTATTGAAACAAGTATATCATAGAAGCCTCAAATGAAGTTGAGCCCTTCTACAAAGTTGTAGAGGGGCTCAATATGAGCACAAAACCAGTAGGGGTCGGAGCCCCAATTCTCAACCAAATAGAGTATAGAAATGAATCAAGAAAAAGCCCTAAAAGTTGGTTTTGAAGACTTACCCTTGAAGACTTGTCTTTCTTTGATTCTTGGCTCTGATTTGTTGCTTCTTGACCTCTGAAATTCACTTCCTAGCTGCTGGAATGGTAGTAGGGATGGTGAGGCTAGGTGTTGATGAAGAGAAGACCTAGGGACTTAGAAGCTTTTTGAGGTTTTGAGCTATGAAAATGGAGGAATTTGGAGAAGTGTTCTTGAGACCAATTTTTCCAACCTTGAAGAAGGAGAGGGAGGGTCCTTCAAATAGGCAAGAAATGGGGTGTAAAAGGGGAGGGAAAGCACCCAATCTTTCCCTCCCGAAATATCCCCCGGATGCCCCGGGATATGTTGGAAGATATCCGGACAGCTGGGACAGGCTGTAAAGCAAGAATCTGGCCGGCCAGGTAAATTTGTGGGAGGTGGCCGGCCAGCCACCTCACCTGGTCGGCCAGCCACCTACCATGGCCGGCCGGCCACCCCCAAAAAATGAAGTGTAAAATCTCTGGCCGACCACCATACACAAGTGTCCTCCCATGTGTGTAGAATAAGGCCCCAGGGTCGGAATTTGGCAACACTGAACCAGGAGCCACAACATAGAGCTTGAAGGAGAGGCCCAAAAATGAAAGGCACAATTTCTGGCCGACCACCATACCAAAGTGTCCTCCCATATGTGTAGGACAAGGTTCCAAGGTCGGAATTTGGCAACACTGAACCAGGAGCCACAACATAGAGCTTGAAGGAGAGGTCCAAAAATGAAACTCACAGTTTCTGGCCGACCAGTAGTTGGTAGGGTCCTCCCAGGTGTCCTGATCACAGATATGTAACTTTGGTTGGAAGAAAATACCCCCAAGGTGTTCAACATTGGCCCGGAAGTGAGCAAAACGGGCTCCGGAGGAGCGAAACTGGTTATCTGGGATAATTGCTGGCCTCCCCCCCCCGTGATCTTCCTGATGTTGAAACAGAGGTACCTGCCAAGTTTGAACAAAAACTAATGAGAAATGAACGTTCGGGGCCAAAACCGAGCAAAACGGGATCCCGAAAATGGGCTGCGGGTGCCGGAAGTGGTGTTCGATAGCGAAGTGGGTATCTGCGACCCCAGTGTCCTCTGGAATGACAAAACAGAGGCACATGCCAAAAACCGGGGAAGGCTGATGCAAAATGAATGCTCGGGGCCCAAATCACGCAATGGTGTTCGGCTGCGAAGTGGGCATCAGGGGCCCCAGTGTTCCTCGGAACTATAAAACAGGGGTGCATGCCAAAAACCGGAGAAATCGGAGATAGTTTGGGTGGTCCCGAACCGAGGCACACGGCTTGACGGCCCGAAAACCGGGTACCGGGCTCCGAAATGGGCAAAATGGCCTACGGCCACAAAAAGTAGCTCACGGCCACCGGGAGATAGTCTACGGAACCACTCCCTTCCCTCAGGAAAGAAAACAGAGAAGACCGAGCCTGGTTCGCAAACCGAGACAAGGTAGAGAAGATGGTTCGGAAGTCCGGAGGCAGGGCGCGCGGCCGCGACTCTGAGACTTCTGAACGAGCACAGCATGCAATATCACCGAGCGCTCAATCGGTGACATCTGAGTCTTAAGGTCGGTCAAAAATGGGGTGTCTACAGTTGCCCCTCTTTGACAGAACTCGGAAGTCAAGAAGTGACGAGAGTGAATGTCAAAGCCCAGAGACGACCCATTTTTGACAAGGCCGAAGACTTAGACAATCATACAAGGTAAACAGAGATGTGTGCCCGCAGGCAGGGGGGGCAAAATGCAAATGATAGGCACGGAGTCAAGTGATCGTGCAAGTGCAGCAAGCTGTAATGAAGCAAGTATTGACAAATAGATGCAACAGTTTTAAGCAAGAATGCAAAGCAACAACTACATCTCATGCAGTTAGGAATGCGGAGAATTATTCAATTCTCGTCGCGTCTCACACGGAGAAGATACGATACCTGCGCGATTCGTCTGGTCGCACCAGCCTCAAATGAACCGTACATACAATATCGTGCCTGCAAAAGAGAGAAATTCAACAAGAACAATATGCTAACAACATATATTCAATGCGATTCCTGTAATTCGAAAAGTTTGACACACGCAGTGTCGGCAAGTGAATGCAAATCTAACCACATTTCATGCAGAAAGGATTGCAGAAAGGATGTAAGAAAATTATTGCAATTCTCACTGTGAATACAGTGTGCATTTGTGATAGATACAAAACGAAGCGAGTGTGATGGATACACTATATGAAGCAAAGCGTGATGGATACACAAGATGAGCATAGTGTGATAGATGCACAAAGAGAAAGTGTGTGATTGATACACAAAGCGAGCGTGTGATTGATACACAAAGCGAAAGTGTGTGGTTGATACACAAAGCGAGCGTGTGTGATTGATACACAAAGTGAGCATAGTGTGATGGATGCACGAAGAGAAAGTGTGTGATTGATACACAAAGCGAGCGTGTGATTGATACACAAAGCGAAAGTGTGTGATTGATACACAAAGTGAGCATGTGATAGATACGTAAAGTAGGCATAGTGTGATAGATGCACAGCAAGTGTGTGATAGATACACTATATGAACAAAGTGTGATTGATACACTAAATGAATGAAGTGAGCAAAGTGTGATGGATACACAAGAGGCAAGCACAAAGTGTGATAGATGCACTTAGCGAACAAGCGTGATGGATATACTAAAAGCAAACACAAAGTGTGATAGATGCACTTAGTGAACAGAGTATGATTGATACACTAAAAGCGAACACAAAGTGTGATAGATGCACTTAGTGAACAAGTATGATAGATATACTGAGTACGAACACAAAGTGTGATAGATGCACTATGTGAACAGAGTGTGATTGATACACTAAAAGTGAACACAAAGCGTGATAGGTGCACTTAGTGAACAGAGTATGATAGATATACTGAGGGTGAACATGAAGTGGGATAGATGCACTTAGTGAACAGGAGTATGATGGATATACTAAATGTGAACACGAAGTGTGATAGATGCACTTAGTGAACAGGAGTATGATTGATATACTAAATGTGAACACGAAGTGGGATAGATGCACTTAGTGAACAAGTATGATGGATATACTGAGTGGTGAACACGAAGTGGGATAGATGCACTTAGTGAACAGGAGTATGATTGATATACTAAATGTGAACACGAAGTGTGATAGATGCACTTAGTGAACAGGAGTATGATTGATATACTAAATGTGAACACGAAGTGGGATAGATGCACTTAGTGAACAAGTATGATGGATATTCTAAATGTGAACACGAAGTGGGATAGATGCACTTAGTGAACAGGAGTATGATTGATATACTAAATGTGAACACAAAGTGGGATAGATGCACTTAGTGAACAGGAGTATGATTGATATACTAAATGTGAACACGAAGTGGGATAGATGCACTTAGTGAACAGGAGTATGATTGATATACTAAATGTGAACACGAAGTGGGATAGATGCACTTAGTGAACAAGTATGATGGATATACTGAGGGTGAATACGAAGTGGGATAGATGCACTTAGTGAACAAGTATGATGGATATACTGAGGGTGAACACGAAGTGGGATAGATGCACTTAGTGAACAGGAGTATGATTGATATACTAAATGTGATAAAGTGTGATGAGAGTGTGATTGATACACTAAATAAATGAAGTGTGATTGATACACTAAGTGAAATGAGAAAGAAACTTGATAGGTACAATGCAATACAATGCATGATGCTTACGGAAAGCAATAAATGGACAAAGCGGCGCTTTTAGAAAGCACCTCACGAGGTGAATGGCGGTGAACCGCTTACTCGACGGATCTCCTCGTGCTCTTCAACACTTACCTTCAACTCACAAAGACAAAGGCTCGAATGCTAACAAGTAACAATATCTGCATGTGGGAGCCACGGCTGCCGCTTGTCTTCCTGATCATACTCACAACTTTCCCTATTCTCCAACGGGGTGACAGACTAGGTTGGTTCAGTATCCAGGATTGAGGTGCATACACGCTGTCTCAATCTATGGGGCTGCCATATAGATTTCAAGCCGAGGACACGCCTCTGGGTATTTAAATCAGACTTTAGTCTCGGAAATCCCGAACCTTTGCATTCTAGGCAACAGCCATTCGAACTCTAGTTTCCACCGTCGCAGTTGGTCTCCTAGGAACTCATCGCGAACACAGCTAAGATGCCTCTGACAGGGAATGGTACTTAGGGAGAGCACTTCTAATCGCCATTCTGGCTTGAAGTAGACTTGATCTTGAGCTTGAGGTAGAGGTACACTCATACTTCGGAGCATTGGCAAGACCTGAAGAGGTACACATGGAATATAGTCTGGAACTTATCGATGTTGGAACAAACTCAGATGCTGACATTTCCTCTTTGCTTTTTGCTTTGCAGCCCGAAACTCGTAGCTTCAGATAGGTCCTGGTTCTACTGTTCACACTTATCGGGGGTGGACCCTGCGGTTTTCTGAAAGAACAAATTCTGTTTTGCACAAATGTGGAGAACGGCACAGCACTCATAGCACAAGACGATTTTTATTTTTTTGAAAATGAGAAAAGGATTCTCAACCGGGTATTGAGCCTACAACTGACCACAGACAAAACAACTCAACACAGAAAAACAAAAGGTAAACGACCTAAATACAACAAGACATGCTCGGGATGAAATGAGACAAACGAAAAGACACGACACTCAGACGTGCACAGGGAGCCTGTTTCACCGGGTAGTGTTTCCCACCCTTTCTCACTTGTGATTCTCACATCACTTGGCACTCAATCTCTAGTTTTCTGAAAAAGCCCTTTTCTCACCTTTTCTCTCATCGCACATCTCTCTATTCTTCAATCTCTCATTTTTCAATCCCTCCCCTAGGTGGTTGATGGATAAACAGCAAGTTGTGGGCTCGCGCCCCTAGCACTCTGCTAGATTTTCTTTCTTGTTCACAACAGTGAGTTTCTCCCACAGAGGGACTGCGCTACAATTGGGTGTGTAGCGGATCTGCGGCTGACATCGATCGATGATGCCCTGCTGGGGAGTTTGGACATGGTTAGATCTGCCCAGATGAGGGAATGGGAATATGTTGATCCATTCCAGTTTGTGCTTCGCACTTGGCTTGATACTTCGTTGGTCGGAGGATGAGAGCTTTCTGCCCTCTTGCTGTGCCCTTCAGTTGTGCCTTGGTTGGCAGGTAGAGTGCCCTTCTTGGCAAGTATGTTGATAACGGGGAAAAAGACAGAGAACCTGACTCAACTGTGCCCTTAGTTCGTCCTTTTGACCATTTTTTATTTTGGTTTTCTCCTAAAAAAAAAAAAATTGACCAAAATGAGAGTTAGATTAACATGCTTGTTCAATTTTAGATTTGAAATCATGCAAGTCAGGCTATGAGCACTGAAAATTTTCCTTTTTTGGGTCCAAGAAATGGCCTAGTTTTTGGAAAAGATGGAACAATTTTCGAGAAAATTAGTCAACCTCAGTAAAAATTCTCAAAAACTATTTTTGCACACGGCCACTTGCTCAACGAGCATGAAACCTACTCCTGAGATGCACAACCTCGGATCCAAGGAAAACTGCCCCGTGCTTGAAGAGAGCGGCAACGAAAGTTGCCCCTTGTTTGAACCAAGACCACGGCGTATTGAATGGCAACGGAAAGTTGCCCTTGTTTGAACCAAGACCGCTGTCGCGTTGAATGGCAACGGAAAGTTGCCCCTTGTTTGGATGGCACTGCAGCACGTTGTAATCAATCTTCAGAGTGATGAACACAACCAGACTCTCGGATACAGAGAAGGCAGAGATGACCAAAACCATTGCATGGACGCAGTCGAATTGAAGTGTTTGTACTACCGACTTCGTAATGAAGTTGCACGATCCCAAAGATGGGAATCAAGCCTTACGTAGTTCGGGGTTAAGGCACGCCGGTATTTAACCTCCTTTTTATGCTCTAACTTTTGCCATATACTGCTGGTGTTTTCAACCTTGCGAGCTTTGTTTTTCTTTTCTTTTCATTCTTTTCATTTCTTCTTTTCATCTTTTCTTTTTTTTCTTTTCTCTTTTTTGAATTTTTTGTATCTTTTCCTTTTTTCTTTTCTTGTTCTTTTTTTGCATTTTTTTCTTTTTGCATTTTTCTTGCTCTAACTTTTGCCTGGGTCGCCCTTCTGGGTTTTCGGCCCAGCGAGCCTCTCAAAGGGTAAAAGTGTAACAGGTCCATGCCAAATGGTTTTGAGATTGAAGCCCTCTGTATCCGGGAGAGTGGCTGTTTGTATTGATTTGCAGAAAGATCCACCTTTGGCTCTTCGAGCACATCGGATATTGTTTGCCCCTAGTTCGAGGGGTGTTTCTGTTCTAGCTTTGCAAGCTTCTCCTGATGAGGTCTGACCTTCTTGATCTGACTTTCCTGGCCTCATGTTCAAGGGCTGCCTCAAATTTGGCCACACAAGCCTCACATCATAGTTGACCGTTGAACCTTCTGAATTCAAGGTCAAGGCTTAGAAGCAAAGGGGTTGAGTCTCGAGGCTGAGAGCGATCCTAGGCTGCACAATCTCAAGAGCGATTCCACACATGTCTTCGCAGGACCGCGCAAAACATTTTTTTGAAAGTTTTAAGAAAGCGACAAATCGTCATACCAAGAAGATGTAGGACCAATCTGGATCAAAGCCAGGGTCCTTCTCAGTACTCACACTAACAAGCATGATTTCATTCATTAAGGGCTTAGTATGCCTCTTTCTCTCATTTGATCAAAGTTTTGCAAATCCCGAGGAATTCCTCCCTCTTTGTTTTCACCATAGTGTTCAAAAAGTTTTGAAAAACTTAGGTCATTACAATGACTTCAAGGCACAAGAGAGGAGGTGGAATGCACTGCCATTTCATTCAAATCCCGGCACAACTAGCACACGGCAGAAGCAAATGCGAGAGTATGGAAATCACTGCTGTTTCATTCAAAATCATGGCATAACTGCCCCTCGCGTAAACAGACTCAAAACAAAACAAAAAAGCAAACGCAAAACGAAATGGTGACACCCGAGGTAACACCCCCGGAATCACCCTACTCCTATACAACAGGACTGACTCGATACAACAAGACAGACCCAAAACAAAAGAGACTGACTCAAAACAAAAAGACAGACTCAAAACAAAACAACAAAACTGACCCAATACCCAAGTCAGAACGCAAAATTAACAGCACTTGTACATTGCTCAAAACGGTGCATGCCATTCACCACAGCTGGAGTAAATCGAGAGTCGCCCGCAGGTAGTTCACCCCCCCGATCGCATAATCACATTATCCCCACAAGTTCACTGATCAAGTGCCGATAGACTTTGCAGGACCTGGTGCAGCAATGACCCCTTTGTCAAAGAGATCTTGTACATCATGGCGCAGGCGAAAAGCAACTGTCGGTGTCATGACCGGTTTGTTGATGATAGGCATGATTTAGTCCGGTCATGCTTTGCGTGATAGGATCGGGTAGGGGCCGTTGTTCCAACGATTTCAAATGTCCTTCCCGGAGTAAGACCTCTAGAGCCTTTGACAGAGGCATATGAAGTGGAGTGAAAACCCTCTTGACTCGGGGTGGATATTTGGCCATCTGTGAGTTACTCCCGGACGCACTGGTGAATGGGGTAGCCTTTTTTGATGTGGTGGTGGTAACCATGCCCACTTCGGAAGATCTTGCAGCCGCATCACCGCTTGTGCCTGTGTTGTTGTTGCGGTTGAAGGTTCTCCGGGGCTGATCCCGGTCTTGGTCAAACAGACCTTGCTTCATTGCATCCTCGATCTGCATTCCCATATCATGTAGATCTGCGAAGGTCGGGAAGGGGACTACGATCATCTTCTTCATTAACCCCGGTTGGAGATTGCGCACAATCATCCGGATTTGATCTTTATCTCAGAGGCCTCACGGTCATCATTGATGCCTTTGCCCTCCACCGAGTTACGAAGTCAGAGAAAGACTCCTTGGGTTCCTGCCTCGTTGTCTCGAGATCACGAGTTGTGACCTCGATTTGCGTATTGTACGAATATTGTGCAAGGAAGGCCTCAGCCATCTCATCCCAGTTTGTTTTCACATCATCTTCCAGCTTTGCATACCAAGTGGATGCCACACCAGATAAAGCTCGACCGAACAAGGAAAGCTTTTGCGGTCGGGTTAGGCCCATTGGTCTTAGAATGTCTGAGAATAGCCGGAGGTGGACCATGGGGTCCCTGGATCCATCAAAGCGATCGATCTGGGGCATTTTAAATCTGTCGGGCAGAGTCACGGCCACATCAGTATAGCCGTCTTCAATATTTGGGATGGCCTTCGCCCCTTGAGACTTCTTAAAGAGCTTCTCCAACTTGCTCAATTTCAGAGCTGTCTGGTCTACCTCGAACTCAAATGGAGAGTCCGGGTGCTTAGGGGTAATGTTTTTGGACAGTTGTGGTAGAAGCGGGGGCGGAGCCAGCCCCGTTGGATGACTTGTGTCCTCTTGAACGTTTGGGGGGTTAAGTAATATTCTGCTGATTCGAGAGTATTCTGCGATCTGGGCATTTTGAGGGTTTGGAGGGCATTCGCCAGCAGTAGTTGTTCGTAATGGAGCCCCGTGGAGGAGGAGTTCGATTTGAAGCAGACGCCGCTCATTGCTTGTAATCTGATCAACTCGCATCAAGGGCCATGACAATGCTCGTTGTCAGAAAATTCCGCTGGCGGATAGCATCATCTTGCATTTGTTCATGCTTTGACCATCCGGGCGATCATCGCCTATTGTTGGGTTCTGTTGTTCCATCTGAAGAACTGGCAAGGGTGTCTCTATAGCAGAAAGGGGAATCTCAACCCGACTATCTGTCGCTAAAGTAGACCATTGTACCAATAATCTCGCTCGATGGATCGCGTCTCCTGCCTCCTTCTAAAACCGGGTAGCGAATGGAACACTGGATGTCCGTCAACTAGATCCTCGGATCGGTTGAGTCGGCGACCTCGTGTCCAGATTGCTTGGGGGGTATCGACGGGTTCGGAAGCAATTGTGCTACAAACTGTCCTAGCAAAAGGATAAATAAAAGCGAAAAAGAAATAAATAGCGAAATAAAACGGCAGATAATGCTTAAATTGAATACACCACACACAGTCGGGTATACAAACGGGCAGCATAACGGCTTAAATTGAATACACCACACACAGTCGGGTATACAAACGGGCAGCATAACGGCTTAAATTGAATACACCACACACAGTCGGGTATACAACAACACACAGTTGGTAAGCTGGTTATACATCGCCTCAAATCGGTCAATATTCTCAGATCATCGTTTCGATAAATGAATCGATATCCGCGGACAACTGATTCCCAAATACTGGATAATGCCCGCAGGCCTGATTCCCAAATTCAAAAACTGATGCCCGCAGTTCGATGCCCAAACTCATATCGATACATGCATTCCTGTAGAGGCACACTCTAACAGCACATAGCGTATAAGTGAGAGCCAAAACACCCCTATGTTGGGGTAGGGTTTCCCTGCCCTATTTTGTCGTGAACTAGGGTTTCACCACGCACGCAATGGCTTCAAACAACCTATAAGCGGGTAAGCAACCCGTCCTAGTTTGGAATGGTCACTATGGATCCGAATATGCACTAGGTCGAATGGTCAGGGTGCCCCAGAAACCGGGTTTGTGTTCTACATCGGCAGAGTTCGTGAATCGCAAGCCTTTTGGCCATGCCTTGCCAAGACAACCCTCCGCCAATCCGCCCAGGAATAGCAGATGGCAACCACGGTGTCCTAGGCGCACCAATGCAAAGAAACACACAAATGTAGTCGAAACCAGATATCAAGAGTTCGAAACAAGTTCTCTCCATCCCCAGCAGAGTCGCCAGAACTCAGAATAACGCCATGAGGACCTCGCCATACCGGACTCGATTTTGTTGTGGTTCCAAATCTTGAACCAAAGAGTCCAAATCCGGCAAATCGTTTTGAAGAAAAACAGATTTTTTTGAAAGAAGTGCCAAACATGGACTGCTTTGCCCGGTTACAGAGTCGCCACCTAAATATCTTAAAATGGGAAATTTAGGAAACCCCGACTCGGTGCCAAAAGGCCACGGTCCGTCATCACCAAAGTTGGCTCGAACTTGGGTACGATTAGGGAAGGTCACATCGTGAGCACTTCTCGCCGGCCAAAGACCGCCTCTACTAACCATGATATCGATTTTGAAAACATTGTATGCTCTTATTCGATTATTAGCCTAGGATTACTATGTGATGCTCGCAAAGAAACAAGTATAGATCGGGCGTCAATTGGAACAAAGCATTTCATGTTTGTTTGTGAAAGATGGTTTGCTACCCATGTAGGCTTAAAATACGATTTCGCCACGCCTAGTGGGCTTAACAAACAATCGATGAATTGCTCCAATTCAGATAACTCAACCTCCACCCACAGCATTCAAGGCGCTTATATCACATAAGCATATAGCCTCATGGCAAGCATGCTATCATGACAACACTCACACGCATGCAAGGATGCTAGAGCATAAATCTTACCGAGTACTCTAAGCCAAAACAGAAAACCGATTAGAAATCATGCATGATCCTAACAACAGTGTAATGCCTAATGTAACACATACAAAATGCAACTACAGCAGGCTCGTCTATTCTAAACATGGCATATGATGATGCTCTGACTAACATGTATTCAATTTAGAATTGAAATACAATGCAGTTTGTGTGATGTGCCGAGCCCGATGCATGTAAAACAGATGAATGAATGCAAACATGCTATCATACTGTATGCTAATTGAAATATGCCCTATATCTAACCATCGTAAGCGGGTAAATAAAAGGGAGAAAGAAATGGGGGTTGGAAGACATACATCACACTCACACACCCTTATTACATTTATGCCCTCGCGCAGGGGGTCCGAATAAATAATAATACAGACCCGAATAAAAGAATATACAGTCCGAAAGAAAACAGGTTCTAATTAATAACCAAAATAATTACAAAAGAATTGAATCGCATGCAGACCCGCCTCGCTTACAGTGAATAGTATATCTTTGGGTCGCTTGGCGCAGAAATCCACTGGGATGCCCTGATTAGCCTCTGTTTGCAGTTTTCCTCGAATTGCGTGCCAGATTCCGGAAAGCTGATAATTCTTCATTTTTGCTGCAACGGAGAGCAGGGAAAGGGCATAGCAGTGTATTTCACAAATATATGCATGTCTCGATCCTCGCGCCACCAATCACGCATATCGATGCATGATGACCGAGGAGCAGATTTGCACAACTCAATATTGGGATGAATACACATGAATGCTACAAAAAACGGGATGCCTCGAAATGCGTGCCCACGGGCACGCAAACCGAGGCGATGATGAAAGATGAAAATCGGATAAAACTGAAGTGCCTCGAAGTGCGTGCCTGGTAGCGCCTAAAACCGAGGCGATGCCGAAGATGAAAATCGGATAAACCGAAGTGCGGGCGCGTGCCCACAGCGCCGCAAACCGAGGCGATGATGAAAGATGAAAAGCGGATAAGCGGTGCCTCGAAGCGCGTGCCCACAGGCGCGCAAACCGAGGCGATGATAAAATGGAATGAAATGGCATACGGAATGCCGGGATGGACTTACACCAGCATGGGAGAGCCTCAGCTCACCCACATAGGAGGCCGTCGGGTAAAAAATAAAGCTGCCTCGAAACGCGTACCCGCGGACACGCAAATCGAGGTAATGATGTAGAAGCATGAAAATGCAAGTTGGGCTTACGCCGACATGGGAGGGCCTCAACCACACTCACATAGGCTGCCGGAATGATAAGAATGAGGTGCCTCGAAGTGCGTGCCCATTGGCACGCAAACCGAGGCAATGCAAAAATGATACGAATGGCATAGGGAATGATATGTAAGCATGGAAATGGAATTTCAGCACCTAAATAAAGGGGAAAACAGCCCCGAAACAATTCGAAATAACACTCGAAGCATGCATTCATCCCGAAAATGTGAAATTAAGCCCCGAAATGGCCTATAGCCATGCTATACATGCAAAATATGATCATGGCAGCAAGAACAGTAGCAAGGCAGTCCCAAATATGGCATTTTTTCAGTAACAAACTTGGCCAAAATGCAAGTAGGGATAGATCAACAATAGCATGCAAAATTAGTGGCCAAAAGAGGGGTATTGAGACAAGTGATATATGAAAACCCCAAATGGACAAAATTTCTTCTACAACATTGAAGATGAGATAAAAATAAGCACAATTTCAGAAGATGATATCCTCAAAATCAGAATACAAACATGCTATAAAATCCATGCAAAGTAGGCTTCCAAATAGGCTATATCATGAGACATGCAATGCACACACCAAATGACAAAACTTTCTTCATGAAGTATGTAAAGGGGGTCAAAATAAGACCAAAACCAGTAGGGGTCGAAGTCCCAAAAACAAACACAAATAGGTCAAAAATTGCATGCAAAAATGGCACACTTGATGAAATTTGAAGGAGGTGGTATATACAATGGCCAAATGAAGTTGAGCCCTTCTAAAATGTTGTAGAGGGGCTCAAAATGAGCACAAAACCAGTAGGGGTCGGACCCCTAAAAACAAAAGGAAATAGGCCTAAACTAGCATGCAAGATAATGGCATAAAAGCTAGGTATTGAAACAAGTATATCATAGAAGCCTCAAATGAAGTTGAGCCCTTCTACAAAGTTGTAGAGGGGCTCAATATGAGCACAAAACTAGTAGGGGTCGGAGCCCCAATTCTCAACCAAATAGAGTATAGAAATGAATCAAGAAAAAGCCCTAAAAGTTGGTTTTGAAGACTTACCCTTGAAGACTTGTCTTTCTTTGATTCTTGGCTCTGATTTGTTGCTTCTTGACCTCTGAAATTCACTTCCTAGCTGCTGGAATGGTAGTAGGGATGGTGAGGCTAGGTGTTGATGAAGAGAAGACCTAGGGACTTAGAAGCTTTTTGAGGTTTTGAGCTATGAAAATGGAGGAATTTGGAGAAGTGTTCTTGAGACCAATTTTTCCAACCTTGAAGAAGGAGAGGGAGGGTCCTTCAAATAGGCAAGAAATGGGGTGTAAAAGGGGAGGGAAAGCACCCAATCTTTCCCTCCCGAAATATCCTGGATGCCCCGGATATGTTGGAAGATATCCCAGGACCGGGACAGTCAGAAGCAAGACTCTGGCCGGCCAGGTAAATTTGTGGGAGGGGGCGGGCCTCCCACCTCACCTGGTCGGCCAGCCAACTACCATGGCCGGCCGGCCACCCCCAAAAAATGAAGTGTAAAATCTCTGGCCGACCACCATACACAAGTGTCCTCCCATGTGTGTAGAATAAGGCCCTGTGGTCGAATTTGGCAACACCGAACCAGAGCCACAACATAGAGCTTGAAGGAGAGGCCCAAAATGAAAGGCACAATTCGGCCGACCACCATACCAAAGTGTCCTCCCATATGTGTAGAACAAGGTTCCAAGGTCGGAATTTGGCAACACCGAACCAGAGTCACAACATAGAGCTTGAAGGAGAGGTCCAAAATGAAACTCACAGCTTCGGCCGACCAAGAGTTGGTAGGGTCCTCCTGTGTCCCGATCACAGATATGTAACTTTGGTTGGAAGAAAATACCCCAAGGTGTTCAACATTGGCCCGTGAGCAAAACGGCCCGGAGGAGCGAACCGTTATCTGGGATAATTGCCGGCCTCCCCGTGATCTTCCTGATGTTGAAACAGAGGTACCTGCCAAGTTTGAACAAAAACTAATGAGAAATGAACGTTCGGGGCCAAAACCGAGCAAAACGGGATCCCGAAAATGGGCTGCGGGTGCCGGAAGTGGTGTTCGGTAGCGAAGTGGGTATCTGCGACCCCAGTGTCCTCTGGAATGACAAAACAGAGGCACATGCCAAAAACCGGGGAAGGCTGATGCAAAATGAATGCTCGGGGCCCAAATCACGCAGTTCGGGGTCCCGAAAATGGGTCGCCGGGCACCGGAAGTGGTGTTCGGCTGCGAAGTGGGCATCAGGGGCCCCAGTGTTCCTCGGAACTATAAAACAGGGGTGCATGCCAAAAATCGGAGAAATCGGAGATAGTTTGGGTGGTCCCGAACCGAGGCACACGGCTTGACGGCCCGAAAACCGGGTACCGGGCTCCGAAATGGGCAAAATGGCCTACGGCCACAAAAAGTAGCTCACGGCCACCGGGAGATAGTCTACGGAACCACTCCCTTCCCTCAGGAAAGAAAACAGAGAAGACCGAGCCTGGTTCGCAAACCGAGACAAGGTAGAGAAGATGGTTCGGAAGTCCGGAGGCAGGGCGCGCGGCCGCGACTCTGAGACTTCTGAACGAGCACAGCATGCAATATCACCGAGCGCTCAATCGGTGACATCTGAGTCTTAAGGTCGGTCAAAAATGGGGTGTCTACAGTTGCCCCTCTTTGACAGAACTCGGAAGTCAAGAAGTGACGAGAGTGAATGTCAAAGCCCAGAGACGACCCATTTTTGACAAGGCCGAAGACTTAGACAATCATACAAGGTAAACAGAGATGTGTGCCCGCAGGCAGGGGGGGCAAAATGCAAATGATAGGCACGGAGTCAAGTGATCGTGCAAGTGCAAAGAAGTCGTAATGAAGCAAGTATTGACAAATAGATGCAACAGTTTTAAGCAAGAATGCAAAGCAACAACTACATCTCATGCAGTTAGGAATGCGGAGAATTATTCAATTCTCGTCGCGTCTCACACGGAGAAGATACGATACCTGCGCGATTCGTCTGGGTCGCACCAAATTTCAAATGAACCGTACATACAATATCGCGGCTCGCAAAAGAGAGAAATTCAACAAGAACAATATGCTAACAACATATATTCAATGCGATTCTCAATTCGAAAAGTTTGACACACGCAAAGGTCGACAAGTGAATGCAAATCTAACCACATTTCATGCGTAAAGGATTGCGTAAAGGATGTAAGAAAATTATTGCAATTCTCCCGTGTGAATAAAGGTGCATTTGTGATAGATACAAAAGCGAAAAGTGTGATGGATACACTATATGAAGCAAAGCGTGATGGATACACAAGATGAGCATAGTGTGATAGATGCACAAAGAGAAAGTGTGTGATTGATACACAAAGCGGCGTGATTGATACACAAAGCGAATGTGTGTGGTTGATACACAAAGCGAGTGTGTGTGATTGATACACAAAGTGAGCATAGTGTGATGGATGCACGTAGAGAAAGTGTGTGATTGATACACAAAGCGAGCGTGTGATTGATACACAAAGCGAAAGTGTGTGATTGATACACAAAGTGAGCATGTGATAGATACGTAAAGTAGGCATAGTGTGATAGATGCACAGCAAGTGTGTGATAGATACACTATATGAACAAAGTGTGATTGATACACTAAATGAATGAAGTGAGCAAAGTGTGATGGATACACAAGAGGCAAGCACAAAGTGTGATAGATGCACTTAGCGAACAAGCGTGATGGATATACTAAAAGCAAACACAAAGTGTGATAGATGCACTTAGTGAACAGAGTATGATTGATACACTAAAAGCGAACACAAAGTGTGATAGATGCACTTAGTGAACAAGTATGATAGATATACTGAGTACGAACACAAAGTGTGATAGATGCACTATGTGAACAGAGTGTGATTGATACACTAAAAGTGAACACAAAGCGTGATAGGTGCACTTAGTGAACAGAGTATGATAGATATACTAAGGGTGAACATGAAGTGGGATAGATGCACTTAGTGAACAGGAGTATGATGGATATACTAAATGTGAACACGAAGTGTGACAGATGCACTTAGTGAACAGGAGTATGATTGATATACTAAATGTGAACACGAAGTGGGATAGATGCACTTAGTGAACAAGTATGATGGATATACTGAGTGGTGAACACGAAGTGGGATAGATGCACTTAGTGAACAGGAGTATGATTGATATACTAAATGTGAACACGAAGTGTGATAGATGCACTTAGTGAACAGGAGTATGATTGATATACTAAATGTGAACACGAAGTGGGATAGATGCACTTAGTGAACAAGTATGATGGATATACTAAATGTGAACACGAAGGGATAGATGCACTTAGTGAGCAGAGTATGATTGATATACTAAATGTGAACACAAAGTGGGATAGATGCACTTAGTGAACAAGTATGATGGATATCGAGGGTGAATACGAAGTGGGATAGATGCACTTAGTGAACAAGTATGATGGATATCTCGAGGGTGAACACGAAGTGGGATAGATGCACTTAGTGAACAGAGTATGATTGATATACTAAATGTGATAAAGTGTGATGAGAGTGATTGATACACTAAATAAATGAAGTGTGATTGATACACTAAGTGAAATGAGAAAGAAACTTGATAGGTACAATGCAATACAATGCATGATGCTTACGAAAGCAATAAATGGACAAAGCGGCGCTTTAGAAAGCACCTCACGAGGTGAATGGCGGTGAACCGCTCTACTCGACGGATCTCCTCGTGTTTGAACACTTACCTTCAACTCACAAGACAAAGGCTCTGGAATGCTAACAAGTAACAATATCTGCATGTGGAGCCACTTGCCGCTTGTCTTCTGATCATACTCACAACTTTCCCTATTCTCCAACGGGTGACAGACTAGGTTGGTTCAAGATCCGATTGAGGTGCATACACGCCGCCTCAATCTATGGGCCGCCATACTGATTTCAAGCCGAGGCGCGCCTGGGTATTTAAACCAGACTTTAGTCTCGAAATCTCAACCTTATGCGTTCTAGGCCACGCCATTCAACTCTAGTTTCCACCGTCAGCTTGGTCTCCTAGGAACTCACTGCGAACACAGCCCAAGATGCCTCTGGCGGAATGGTACTCAAGGAGAGCACTGATCGCCATTACGGCTTGAAGTAGACTTGATCTTGAGCTTGAGGCGAGGCACACTCATACTTGAACATTGGCAAGACCAAGAGGTACACACGGAATATAGTCTCGAACTTCGATGTTGGAACAAACTCAGATGCCCGACATTTCCTCTTTTGCTTTTGCTTTGCGACCGAAACTTCGTAGCTTCAGATAGGTCCCGGTTCTACTTCACACTTATCGGGGGTGGACCCTGCGGTTTTCTGAAAGAACAAATTCTGTTTTGCACAAATGTGGAGAACGGCACAGCACTCATAGCACAAGACGATTTTTATTTTTTGAAAATGAGAAAAGGATTCTCAACCGGGTATTGAGCCTACAACTGACCACAGACAAAACAACTCAACACAGAAAAACAAAAGGTAAACGACCTAAATACAACAAGACATGCTCGGGATGAAATGAGACAAACGAAAAGACACGACACTCAGACGTGCACAGGGAGCCTGTTTCACCGGGTAGTGTTTCCCACCCTTTCTCACTTGTGATTCTCACATCACTTGGCACTCAATCTCTAGTTTTCTGAAAAAGCCCTTTTCTCACCTTTTCTCTCATCGCACATCTCTCTATTCTTCAATCTCTCATTTTTCAATCCCTCCCCTAGGTGGTTGATGGATAAACAGCAAGTTGTGGGCTCGCGCCCCTAGCACTCTGCTAGATTTTCTTTCTTGTTCACAACAGTGAGTTTCTCCCACAGAGGGACTGCGTTACAATTGGGTGTGCAGCGGATCCGCTGCTGACATCGATCGATGATGCCCTGCTGGGGAGTTTGGACATGGTTAGATCTGCCCAGATGAGGGAATGGGAATATGTTGATCCATTCCAGTTTGTGCTTCGCACTTGGCTTGATACTTCGTTGGTCGGAGGATGAGAGCTTCGCCTCTTCTTGTGTGCCCTTGTGCCTTGGTTGGCAGGTAGAGTGCCCTTCTTGGCAAGTATGTTGATAACGGGGAAAAAGACAGAGAACCTGACTCAACTGTGCCCTTAGTTCGTCCTTTTGACCATTTTTTATTTTGGTTTTCTCCTAAAAAAAAAAAATTGACCAAAATGAGAGTTAGATTAACATGCTTGTTCAATTTTAGATTTGAAATCATGCAAGTCGCTATGAGCACCGAAAAATTTTCCTTTTGGGTCCAAGAAATGGCCTAGTTTTTGAAAAGATGGAACAATTTTCGAGAAAATTAGTCAACCTCAAGAAAAATTCTCAAAACTATTTTTGCACACGGCCACTTGCTCAACGAGCATGAAACCTACTCGAGATGCACAACCTCGGATCCAAGGAAAAGCGCCTGCTTGAAGAGAGCGGCATGGCAACGAAAGTTGCCCTTGTTTGAACGGCACCACGGCGTATTGAATGGCAACGAAAGTTGCCCCTTGTTTGAACGGCTGTCGCGTTGAATGGCAACGGAAAGTTGCCCTTGTTTGATGGCACCGCAAAGACGTTGTAATCAATCTTGAGTGATGAACACAACCAGACTCTCGGAGACAGAGAAGGTAGAGATGGCCAAAACCATTGCATGGACGCAGTCGAATTGAAGTGTTTTTACTACCGACTTCGAATGAAGTTGCCTACGTATCCCAAAGATGGGAATCAAGCCTTACGTAGTTCGGGGTTAAGGTACGCTCGGGTATTTAACCTCTCCTTTTTATGCTCTAACTTTTGCCAAGGCGCCTGTTGCAGGTTTTCAACCTTGCGAGCTTTGTTTTTCTTTTCTTTTCATTCTTTTCATTTCTTCTTTTCATCTTTTCTTTTTTTTCTTTTCTCTTTTTTGAATTTTTTGTATCTTTTCCTTTTTTCTTTTCTTGTTCTTTTTTTGCATTTTTTCTTTTTGCATTTTTCTTGCTCTAACTTTTGCCTGGGTCGCCCTTCTGGGTTTTCGGCCCAGCGAGCCTCTCAAAGGGTAAAAGTGTAACAGGTCCATGCCAAATGGTTTTGAGATTGAAGCCCTCTGTATCCGGGAGAGTGGCTGTTTGTATTGATTTGCAGAAAGATCCACCTTTGGCTCTTCGAGCACATCGGATATTGTTTGCCCCTAGTTCGAGGGGTGTTTCTGTTCTAGCTTTGCAAGCTTCTCCTGATGAGGTCTGACCTTCTTGATCTGACTTTCCTGGCCTCATGTTCAAGGGCTGCCTCAAATTTGGCCACACAAGCCTCACATCATAGTTGACCGTTGAACCTTCTGAATTCAAGGTCAAGGCTTAGAAGCAAAGGGGTTGAGTCTCGAGGCTGAGAGCGATCCTAGGCTGCACAATCTCAAGAGCGATTCCACACATGTCTTCGCAGGACCGCGCAAAACATTTTTTTGAAAGTTTTTAAGAAAGCGACAAATCGTCAAGGCCAAGACAAGTAGGACCAATCTGGATCAAAGCCAGGGTCCTTCTCAGTACTCACACTAACAAGCATGATTTCATTCATTAAGGGCTTAGTATGCCTCTCTTTCTCTCATTTGATCAAAGTTTTGCAAATCCCGAGGAATTCCTCCCTCTTTGTTTTCACCATAGTGTTCAAAAAGTTTTGAAAAACTTAGGTCATTACAATGACTTCAAGGCACAAGAGAGGAGGTGGAATGCACTGCCATTTCATTCAAATCCCGGCACAACTAGCACACGGCAGAAGCAAATGCGAGAGTATGGAAATCACTGCTGTTTCATTCAAAATCTGTTGGCATAACTGGCTCCCTGACAGAAATAGACTCAAAACAAAACAAAAAAGCAAACGCAAAACGAAATGGTGACACCCGAGGTAACACCCCCGGAATCACCCTACTCCTATACAACAGGACTGACTCGATACAACAAGACAGACCCAAAACAAAAGAGACTGACTCAAAACAAAAAGACAGACTCAAAACAAAACAACAAAACTGACCCAATACCCAAGTCAGAACGCAAAATTAACAGCACTTGTACATTGCTCAAAACGGTGCATGCCATTCACCACAGCTGGAGTAAATCGAGAGTCGCCCGCAGGTAGTTCACCCCCCCGATCGCATAATCACATTATCCCCACAAGTTCACTGATCAAGTGCCGATAGACTTTGCAGGACCTGGTGCAGCAATGACCCCTTTGTCAAAGAGATCTTGTACATCATGGCGCAGGCGAAAGCAACTGTCGGTGTCATGACCGGTTTGTTGATGATAGGCACAGTATTTAGTCTGGTCATGCTTTGCAGGGATAGGATCGGGTAGGGGCCGTTGTTCCAACGATTTCAAATGTCCTTCCCGGAGTAAGACCTCTAGAGCCTTTGACAGAGGCATATGAAGTGGAGTGAAAACCCTCTTGACTCGGGGTGGATATTTGGCCATCTGTGAGTTACTCCCGGACGCACTGGTGAATGGGGTAGCCTTTTTTGATGTGGTGGTGGTAACCATGCCCACTTCGGAAGATCTTGCACCCGCATCACCGCTTGTGCCTGTGTTGTTGTTGCGGTTGAAGGTTCTCCGGGGCTGATCCCGGTCTTGGTCAAACAGACCTTGCTTCATTGCATCCTCGATCTGCATTCCCATATCATGTAGATCTGCGAAGGTCGGGAAGGGGACTACGATCATCTTCTTCATTAACCCCGGTTGGAGATTGCGCACAATCATCCGGATTTGATCTTTATCTGTAGGCCTCACGGTCATCATTGATGCCTTTGCCCTCCACCGAGTTACGAAGTCAGAGAAAGACTCCTTGGGTTCCTGCCTCATTGTCTCGAGATCACGAGTTGTGACCTCGATTTGCGTATTGTACGAATATTGTGCAAGGAAGGCCTCAGCCATCTCATCCCAGTTTGTTTTCACATCATCTTCCAGCTTTGCATACCAAGTGGATGCCACACCAGATAAAGCTCGACCGAACAAGGAAAGCTTTTGCGGTCGGGTTAGGCCCATTGGTCTTAGAATGTCTGAGAATAGCCGGAGGTGGACCATGGGGTCCCTGGATCCATCAAAGCGATCGATCTGGGGCATTTTAAATCTGTCGGGCAGAGTCACGGCCACATCAGTATAGCCGTCTTCAATATTTGGGATGGCCTTCGCCCCTTGAGACTTCTTAAAGAGCTTCTCAACTTGCTCAATTTCGTAGTCGTTCGTCTACCTCGAACTCAAATGGAGAGTCCGGTGCTTAGGGGTAATGTTTTTGGACGCCATGGTAGAAGCGGAGCCAGATTGGATGACTTGTGTCCTCTTGAACGTTTGGGGGGTTTGGCAGAATATTCTGTTGATTCGGGAGAGTATTCTGGGCAGTCTGGGCATTTTGAGGGTTTGGAGGGGCATTCTGGCCAGCAGGTAGTTGTTCAGGTAATGGAGCCCCGTGGAGGAGGAGTCGATTTGAAGCGACGCCGCTGCTCATTGTAACTGGTGATCAACTCGCATCATTGGGCCATGACAACTTTGTTGTGCAGAAAATTCCGCTGGGCGGATAGCATCATCTTGCATTTGCTTCATGCTTTACCATCCGGGCGATCATCGCCTCTATTGTTGGGTTCTGTTGTTCCATTCAAGAAGCGGCAAGGGTGTCTCTATAGCAGAAAGGGGAATCTCAACCCGACTATCTGTCTCTAAAGTAGACTGCTGTACCAATAATCTCTGCTCTGATGGACTGCGTCTCCTCGGTCTCCTTCTAAAAACCGGGGGTAGCGAATGGAACACTGGATGTCCGTCAACTAGATCCTCGGATCGGTTGAGTCGGCGACCTCGTGTCCAGATTGCTTGGGGGGTATCGACGGGTTCGGAAGCAATTGTGCTACAAACTGTCCTAGCAAAAGGATAAATAAAAGCGAAAAAGAAATAAATAGCCAGAAATAAAACGGCAAAGATAACGGCTTAAATTGAATACACCACACACGGGTATACAAACGGCAAAGATAACGGCTTAAATTGAATACACCACACACGGTATACAAACGGCAAAGATAACGGCTTAAATTGAATACACCACACAATCGGGTATACAACAACACACAGCTTGGTAAGTTGGTTATACATCGTCCTCAAATCGGTCAATATTCCTCAGACACTGTTTCGATAAATCGAATCGATATCCGCGGACAATCGATTCCCCAACATCGGATAATGCCCGCAGTTCGATTCCCAAATTAAAAACTGATGCCCGCAGTTCGATGCCCAAACTCATCGATACATGCATTCCTCAGAGGCACACTCTAACAGTACATAGCAGATAAGTGAGAGCCAAAACACCCCTATGTTGGGGTAGGGTTTCCTGCCTATTTTGTCGTGAACTAGGGTTTCACCACGCACGCAATGCTTCAAACAACCTATAAGCGGGTAAGCAACTTTGTCCTAGTTTGGAATGGTCACTATGGATCCGAATATGCACTAGGTCGAATGGTCAAAGGGTGCCCGGTAAAACCGGGGTTTGTGTTCTATCTTGGCAGAGTTCGTGAATCGCAAGCCTTATGGACATGCCTTGACAAGACAAGCCTCCGGCAAACCGCTCAGGAATAGCAGATGGCAAACACGGTGTCCTAGGCGCACCAATGCAAAGAAACACACAAATGTAGTCGAAACCAGATATCAAGAGTTCGAGTCAAGTTCTCTAAATCCCCAGCAGAGTCGCCAGAAACTGTAACAACGCCCGCGAGGGACCTCGCTACAGCTCGGACTCGATTTTGTTGTGGTTCCAAATCTTGAACCAAAGAGTCCAAATCCGGCAAATCGTTTTGAAGAAAAACAGATTTTTTTGAAAGAAGTGCCAAACATGGACTGCTTTGCCAGATAACAGAGTCGCCACCTAAATATTTTTAAAATGGGAAATTTAGGAAACCCTGACTCGGTGCCAAAAGGCCACGTGTCCGTCATCACCAAAGTTGGCTCGGGAACTTGGGTACGATTAGGGAAGGTCACATCGTGAGCACCTCTCGCCGGCCAAAGACCGCCTCTACTAACCATGATATCCGATTTTGAAAACATTGTATGCTCTTATTAGATTATTAGCCTAGGATTACTATGTGATGCTCGCAAGAAAACAAGTATAGATGGGCCGTCAATTGGAACAAAGCATTTCATGTTTGTTTGTGAAAGATGGTTTGCTACCCACGTAGGCTTAAAATACGATTTCGCCACGCCTAGTGGGCTTAACAAACAATCGATGAATTGCTCCAATTCAGATAACTCAACCTCCACCCACAGTATTCAAGGCGTTATATCACATAAGCATATAGCCTCATGGCAAGCATGCTATCATGGCAACACTCACACGCATGCAAGGATGCTAAAGCATAAAACTTACCGAGTACTCTACCAAAATGTAAAACCGATTAGAAATCATGCATGATCCTAAGTACATCGTAATGCCTAATGTAACACATGCAAAATGCAACTATAGCGAAAGCTCGGCTATTCTAAACATGGCATATGATGATGCTACGACTAACATGTATTCAACTTAGAATTGAAATACAATGCGCTTTGTGTGATGTGCAGGTTCGATGCATGTAAAACAGATGAATGAATGCAAACATGCTATCATCAGTATGCTAATTGAAATATGCCCTATATCTAACCATCGAAGCGGTAAATAAAAGGGAGAAAGAAATGGGGTTGGAAGACATACATCACACTCACACACCCTTATTACATTTATGCCTCGCCAGAGGGTCCGAATAAATAATATCTGCACTCGAATAAAAGAATATACAAATCCGAAATATCGAATTCTAATTAATTAACAAATTAATTACAAAAGAATTGAATCGCATGCAAGCCGTGGACCGCTCGCTTCGGTGAATAGTATATCTTTGGGCATGGCGCGAAATCCAATCGATGCCCCGATTAGCCTCGTTTGCGCTTTTCCTAATTGCGTGCGATTAGAAAGTCGATAATTCTTCATTTTTGCCGCAACGAGAGCGGGAAAGGGCATAGCGTGTATTTCACAAATATATGCATGTCTCGATCCTCGCGCCACCAATCACGCATATCGATGCATGATGACCGAGGAGCAGATTTGCACAACTCAATATTGGGATGAATACACATGAATGCTACAAAAAACGGGATGCCTCGAAATGCGTGCCCACGGGCACGCAAACCGAGGGGATGATGAAAGATGGAAATCGGATAAACCGAAGTGCCTCGGCGCGTGCCACAGCGCCGCAAAACCGAGGCGATGCCGAAGATGAAAATCGGATAACCGAAGTGCCTCGGCGCGTGCCCACAGCGCCGCAAACCGAGGCGATGATGAAAGATGAAAAGCGGATAACCGAAGTGCCTCAAGTGCGTGCCCACAAGCGCAAAACCGAGGCGATGATAAATGGAATGAAATGGCATACGAATGGGGATGGACTTACACCAAAGATGGGAGAGCCTCAGCTCACCCACATAGGAGGCCGTCGGGTAAAAAATAAAGTTGCCTCGAAACGCGTACCCGCGGACACGCAAATCGAGGTAATGATGTAGAAGCATGAAAATGCAAGTTGGGCTTACGCCGACATGGGAGGGCCTCAACCACACTCACATAGGCTGCCGAAATGATAAGAATGAGGTGCCTCGAAGTGCGTGCCCATTGGCACGCAAACCGAGGCAATGCAAAAATGATACGAATGGCATAGGGAATGATATGTAAGCATGGCAATGGAATTTCAGCACCTAAATAAAGGGGAAAACAGCCCCGAAACAATTCGAAATAACACTCGAAGCATGCATTCATCCCGAAAATGTGAAATTAAGCCCCGAAATGGCCTATAGCCATGCTATACATGCAAAATATGATCATGGAAGCAAGAACAGTAGCAAGGCAGTCCCAAATATGGCATTTTTTCAGTAACAAACTTGGCCAAAATGCAAGTAGGGATAGATCAACAATAGCATGCAAAATTAGTGGCCAAAAGAGGGGTATTGAGACAAGTGATATATGCAAACCCCAAATGGACAAAATTTCTTCTAAAACATTGAAGATGAGATAAAAATAAGCACAATTTCAGAAGATGATATCCTCAAAATCAGAATACAAACATGCTATAAAATCCATGCAAAGTAGGCTTCCAAATAGGCTATATCATGAGACATGCAATGCACACACCAAATGACAAAACTTTCTTCATGAAGTATGTAAAGGGGGTCAAAATAAGACCAAAACCAGTAGGGGTCGAAGTCCCAAAAACAAACACAAATAGGTCAAAAATTGCATGCAAAAATGGCACACTTGATGAAATTTGAAGGAGGTGGTATATACAATGGCCAAATGAAGTTGAGCCCTTCTACAATGTTGTAGAGGGGCTCAAAATGAGCATTAAAACCAGTAGGGGTCGGACCCCTAAAAAAAAAAGGAAATAGGCCTAAACTAGCATGCAAGATAATGGCATAAAAGCTAGGTATTGAAACAAGTATATCATAGAAGCCTCAAATGAAGTTGAGCCCTTCTACAAAGTTGTAGAGGGGCTCAATATGAGCACAAAACCAGTAGGGGTCGGAGCCCCAATTCTCAACCAAATAGAGTATAGAAATGAATCAAGAAAAGCCCTAAAAGTTGGTTTTGAAGACTTACCCTTGAAGACTTGTCTTTCTTTGATTCTTAGCTCGATTTGTTGCTTCTTGACCTCTGAAATTCACTTCCTAGCTGCTGGAATGGTAGTAGGGATGGTGAGGCTAGGTGTTGATGAAGAGAAGACCTAGGGACTTAGAAGCTTTTTGAGGTTTTGAGCTATGAAAATGGAGGAATTTGGAGAAGTGTTCTTGAGACCAATTTTTCCAACCTTGAAGAAGGAGAGGGACGCGTCTTCAAATACGCAAAAAATGGGCTTTAAAAGGGGAGGAAAACCACCCAATCTTTCCCTCCCGAAATATCCCTGATGCCGGGATATGTTGAAGATATCCTGACAATGGGACAGTCAGAAGCAAGAATCTGGCGGCCAGTAAATTTGTGGGAGGTGGCCGGCCACCACCTCACCGGTCGGCCACCAACTACCATGGCCGGCCACCACCCCAAAAATGAAGTGTAAAATCTCGGCCGACCACCATACACAAGTGTCCTCCCATGTGTGTAGAATAAGGCCCTGTGGTCGTAATTTGGCAACACTGAACCAGGAGCCACAACATAGAGCTTGAAGGAGAGGCCCAAAAATGAAAGGCACAATTTCTGGCCGACCACCATACCAAAGTGTCCTCCCATATGTGTAGAACAAGGTTCCAAGGTCGGAATTTGGCAACACTGAACCAGGAGTCACAACATAGAGCTTGAAGGAGAGGTCCAAAAATGAAACTCACAGTTTCTGGCCGACCAGTAGTTGGTAGGGTCCTCCCAGGTGTCCTGATCACAGATATGTAACTTTGGTTGGAAGAAAATACCCCCAAGGTGTTCAACATTGGCCCGGAAGTGAGCAAAACGGGCTCCGGAGGAGCGAAACTGGTTATCTGGGATAATTGCTGGCCTCCCCCCCCCGTGATCTTCCTGATGTTGAAACAGAGGTACCTGCCAAGTTTGAACAAAAACTAATGAGAAATGAACGTTCGGGGCCAAAACCGAGCAAAACGGGATCCCGAAAATGGGCTGCGGGTGCCGGAAGTGGTGTTCGGCAGCGAAGTGGGTATCTGTGACCCCAGTGTCCTCTGGAATGACAAAACAGAGGCACATGCCAAAAACCGGAGAAGGCTGATGCAAAATGAATGCTCGGGGCCCAAATCACGCAGTTCGGGGTCCCGAAAATGGGTCGCCGGGCACCGGAAGTGGTGTTCGGCTGCGAAGTGGGCATCAGGGGCCCCAGTGTTCCTCGGAACTATAAAACAGGGGTGCATGCCAAAAACCGGAGAAATCGGAGATAGTTTGGGTGGTCCCGAACCGAGGCACACGGCTTGACGGCCCGAAAACCGGGTACCGGGCTCCGAAATGGGCAAAATGGCCTACGGCCACAAAAAGTAGCTCACGGCCACCGGGAGATAGTCTACGGAACCACTCCCTTCCCTCAGGAAAGAAAACAGAGAAGACCGAGCCTGGTTCGCAAACCGAGACAAGGTAGAGAAGATGGTTCGGAAGTCCGGAGGCAGGGCGCGCGGCCGCGACTCTGAGACTTCTGAACGAGCACAACATGCAATATCACCGAGCGCTCAATCGGTGACATCTGAGTCTTAAGGTCGGTCAAAAATGGGGTGTCTACAGTCCCTCTTGCTCCCGTTTACGTCAGCGGCTGACGTAAGCCCTCAATCGACTCGCGCTATGTCCTTCTTTGCTATAGCAAGCTGCATGTTTCTAACGTCATCACTGACATTAGCCCTGGTCTCCAGTGCGCCGCACCTCCTACCTGCTATCTTACGCTGTACGCTCCTCTACCTCTACCTTTGGTACACCTTCTATTGCTCTTTCAGTCACTCCAGGTACCTCTTCTTGGTAGTTTGATTCAGTTTGTTGCAATCATATGACCTCTGACCCTACACTTTTTTCTTCCATTATATCTTCTTATAATTTACCAATTATTCACATTGTTAATGGCTCTCAAATGCATATTAGTCGTATAGGTCATATCTCCACTTCTAATATCTCTCTGCCTCATACTTATCTAATCCCTAACCTTACACTTAATCTTATCTGTATTGGTCAACTATGTGATCTTGGCCTCACTATTTTATTTTCTCCAACTGGTTGTGTTGTGCAGGATCCGAAGATGGGATAGATTCTTGGGATAGGTCGTAGACATGGTCGTCTGTACGAGCTCATCCATCTGCACATTCCATCATCTAGTATTTCTCCTATCCAGACTGCTGCTCCTGCTACTACTAGTTCCCCTCTTGCTTTATGGCATTCTCGGTTAGGTCATGTGTCTTTTGGTCGTTTACGATCTCTAGTTTCAGGTGGTCAATTAGATCTTGTTCCAAATGATAAAGTAGATTGTCTATCTTGTCAACTTGCCAAACAACCCACTTTACCATTTCATACTAGTACCTCTATGTCTCATGTACATTTTGATCTCATATACTCTGATGTTTGGGGATCTTCACATAATACAACTATAGGGGGATCTAATTACTTTGACATATTTGTCGATGATTACACTTGTTTTACTTGGTTATTTCTTATGAAATCTCGTTCTGAGTCACACAAAATATACTATGATTTTTCACAAATGGTCAAAACTCAGTTTTCTTCCACCATCAAAATTTTTCGTGTTGATAATGCCCAGGAATATAAAGAAACTCATTTTTTGAGATTCCTTCGTCAAAATGGTACATTTTCTCATTATTCTTATCCTGGTAGCTTCCAACAAAATGGTCATGCTGAGCACAAACATCACCATATCTTAGACATTGTCCATGCTCTTTTAATATCTTCTTCTTGTCTTGAACGTTTTTGGGAGGAAGCTACTCTCACAGCCATCTATACTATCAACCGTGTCCCTTTCCTTACCATCAACAATCAAATCCTATACGAGCGTCTGTATGGCACACCTCATGCATATACTGGTCTTTATGTGTTTGGATGTGCTTGTTTTTTTCTTCTTCAACCTCATGAGCGTACCAAATTAGAACCTCGCGCCCATTTGTGTTGTTTCTTGGGGTATGGAATTGAACATAAAGGTTATCGTTGTTGGGATCCTCTTTCTCGTCGTCTCCATGTCTCTTGTCATGTGGTATTTTGGGAACAAACGATGTTCTCTTCTCTATCTAAGTTTCATTTGTCTACTCCGCCTACTACACCATTCTTTATAGATCATTCTCTTCTATTTGATGAGCTAATACAGACCCTACTTCCGACATGATGACTCCAGCCCATCCTGAGGATTTTGCTCCGACTACTGGTCCTGCTGCTTCACTCTCTAATCTTGAGCCTGCTTCTACTTCTGCTCTTGCTCCTACTCCACCTCATAGTCTTGTTTTCATTCTCTCTCACAGTGAGCCTCTTGTATCCTTTGATTATACTCTATCATCTTCTATACTAGAGGTACCTCTTCGTCATTCTACTTGGGTAACATAACCTTCTGTACTTCTTCATGATTTCATTGTTGGTTCTACTGCTTTTTCTTCTCATGAACCTACTTCCCATCAAGAGGCTTGCTCTAACCCTCTTTGGTAGGAAGCTATGACTGATGAACAGCAGGTTTTTGAAAAAATTCATACCTGGGATGTAGTTGACCTTCCACCTAGAAAGAGTGCTGTTAGTTGCAAATGGATTTACAAGATCAAAACTCATTTTGATGGTTCCATTAAGCTTTACAAAGCTCGACTTGTTGCCTGGGGGTTTACTTAAGAATATGGGATTGATTATGAGAAAACATTTGCTCCTGTTGCTCGTCTTACTTCAGTTCGCAGCCTCCTTGCCATTGTTGGTGCTCGCCATTGAAGTATTTGTCAAATGGATGTCAAGAACGCTTTTCTCAATGGTGATCTCACCGAGGATGTTTAAATGCAACCTCTTCCTGGTTCCTCAGTTCCGTCCACCAAAGTCTGCAAACTTTGCCGTGCTTTGTATGGTTTGAAACAAGCTCCTCGTGCTTGGTTTGCCAAGTTTAGTTCTACCATTCGTGACTTTGGGTTCTCCTCCAATACCTATGATTTTGTTCTGTTTATATGCAAGACAAAGCGTGGTATTATTCTTTTTCTTCTCTATGTGGATGATATGATCATCACAAGGGATGACACAGTGGGTATCTCTAGTCTCAAACAGTTCCTTAGTTGCTAGTTTGAGATGAAAGATTTGGGTCTACTTAGCTACTTCCTCAGCTTAGAAATTTCTCAAGATCTTTCTAGTTACTTTCTCACCCAGGCCAAGTATACATCTGATCTCTTAGCTCGTGCTGGTCTTACTGATTGCAAGACTGCGCCAACCCCAGTTGATCCTCAGACTCATCTCATACCTCTTGATGGTCACCTATTATCTGATGCTACTTTATATTGTCAACTAGTTGATAGTCTGGTCTATCTCATGGTTACTTGTCCAGACATTGCCTATGCTGTTCAAATTGTCAGTTAGTTCATGGCTACTCCTCACTCTCCACACTATGATGCTTTGGTTCGCATTTTGCACCCTCAAAGGCACTATATTTCATGGTCTTCACTACTCAACACACTCTTCTCTATAACTATACGCCTTTTCTGATGCAGATTGGGCAGGGGATCCTACTGATTGGCGTTCTACTACAGGGTTCTGTTTCTTCTTGGGTGACTCTTTCATTGCCTGGCGTAGCAAGAAGCAAACTTTTATTGCTTGTTCTAGTATTGAGGATGAGTATCATGCTCTCTCTCTCTCTCTCTCTCTCAGTTTCTCTTAGTTTCTCTCTATTCTCATAACACCAATATCACAATAGAGAGATCCATTACCTGTGACCTGTTGCAACTCAAAGATGAACTCATTGATAGTGAAATCTTTTGTTTTCCATCCTTGCTTCACCCAAAAGGTCATTCTGGTCTTCACAACGTCTGCTATTGTCAGCTTATTATTGAAGATGCAATCATTCTTAACATTCTCCATATTGTCCATAAGATAGCAAGAGGACCTCCAAAAGAAGCAACCATTCCCATATTGATAATATATCTAAACTGCATAACTATCAATTTTACTCGTAATAAGCTGAGTCACTTGATTATTTATTTTTCTACCCACTCTTGCGCAGTGTTAATTCTATCCAATATATTAGATTGCGGTATAAAGAATCACAAGAAAGTGAGAAAATTGCCTCCCTGTTTGAGTTGTTCAAGATGATTTTTTTGCCCCTTAATTGTTGTGTAGCCCAGCAGTCCTAACCACAGGGATTTTAGTGTTTCCCATCCTAAGAAATTTCCCACAAAATGTTATGCAACAAGTAATATGCGGCGTAGATTGTCGGGGTCTTGGAATTGTATGGAATAATCTTTCAACCTTCCACAAGCTTCTCTTTCATTCTGCGCATCAATAAGAAACACTTTGAGCTCATGGATCAAGTTTGCCAACTCAGTGTCTGATAGAACGATGGGCAATGCCGAAGGAGTTGAAAAAGCTCAGCCCACACTTCTTCTTAAAACCCAGGTATTAAGGAAATGGAAACTAGAGCCTTATAACTAGTACATATGGGGTAATTCTAAGCGATGTGGGATACATTCCATCAAAGGGCACATGTGGAGAAGATACATCATGTAATCTGACAAAGTTCTGCATTTTTCCTTAATTTGGTCACCATGTCCAAAGGAGTTCTCACCTTGTTAGGAAATATCATTCAAGTTCAAATAGTAGCACATTTTTGGTGCCAAGTGAAAAATAATGATTAGCTCATAAAAAGCTGGGAGTTGAGGATGTAAGACCATCACAGTGGATTAAAGCTAGCTTGAGCAATCTTATCTAGTCTTTGTACATTTAGACTACTCCAATGATGAAAGTAGTCTAAAATCATCTTATATAGATTAGGAGGTATATCCACACAAGTCTGGTGCATGTACCAATTAAATTTGTCTTCAAATCCCAAAGGTCTAAGTAGGCTTCTAGCAGGCTCATTTTTTTTAAAGCAAAAATCAAGTAGGGTTATCTCTTATAATTTTGAAAATTATATTACACCATTTTCATTAATCAACTATTAAGTCAATTAATAATTTTTAATAATATTATAAATATATTTTAAATAACACTTCTAATAATTTTATTATTGTATTGAAAGATAGATAGAGATTTTATTTTTTCTACTAATTTTGTAAAATAACAAATTCTAATAATAAAATATTTATAATTTTTAAAATCACATGTAACAATCTAAATGTATTTATAATTAACCTAAAAAATAAAGTACATGTAGCAGCCTATCAACTTGGACAAGGGGACCGTGCTATCATAGCACCCTGTTGTGATAGCTTGGTTGAGGTTTGTATCGGTTTTATTTTGATCATCCGAATTGTTCACATTATAGAGAGTGTATTGAATATATCATCCATATAAAAAATGAAATTAATCGGACATGTATGGTCCCATGATCGGACCAGAATTGTTCTAACAAAACTATCAAAATTATATTAATTAATTATTTTTTTAAACATAAATATAGTCTTGTTATAGATTATAAATGTCTAATTAACTTGATTTTTTTTTTTGTTGATAAATCTACTCAACGAATCTTACAATATAAACAATTGAAATCATTAAAATAAATTTGAAAAACAACCCATAAACTCACAACACGGTTCTATGTCTCTAAGGCATACAATCCTCCCAGGTTCCTCTCTCTCTCTCTCTCTCTCTCTCTATTGATCTATCTATATATATAGTTAGCACCAACCACATTCAGCACCAATCCTAATTAATGAGCTAACTAACCAATAACTTAACAAGCCCAATGGAGGATCCAAAAAAAAAGTTTGTCTGTTGCCTAAGCTCATGAATGACACCTGTGGGGACATTTTTTAAATGACGGCACATGGCCAAGGTGACGCCGGAGTATCAGCTAAGGTGCCACGTGGCCTGGTCCTGAAGCCGAGGTGATCTCGGCTAGGCTAAGGTTGTTTACGAAGATGTCAGAATTCGAGATGAGCGTGTCACGACCCAAACCCGCCCCTAAAAGTTTGGTCCATGACCGGCCTGTACATAGGCCTCAGAACAAAATTTCATAGTAATACATGTTCAAATACGGGGCCACAAGCAGAAGCAAATGTCAATACAAAGATAACGTCCATTGAGCCTGTGCATACATGAAGAACTAAATAAATTTAAGCCTTTAATCACACCACCATATTATACATACAATCACAGAACTTATATAGATCTCACACACAAACACATAAGACTCAATAAATTACATAGTTAAATTGCATAATTCCCAATACAAGATCAAGGCCTCAACACGGAGGCGTACCCCAGGCAGTTTGGCAGATAGGTGGACCTTAAGATAACTCTAGTGTCGATCTCCAATAGCTCACCTACATAAACAGATATAAAGACGGAGTGAGTAAGGCTTAGTGAATAATAGCAATGTAAGGAGGTTAGTTGAATGAGCAAAACCTTGGAAAATACAAATAGACATATATCAAACTGTATATAGGTCTTATCCATAGCCATATTTCAAAACGGCCTTAGGCCTACATGTAATACAGAATGGCCTGAGGCTCATATGTAATACAGAATGGCCTTAGGCCCATATGTAATACAGAATGGCCTCAGGCCCATATGTAATACAGAACGGCCTCAGGCCTAACAGATTATACAGAACGGCCTCGGGCCCAACAGATTATACAGAACGGCCTCGGACCCAATAGATTATACAGAATGGCCTCGGGCCCAACAGATTATACAGAACGGCCTCAGGCCCAACAGATTATACGGAACGGCCTCAGGCCCAGTATTAGCAAAACAGAATAATCCCAGATTCATAAGAATACCATTACATACTAGTGTACATAAATTTCCCCACGGTTTGTTACAAGTCGACATAGTTGTCTTGCGAATAACAGAACATTAATAATAACTATTAACAGAAGGCACATGTATCACTATAGTACTTTTAATAGGGACAGAACAATTCACATCATAATGGCCTCAGGCCCACTTCTATTAATAGGGACAGAACGACCTTTGGTCTATATCAATGCCATTATTCAATCATATTTATTAATTTAATCAAAACACAATATCAACGGAATAGGCCATTCACAAATAACAATACATAAATCATAATCACAGGAAGTAAGTGAAATATAACATCACACTACTATTACTCACAGTGATCGGCTTCCGGTAGTAATAGGACGATGTCCTCGTCTCGACCTACAAACACAGTGCACAACACATAATATGAAATTATAACCGATCCTTTACTTATTCTCTTTGACCAATTAATCAATTAGCCAAGGTGGTACCAAGCTCATTATTCCTTAATCTCAGAAAATAGGAGGAATTGATACGAAAATGGGTCGGACGAAGAAATGATACAAAGCTGGTAGACAGAAAGTTAGCAACTCTCACTAATTTGGACATATCTAATTCTTTATTTAGAATTTGGGAGTGAGACCACCACCATTGGAAACTAGACTTTTGGGGCTTGATTTTAGGCTCAAGAATCACTCAAAACAGAGTCTGGAGTCAAAAGATATGCTTATTCAAAGTTGGCTGAACAGAGCTATCCCCGCACGTGCGGGAAACAGGGCCGTACTTGTGGGAATGGGGCCGCACGTGCGGGAGGACATGCTTTTTTAGCATAATCAACTTTGGTGTTGGAAATGGACTGCCGCACGTGCTGGAAGACCCGCCGCACGTGCGGCTCTGGGCAAAAACCAATCCGAAAATGGCTTTATGATTTGGAACCTCTCATTTTCAAAATTAAACTTCAAATTCATGTAAATCAAAGCCCAAAACCCTTTAATACATGATAAATTTCACATTATTAGCTTCCAACAAACATCATAACCCCCAAAATACTACTCAATTTCTCAAGCACAATAACAAGATTAAGGTAGATCTTCCCAAAACTTCATCTTTCAAACTTATGTAGTTCTTCATCTCATAATCAACTTCAAGATAAGCAAATGTAAGGAAATTGACTCTTAAATCAAGCAAATCTATAGAATCCTAGTTCAATTCCATGAAGAGATCCCATTTAAACTTATATTTCTCAATCCCAACTCAATTAAGTGTTTACTCCTTATCTTAGATCATGAATTTAAACAAATAATAGATCAATCTCAAGAGGTTAAGTTAATTACACATACCTTGGGCCAATCCCTTGAGTTCTACTTTAATTCCATCAATTTACCTTCTTTCTTCTTCACTCTCAAGTTTTCTCTTCTTCTCTTGCTTCTCTCTAGCTCTCTCTCCAGATTTTTTCTTTCCTTAGATATTTTTGGCTCCAAGGTTGAGTTCACCAACCCATATGACATATATATATATATATATATAAAAGCTTTCCACAAACAGGAGGGGCCAAACACGCCCTTACGAATCGTACAAAATCACATTTCAATTAAACCTCCCAAATGACTCTAAAAATCATGCTGATCATAAATATGTCCTCTGTTCTGGTTTCTGAAGCCTCTGAGGCCTTCAATTTGCAATACAAAGTTAACCACCCAAACACGCATTAACGAATCAGACAAATTAAATTTCCAATTAATTTTCCCAAATAGTTCTAAAAATTCCCATTAACACACCCAAATACTCAATTTTGATTTCTGAACCCGTAAAGGTCGGTAATTTCAATTTTAAAGCCATGACTCAACAGATAATTCCTTAATTTGAACAGATATCATTAAATTCAAATGCATTAACCAACAAGGACATAAAAGTAATTTCAGATACGGATTTTAGGGTCATTACAGAGCGGATAAGGGACAAGAGTCCTGGAACAAGAGAGGATCTCAGTCTGGATAAAGATAAATCTCTTAAGGAGTTTATCCCTATCTAGCTCAGAGTCCAGAATGATCATTGAGCCTGAGTCCATTGAAGTTAGGCTTCTACAGGGATCAGGTTAGTACTGGCTATAAAAGCAGAGCACCCTCGTGGGTCTCAGGTATGTGGAAGATACTAAGAGCAATAAGTTTTTTCTTGTGAGTTTAAGCACAATTTGCTATCTTTGAGAGATACTGACTTGATCGTCGGAGTACCCCCGGGTGGACGAACCACCGTCAGATTTTTATCTTTCTGTAACAGGTTGTTCGGGCTTAATCTATTCTGCCAGTGCTCTTCAGCTGAGTTCCTCGTTTGGTTGTGTGGTCAAAAATCAACACCTATAATTTGGCGCCGTCTGTGGGAAAGTAAGGAGAAGAGATGGCCAACGACAGGCAGAAAGAGAAGATGTAGGACGATATCCCTAGTGGGAGTGGTAAACAAGTCGATCCTAACATAGAGGAGGAAAACCGTGATGAAGGACTATGGGATCAGAATCCCGGGGAGAAAGACGTCGGCCAGGAAGCAGATGCACCAAAGAAGGCAGGCCGAGATGAGTATTACAACGAAAGCGACCTCCAGGTATGAAAAGATAGATGCCTGAGGAGGGCCGGCGAGATGAAGGAAATTACAAACAAGTTGGCAGACCTACAATCGTGTAACAACCTCGACTTATGATTAATGTTGATCCATGATTTAATGTGCCTAATAAGTTATTAAGATCAAATTCTGAATTAATTGCATGTGTGTTGCATTAATTGTACTTTTATCTATCTCTCGTAGAAAAATATGTTTCCGTTTCCATTTTGGTTTGCAAATTGAAGGCCTTATCAGCATCCGATCACGAAATTGGCTTGGTATATGTGTTATTTGGAATTTTTAGAACATTATGGTAGGTTCAATTGAAATTCGATTCGGAACGATTAAATTAGATAAATAATGTCAATTAATTAGCTATTAATGAAGTCTTCCTAGTGGAGCCTATATAAGGGCACTTTGATTTCCTTAATACATTTTGCACTCTCATTCTATACTCCTCATAGCTCAAAACATGAGAGAGGGAGAGAAAAGAGAAGACTTGAGCTCAACTAGGTTGATTGCTAGAGAATTGGGAGGAATTGACTTGAACTTAGCTAGAATTTGAGTCATTGGGAAGAATCACTCAAGAACTCAAAGAATTGAGGCTTGTAAGTAAGGAATTCAACCCTTGAATTATGTAATTAACTCATTTAAGTTGTGAGTTCAGAGGAAATGAAAGATTAGTGCGTGAAATGAACTAAGGAAGTGGGAAAGAAGAAGAGTAGAGCTTGCATATGCATTTTATGGTAATTTTTAAAGTTGATTTCAAGGAAATTCTCCATGCATGTCATGTTCTCAACTTAATTATGAAACTTCATCATGTTTTCCATCAATTTGCCTTAATTAATCATGTTTTGGAAGCTTTGAAGTCAAGAAAGTGTTTACATGTAAGTCCATGTGTTGTTTTATAAGTTTCAAGTTTGATTTTACCCAATTGACTTACTCTTGGGCCTTGATTTTGTGAAATGATCTTTACTTCTTGATGTTTTCAAAGTTTAAACTTGTTTTCTCAAGTTTTGGGGGCCAAGAGTTGTGTTTTGATGAGTTAGATTCAAGTTTTGAGCTTGGGAGCGCAATCTGAAAATTCTAGATTTTGCATTTCCGCTCGAGCGAGGGAATCTACGCTCAAGCGACCACTCTAAGTGCGAGCATTTCCGCTCGAGTGACCAGAAGTACGCTCGAGCGTGAAATGCATTCTCCCAGAAGTTCTTTTGTTTTGTAGACCGCTTGAGCTACAAAAGTTGCGCTCGAGCAAGGGCATGGCTTTCACGCTCGAGCGAGCGTTGAGCGAGCATCAAGCGAAAAAATCAAGCAGCCAGCACTTTTGCAAGGGTTTATAGACCACTCGAGTTACAGATCTTGCACTCAAGTGACCACTCTCATTTTGCATGTCCGCTTGAGCGTAGGAAGTTGCGCTCGAGCGAGGACCCTGTTTTCAGCAAATTTTATTTAGTGTTTTCAAGTGCATCTTTGGCATCCTTATTGCATCCTAGGCATTCCTAGGCTTAGATCAAGACACCATAATGAGAATAAGAGGTAGAAAAACACAAGGGCAAATGAATTGAGTTACGTATAATTCGAGTGTGCATTATAGTGTATGTATCTGTTATGATTGGTGTAGGTCACGCCCCGTGAGTGGTTGATCCATTGGTTTGCTGCCAAGCTATCTGTACAACTATCTGTGAGTAATAACTTAGTAAAGCTATGTTTGATATGAAATACTTTCTGAATTTTATGATATGACGTGAACCGCTTTCGAATAATACAAAAGGCTATTATGTGATTACTTAATAAGCTTGACCAAAGAGATATGTTTAATGCTAATGGATACACCACTCAAGATATGAATATGACTATGATTCTGTTTTTGAAGCGAGTATGATTATGTTTCTGTTCATTAAGTTATTTGAGGTTATATCTGTGCTGGACATCATTCATTTAAACCCCTTTACTCCGTTATTTATTCACTGGGTTTCCGCTCACTATTTATATTGTGTATGTAGGCGACTAGACTCAAAGTTGATGGCCTAAAATTCCGCTTTGTCAGCCACCCTTTGTGCCTCTTGAGGAGGTTCCAGATTAAATCAAGTTTAGTGGCTATTTTTGTGAATGTAATAGGCATTGTCTCTTTTGACTTACGGACAAGATTTTTGTTAATATGTACATGTAGTGACGTGTTAATACTGTATCTTTTGATGTCACTCGTAAGTTTATAAAAGTTTAAGATTATCTATCCCATGTTTGTCTTCACAGCTCAATGGACTATGTGTACTTTATATATTTGCTTCTGCAATCCCTAATTATATGTTATTTTGTATAGAGGCCTTTGGTAATCCAAGTATTATTGGCCGGTTACGACGCTAAAATTATAGGGGTGGGTTTGGGTTGTGACAAATCGGTTGTCAACTTCATGATGTAGAACAACGTTATGCAACCACTGTTTTCATTGAAGGACACACTGATTCCAGCAGCCAAGAACGACACCCAGAAAGGGGGGGGGGGCAAAAAGCAATTCCAGCAGTCCCTCAGCATGACAAGGTGAAGGAACGCTCACATCGGCCTTCACGAGATGTCGGGCGAGCAGAGTCAATGAGAGGAGAGTCTTAGAGGATGCCTCGTACCAAAGGAACTTATGTCAAGGAACATCGGCATGTTCAGGGAAAGGAACTTTGTTTTGACATGGTAAATAAAGAGAAGTCCAAGAGGACACATAACGACACCAGAAGTAGTGCACCAAAAAGGCTGAAATTCGTTGACAGCTGCGCTCCTGGTTAGACTAAGGAGGATTTGAGGGACTACCTCCAGAGAAAGAGGTAGAATGCTGAGGTCACATCTCTCGTCAAATTGAGAACGCCATTCTCAGTGGAGTTGGATCAGTTTGAGGCCCCAAAAAGGTTTCATATGCCGAGGTTCCAAATTTATGATGGTAAGTCCAATCTGAACTTTCACATCGGCTTATCTCTGAATTCAATGGCCTTGTAAACTGGGAATGAACCATTGCTGTGCAAGGTGTTCCCCTCATCTTTTGGGGAAAATGCATCGGATTGGTTTCATAAGTTGCCAAAAGGAGCTGTGAAGAGTTGGGAAGGCCTGGCCGAGATGTTCGTAACTAGGTTTGTCACAAACAAGTTGCGACCATTAAGGGTAGACTTCCTGATGGCTTTGAAAATCGGCGAAGGTGAGGGCCTTAGGGCTTATGCCAAAAGGTTTTATGAGGTGTTCTGTAACGCCCTAAATTTTATTACTCGGATAACCTTACCAATATTCATTAATTAAGTCCATTTACAAATAACATTTCATCCTTGGATGAAATGATGAATAATTAAATATACATATTCCCTCTCATTATACAACAATGACATTTACATACAAATAAAAGAAATTCCTTGAGACTTACAATAAAAGAGAGGACACTACTCTTTACAAAAAAAATAGCACTCAACTAAACAACAAATGAAGTAGTACAATCTATCACTACATTATACTTATGAAATGGTAAAACCCATTGTTTGATCTTCAAATCCGAAAAGCATTCCCTGTACACATGTACAGGCAATGGGTGAGCAACTACTAGCTCACCAAGCAATCTCATATTAAAACATTAGAAGATATGTAGTTACCAAAATACTCATAAATATACGAGAAATCATATCATGTCAAAACCATATGATTTTATTACATAATCTCTTAAATCCAATTTATTTAATTAACCACAACAAGTTAACTTAAATAAATAAACATATTTTAATAGCAACAGGACATCATTTTCAATTCATTCAATTATCTCATTATCAATTGAATCAAATAATTAAACAATTCATCAAATCCGTTTTATACGGTCTTATGAGATGAATGCATATGCCATGTCATGCTCAAAATATTTTTCTCATCTTTTGAAATTCTTATGCACAATGCCATTTTGAAAAACACATTAATCCAACAATTTAAATAAAATTCCAAGATGGTAAATACGACTCAGGTAATCCCTAGGCTGGTGTCTGCAAGTAGACTATATAAGTACTACCAATTTGTTATTTTTACCAGTATTAACTGGAAGGTTCGATACCTGTAATCTGTCATTTTTACCAGTATTAACTGAAAGGCTTGACACCTCTAATCTGTCATTTTTACCAGTATTAACTGGAAGGCTCGACACCTATCATCTACACCACTTTTCAAGACTTACTACCGTATTTACTCCAAAATCATTTCATGAAAACTTGTTTCCCAACATTCATTTCTCAATGCAAAGTTTTCAAATCAAATTTCAAAGCTCATGATTATCAAATGAATTGATATGCCAATGCAATGATTAATAATACAATGTAATATTTCTTCCACTTTCAATATTTCCACACAATATTCCCATTGTAATCAAAATTCTCATTTCTCATTTCAATATAATTTCTCAAGATGAATATAAATACTTTTATTTCAATTCATCCATGGGACAACAAAATTCCTACACTTAGAGTAATCTCAACCATTTAGTCACTTCAAGACTATATAAACATTTTTGAACAACAATTTCCAAAACTTCAACAATTCTCATATTCCATGAAAACCATCATTTATATGTAAACAAATAAATAATTTTTCAAATATCATTTATTTTGGCACACAAAATAAATATAACAACATCTTCAAAGATTGTCAACATCTTTCTTAAAAATCCTAATTTTTAGATTTTCTCACCAAAACCACTTATCTTCATTTATTGAAAGAAAGTCACCAAAAACATCTCTCTTCAATCCTCATAGTTCAAAACCCTCAATTTCTATTTTCAAAGGAACAAGAAAGTAGACCCACTTTCAAAAAAATCTCTCATCTTCTTGAATCAACAATCAATTTTCAAATTAATAATACTAAACCTAATTTCATATGCCTTATCCCTCAAACATAACTATATTTCAACCTAACCATTTTTCATGCCAAGCTATTTAAAAAGGTAATACTTTTACCAAATTCTCTACCAATAACAATTTCACAACTTTTTCTAAAATTATTTAACCAACATGATACTTACATAAAAAATTATGAAATATGCCCAATAATAACATTTTCAAGATTATGAGTTCGACAATCCACATTTTACATTTTTGTTTTCATAAAAATGAACACAACTTAATCATCAACATATCATCCTTTATAAAATATCATGAATATAACACTTTTAGAGTTTTTAATCCTAAAATAACTATATAATTCCTACTTAAGCGTTTACTCCATAGTCCTCAACATTAATTTACTTTTCTCAAAAATAAATTCCAAATCAAGATAAAAAAAAATTCAACTTTATATTTCTCAAAATAAATCATCTAATCATAATATGATGTAAATATAATCATACAACTATTAAATTTTATTTTCGGATTTCTTTGAAAAATTATCAACGCAAAATGATTTTTCCAAATCAATATCAAAATGTCAACATTATTAACATTTCAACATAATTTTTTTTCCAAAAATTACAACAAAAAATCTGAATATATATATTTATATATGCAATACCTCTTATAATGATATATTTTTTCAAAATAACCCTAACATAGCTTTAATGTAAAAATATAAAGAAATCCACAAAGAGGTTGAGGTGTATGTGGACGACATGATTGTCAAGTCCAAGGAACGAGAGGGCCACTACACCGCCTTGAAGAAATTTTTTCAACGGATCAGAGAGTATCGGTTGCTACTGAATTCTCAGAAATGTACTTTTGGTGTCATAACAGGGAAAATGCTGAGGTTCTTAATTACACGAAGGGGCATTGAGGTTGATCCTTCCAAGATTAAGGCTATCTTAGAAATGCCACCACCAAGGACTGAAAAGGAGGTGCGTGGCTTTCTGGGTAAAGTGCAATTCATAAGATGGTTTATTACAAAATTAACCTTGACTTGTGAACCACTATTTGGTCTCCTGAAAAAGGAAAGAAATTCCAATGGGATGATCGATGCCAGGTTGCTTTCGAGCAGATCAAGCAGTATCTACAGAACCCACCCGTATTGTCACCACCAGAGCTGGGGAAGCCGTTGATTTTGTATCTGTCAGTAACCGACACAACAATGGGCTGCATGCTTGTGCAAGAATCTGAGGATAAAGTGGAGAAGGCCATTTATTACCTGAGCAAGAAGATGCTGGAATATGAGATCCGTTATGCTCCGCTAGAGAAGGCTTTTTCGGCCTTGGTATGGGACCAAGAAGTTGAGGCACTACCTGTTAGCTTACTCTGTAATTCTGGTTTCGAGATTAGATCCCATCAAATATCTCTTCGAGAAACCAGCACTTATGGGTAGGCTAGCCGTTGGTTGCTTCTTCTCTTTGAATTCGATTTGAAGTATATGACTTGTAAGTCTATGAAGGGGAGAGCGGTAACGGAGTTCCTAGCTGATCACCTAGTGGAAGGAGACGAAGCAGTAGAGTATCTGTTCCCGGATGAGGCCATTTTGTAGGTCGAAGAAGAGATTTGGACTATGTACTTTGACAGAGCGTCTAACCAGTACGGGTATGAGATATGAGTGTTGTTGATAGCACCCGACAATTCCCACATACCTTTAGCTTTCAAACTTCGGTTCAAAGTATCAAACAACGAAGCAGAATATGAAGCATGTATCGCTGGCTTGGAAGCCGCCCTGAAAGTAGGGGCAAAACAGTTGGACGTCATTGGGGACTCGAACCTGGTTGTGTCTCAAGCGAAAGGAGACTGGAAGGTTAAGGAAGAAAGGATGAAAATCTATCACCAAACCTTAGACGTTCTGATTCCCAGGTTTGAGAAGCTAACCTTCACGCATCTGTTAAGAGAGAGCAACAGGTTCGCTGATGCCTTATCAACTCTATCTTCCATGATAGACATCCCTTTGGAAGTCCAGATGCGTCCAATCATTATTGAACAGAGGTATGTGCCGGCTTACGAGCTGATTGCCGCGATAGATAAAGTACAAGATCAAAAGCCTTGGTATCATGACATCAAGAACTTCTTGGAAAAAGGAGGCTTATCCACCAAGGGCAAATACCAAAGATAAGAGGGTAATACGGCGAATGGCTGCTCAGTTTATCATCTGCAGGGGTAAATTGTACAAACGGGGCCATCTGGGAATGCATAAGCTGTGTGTTGATGCTGAAGAATCGAAGTGCCTAATGGAGGCCATCCACGGAGGAGAGTGTGGATCGCACATGAGCGGAGTGATGGTAGCTCAAAAAATTCTCAAACAGGGTTATTACTGGTCAACCATGGAGGAGGATTGTATCAGTTTTGTTCGGCGATGCCACAAATGCCATATCTAAGCAAATCGCATGAATATCCCGCCGTCAAAGCTATACAACATGACTTCACCGTGGCCGTTTTCAATTTGGGGAATTGGTGTTATTGGGGCAGTCACTCCGAAGGGGTCAAATGGGCATGAGTACATCTTGGTGGCGATAGACTACTTTACAAAGTGGGTCAAGGCCCAATCCTATGCAGTGCTGAAAGCGTCACACGTAGCCAAGTTCATCAGGAATAATATCATCTGTCGTTATGGGGTCCCGAATGAGGTCATTTCGGATAATGGTTCCCACTTCAAGAAGGAAGTGATCGACTTGCTGGAGAAATACAACGTGGCTTTTCATAAGTCATCCACATATCGGCCGCAAACCAACGGAGTTGTTGAGGCCGCCAACAAGAATATCAAGTACATTCTACAGAAGATGGTGGAAACCTACAGGGACTATCCAGATAAGCTACCATTTGCTCTTTAGGGCTACAGAACATTAATTCAAACTTCTACTGGGGCAACTCCGTATTCTCTGGTTTATGGGATGGAGGCTGTTCTGCCGATTGAAGTTGAGGTTCTGTCGCAGCGGGTTATGGCTGAGTGCCAGATAGCATAAGCAGATTGGTAGCAGAGCAGGTTCGAGGAACTTATGTTGTTTGATGAGAGGAGGCTGAAAGCACTATACCACATCCAAGGTTATCAACGCAAAATCGCCAGGGCTTTTAACAAGAAAGTTAAGTCTAGGAATCTGAAAGAAAGGGATTTGGTGCTCAAAGATAACCGAACTCCCATCCATGACACTAGGGGCAAGTTCAGACCTAATTGGACTGGCCTTTATATCATTAAATCAATCTGGTCTGGTGAAGCTGTCGTTCTTATGGATTTAGATGGCCTCGAATTTTTCCAACCAGTCAACATGGACAAGTTGAAGAAATACTACCCTTGAGAGGCTCGCTAGGCCGAAAACTCGAAAGGGCGACCTAGGCAAAAGTTAGAGCACAAAAAATTCGAAATAAGAAAAACTGAGCTCGCAAGGTTGAAAACCCAGAAAGGGCGGCATTGGCAAAAGTTAGAGCGTAAAAGGAGAGTGTTAATACCCGAGTGAACCTAAACCGAACTACGTAAGGCTTGATTCTCATCTTCGGGATACGTAGGCAACTTCATTCTGAAGTCCAGCCATAAACACTTCCAAATCAACTGTGTCCATGTGATTGTTATGGTCATTTCTGTCTTTTCTGTATTCAAGAGTTCAGTTGTGATCTTTGCTATGAAAGCTGGTTATAGTACAGTGCGGTGTTATTCAAACAAGGGGCAACTTTCCAGTTATTGGATTCGGGGTTGTACATCTCAAGGATAGATTCCAGGTGTGTCCGGTTGTGATCCATATCGAAAATGGTTTTGAAAAGTTTTAATAAAAGCTGATTTTGTTCAAATTAATCTTTTTACAACTTGGACCATTTTTGGACCGAAAGGAAAATTTTCAGCACCCACAACCTTCAATTTCATTGATTTCAATATAGAGTTCTCTGACTCTTGATACAAATTGAAGTTGCTTTTATTACATTCAAAAGGAAAACTTGAAAGTACAGATTAAAGCAATAAACTTGGGGCATAGTTGAGTCAGGTGTTCCTGCGTCCCCTCCCAGAGCTTGTGGAAGCTTCAGATGCCAAAGTAGGCTCGGTTTGGGCCTCATCTTCAAGCCAAGCTATGCATTCGCTAAAAAGGGCGCAACTGAAATTGAGAGTGGGGGCTAGAAGTTTTCTTGTTCTCCAAGCAGTGGAATAGCGAGCTAGCTGTGTGCCTCGGATCGGAAATAAAGCTCGGTACTCTATCCCCTCTTTTGGGCAAGTCTGGTCATGTCCGAACTGACATCGGAACCGAAATGGGAAATAGAAAACACAGTGCATCAAACCAACCAATTGAATGCCAGGTTGGCGAGACATGCTGTAGCTTATCTCACGCAGATCAAACCAGGGGCAACGCCAAGCAATGTCAACAGCAGATCTGTTACACATCCAGTGGCACCACTATCCCTTGTTTGGGAAATCAACTAGCCGTGGGCGAAAGAAATAGCCGCGTGCTGAATATACGGGACAAGAGTCCACTACCTTCAACCTATCCATCATCCATACCTGGGGAGAGATGAAAAATAAGAGAGATTAAAGAATAGAGAGGTGTACGTAGAGAGAAAAGTGAGAAAGGGCTTTGAGAGAAAAACAGAGCTTGAGGGCCGAGTGATGTGAGAAACACATGTGAGAAGGGTGGGAAACATTACCTGCAAGAGTAGTGGACTTCCTGTGAACTTGGGTGTCTCCCGGTGGTGGAAAGCATCCAAACCTATCAAAGTCTCGGCTAGTGTCAAGCCAATGCAGCTCTTGCCCTCTTTCAAGCCTTGGGCAACTTCGAAAGCGAATGCTAGACCCTTCGAAACCAGGGGCAAGAAGAAAATGAGCCAACATGCACAAGCAAAGGGCATGCTACCGAAAACTTTGCCAAAGATGGTCACCGTGATTGCCGGCATCAGAAATCGGTGAATGAGGTTGGAAATATCCAACTGTCCGCTGCGAACCAAAGATCAAGCATTGTGTAAAGTGAGCCCGCACATCCTTCCCAAAGCTTGGGTGTGGCCAAAACGGGACTGGGGCAAGATTTCCTCGTCACGTCGGGATTCCATCAAAGCTTGAAATTCTTCGATTATGGGGCATATCTCTTGTCCCCCAAAGCTAAAAACATGTGTAATCGGATTCCAACATCTAGCCGCGGCGTGGAGGAAGAGAAAACACAATGGAGTACAACTCAGCGGGAATAGTGCATTTACCCTAAAACCTCAAAAATTTAGACTTTCTGAGCCATCTAAAGTTGCAATCCAAGTCGAGAGTTTTTCAGCAAAGAATGGCTCCATTTGTGGCAAAAATAGAGCAGAATTGAGGAAACCACGAAGCTAGAGTCTTTGTAGAAGATAAGGTGTTGAGTGGAAGACAGGTGGTAGCAATCTGGAGGTTCCCTACACTGGTGGCCGACCGACCAGTGTTGTAGCCGACCGGCCAGTACTAGTGGCCGACAACCATTTTTGATGGTCGGCAGCATCTATTTATGGCCAGTGGCCTTCTATTTTGCCTTCTGGTCCTTCCATGTGTTGAAAATTCCAAGAACCTGTGTTTTGTTCCACTCTTGGTGCATTTCTTCCGCCTATCTTTAAGAATTTTGTCAAATTGCTTATTGAGTTGTTGTTTTGCTTATCGAGTTGTTGATTTGCTTATCGAGTTGTATTTGTTTTGATTGAGTTGTTGTTTTGTTCATTTAATTGTTTTACTCTGTTTGTTATGTGTTGGTTGGTTCATTACCTGATTAAGCGGTTGCCAATACAATTTCAATTTCCGTCAATCCTGTTTTCGTGTAAAACGGTGCGTTGTGATGAATGCTGAGAATGCAAAATGCAACACTTTTTAATGAAAAAGCTGTTTTCATTCCAATCATGGTTTCTTTTTACAAAGAGTACAAGTTTTTAAAGAAAATAAAACTGCCAAGGCTGTACAATGTGCTAATGCTACTAGCAAAAAAGGAAACAAAGCAAAAAGCATCTAAATCGGCGCCAGCCTCTCAGGATCGAGAGGCCCTCTTCGTCCTCTTCCTGGGCATGGACTTGGAGCTATCGCAATCGGCACCACTATCTGAATCTGATTCGGAGCCCTCCCCCACATCTCGGTTCCCCTCCTCGGAGCCCTCCTCAGCATCGTCACCGCCCTCAGAACCCAAGCCGGTGCCGTAGCCTTCATCCTCAGATGACTCTGACTACGGGCTTGCTAGCTCCTCATCCTCATCTATCTCATCATCATCAGGGATAGGCTCTGGTGGACCACTTTCGTTATGAGTACGTCTAGCTCTGCCTCAACCGTACGTCGGAGTCCCTTGTCTCTTTCTCCCTACTGTCGGGAGAGGCACTGAAGGTCCTGTTGTGGCTCCCGCTGGGGTGTCCGGTGGAACTGGCATCTGAAAAGGGACCTGAAAAGGACAGTTTGTCAAATGCATCAGTTATTGGTATGAAAAGATGAGTATAGTGTTGAGTGCAGTGTGGGAGCAATGTATCAATGCAGTGTTGTCAATGCAATGTATTCAGATCAGTATGGGGTAGATTACATTTGAAATGCTAATGTATCAGTAGAAAATTTCATGGTATGAAGTGCAAACTGAAGGAAACTTACCGGAATCCTGTAGAGACTGAGAAGGTTCAGGCTAGTCTGAACCATCCCCATTAGAGAACCCGCCAGCTCGAGAGCCTATCCGGTGTACTCTATGGAAGCCTGCAAATGTGTTGGGATAATCAGTGGTCTACAAAGCATAACTGAAATGAATTGAATGTGCAAAATGTAAAGTATGGTACATATCGGGGTCGGGCCTCAAACTCCGACAAGCTCGTGACCAGCTGGTGCGGGCTCAATGGGAATCTGATAAGTCTCCCCTTTGGATCCTCAGCAGGTCAGTGTGGTAGCCAGCTCTGGCCACTCTGCTCTCTGCCTCACCTGAGAACCTCTCCTATCATGAACCCGGGATACCCCGGATCCTCTCGCTCTCTTCCCTGCCGCTGGAGCTCTGGCTCTCTTACCTCCACGGGCCCTAGTCAGAGGCAGCATAAGGTATGTCTGGATGAAGGCAATGTAATCGCCCTCATACCTAAAGAAGTCGGCGTCCCAACTTCTGGTGAAATCGATCATCTCCTGCATGGTGTACCTCTCTGTGACCCTCATGTATGTGGGAGGCGGCATCAGAACTATCGGCTCAGGCAAGCCGAGGCTCTGTCATAGGAATTGATCCCCTAAGAACCATGCCCGGCAGACCGGGCCCACGAGCAAGATCCGAAACTGGGAAGCCTCTCGAGCGCCGGCAAACTGATCTCTGACCCCGTCAGGCATCATTGCCCACGGCTGCCAGGTGATCTGTAAATAGTGACTATACAAACTGTTAGCTGCCATTGTATATGCAATATGAAGTAGAGCTGAAATGACTGTAAGGTTGGAGTTACCTCTGCTGCGGTCACGGTGTCAAAAAATCGTTGAAAGAATGAGAATGACTCTCAGGGCCTCCATTGGCATCTCCCGTCATATCTGTGTGAGTACTGAACCATGGGTGGTATCTCCACCTCTAGCTCTAGGGCGAGCCTTGGAAAATAGGTGTACACCCATAGCTGTAGAAAGTGGAAGGATAACAGTGAGTATATATCAGATGAGTACAGATAATGCAAAGCAATACAGCATATAGTGTGTGCAGTGTACAGATAATGTAATACGGTGTATGCAACAGACAAAGGTGTCAGACAATTAATGTAAAGCAGCGAGCGGTGTGTGCGGTAACGATTAATGCGATGTGAGTAGTATGTAGGAAATGCGAAACAGAAATGTAAAGCAGAAGGGTAGGGTGTACCTCCCAGGCTCTCCAGTAGCCTCCTAGCAGATGTCCGCTCCGGCGGGAGATGGAGCTCATGTATCCGTATAATGTAGCCAAGCCCGTGCCGCCCCAGTCATAGAATCGGATGTGAGACATGTCTACTAGGGCGCTCATGAGGTAAAGCCCGACGGTGTTCACCCGATCGGCGAACAAAGTAGTGCCAAATAGAAACATGAGGAAACCTCGGGCGTAGTACTCAGTCTCCTCGCGGGTCGTCGGTGTCATCCCTCTGAAATGATCAACGAACCATGTATATCGCACCATCCCTGATCGAGAGATGGGTGGGCGAATCCCCAACAAGTAGATCTGAGCGGCCTCCCACTTGCCCATGTCGGTGTCGTAAGGAATCGGATAACCCCCTACTGCTATACCGGTGAGCATAGAGAAGTCAAAGGGAGTCATCATCATCTCCCCTGTTGTAGAGAAGTGGAGGGAATCAGTGGTATCCCACCACCTCTCTACTAAAGCTCGCAGTAGAGGCCGGCTCGCAATGAGATGTGAGAACCCCATGCAAAATGTGGCGAAGCTGGCCTTGTCGACGATGTGACGGACGGCATTAGGAAGCTCCATACACCACTCCCTCGCGGAGGTGGTCCCGTATCCTCGAAAGGCATGTGAATCCCCCTGTAAGCAGGACAAGCAGATGCAAGGCAGTGTAAGAAATACAGTGCATAAGTGTGTTTGGGATGAGCAGATGAAAGACAGTATGAGCTACACAAGGAATGCATCCTACATTGCGGAAAATAAAAAGAAAATGTATACCTCGAAGGCGCCGTAGGATAAATGTGACTCCGGCTCACGTAGCAGGAGGTCCTTTGGTGCACCTCGCACAAACCCCCTGAACTGGCAGATGCTATCGGGAGGCAACACGTGTACCTCGGGATGGTATGTCGTTGGGTCGAACGGTCGAATACTGAGCTGCAATGGCTCAAACTCTGGATCCATCTCCATCCCCGGAGGAGCTTCGTCGTCTGGGATGTTGTCCTCTATCTCGAGAAAGGATGAGAGAATGGTCAAAAATGTGGAAAATGGGTGGGATTGCCAAAAGTCAACAAAAAGTCAACTCCGAGGGAGGAAAAATGGAAGAAAAGGTCTGGGCTCAGGAGAGGGCACTGAAATCAAGGGTAACTCGGGAGAAACAAACCCCAAGTGATGGAAATCAAGAAGAGAGCACCAAAACCACTTTTTAATCGGTTGAAAACGAAGTGTTGTAAACTATGAGGGTTTATCGAATCGGACGTTTGTGGGACGTTGGAAAATGCGTTTGAAGCTTAGATCGGTAGCGGAAAATGGTCTAGAGCAAAAGGGGAAGTGTTTTTTGGCAAGGGAGAAGTGAAGAAATAGGGTTTGGAACCCTATATTTAAAGACCCGTGGTGAAATGCTGAAATTGCCCTGAATCTGTCATCGGTGGCCGACCAGCCACCAGTGTTGGCCAATCGGCCACATTTGTGGCTGATGGCATTATTTTGTGGCCGATGGGTGGCCGGTGGCTTTCCAGAGTGGCCGGCAGGCCTCTGGTGCTCTCCATGGATGTCTTTCTGTTGTTTTGTGCCTTGATCCCTCAAGAAAGTGCAAGGGAAGTACATTTTTTAAGCTCAAGTGGCCTCTATGGAAGCTCCGAACTGTGTTTTCAATGTGTGGTACGCAACATGAACGAGGTGTCTCCTTTTAAATTCTTGCAACTCCTCCGAGAGATAGGTTGGAGGTTGCGATCGAATCGTTTTACCGTGTACCATTGCACAAAGCGCATGCTTATTTTGTCATTGCATAGAACATGCCTTTCACTTGAGGTTTTGCATTGTTTCTTGTTCGCATAGAGCATGCATCTTATACTTTAACATGAGGCATGTTTTTACTTGGGCAGTAAACACGTGTTTTGAAGATGCTCATGTCTTGCATTGTATATGCTTTTCATCTTGCATGGAAAATGCTCGCATGGCATTACACTGAATATGCTCTTGCATTCGCATGAAAATGTTTGTGTCTATTGTATAGAGCATGGGTTTGCTAGTATGGCATGAAACATGCATCTTGATGTCGCATGGAGCATGCCACAATTTTCATTGCATAGAGTATGCACTTCTCACCTGCATGAAATATGCACTTGTTAATCTTGCATGGAGCATGCATTTGTCACTTTTGCATAGAATATGTACTTCCCACGCTTGCATAGAATATGCGCTTCTCACATTCGCATAGAATATGCTGTCATTCGCATGGAACATGCATTCCTATCTTGCTGTATCTGTTAAGTCTCTTTCTTATCCAGGCACGATATTGTATGTACGGTTCATTCAAGGCTGGTGCAACCAGACGATATTGTATGTACGGTTCATTTGAAGCTGGTGTAACCAGGCGATATTGTTTGTACGGTTCATTCAGAGGAATTCTGGGTAAGATTATTTTTGTCCTTTGAACTCATTCTTTGGTCAGAATCATTCAGGTACGCCCGGTGCTTACACCACTCCCTTGTTTTGGTTAGAAGCATTCGGGTACGCCCGGTGTTTACACCACTCCTTTGTTGGTTAAAACACTCGGGTAAGCCCAGTGTTTACACCACTCTTTGGCTTTGGTTAGAAACATCAGGTTATGCGCCCGATGTTTATACTACCCCGTTGGTTAGAAGCGTTTGGGACGTGTGTCCGACGCTTATACCACCTCGCTTTGGTTAGAAACACTTGGGTACGCCCGATGTTTGTACCACTCCTGTTGGTTAGAAGCGTTTGGGATATGTGTTCGACGCTTATACCACCCCGTTTGTCATGGCCCGAACCCGCCCCCAAGGGTTAAGGACATAACCGGCCAGTAATCATGAGATTACCTACGGCCTCAAACCAAACCAAATGTATTTTAACAGAGTTAATGGGGGCCAAACGGAAGCAATTTAAAACTTTGTCCAAAGAGCTGTGCTTACATGGCACAACATAACAAACCATACATATGTACATTACTAACTCACATTAAAATATGCACTACACGAAGCTCTGTACATACAGGATCATATAAGCCTAAGTCAGCCAAACAAAATTATATACAACATATGCAAAGTCTTTGCCAACATGACAGAATATAAATACATAACAAAAGGGCGAAGATGGGTCTCGTGCGTGAGACACAAGGGCTGACTCTTCTAAAACCTTAGTTGTTCCACATGGACTTCACTGGGGCTGGGTTTGGACTTCTCTTGGCTCACCTACAAGCACATGAATGAGTGTGAGCGAAAGCCCAGTGAATAATATCAATTAAAGAAGCTATACAGGCAATATGTAGAACAACATGCTTCAAACAGCCTTAGGCCCAATTCACATTTCTATTTAACGTATATACACAATTTAGGTCAAGTGACTGCGGTTCCAAACAAACTGGCCTTTGGCCCATTCAAACTTTCATTTGTGTCAAAACGGCCTTTGGCCCATTCAGATGACAAACTGGCCTTTGGCCCATTCATTCATGTCAAAACGGCCTCTGGCCCACTCATTCATGTCAAAACGGCCTCCGGCCCATCCATTTATGTCAAAACGGCCTTTGGCCCACTCATTCATGTCAAAACGGCCTTCGGTCCATCCATTCGGTATAGCAAACATTGTCCACCAATCAAATGAATGAACTTATAAACTTACATAGAAGTAAGCAATTGGACAACAACATATTTCAAATATTTCTGTTAAGATATTACTCATAGTGATCGGTTGGTTGATTTGCCCTGGAGCTTGACCCTACACATCACATAACACATATGGGCCACAAATAATTCAATCCGTTCTTTAATTCACATATTCCTCTTTAGGCTTCATTCTTATCTCTTTAACTCAATTACAATGCTTAATGCATGCCTAAGAGTACTTGGAAGTGAAAGAGAACAGAAAATGAAACACGAAAGGTCTTTTCAAAATTTCAGAAAACAGGGTCCTCGCTCGAGCGTGGACTTCCCCACTTGAGCGGACCCATGAGGTCTGCAAAAGTACTGGATGCATCAAAATTACGCTCGATCATGCACTCTGGCGCTCGAGGTGAAGGCCTCACTACATGGCTCGCCGCTCGAGCGTAAACTTCCATGCTCGAGTGGACACCATGTCTGCAAAAAGTTCTGGGAGCACGTATTTCACGCTCGAGCGACAGGTTCCCTGCTCGAGCGGACATCAAAATTCTGGAAAATCCAGAATTGTTCTTTGAGCTCAAATTCGACATTCCAATAATCATTTCATGCATATAATAGCTCAAACTTCAAATATACGTGTGCTAACATGATACAAACACCAAATTATATCATTATGAAGCTCAATTCCAAGAATCAAACACATGCATGTCCCAAATTGTCTCAAACTCAACACCAACACATCAAATTCAAACATGCAAAGCTCACACCTCCATGATCTACACTTGCATGTGAGTGATATTCATTATTCTCAACTTAATTGGTGAAGAGATGATCAAACACATGAATTTCAAACAAGATTCAACATGGATTATACACATTGTGTTCAAATATGGAAATTCATAGCAATTTCCTACATGCATGCATCTATTGACTTCAAATACAACAAAATCAACTCAATTTCTTCATAATCAATTTAATCCATGTTCTTGACCATTATTCAAACTTGAATTCACAAGATGATAACTTAAAATTCATGAATTCACTTACCTAGGAGCTTCAAACCCCCAAACTCTAGCCAATTCTTGAGTTTAATCCTCAAATTCCCAAACCTTGAGCCAAGATTACACAATTCTCTCCCTTTCTCTCTCTATAGCCGGCCCCTCTCTCTCTCTCAAGGTACAAAATCTGATTCTTGAGTTCAAGCATATGAATTAAGTGTATAGTGCCCTTCTTACATAAATTTCCGCTAGTCACAATTATTTAATACTAAATAATTTGAGCACTAATTCATTAAATTAATCCGATTAATTTGATCCGAATCAATTTCCAATTAAATTTCACCATAGGCTCTAAAAATTATGCCAATCACAATGGCGCAATCGATTTCGGTTTCTATGGCCGATAGGGCCTTCAATTTAATTTCCAAAGCAGACAATCAAACAGATATTCCTACGGTGAACAAATAGAAATTCAAAATCTCATATTTTCACATAATGGCACACAAAATCATATTAAACACATAATCATACTCATATTAAGAACCAATTAACATATTACAGAACAGGGATATCACAGTCTTCCCTCCTTTAGTAAGTTTGGTCCTCAAAACTTATTTTACCTTCGTCGGGAAACAAATGTGGATAGCGTAGTCGCATTTCCTCCTCTTTTTCCCATGTAGCATCCGTCCCATAATGTTCTTTCCATTCCACTTTCACCATTGGGATGGACTTGCTTCTCAATTGTTTCACTTGCCGATCAACAATTCGTTCCGGCCATTCGGCGTATTCCATATTTTCATCAATAGCTACTCGGTGATAATCAATCACATGAAATGGGTCTCGGAGGTAACCCCTCAACATTGACACATGAAACACGTTATGGATTTGTTCGAATCCTAGTGGCAAAGCAACTCTATAAGCAACTGGACCAAGCCTTTCCAGAATTTGAAACGGCCCAATGTAACGGGGCGACAACTTACCCTTCTTTCCAAACCTGACTTGACCTTTCATCGGAGATACACGGATGAACACATGGTCACCAACCTCATACTCAAGAGGTCTTCTCCGAACATCTGCATAATTCTTTTGTCGGTCCTGAGTTGTTTTGAGCCTTTGCCGAATAATCTTGATTTTCTCAGAAGTGTCTTGCACAATTTCAGGCCCAAGTAAAGCTCTATCCCTGACCTCTGTCCAACAATTTGGTGATCTACACCTTCAACCATACAAAGCCTCGTATGGTGCCATACCGATGCTGGAGTGGAAGCTATTATTATAAGCAAATTTCGCAAGTGGCAAATAGTCTTCCCAACTCCCCTGAAAATCCAAAGCACACATCCGAAGCATATCTTCCAAAGTCTGTATTGTTCGTTCTGATTGCCCATCTGTCTGTGGGTGGAATGTAGTACTGAACCTTAGTTCCGTCCCCATAGCTTCCTGCAAACTCTTCCACAATCTCGACACAAATTTCGGATAGCCAATCTATAAGCATTAAATGTAGTTTTGACAGGCAGAAAATGTGCAGATTTAGTCAGTCTATCAACTACAACCCAAATAGAATCCATACCTCGAGAAGTCCGAGGTAGGCCAACAACAAAATCCATAGTCACATGCTCCCACTTCCATTCAGGAATAGGGAGAGGTTGCGATCGCCCGATTTCGATGTTCACTTTAACTGCGACGAAGACATTTGGACATATATTCTGCAATCTCTTTCTTCATTTTAAGCCACCAATAGGTTTGTTTCAAATCCTGATACATTTTATTATTACCCGGATGCATAGCAAATACGGATCTGTGGGCTTCATCTAAAACCCTCTTCTTTAGTTCCGGAATATCTGGGACAGACATTCTGTTCCGAAATCTCAATACTTCATTCTCAATGCCAAACTCTGCTTTCGGACTTGTTTTAAATTCATCAATCACCTTCTTGAGGAATTCATCCTCTTTTTGTTTCTGTTTAATTTCCTCCATGATTGCTGGCTCGGCTGTATTAGCGGCTATCAATCCGCCCTGTTCACACATTACCACTTCAATTTCAGACTTCTCAAAATCTTGCAAGATCTCTTTCTGTTCAGTAAGCAAACAGGCCATACTCCCCGTTGACTTTCTACTCAAGGCATCAGCAACTGTATTAGCTTTCCCGGGGTGATACTGAATCTCAAGATCATAGTCTTTTATCAGTTCGAGCCATCTCCTCTGTCGCATATTCAACTCCTTATGCGTGAAGAAGTATTTCAGACTTTTGTGATCCGTGTAGACTTCACACTTTGCCCCATACAAATAATGCCGCCAGATTTTCAAAGCAAAGACAACTGCGGCCAATTCTAGGTCATGTGTTGGATAATTCTTCTCGTGTGGCCTCAACTGTCGGGAGGCGTAAGCAATAACCTTTTCGTTCTGCATTAACACACAACCCAAACCCTTATAAGACGCATCGCTGAAAATTACAAAATTCTCCGTACCTGAAGGTAGTGTCAAAATTGGTGCAGTGGTCAATCTTGTTTTTAGTTCATGAAAGACAGCTTCTCTTTCATCATTCCATTCAAATGATTGCCCTTTGCGTGTCAACTGGGTAAGAGGTACAGCTATCTTTGAAAAGTTTTTCACAAATCTTCTGTAATAACCAGCTAAGCCCATGAAACTGCGGACCTCTGTTACATTTGTCAGTGTAGGCCAATTCACAATTGCTTCTATTTTCTGTGGGTCCACTGAAATTCCTTCATTGTTGATCACATGCCCTAAGAAAACAACTTCATCGAACCAAAACTCACATTTCTTTAGTCTAGCAAATAATTTCCTTTCCCGAAGTATTTGTAGGACAGTTCTCAAATGACGTTCATGTTCAAGTCTATCTTTAGAATATATCAAAATGTCATCGATAAAAACCACAATAAATTCGTCAAGGTAGGTTTTAAAAATTCGGTTCATTAAGTCCATAAATGTTGCCGGAGCATTAGTCACTCCAAATGGCATAACAAGAAACTCAAAATGTCCATACCTCGTTCTGAATGCGGTTTTCTAGACATCCTCTGCCTTAACTTTCAACTGATGATACCCGGATCTCAAATCAATCTTAGAAAACACCTGTGATCCCTACAACTGGTCAAATAAGTCATCAATACGGGGTAGGGGATATTTGTTCTTTATTGTTACCTTGTTCAATTCCCTATAATCGATGCACAAACGCAAAGTTCCATCCTTTTTCTTCGCAAACAATACTGGTGCACCCTAAGGCGAGGTGCTAGGTTGAATAAACCCCTTGTCAAGCAGGTCTTGCAACTGTTCTTTCAATTCTTTCATTTCGGCAGTAGCCATTCTGTAGGGAGTCTTGGAAATAGGCTGGGTGCCTGGCATGGTTTCAATAGTGAACTCTATCTTCCTATCTACCAACTCCCCTGGTAATTCATTTGGAAACACATCTGGAAATTCTCTAACAATAGGGATATCATTCAATTCAACATTCATAGATTGTTTAGACAACACATAGCACAGATAACCCTGGCACCCTTTCTTGATCAGTTTACATGCTTTCATTGCAGATATCAAATAAGGTGGAGACACTACCCCATTACCCACAAACAAAATTTCTTTATGTTCTGGTGGTTTAAACACAACCCGTTTTGTCACACAATCAATGGTGGCGCAATATTTGGTCAACCAATCCATGTCCAAAATTACATCAAAATGTCCAAAATTCAAGGGTAACAAGTCTACATATAGGATAGCATCCTCAATACGCATATCACAAAACCGGTATATAGATTCACACAATATAGATTCCCCAGATCGAGCAAACACACATAGCAGATATGGTAGTAATTCTAAAGGTCTGTTCAGTCTAGATGCAAATGCACATGTTACAAATGAGTGTGTTGATCCAGAGTTAATTAACACAAAGGCATCCTGATTACATATAGAAATGGTACCTGAGACAACTACGTTGGCATTCCGTGTATCGCCCGGAACAAGCGCAAAAATTCTCCCCTGTCTCACAGTATCCCCGGTGGTAGCAGAACTCAAAGTATTTCCCGGCTTTGGGATCGATGCAGTGGAACTAGCAGCCATCTTTCCACCATTCTGATTACAATCTCGGGCCATATGCCCTTGCTTCTCACATTTGAAATAGGCTCCTGACACACGGTAACAAACTCCACGGTGCTTTCTGCTACAAATATTGCATATCGGAGCTGTGTCTCGGGAAGAATTTGAAGTATTTGAGGAGCCCGTATTTTGCTTTTTCAAAAATTTCTTCTTTGAGAAGAAGCCTTGCCTTTTGTTACTTTTCCAGTCAGTTGTTGACTTAGTCTGTCTAGCTATGTTAGCCTCTGATATGATGGCCCTGTCTAGCACCCCGATGTAGGTCTCTAGCTTCAAGACATTCACTCTTTCTAAAATGTCGCTTCGAAGCCCACCTTCAAAATGCCTCGCCTTCTTATAGTCCGTATCAATCACGTGTGGTGCAAACCTGGCCAATTCAGAAAATTTGGCCTCATGCTCAGCTACAGTCATACTGTCTTGCTTAAGTTCCATGAACTCTGCTACTTTCCTGTCCCGAACACACTGTGGGAAGTACTTGTCATAGAAAATTTCCAAAAATTTCACCTAATCAACATCCTTGTGATTTTCTCGCATTAACATCCACCATCTTCTTGACTCGTCTTCTAGCATAAAAGTGGCTAGAAGCACTTTCTGTGTCTCCGAGCAAGGGAACACTTCAAACAATTTCTCAATGCCGAGAACCCATGTTTCGGCTTTCAACGGGGCTAATCCACCGTGGAACTGTGGTGGTTTCATTTTCTTAAATTCTTTGGTGAGAGCTATTATCCGATCATCATTCTGATTATCTGGCACGGGTGGTGCCGGAGGTGGAGGTGGCGGATGTGGTTCTTTGCTAGCATTGCCACTCTGTTCTTTGTCTCAAAGTTTCTACCATTTCCTGTATCAGTCTTTCCATTCTATCCATTCTGGCAGTAGAGGACTCTTCTATTTCATCACTTCTTGTTCTCACCATCTGATTAAACTTGCATTATACTTTACACAAAAGATTCACAAGTATGCATATAACAAGGAGCATACATATTCAAATAATTTGTAATGCGAGCACTTCACAAACTTATAGCACATAATCGTTCAAATCAGAACATACAAGCGTATTCTAGATGCTTTCAAATTCATGCTTATCACATGAATGCATTCTAGATCTTTTCTAGACGCGTATTGCTCTTTTGGACAAGTGTGTGAGTTATTAACTCGTGCTCTGATACCACTCTGTTATGGCCCGAACCCGCCCCTAAGGGTTAAGGACATAACCAGCTAGTAATCATGAGATTACCTACGGCCTCAAACCAAACCAAACATATTTTAACAGAGTTAATGGGGGCCAAACGGAAGCAATTTAAAAATTTGTCCATAGAGCTGTGCTTACATGGTACAACATAACAAACCATACATATGTACATTAATAACTCACATCAAAATATGTACTACACGAAGCTCTGTACATACAGGATCATATAAGCCTAAGTCAGCCAAACAGAAATATATACAGCATATGCAAAGTCTTCGCTAACATGACAGAATATAAATACATAACAAAAGGGCGAAGACGGGTCTCGTGCGTGAGATACAAGGGCTGACTCTCCCAAAACCTTTGTTGTTCCACATGGACTTCACTGGGGTTGGGTTTGGACTTCTCTTGGCTCACCTACAAGCACATGAATGAGCGTGAGCGAAAGCCCAGTGAATAATATCAATTAAAGAAGCTATACAGGCGATATGTAGAACAACATGCTTCAAATGGCCTTAGGCCTAATTCACATTTCTATTTAACGTATATACACAATTTAGGTCAAGTGACTGCGGTTCCAAACAAACTGGCCTTTGGCCCATTCAAACTTTCATTTGTGTCAAAACGGCCTTTGGCCCATTCAAACTTTCATTTGTGTCAAAATGGCCTTTGGCCCATTCAGATGACAAACTGGCCTTTGGCTCATTCATTCATGTCAAAACGGCCTCTGGCCCACTCATTCATGTCAAAACGGCCTCCGGCCTATCCATTTATGTCAAAACGGCCTCTGGCCCACTCATTCATGTCAAAACGGCCTTCGGTCCATCCATTCGGTATAGCAAACATTGTCCACCAATCAAATCAATGAACTTATAAACTTACATAGAAGTAAGCAATTGGACAACAACATATTTCACATATTTCTGTTAAGATATTACTCACAGTGATCGGTTGGTTGATTTGCGCTGGAGCTTGACCCTACACATCACATAACACATATGGGTCACAAATAATTCAATCCGTTCTTTAATTCACATATTCCTCTTTAGGCTTCATTCTTATCTCTTTAACTCAATTACAATGCTCAATGCATGCCTAAGAGTACTTGGAAGTGAAAGAGAACAGAAAATGAAACACGAAAGGTCTTTTCAAAATTTCAGAAAATAGGGTCCCCGCTTGTGCGTGGACTTCCCCGCTCGAGCGGACCCATGAGGTCTGCAAAAGTACTGGATACATCAAAATTACGCGCGATCGTGCACTCTGGCGCTCGAGCGGAAGGCCTCACTACATGGCTCCCCGCTCGAGCGTAAACTTCCACGCTCGAGCAGACACCATGTCTGCAAAAAGTTTTGGGAGCACGCATTTCACGCTCGAGCGGCAGGTTCCCCGCTCGAGCGGACATCAAAATTCTGGAAAATCCAAAATTGTTCTTTGAGCTCAAATTCGACATTCCAATCATCATTTCATGCATATAATAGCTCAAACTTCAAATATACTTGTGTTAACATGATACAAACACCAAATTATATCATTATGAAGCTCAATTCCAAGAATCAAACACATGTATGTCCCAAATTGTCTCAAACTCAACACCAACACATCAAATTCAAACATGCAAAGCTCACACCTCCATGATCTATACTTGCATGTGAGTGATATTCATTATTCTCAACTTAATTGGTGAAGAGATGATCAAACACATGAATTTCAAACAAGATTCAACGTGGATTATACACATTGTGTTCAAATGTGGAAATTCATCGCAATTTCCTACATGCATGCATCTATTGACTTCAAATACAACAAAATCAACTTTGTTTCCTCATAATCAATTTAATCCATGTTCTTGACCATTATTCAAACTTGAATTCACAAGATGATAACTTAAAATTTATGAATTCACTTACCTAGGAGCTTCAAAACCCCAAACTCTAGCCAATTCTTGAGTTTAATCCTCAAATTCCCAAACCTTGAGCCAAGATTACACAATTCTCTCCCTTTCTCTCTCTATAGCCGGCCCCTCTCTCTCTCTCTCTCTCTCTCGGCACAAAATCTGATTCTTGAGTTCAAGCATAGGAATTAAGTGTATAGTGCCCTTCTGACATAAATTTCCACTAGTCACAATTATTTAATACTAAATAATTTGAGCACTAATTCATTAAATTAATCCGATTAATTTGATCCAAATCAATTTCCAATTAAATTTCACCGTAGGCTCTAAAAATTATGCCAATCACAATGGTGCAATCGATTTCGGTTTCTATGGCCGATAGGGCCTTCAATTTAATTTCCAAAGCAGACAATCAAACAGATATTCCTACGGTGAACAGATAGAAATTCAAAACCACATATTTTCACATAATGGCACACCAAATCATATTAAACACATACTCATACTCATATTAAGGACCAATTAACATATTACAGAACAGGGATATCACACCGTTGGTTAGAAGCATTTGGGATGTGTGTCCGACGCTTATACCACCTCGCTTTGGTTAGAAACACTCGGGTACGCTCGATGTTTATACCACTCTCGTTGGTTAGCAGCGTTTGGGACGTGTGTCTGACGCTTATACCACCCCGTGGGTTAGAAACATTGGGTTGCGTGCCCGATGTTTATACCTTCTATTTGGTTAGAAGCATTTGGACCGTGTGCCCGACGCTTATACCTTGCTTTGGTTAGAAACACTCGGGTATGCTTGATGTTTATACCACCTCCTTCGGTTAGAAGCGTTTGGACCGTGTGCCCGATGCTTATACCTCCCCTTTGGTTAGACGCGTTTGGACCGTGTGCCCGACGCTTATACCTCGCTTTGGTTAGAAACACTCGGGTACGCTCGATGTTTATACCACCTCCTTCGGTTTGAAGCGTTTGGACCGTGTGCCCAACGCTTATTCCTTCCCTTTGGTTAGAAGTGTTTGGACTGTGTGCCCGACGCTTATACCTCGCTTCGGTTAGAAACACTCGGGTACGCTCGATGTTTATAGCACCTCCTTCGGTTAGAAGCGTTTGGACTGTGTGCCCGATGCTTATACCTCCCATTTGGTTAGAAGCATTTGGACCGTGTGCCTGACGCTTATACCTCGCTTTGGTTAGAAACACTCGGGGTACGCTCGATGTTTATACCACCTCCTTCGGTTAGAAGTGTTTGGAACGTTTCCGACGCTTATACCACCTTTTTGGTTAGAAACATTGGGACGTGTGACCGATGTTTATACCATCCTTCCAGTTATAAGCGTTTGGACCTTGTTCCGATGCTTATACCTCTCTGTTTTGGTTAGAAGCATTGGAACGTGTTCCGATGTTTATACCACCCTCCAGTGTTTACATTGCTCTCTTTTCCCTCTTGCGCGTGACGTGTTAGGGCACTTTGGTTAAATGTATCTGGACGGCTTCCGATGCTTATACCGCTCTTTGCTTTGATTGCATAATGGTTGGATGTGTTTCACCTGTTATTACTGTTCTCTGTGGCTCGGAACCTTAGGGTGTGTCCTTAGGTTCATACCACTTTTTCCCTCGCGTGTGCTGCGTGTTGAAATCTTGTTTACCGCCTTGGGTGCGCCCGACGGTTGTTGCTCTTTGCCTTTTCTGTGTGAGGCGCAGTTAAGCTTGCTTAATTTTCTTACATCCTTTCTATATGAAATGTGGTTTGGTTCGTGTTAACTTGCTTATGTACGAGTTTGCTGTAGCGTTTCTCTGCATGGCATTTGCATCTAGATGTTTCGTTATAGTCTCATTGCATGATCAAAAGTTATGTTTTGCATCATGCATGTCATTTGCATCTTGCCCCAGAACTATGCTGGTTTGATTCCTTGCAAAGGGATATGTAGGCAGCCTGTGGGCACAACCATTCTTTGTTTTGATTACTTGTTTGTCTAAGTCTTCGACCTTCTCAAAAATGCGTCGTCTCTGAGCCTTGACATTCACTCCCGTCATTTCATGACTTCCGAGTTCTGTCACAGAAGGGCAACTGTAGACACCCCATTTTTGACCGTTCTCAAAACTTGGACGTCATCGTCTGAACACCCGATGATTGTGCTCGCTCATGTTCATTTTAAGTCCCTGAAGGTCTCGGCTGAGCGCCTTGCCTCGGAGCCTCTAATCTTGTTTGTTTTGTGCTTGGTTGTGGGCCAAGAGCTTGTTGCTTCACTTTTGGAAAAAAGGGTGGCCTGTCGGCCATCCCCTTAGCCTAGCGGCCATGACTTGTGCCTGCTGGCCACCATTGGTGGCCGATTGGCTATGTTGATGGCCGGTCGGCCACTAATGATGGCCGACAACTATTTTTCTCATTTTTTAGATATTTATTTGCCAGCTGTGCTATTTGTTAATCACTGATGCTCATCTCCATACATGTATATGGAGGGATGAAGGCAAGCCTTTGGCTTGTTTTTCTATATAATGGGAGGTCTCTCCTCCATTTGAGAGGTTACAAAAATTTGTGAGCAAATTTTCTCTCTCTAGAATCCTCTCTCTCTTCCTATTTTGTGCTTGAAAGTGAGAATTCTCTACACATTTGCACTAAGACCCTTAGCCAAACATCTTCATCTTGGAGTTAAGGTTCTTGGAGGCCTTGTTTGAGATTCTAAGGTTGGTTTGAGCTCAGAATTGCACTTGTTTAGTGCTGTGCTTCAAAGGTATAAGACTTTACCATGTAAGCTTTGTTTTAGTTGCTTGCTTTGCCATCTTTTTACACTATTTTTTGCCTGGTTTTCAACTACAAAAAACTCTGATTTTTAGGCCTTAACATGTTGGTTTGAGCCTATTTTGTGTTAGGGGGTTGTTTCTCCCTTTTATTCTTTAGCTTGTAAGCTTGCATCATCTTTTAGCATACTAAAGATCAAACGTTCTGGCCCTTTAAACCACTGAATTCCAAGAGAATTTCAGTGGCAAAAACTTGGTTTTGAGGTCCAAAATAGGAGGGGGTGGCCTCTCCTCCTTGTGTCGTGTTTGCAAGTATAGATAGCCTAACATTTGAGCATGTTTTTCTACCTTTTTATGACTTTGTCTCAGCATGTTTTGGGCTTTGTTTTGGCATGATTTAGCTCTTTTTTGATCTGTCTTGGTCATATGACTCATGTTTTATATAGCTGTAGTGCAAATGCCTTCACTAGCTTAGTGTTTTAAGGCCTCTAACATGTTTTGCATGAGATGGTTGCATGTTGTAGCATCATTTAACATGTGATTTCAGTGTATATAGCTCTGTCACACTTTCACTTACTTCACTCTTTCATTGCTTTTGAGAGTTGTGTTTTGAGCCTTGTTTGTGAGCTAACAAATGAGCATGTTTTTCTTACCTATTATGCTTTAATCTCTGTAACACCCTCAAAATAATACATAAAACCCCACATTCTCGACAAGCATTGATATAAGAGAAATGAACATCTTTCTATTCATCAGAGTATTCATTACAAAAGTATTCCATGTTGACAACAAAAGTAAATGCCCTATGGGCTTACAACTTTCCAAGCCAACACTTGGTTATAAAAAGAGAGTACTAACTCAAATACATATTAAGCCCTTGGCTTGAGTTTACATGTAATGCATCAAAAGATAACAAAATAATCAAAAAGAGTCTTCAACTCCCAGAACCTCCCAAGCTATGATCTTGGAGGTGGCATATCACTTTGGACCTGAAAATGATGTCCCATATAGGGTGAGCCACAGCCTAGTAGAGATATACTAAACCAACTATAAGCAATGACTAAAATAATAGCATGTGATAGATGGTCAGCACTTATAACAAATTTATATCACATTACAGTTCCATGACAATCATGTCCATGTTACATTTCACTTTCCTTTACTTATCAATTCATTTCATAAACATGGCTCAGAACCTGGCCAGATAATTTAAAAGAGGTTACATCTCAGATTTTATCAGTTTCATACTTTGCAATTCCTATGAGATCACAACTCATATTAAAACACTTCCAATACTTCACGTAATACACATATTTACTGTATTGACACTTCCATTTAGTACACATATTTGCTGTACAAACATTTCATAAAGATACACATATTTGCTGTATCTATGGAGTCCATCCCCTATCTTCTCCCAAACTGGTTTGATAGTCCATCCCCTATCTTCCTTCAAACCGTGGAGTACATCCCCTATCTCCTCCCACACAATACATATATTCCAAGTATATAAGCAATTATCATACACAAGGATCAGTCAATACACATATTTGCTGTATTATCCCAACTGTTATATTCAATGACATATTCATATGATTAGTTTCGGTTTTCCTTAGTCAACATGCAGTGTCTACAACAATCAAGACTATCCTCCACCGATAGCCCAAAGCAGATATTTCTAAACAGAACATAAATGCATAAACATATATTATATCAACATTTTCCATAGGTGAGTGATTAATTTATTCGACTACACCATTCAATCCCATACTTTTCCAGTTTCATTATTCTCAACTCAATTTCACATTTCCCAAATTAATTATACAAATTAATTATTCAATACAATTAGGGCATTTTCCCCCTTTTTCCAACAATAGCCCTAAGGCTCATTTTTCACCCATAATCCATAAACAACCTCCATTTCAAGTCTATAACACAAATATGACTCAAACATGGAAAACCCCTCTTTTAGAAATTACACAACAAACCCTAACTTTTCCAAAATTACCCAATAATTCCAACATATCAAAATGCCAAAATTTAAAGACAAAGCTCATAAGATGGAGTAGGGTATCCCTACCTCGAAATTAGAAGCCCAAAGGAGAAGATGACCAAAATCCAAAGTGCTCCAAATCAAAGATTTTTCAGAATAAAACGAAGCCCTCAACACTCTCTATCTTTCTTGCAAAGAGAGTAGGCTAGAAACTCAATGGAAGTGGATCAATCCCTAGAGAGAAGGTGTTTAGAGAGAGAGAGAGAGCTCGGATCTAGGGTTTACACAAAAGAAGAAATGAAAAAGTGAAGTGTAATCCCGCTGCTGTCTGCTGATATAACACAGGCTCGCTCGAGCGACCAGACACAAAGAACCCTCGCTCGAGCGAAGAAAGTCTCGCTCAAGCCAACAATACGAAGCTTCAGGTCTGCAACCCAAAAGCATGCTCGAGCGACAGAATGCTCGCTCGAGCGAAGAAACTCAAAACATATACCTCGCTCGCTCGAGCGAAGGAAAGCTCGTTCGAGCCAAGAAATGCAACCTTCAGGTCCAGAACCAGACGCAGATGCAAGCTCGAGCGAAGGACTTCTCGCTCGAGCGACTAGATACAAAACTCAACTCTCGCTCGAGCTAACAAACCCTGGCTCGAGTGAAGGATGAAAAACAAAGAGCTCGCTCGAGCGACAAAAGTCTCGCTCGAGTGAAGGACCAAATTTCTGGGCAACAACCATTTGTTCCCAATCACACCTAACCTATAACAAACCTGCCCAACACATCCTATAACTCAATTACAAAGTATTGAAGGACGGAAACAAGGTATAAACAACAGTCAACACCACAGAACCTAAGTCCGGAAATACTATACATAAAGGGGAAAATCCGAGATCGCTATAACCTCTCCCCTTAAAGAATTTCATCCCCAAAATTAAGTACGAGTTTTCAAAAACAAGTTTTTCTCAATTTTCAACAATATTACATTTCAATATTCAATAACTTGATCCATTACTGACCATTCCATCTCTATTCAAGAGGCATTTCACAATATAATTTTCAACTTGCATTATCAACATGCATTTCTTTCAAAACCAACAATTTCCAAAATACATGATTCACAATTCCATGTTCATGATATATTCCCATTTCTACAGCACATTCAACTTATACAACGTTGTAATAAACTTCCATTTCAAGGCAAGTTCTACAATGCTTCCATAAACCGAAACACATACAATGTTTTACAACTTAAGACACATTCAATGCTCTTAAAGTTTAACAACACAATAAAATATACAACATATACTCAAACATCCCCAAATAGATCCGGATATTTCTCTCAGACCTCCAACTCACGTTCCCAAGTGGCTTCCTCCACCTCGTGATGTTTCCACAAAACTTTTACCAAGGGAATGGTCTTGCCTCGCAAGACTTGATCCTGCCTATCCAATACCCGAACCGATCTCTCCTCATACGAGGCATCCTCATCAACCTCTAAGTCGGTCCAATCCAATACATGCGATGGATCCGGCTCGTACTTTTGAAGCATACTAACATGAAACACGTCATGCACCCCCGGACAACTACGGCGGCAAGGCTAAACGGTAGGCAACCTCGCCAATCCTCTCAAGGATCTCAAAAGGGCCATTAAATCGAGGGGACAACTTCTCTCTCTTACCAAATCTCATCAAACCCCGTTTGGGTGATATCTTTAGAAACACGTGGTCACCCACCTCAAATGCTAAAGGCCTTCTCGTACGGTCAGCATAACATTTCTGACGACTTGGGTTGCAACAAGCCTCCTATGGATAAGCTCAACTTTCTCCGTTGTTTCCCTCACCAACTCCGGGCCCAACAAAGGTGCATCACCCACCTCGGCCCAACAAACTGGAGACCTACAAGGTCGGCCATACAAGGCCTCAAACGGTGCCATACCGATACTCGACTGGAAACTGTTGTTGTAGGCAAAATCCACCAAGGGCAAGTGCCTCTCCCACGACCCACTAAAGTCAAGAACACAACCCCGAAGCATATCCTCAAGGATCTGAATAGTACGCTCGGACTACCCGTCAGTCTGAGGATGATAAGCCGTGCTAAAGGTCAACCTAGTACCCAAGGCACTCTGCAAACTCTGCCACAACCTAGCAGTAAAGCGTGGATCTCTATCTGAGACGATCGACACTGGGACCCCGTGCAACCTCACTATGTCCTGAACATACAAGTCGGCAAGATGATCTACTGAATCCCTCACGCGCATAGGGATGAAGTGCGCCGACATAGTCAACCGGTCTACAACCACCCAAATAGCATCACTACCCCGCTGAGTCCTCGGAAGACCTACAACGAAGTCCATAGTGACATGCTCCCACTTCCACTCGGCAATAGGCAAGGGTTGTAACAAACTCGCTGGCCTTCACTTACTAACAAGTAAGGCACTTAGACACAAACACCGCAACATCCTTCTTCATTCCCCGCCACCAAAACTGGCGACCCAAATCCCGATACATCTTAGTGCCTCCTGGATGCACCGCAAGGCGTGAATGGTGAAAGTCTCGAAGTACCTCCTCTCGGCAAGACTCCGGCACAAACAATCGGTCTCGGTATCTCACACTCTGGTTAGGATACACAGACAAACCCTTCTCAACCTTCCCACTGGAGATCTTCTCTCGGAGGGATTCTACCTCAAGGTCACCTCTCTGTGCCTCTAACACCCGAGTCACAAGTGTAGGCTGCGCAACAACAGAAAACAAGGCCGCAGCCTCAATGGATTTGCCCAAAAGCAAATCAAACTCGCCAAGTGCACCCAACATCTCCCACTCCCGGATGGCTATGCAAGCTACATCACTAATGGACTTTCTGCTAAGGGCATCGGCCACAACATTGGCCTTCCCTGGATGATAATACAACTCGAAATCGTAATCCTCAATAAACTCCATCCACCTCATTTGCCTCAAGTTCAAGTCTTTCTGTGTAAATAGATATTTCAGACTCTTATGATCCGAGAATACCTCGAACCTCTCACCATAAAGGTAGTGCCTCCAAATCTTCAAGGCAAAAATCACAGTTGCTAGCTCTAGGTCATGTGTAGGGTAATTTCTCTCGTGTATTTTCAACTGCCGCGAGCCATAGGCTATGACCTTCCCCTCATGCATCAGCACATAACCCAAACCCTCTCGTGAGGCATCACAGTAAACAGCATAACCCAAACCTCTCTCCGAAATAATCAACACTGGAGCGGTAGTAAGTCTAACTTTCAACTCTTGGAACGACTTTTCACAAGTCTCACTCCATACAAATTTGACCCCTTTCCGTGTCAATCTAGTCAACGGCGAAGCTAGCCGGGAGAAATCCTTCACAAACCGACGGTAATACCCAGCTAATCCCAGAAAACTGTGGATCTCAAAAACACTCTTAGGCTGTGCCCAATCTTGTACTGCCTCAATCTTGGATGTATCAACAAACACCCCTTCCCCGGAAACCACATGGCCTAAGAACTTAACTTTTCCTAGCCAGAACTCACACTTCCCAAATTTGGCATAAAGCCTATGGGCTCTAAGCAACTCCAGCACCACTCTCAAGTGTTCCTCGTGCTCCCCCTCAAAAGACGAATAAATCAAAATGTCGTCCACGAAGACGACTACAAAACGATCTAAGAATTCCCGGAATATCCGGTTCATCAAATCCATAAACACTGCCGGTGCATTGGTGAGCCCAAAAGGCATCACCAGAAACTCATAGTGGCCATACCGTGTACGGAATGCCGTCTTCGGAATATCCTCCTCCCTGACCCTCAACTGGTGGTAACCCGATCTCAAGTCTATCTTAGAGAAACAACAGGACCCTTTCAACTGGTCAAACAAATCATCAATACGAGGCATATGGTACTTGTTCTTGATCGTAACCCGATTCAATTTCCAGTAATCGATACAAAGTCTCAAGGCACCATCTTTCTTTTTAGCAAAGAGGGCCGGTGCTCCCCACGGAAAAACACTAGGGCAAATAAAGCCCTTATCTAGCAATTCCTGGAGCTGAATCTTCAACTCAATCAACTCGGTTGGGGCAAAACGATAAGGTGCCATAGAAATCGGCGCCGTGCCGGGCACTAGATCAATAGAGAACTCAATCTCTCGATGAGGTGGTAAACTAACAAGATCCTCGGGAAAAATATCCGAATACTCACAAACCACCCTCGACAATACAGTTTGGGTCTCATCACACTCACTACTCATAAAGCTAGCAAGAAGACCACTAGGCTCACTCTGCCCTCGCGGATCATACACCGGTGGCAAAACACTACCAACCCGATCCCCCAAGAAATGGAAACAATCCTCGCTCACGGTACATACTGTGACCCTCTGGCGGTAACAATCGATAACAACCCGGTATGATGATAGCCAGTCCATACCCAAGATAACATCAAAACCCGACATAGGCATAACCACAAAAGGAAATGGAAGCCGGCGGTCGGCGACCTCTATATCACAGCCTCGACACCCCTGTTTCAAAATCAATTCACCATCAACAGGTGATACAACACATATAGGAGATGCTAACTGTGCCAACTCCAGCCCCAAAACAGATGCAAATGTAGCAGATATAAAGGAATGGGATGCACCCGTATCAATCAACACATTGGCAACCGAGTTGCAAAACAAGAAGGTACCTCTCACAACAAATGGAGCAGGTACAAGATCTTGCGCGGTAATAGCATACACGCGCCCAGAAGGTCTCTGATCAACCTGCTCACCCCTAGGAGCAAAAGACTACTGCACAGACTGGGACGACGAAGCTCCCTGATTGGTCCTCGAGGCCTGAATAGACTGTGCTGGCTGAAAACTCTGCGTCTGCCTAGAACCAGACGCCCCCGATGTGGGACTCAGCTGCAGGCAGAACCTCTTCAGGTGCCCCGCCTGACCATTGATTACAAGACAATGGTTGACCTCTGCCCTGACTTTGGCTCTAAGGTCGAGCCGAAGATGAAGCAGCTCTTTTACCTCCTCCTCTCTGTGGGCAAGCTGGAGACTTGTGGCCCAGCTGACCACATTTGTAACAAGTCACGTCTCGATCGCCTCTTCAGAACACACTCGGCCTTTGGAAAGGTAGATCTAGCAAAACCACCCTGAGACTGCTGAGGGTTAGAACCCCTCTGTCTCCTGCCATCACCCTGGCCATCTTGACTCCTCTTGGAGCCCCTCAATCTCTCCTCCTTCTCATGCATCATAATCTCCATATGGGCTGTAGCATCCACAAGACGCCTATACTCTCGGGTCATAGACCCTCCAACCCTCATCTTGAGCCCGTGCCTCAATTTCTTCTCAAATTCCCGACAACGGCGTTCCTCAGATGCCACAAGCTCAGGTGCAAATCTGGATAAACTAGTAAACGCGGCCTCAAACTCGGCCACTGATGAACTCAACTGCTTTAGCTGGCAGAACTGATCTCTCAACTTCTCCCTGACAGCGGGAGACAGAAACTTCTCCTGGAAAGCATCTACAAAGGCCTCCCAAGTGCCACCAATACGGCCCCTCATGAACTTCCACCACTGACCCGCATCCCCCTTTAGCTGGAAAGATGCCAAGGTCACCTTCAATGCCCGTCTTTGATGCCAAGCATCTCAAACGTCTTTGTCATCTGCTCTAGCCATTCATCAGCCTTAAGTGGCTCTTTCGGATCCCCCAAAAACTCATCCGGATTTGACCGGAAGAACTTTCTCTTCAGAAAGGAAGGCCCTGCATCAACAACCTGGGCCTAGACTTGATTCTCAGCTCTGAGAATGTCCATGGATGCCCTGAAAGCTCCTGCCATCTCGCGGGCTAAGGCGTCCATGCCCTACTGACCTACTGGCTCGGCCACATTGGCCTGGCCAACACCCTCCTGCCGCGTCGGAATGTCATCCGGTATGGGCATCCCCTGCCTCCTAGGCCTACCTCGCCTACCACCACGTCCTCGTCCTGACATCCTAATAAAGGTAACGAAGAACATTAGCACATTCATAAATGTGCCGAAGCTATAACACTCGCGTCCTAATGCGATGGACAACAGTAATTCACTCCACGTAAGCAGATAATCACATAAGCACTTACGAATTTCATCTCTGGATAATGACAGTCCCGAGGCGTTGCTAGAGTTCCAGTTAGAAATAGCATTGATCAAGTGCATTTCCAACAAAACTCCCAGAAACCCAAGGATCCAGTCAACATCCTAGAAACTACATTCCATACCCAAATAGTCATATAAACATGTTATCAAATAAACACATAATGTCATACATAAGTCTCTAACAAGCGAGACGAACCCATTGTGGTACTAACCACTTCCCGCGAAGCAAAAGTATTCGAACCCGGTACGCACTGTTACCTAGTTGTAACACCCTCAAAATAATACATAAAACCCCACATTCTCGACAAGCATTGATATAAGAGAAATGAACATCTTTCTATTCATCATAGTATTTATTACAAAAGTATTACATGTTGACAACAAAAGTAAATGCCCTATGGGCTTACAACTTTCCAAGCCAACACTTGGTTTTAAAAAGAGAGTACTAACTCAAATACATATTAAGCCCTTGGCTTGAGTTTACATGTAATGCATCAAAAGATAACAAAATAATCAAAAAGAGTCTTTAACTCCCAGAACCTCCCAAGCTATGATCTTGGAGGTGGCATATCACTTGGACCTGAAAATGATGTCCCATATGGGGTGAGCCACAGCCCAGTAGAGATATACTAAACCAACTATAAGCAATGACTAAAATAATAGCACGTGATAGATGGTCAGCACTTATAGCAAATTTATATCACATTACAGTTCCATGACAATCATGTCCATGTTACATTTCACTTTCCTTTACTTATCAATTCATTTCATAAACATGGCTCAGAACTTGGCCAGATAATTTAAAAGAGGTTACATCTCAGATTTTATCAGTTTCATACTTTGCAATTCCTATGAGATCACAACTCATATTAAAACACTTCCAATACTTCACGTAATACACATATTTGCTGTATTAACACTTCCATTTAGTAGACATATTTACTGTATCTATGGAGTCCATCCCCTATCTTCTTCCAAACTGGTTTGAGAGTCCATCCCCTATCTTCCCTCAAACCGTGGAGTACATCCCCTATTTCCTCCCACACAATACACATATTCCAAGTATATAAGCAATTATCATAAACAAGGATCAGTCAATACACATATTTGATGTATTATCCCAACTGTCATATTCAATGACATATTCATATGATTAGTTTCGATTTTCCTTAGTCAACATGCAGTGTCTACAACAATCAAGACTATCCTCCACCGATAGCCCAAAGCAGATATTTCTAAACAGAACATAAATGCATAAACATATATTATATCAACATTTTCCATAGGTGAGTGATTAATTTATTCGACTACGCCATTCAATCCCATACTTTCCCAGTTTCATTATTCTCAACTCAATTTCACATTTCCCAAATTAATTATACAAATTAATTATTCAATACAATTAGGGCATTTTCCCCCTTTTTCCAACAATAGCCCTGAGGCTCATTTTTCACCCATAATCCATAAACAACCTCCATTTCAAGTCTATAACACAAATATGACTCAAACATGGAAAACCCCTCTTTTAGAAATTACACAACAAACCCTAACTTGTCCAAAATTACCCAATGATTCCAACATATCAAAATGCCAAAATTTAAAGACAAAGCTCATAAGATGGAGTAGGGTATCCCTATCTCGAAATTAGAAGCCCAAAGGAGAAGATGACCAAAATCCAAAGTGCTCCAAATCAAAGATTTTTCAGAATAAAACGAAGCCCTCAACACTCTCTATCTTTCTTGCAAAGAGAGTAGGCTAGAAACTCAAGGGAAGTGGATCAATCCCTAGAGAGAAGGTGTTTAGAGAGAGAGAGAGCTCGGATCTAGGGTTTACACAAAAGAAGAAATGAAAAGTGAAGTGTAATCTCGCTGCAGTCTGCTGATATAACACAGGCTCGCTCAAGCGAAGGATTGGTCGCTCGAGCGACCAGACACAAAGAACCCTCGCTCGAGCGAAGAAAGTCTCGCTCGAGCCAACAATCTGGCTTCAGTGCAGCAGAAGCACGCTCGAGCGACAGAATGCTCGCTCGAGCGAAGAAACTCAAAACATACACCTCGCTCGCTCGAGCGAAGGAAAGCTCGCTCGAGCCAAGAAATGCAACCTTCAGGTCCAGAATCAGATGCAGACGCAAGCTCGAGCGAAGGACTTCTCGATTGAGCGACCAGATACAAAATTCAACTCTCGCTCGAGCTAACGAACCCTGGCTCGAGCGAAGGATCAAAAACAAAGAGCTCGCTCGAGCGACAAAAGTCTCGCTCGAGCGAAGGACCAAATTTCTGGGCAGCAACCATTTGTTCCCAATCACACCCAACCTGTAACAAACCTGCCCAACACATCCTATAACTCAATTACAAAGTATTGAAGGACGGAAACAAGGTATAAACAACAGTCAACACCACGGAACCTAAGTCCGGAAATACTATACATAAAGGGGAAAACCCGAGATCACTATAATCTCAGCATGTTTTAGCTATTGATTTGGCATGTTTAAGCCCTGTCCAGAGCTGGTTTGGTCATTTGAGCTTGATATTGCATGCCTCTAGTGTAGTGCTCTTCACTAGTTTAATGCTTTTGGCTTTTGAACATATTGTGCATGTGTTGCTTGCATGATTTAGTGTCTTTTTGCATGCCATTTCAGCACTGAAAAGTCTGCAACCTCCCTCTATTCTTCACTTTTCAATTTGTTTTGAAAGTGGTCTTGAGCCCCTTGTTAGCTTGAGTATGAACTTGAGACTCTCATACCTAATGGTTTTAACCCTCTCTTGAGGGTTCCTCCTAACCAACAGCATGAGACATCTTTCATGCTCAAGACACTTGCGGTTTAGGCCATCTTTCCAATTAGAGGACTCTTACATTGGACTTAATCGGTTAAAGGATTAATCGGTAATCTAAAATGTGTAAACAAATTGAACAAGTAAAATATGAGCAAGATAAGCATGTTGTATTTGCATTGCATGTGTTCAATCGGACGTTATATTGAACACAAGGTAGATTGGTCCGTTTCATACTCAAAGTGATGAAATGAGCCAATCTCCTTTGTCTCCATCACCTTTGATCATGCATGATAGGGTGGTGGTCCTTCGAGTCTTATTTGTGCATTCATTGACTTTGTACAAGCTTGACTCTTTGGCCATCATGCATTGAAAATGCTTGATTGGTGGCTTGAGAGCCAAGAATTGCACTCTTTTGAGCTTGAGAAATGATAAGGAGGGTAATAGTACATATATTGTTTGAGAATACACTGCTTTGCCTCTGTTTGCTCTCTATTGCAGCAAAAGGGAGAATTCCAGGAAAAGGGTGGCCGGCCACCATGGTAACCGATAGCCTAAACAAGGGCCGATGGCCAAAGAGTAGTGGCCGATGACCCAGTAGTAGTGGCCGACAGCCACCTATGGTAGTCGACCGGCCATCAGTGGAAAAGTTGTTCAAAATGCTCCTGTGTTGGGGTAGAAGCAGTCTAGAAATTGGTGCAATGTTCAGTGATCAAAGCAAAGTGCAAACAGAGGCATCCAAAGGCAAGGTCGTGGATTTTCAGAAGGAAGCCAACCGAGCATGCATGTCTCCCTCGCCCTCGAGGCCACTTAATTGCTTTATTAGCTAGTTGTAGTTAATTAATACATGTGTTGTAATTAATTAGTTTAATCTGTTTTGTAATATTTTAATTAGCTTAGCATAGCTAGTTATTCAATTGTGTTGTAATTAATTAGCTAGAATAGTTAATTAGTTCGTTTTGTAATAGTTAGCTTAATTAGCGTAGCTAGTTAGCTTATTCATTCGGACCCTCCTTCGAGAGGGCGCAATATTGTAATAAGTGTGCGTGTGTGTGTGCATGTCTTCCAACCCCACGTTTTTCTACCTTTTATTTATCCGCTTTCGGTGGTTAGATTAGGGACACGTTTTGATTAGCATACCTTATGCTTGCATGTTGCATCATTTATTTGTCTTGCATGTACTGGGCTTGGCGCATCATTCAAACTGCATTGTATTTCAATACTTATTTGAATACGTGTTTCAAAGCATGTTATCAAATTGTTGCATTCATATGCCATCTTAGATAGTTGAGCCTATTAATTGCATTATTGTATATGTTGGATTAGGCATCTTGTATAGTTAGGATCATGCATATTTCTAACTAGTTTTTTTGTTTTGGCTCGAAGTACACTGTAAGTTTTATGCTTTAGCATACTTGCATGAGTGTGAGTGTTGCCATGATCGCATGCTTGCCATGGGGCTATTTGCTTAAGTGATTAACTGCATGAATGCCTGTGGATGAAGGCTTTGTTGCTTGAATTGGAACGATTCGACAAATGTGAGTTTTAAGCCCACTTTGCAAAGTGGCAAATCATCATGTTTTAAGCCCACTTGAGGGTGGCACTTTCAAACCATTTTCAAAAAACAAACATGAGTTGAATATGTTCCAATTCTTGCTATTTTAGCCTATACTTGCTTGTGTGCGTTACATAGTAAAGTTAGCTAAATAACCGGACAAGAACACATAGGTTTATAAAACAACATATCATACTTAGTAGAGGCCGATCTTTGATTAGGCGAGCGAGGGTGCTCATTTCAGGACCTTCCCCTCTCGTACCCAAGTTCCCGAGCCGAGACAACTTTGGTGATGATGGACACATGGCCTTTGGCACAAGTCAGGGTTTGCTAAATTTCCCCAAAACAAAACATTTAGGTGACGACGCTGTAATCTGGAAAAGCAGTCTGTAGACACCCCATTTTTGACTGTCCTCAAGACTTGGACGTCATCGTTTGAACACTCGATGATCATCTATGCTCGTGTTCGTTTTGAGTTCTCAGAGGTCTCAACTACGCGTCTTGCCTCAAGATCTCTCAACTTGTCTGTTTTGTGCTTGGTCATGGACCAAACACTTGTGTTTTTGCTTCGAAGGGAAGAGGGTGGCTTGTTTGCCATCCCCTTAACCCACCGGCCATGGCATGAGGTCATCGGCCCCTTTTTCTTGCCACCGGCCAGGAGTGTTGGCCGGTCGGCACTATATTTGGTCGGCCGGCACTTGTGTTGGTCGATCGGCCATTTTTGGTGGCCGAACCCTGTTCATCTGCTTTATGCAGATATTTTATGCCAGCTGGTGCAACTGGCATCCACAATTCACCCCCTCCATACACGTGTATGGAGGGATTTGCTCTTTGCTTGGCTTCTCTTGGACGCCTTAGAATTTGAACCTCTATAAAGAGGGAGCCCCTTCTCCCTCCTTCAAGGTTCAGAAAATTTGTTCTTGAGAGGATAGATATAGGATTGTATCTATACTTCCTTGTTTAGCCTTGTTTTGTGCTCAAAATAGTAATATTGTCTTACTATTGTACACAAACACACACTAGAACACCATCCTTGGTTGCTAAGGTGCTAGGAGGTTGATTTCAATGTTCTTGGGTTGGTTTGAACTCAGAAAACTTGCTGGAGCTTTATTCTTGAAGAGGTTTTACGAGGGTGAGTTCCTTGCTTTAGATACCCCTTTCTTGCTTAAGCTTTTAACCCTTCTTGCTTATGGTTTTGAGCTTAGTTTATAACTGATAGTTCTGATTTTTCTTGCTTTAGAACTTTGTTGAAGGCCATTTTGAGGTTTGGGGTTGTTTCCCCCCTCCAAGGCCTTGTTAGGCCTTGTTTTTAGCCATCCATTTTGGCCTTTGTTATTATCTTTGCATGGCCTCCCTACCACTGAAGTCTAGAGGATTTTCAGTGGTGGAGAGGTGGTTTTGGTGTCCCAAATAGGAGAGGGTCATGCCCTCTCCTTGTTGTCTTGAATGTTTGCATAAATGGCTTATGTTGGTGGCTTGTATGCCTAGCTTGTTTTAGCTTCATTTTAGTATATGTTAGGCTTTGTTTTGCCATGATATAGCACTGTTTTGACTTGGTTTAGACATACCATGCACGCTTTGTATACTTGTCTTGTAATCCCATGATTTGCCTTAACAGGCACCATGTTGTAACATGTCTTTTTAGCATGATTTTGGCTTAACTTCACGAATCTTCTAGCCTTGTTTTAACATGCTTGAGCTCTATTTTTCATTGTTTTGGTCATGCTTGCATTGTTTTGTATAGCTACCATACAATCTAGCTTGTTAGCTTTGGGTGCTTAAGTCACTAGCATGCTTTACTCGGACCATTTCAGTGATTTGGAATCATTTGTCATGTTATTTCAGTCCATATTTCATGCTTTTATGCTTGCATTTGTCATCCTTTCAATGTCTTGGAGAGTTGGTGTCTTATGCTCCATGATCGGGTCATTGTGCATGCCTTATGCTTAGGTCATTTAGATGCCATCTAAGTGTGTTTTTGGTCCTTTTCTAACATGCCATAACTTTGATTTTGGTTGTTTAAATCATACCATGTTTGGTTGCATTAGGTGTAGGGTAATACCTCTTTTGTGGCCTTGTATGCCTCATATTTTGCCCCTTTGTTCTAGCTTGTGTTGGCTAGTGTTGAGCTCACTTTTGGTCTTGTTTAGACCTGCCTTGGGACTGTTTTAGGTCCCCTTGGCCCTTTGGGGCTTGCTTCATATAGCCATGGTCTGAGCCCCCCCCTTCACTAGTTTCAAGCTTTAAGCTTTCTCGCATGCTTTGCTTGTGTATTTTGGTTGGTTTGGCATCATCCCTTGCATGATTTTAGGGCCTAACAAGTTTGCCTAGTATCCATGTTTATCCTCTTTTAAGTGTGCTTAAGAGTTGCTTTACTATGCTCAAGTGTTAGGCCAATATACATGCATGTTTGTATGTGTATTTCATGCCTTCATTCCATCATTTTTGGCCACTGATTTGGACCTATTTGAGAGCTGTCCATTTTGGTTAAAGACCATCCCCGCATGTTGTTGCATGCTTGCCTTGTATGTTGTCACATGCTTGTTGCATATTTGGTAAATCGCATATTGTAGCATGCTAGTTCAATTGTGCCTTGTTTTGTACTTGGTCCATGACATGTTGTTGCATGATTAGGTTATAATGCATTTGGCATGCATTCTCCTTTTTTTTTTTTTTAAATTGCTTAACATGCTGTTACATGTTTGCCTCGCATGTTGCTACATGCTTGAATGTTGTCACATGTCTTGCATGTTTGCATGCTTGTTTGCATGCTTGTCTTTGCATATTGTTATATGCTAATTGCCCTGTATAGCGTTGTTGCTTGCTCATGTTGCATTAGCTTGCTTGCATGTCTAGGCTGCATAGCATTAAGCATGCATCCCTTGCCCCTTGATAAACTATGATAGAGGTTGGGGATCCTTTATGTGATTTGTGTGCATTGCATTTGACATTAAAATGCACACTTGGCTCCTTTGGCCATCATACATTGAAATGCGTGATTGGTGGCCCGAGGGTCGAGAACCATACTCCTTTGAGTCCCAAACATGATAAGGAGGGTGGTGGTGCAAACATTGCCTTGAAAATGCATTGCCATGCTCTGTCTATCCTTTCTTTGCGCAAAGAAACAGATTCTCGAGGAAGAGATGGCGGTTGGCCATCTTGATCTTACGGCTATGCATTGTTGGCTGAGGTCCCCACAAATGGTCGATGACCAGTTCCTCTTGGCTGGTGGCCTTGAATTTCAGTCGGTGACATCCTACAGTGCTCAGAAGGTGAATCAGAAGCATCCTTGAGACTTGCACAGTTTTCAGAGGTGCAGGGCAGTGTAAACAGAGGCAACATGACATGGAGATGGATTTCCGAGCGAAGCCAAGCATGCATGCATTCGTCCCTCTTCCCGAGGCTGCTTTACTGCTTCATAGCTTAATTAATTTGTTTAATTAGTTTAGTGTTTTGTAATAATTAATTAGCTTGTTAGTTAGTTAATTTATATTATTCTTTCGGTCCCTCCGTCGAGAGGGCGCAATTGTGTAATAAGCGTGCGTGTGTGTGATGCATGTCTTCCAACCTCCACTTCTTTCTCCCTTTTACTTAACCGCTTACGATGGTTAGTTCTAGGGCACGTTTCAATTAGCATCCTTATGCTATGCATGTTTGCATCATTCATCTGTATTGCATGCACCGGGTTCGGTGCATCATACTAACTGCATCGTATTTCAAATCCAAGTTGAATACATGCATCGAATTGTCGCATCTCACATGCCATTTTAGATTAGCCGAGCCTATTCTAGTTGTACTTCGCATGCGATGCATTAGCTATTTCAACATGAACTAGGATCATGCACGATTTCTAACTAGTTTCTTGTTTTGGCTTGGAGTACACTGTGAGTGTTTATGTTTTAGCATCTTGCATGTATGTAAATGTTAACATGAAAGTATGCTTTCCATGAGGCTAAGTGCTTATGTGATATAACTGCCTGAATGCCTGTGGGTGAAGGTTGGATTACTTGAATTGGAGTGATTCATTGAAATCCGTGATTTAGCCTACTTGCGAGTAGCAAACTTCAAACCGCCTTCCAAACAAACGGATATGCAATGCTTTGTTCCAAATTAGGCGATCTAGTCTATACTTGTGTGTTGTGCGCATCACCTAGTAATTCTAGCTAATTAACCAGAATAAGAACGTATGTGTTTTCAAAAACTCGATATCATGCTTAGTATAGGCCGATCTTCGGATCAGGCAAGCAGGGGTGCTCATAGATGACCTTCCCCAATCGTACCCAAGTTCCCGAGCCGAGGCAACTTTGGTGATGACGGACACGTGGCCTTAGGCACGAGTCAGGGTTTCCTAAATTTCTCCAAAAATAAATATTTAGGTGGCGACTCTGTATCTGGCAAAGCAGTCCATGTTTGGCACTTCTTTCTTAAAAATCAATTTTCCAAAACGATTTGCCGGATTTGGACTCTTTGGTGATTTATCAATCTCACATCGCACATTGTGAGATTAGATTAAGAACCGTGACATTTGAGTCCGAACTGTGGTAGCATGAGGCCCTCGGGGCGCATCCACAGTCCAATTTTGGCATTATTTGATTTAAAATCTATTTTCCAAAATGAATTGCTGAATTGGACTCTTTAGTGTTTATCAGTCTCACATTGCACTTGTGAGATTAGATTTAGAACTATGACAGGAGTCCGAACTGTAGGACCAATTCGAAGCTCTTCGAAAGGGGGCGCGAAGAAAGTCGAGTCCACACACTCACTTTTGGATTTAATCGATTAAAGAATGAATCGGTAATGTAAAATGTGTAAATAAAAAATGACAAGTAAAAAGAGGCAAAATAAGGATCTTTCATGTTGCATTGCATGTGATTGAATTGGACGTTAATTCGAACATGAGGAAAATGGGACATTTTATAATCAAAGTGATGAAATGTGCCACTTTCCTTGGTCACTATCACCCTTGATCATGCATGATAGGGTGATGGTCTTTTTGAGTCTTGTTTTGCATTCATTGAACTTGTACCAACTTGGTTCTTTGGCCATCATGCATGGAAATTGCTTGGTTGATGGTTTGAGGGCCAAGATTTCCACTCCTTTGAACTTGTGTGATGATAAGGAGCGTAACAATACAAACACTCCTTGAGAATACATTGCTTTGCCTCTGTTTGCTCTCTGTTGTAGCAAAAGGAAGTTCAGGGCAGGGGTGGCCGACCGGCCACCAGAAATGGCCGATGGCCACCAGCAGTAGCCGGCGGCCACCATTGGGAGCCGACCAGCCATCAATGAAGAAAGTTGCTCAGTGTGATGGAAAAGGGGAGCAGAGGTGTTCTAGAAGTTGGTAGCTTCTTTGGTGTTCAAGTGTGCAAACAGAGTCTTACAGCAGTGAGGCAGTGGCATTTTCGGGTGAAAACCAACTGAGCACGCATATGTCTCTCGCCCCTTGAGGCCATTTAGTTGCTTTGCTTAGCTGATTAGGGGTAGCTAATTCATGTAAGTGTTGTAACTATTTAATTAGCTTAGATAGTTAATTATTTAATCACTTTAGTTAGCTTAGAATAGCTAGTTAATTCAAGTGTTGTAATAGTTAGCATAGCTAGTTGCTTAGCTTATTCATTTGGACCCTCCTTCGCAAGGGCGTAATATTGTAATAAGTCCGTGTGCGTGTGTGTATGTTTTCCAACTCCACGTCTTTCTCCCTTTTATTTAATTGCTTTTGATGGTTAGATTAGGGACATTTTCAATTAGCATGCCTTTTGCTCGCATGTTTGCATTCATTCATTTGTCTTGCATGCACCGAGGCTCGGCGCATCATACAAACTGCATTGCAATTTCAATACTTCTTTGAATACATGTTTCAAAGCATGCTATCATGGTGTTGCAAATACCATGATTAAGTAGCCGAGCCTATTTAGTTGTATTATTGCATGTGTTGCATTAGACACTTAACATAATTAGAATCATGCATTTTTCTAACTAGTTTTTTTGTTTTGGCTTGGAGTACTCGGTGAGTCTTTATGCTTTAGCATACTTGCATGAGTGTGATTGCCATATTACCATGTTTCGCATGCTTGCCATGAGGCTATGTGTATAAATGCTAAACTACATGAATGCCTGTGGATGAAGGCTTTGTTGTTTGAATTGGAACAAATCAACGAATGTGTGTTTTAAGCCCACTTAAAGGTGGCAAATTCAAACCATTTTCGCAAAACAAACATGACTTGAAATGTTCAAATTCTTGCGATTTAGTCTATATTTGCTTGTGCGCATCACATAGTGTTTATAAAATGACATATTATGGTTAGTAGAGGTCGATCTTTGATCGGCCGAGCGGGGGTGCTCAATTCATGACCTTCCCCCGCTCATATCCAAGTTCTCGAGCCGAAGCAACTATGGTGATGACGGACAGGTGGCCTTCGACACAAGGCAGGGTTTCCTAAATTTTCCCAAAAATAAAATATTTAGGTGGCGACTCTGTATCTAGCAAAGCAGTCTAATTTTGGCATTATTTGATTTAAAATCGATTTTCCAAAAAGGTTTGCCGGATTTGGACTCTTTGGTGTTTATCAGTTTCACATTGCACTTGTGAGACTAGATTCAGAACTGCGGGAGTCCAAACTGTGAGGCATTTCTTTCAAACCTTCCGAAAGGGGGTGAGAAAAAGGCGAGTCCACAGTTTTTGGCAACTCCACTAGGGATTTAGAGAACTTGACTCGAACTCATGATATGTTGTTTTATCTACACTTATGTGTTTCTTTGCATTGCATTTGCATCGCTGCACCTAAGTCACAATGTTTGCCATCTGCTATTCCTAAGCGGTTTGCTGGAGGCTTGCTTGGAAAAGCTTGCCAAAAGGCTAACTAGTTGCGGGCTCTGCCACGATGGGAACACATCCCTTGGATCTGGACTACCGCTGTACCGTTTGATCCTCCTTTCACTTCTCGGTGTTAGGTGTGGGAGGTATATTAGGTAGTCTTGCTGAGGTACCCTTTTTGACCAATCAACCTAGTTGCATATCGGAAGCCGTAGAGACTGTTCCAAACTATGATAGGTTTCTCACCCGAATGCAGGAATTGTTTGAAACCGCTTGTTTACATAGTGAACCCCTAGTTCCTGACGAAATTAGGACACGGTAACCCTACCCCATCATAGGGGTGTTTTGGCTCTCACTTGCTTGATACGTGCTTTTAGAGTGAAACTCTACAGGAATGCATGTATCAGTTGCAAGTCTGGTTATCAGTTTGAGGGTATCAGTTTTGGGACAGAAATCAGTGTTTGAGTACAGTTCTCCAGCTTATGTTTACAACTGCCCATTGTTTCTGTTTTAGCCGAGGTGCTGGGCAGTTTTTGATTTTTTTTTCTTTTTGCTTTATTTTCTTTTTGCAAGATAGTCTTTCACCATTGCTTCAGATGATTCTATTGGCCCCCCAAGCACTCTAGACCTGAGTAAGGCAACTTTACCGATCTGGGAATCTTGTGAGAGGACAACTAGTGTTTGCTTTACTCTCACCGGTTACCAGAAGGAGGAATGTTAGGCATAACTCACCGATTCAGCAGTCACCATTTACCTTGCTTGTGCTCAGTTAGGCCCAATCATCTACTTCTACTCCAGACAGAGAGTATTCGCCGGTTCCAGCAGTTCAAAGTCCTCCAGCCACCATGGAAGAGATGCTTCGCCAACTCCAGCAGACTATTGAGAACATAAAGCTAGATGTTGCCCGACAAGCTGAAACCATAGCTCGCCAAGCAGAGGTAATAGAAAGGCTTCAACAATAGCAGCCACAACCTGTAGTAGCCTCAGTATCTCATGCACCCCCAACAGGAATTCCGGCACCCGGGGTCACAATCAATGTCCAGGAAAATGCGGGCATTCAGGCGGATCCTATTCTTCCTCAGACCTCCAAGGCACCAGTTTACCCGACAGAGACGCCGTTTGAATTTGAGGTCGACCGTACTGCACTGAAAGTGAGCAAGTTGGAAAAGCTTTTTAAACGGGCGTAGGGCGCGAATTCGATCCCTGATATTGAGGATGGCTATACTGACTCGGAGTGACCTTGCCAGATAGATTCAAAGTGCCGCATATAGACCGCTTTGATGGCTTGGGTGATCCTATGGTCCACTTACGGTTATTCTCTGACATCTTATGACCCATGGGTCTCACCAGATTACAGAAGCTGTCGCTCTTTGGCCGGACCCTGTTGGGTATGACAACCATTTGGTATGCCAAACTTGAAGACTTTGTGAAGAGAAACTGGGAGGAAATGGCTGAGGCCTTCATAGCACAGTACTCCTACAACACTCAGATCGAGGTCACAACTCGTGATCTCGAGGCAACTCGCCAGGAGCCAAAGGAGGGCTTCTCCGATTTTGTGACTCGATGGAGGGCCAAGGCCTCCATGATGACCATCCGACAGGCTGAAAAGGACTAGATCAGAATGGTGGTCCGTAACCTGCAACCAAGACTGTTACAGAAGATGATAGTCTTACCTCTGTCTACAAATTGAGGAGAAAGAGCAGCCCAAGAGGGCTTTCACATGCAGTTCCAATGTGACTACAAGTGGTAGTGCAGCTGCAAGGCCTTCCGATGTGGGCATGGTTACCACCACACCCAAGACTGCCAACCCCTTTGTCGGTACATCCAATACAACCTCACAAACCTCGAGCCATCAATCTCGAGGCCAAAGGGTCTTCACTCCACTATACATGCCCTTATCCAAAGCCTTAGGGGTCCTGATAAAAAAGGGGCACCTTAAGCCACTACAGCCTCGCCCCCTACCCAATCCTCTTCCCCCGAAACACAACTCGGCCAAATACTCCGCTTTTTACCAACAACATGGTCACGACACTGATCTATGCTTTAGATTACGTCATGAGATTCAAGATCTCATTGACAATAAGGTGATAACACCTCTAAAAAAAACCAATGTCACTACAAATCCTCTCCCACAACATAACCAACCCCCTCTACCCCAGCAAATAAACCTCATCCATACACTGGCCGTCCCTTACGACCCCAGTATATACATCACCCCCTCCCACCTACCTAAGCCGGCGTTGTTCATCCCTGAGAGCACAGACTTGTGTATGATGAACGCGTCCACATCCCAATCCAAACCTGTGGTGGTGACCGTGGTAGATGAAGGTAGGGTAGCCTTGGTGGAGAATGGAATTGTTAATTCAGTGCCTGAGGGCCCCGTGAATTTTTCTGAGGAGGAATATAACCCAACCTGCTATATTATGTCGACCAATCAGGCCAAACCAGAGGTGGAGTTGCCAATAGGAATGGAGGTTAGTGTGGTCCAGGAGGATAGCCCAAGCCAGGGATCAGATGATCTAGCCGATCTGGAGGAGGACATCGACAATCTTCAGTTCTTCGATAAGCAAGATTCAAGAGATGTGCACATTAACTGGTTCGATCTGAACGGGTCAACAGACAACTCTGGGTGGCTCAGTGATGAACTTGATGTGGATGAGGGACTTCAACCAAAGCTGTAACAGCTAGAAGCGGGAACTGCTACAAGGGCTGGAATGGCCGAGGACAAGGAAAAATTGCCGGAGAGCACCGGTATTAAGAATTCAGCTTAGGAATCGGGCATTGTTAGTACTGTTGATACAGAGCAAGAAGCCACACTGAAGCAGTTTGAATAGGAAAGGGTGAGAATAGTTAGAAAGTTGGAAAAGCCAAATACCCTGCAGGGGATGACTGTGATGTAAGAGTAATTACAACGGAACTGGACAATTGCTTGTCGGTTGCCGGAGGAGTGTGGTGGGAAGATGATGATCTGCATCTTGCCCACACCAATGAGGATTGGGGCCAGGATTTGCCAGACGACACTTGGTACTCTGAGGAAGTGGATCATATGACTAGGAGCGGGCGATACTTCATGCCCCCACACTTAGACTAACCCGAAGCATCCAGAAAGGACAAAGAGGCTAAAAAACATAGGGACAAACAGTTGGAAAAAGAAGCTGTACTGAAATAGTTACAGAAGATTCAGGCAGGCATATCTATCTAGGGGTTGCTTATGGCTTCGTGCGTTCACCGACAAGCTGTCCTGTCAGTGATGGATAAAGCAAAACTGTCTATCGACACAACTCCAGAGCAACTAGTAGGACTTGTCTTCCCAAGAGGTGCTGCGCCAGCTTTGACCTTCTCGGATAAGGAATTGCCGCCCGAGGGCTCTACACATAACAAACCGTTATACATCTCAGTTGAGTATAGAGAGAAGTGGGTGCCGGTTGTATTGGTTGACACTAGGTTTGCGATCAATGTTTGTCCGTCGCGCACAACCTATGCTATTGGCTTGAAGCCAGCAGATTTTGTACCTATAGCCCAAGTGATCTAGGCTTATGACAACACAAGCAGAGAGGTGATGGGAACAGTTCAGATCAGAACACAGGTCGAGCCGGCCCAACAAGATATTGAGTTCCACGTCCTGGACGTTCCGACCACTTTCAACTTGTTACTTGGGCGACCCTAGCTTCACCAAGTAAAAACTGTTTCTTCCACCTTGCATCAAATGCTGAAGTACCCTCTTGGACAGGGGGTAGCCATTGTTTTCGGGAATTCTTCTATACATCCTTCGCCGGAGGTCACTACACCCGTATTGGAGATTGTACACCGCAAGGAGGATGCTTTGTTGTCTGGTTTTACCTTGGCTGAGGCTCGGGTGGTGCAAAACATCTTAACTATTGATGAGGGGTTGTACGTCAGTGCTCAATCAGTCTACCTCATGAACAAGCTACAACATATACCCGAGATGGGATTAGGAAAGAGCGGCCGAAAAGGCATTACCGCACTAGCCAAAGTGCCACACAACCCTCATGTCTTTGGCTTGGGCTACATGCCTACCAAAGAGGATTGGGTGAGAAAAGGGCAAATTGGGAAGCACTATGAGCTTGCACATAGACCAATTCAGGAAACTCTGAACGATCGCTTTGTCTGAAATGGGGAAGACTTCCCATTTTGCTACTTTCCTGAGCCATGGTTAAACTCTGAGAAGCGACGTTTACCCGGCTTTGAGATTTTCTTCGACCAACAGCTGCAAGAGGATGAAGACTTAGAGGAACAGACTGAGTTAACTGCTGAGGCTGACCAGAGTATAGAGGGTGAGTCCAATAGCAATGAACTTGAGCTAGGAGCAGCGCTGGCTTGTCTCCTTTCGGATCCTCAGATCAAACCGGAGAGCTTATGGAATGACTTCACAGTTTCCATGATCAGAGATCAATCAGGTGTGGACCCTTCCGGTGGTATTCGGGATGCATCCAACGCACCCTCTCTCACTTGGCAGCTGGAGGAGGGATTTTTGTCCAATAGTTTTGAATCAAGTAGTGAGTCGGAATCTGATTCCACAGAGTTTGTAGAGTTGGAATCAGATTCCAGTTCTTCGGAGTCGGAGTTCGGTATTCCTGTGGTTGATAACCCGGATGTCATAGTTTTGTCCAGGTCGTCTTTTTTCTTTTCTTTTGAGTCAGTTGTAACTGAGGAATTGGACGAGCTGGATCTTTTGAATGTTAATACCACTGCAGTTTCTGAGTACTTCTTTGTGCCACTTGTATATTGCATTGATCATGACTTTCAAAATTTTGATCAAAACGACGAGGAATGAATTCCTCTGGTTTTGAAACATTTGATTGATCGAGAGGAGGAGAGGTTTGTAAAACCCCTTGTTGATGAAATCATTCCAATTAATATGGGTACTGAGAAGGATCCGCGTCTGATCCAGATTGGGTTGACGTTGTCTTCGGAGAAACGTGAGTGCTTAGTCACTTTATTAAAAGATTTCAAAGATGTTTTCGTGTGGTCCTACGAAGACATGCCTAGAATTGATCCTGAGATTGTACAGCACCAGATCCTTCTTGACCCCGAGGCCCGACCCCTCAAGTAGAAGCTTTCGGAGAATACGCCCAGATTCGGCTTTGAAGATTAAGGAAAAGGTCACCAAGCAGATAGAGGCAGGATTTTTGCTAGTATTTGAGTATCCGACTTGGTTGGCCAAGATTGTTCCGGTGCCGAAGAAAGATGGCAGAATTCGGGTGTGTGTGGATGTCGGGGATCTGAACAAAGCCAGTTCAAAGGATGACTTTCCCTTGCCGTACATCGACGAATTAGTGGACTTCACCGTAGGCCATGCGTTGCTCTCCTTTATGGATAGATTTTTCAGGTACAACTAGATTTTGATGGCACTTGAGGATAAAGAGAAGACTGCCTTCACCACGCTGTGGGGAACCTACTGCTACAAGGTGATGCCGTTCGGTCTGAAAAATGCTGGGGCTACTTATCAACCGGCTGCAACCACTATCTTGCATGATATAATCCACAAAGAGGTTGAGGTGTACGTGGATGATATGATTGTCAAGTCCAAGGAAAGAGAGGGCCACTACACCGCCTTGAAGAAATTCTTTCAACGGATCAGAGAGTATAGATTGAGGTTGAATCCACAGAAGTGCACCTTTGGCGCAACAGCAGGGAAAATGCTGGGGTTCTTGATTATGTAGAGGGGCATCGAGGTCGATTCTTCCAAAATCAAGGCCATCCTAGAAATGCCACCACTAGGGACTGAAAAGGAGGTGCGAGGCTTTCTAGGTAAAGTGCAATTCATAAGATGGTTTATTGTAAAATTAACCTTGACTTGTGAACCACTATTTGGTCTCCTAAAGAAAGGAAACAAATTCCAATGGGATAACCGATGTCAGTTTGCTTTTGAGCAGATCAAGCAGTACCTTCAGAACCCACCAGTGTTGTCACCTCCAGAGCCGGGGGAAGCCGTTGATTTTGTATTTGTCTGTAATGGACATGACTATGGGCTGCATGCTTGCTCAGGAATCTGAGGATAGAGTGGAGAAAGCCATCTATTACCTGAGTAAGAAGATGCTGGATTATGAGACCCGTTACACCCCGCTGGAGAAGGCTTGCTTGGCCTTGGTATGGGCTACCAGGAAGTTGAGGCACAACCTGTTAGCTCACTCTGTAATTCTGGTTTTGAGATTAGATCCCCTTAAATATCTGTTCGAGAAACCAACACTTACGGGTAGGCTAGCCCGTTGGTTGTTTCTTCTCTTCGAATTTGATTTGAAATATGTGACGCACAAGTCTGTCAAGGGGAGAGTGGTAGCTGAGATTCTGGCAGATCACCCAGTAGAAGGGGACGAAGTAGTAGAATACCTATTCCCAGATGAGGCTATTGTACAAGTCGAAAAAGAGATTTGGACAATGTACTTTGACGGAGCGTCTAACCAGTACGGTTATGGGATAGGGGTGTTGCTGATAGCACCCGACAACTCCCATATACCTTTAGCCTTCAAACTCCAATTCAAGGTATCTAACAACGAAGCAGAATACGAAGTGTGTATCGTTGGCTTGGAAGCTGCCCTAGAACTGAGGGCAAAAAGGTTGGACGTTATTGGGGACTCGAACCTGGTTGTTTCTCAAGCAAAAGGAGACTGGAAGGTTAAAGAAGAAAGGATGGAAATCTACCACCAGACCTTAGACGTTCTGATTCCTAGGTTTAAGGAGCTAACCTTCACGCATCTGTTAAGGGAGAACAACAGGTTCGTTGATGCCTTATCAACTCTATCTTCCATGATAGACATCCCGTTGGGAGTCCGGATGCGTCCAATCATTATTGAACAGAGATATTCGTCGGCCTATGAGTTGATTGCCGTAATAGATAAAGTACAAGATCAGAACCCCTGGTATTATGATATCTGGAACTTCTTGGAAAATGAGGTTTATCCACTAGGGACAAATGCCAAAGATAAAAAGGCAATACGGCGGATGGCTGCTTAGTTTATCATCTGCGGGGGTAAGTTATACAAATGAGGTCATCTGGGAATGCACAAGCTATGTGTTGATGCAGAAGAGTCAAAGCGCTTAATGGAGGCCATCCATGGGGGAGAGTGCGGATCGCACATGAGTGAAGTAATGTTAGCCCAGAAGATTCTCTGACAAGGTGTGGACTCGACTTTCTTTGCGCACCATCCTTTCGGAGAGGGCGTGAATTGGTCGTCCTACAGTTCGGACTCCTGTCATGATTCTGAATCTAATCTCAAAAAGTGCAATGTAAGACTGATAAATCACCAAAGAGTCCAATCTGGCAAATCATTTTGAAAATCAGATTTTGAATCAAATAATGCCAAACTGGATTGCTTTGCCAAACTATAGAGTTGCAACCTAAATATTTTATTTTGGGAAATTTAGGAAACCCTGACTCGTGCCAAAGGCCACGTGTCTGTCATCACCAAAGTTGCCTCGGCTCGGGAACTTGGGTACGAGAGGGGAAAGTCCTAAAATGAGCACCCCCGCTCGCCTGATCAAAGATCGACCTCTACTAACATGATATGTTGTTTCATAAACACATGTGTTCTTATTCCGATTATTAGCTAACTTACTATGTGATGAGCACAACATACAAGTATAAACTCAATCACGAGAATTGGAACAAAACAACTCATGTTTATTTTTTGAAAATGGTTTGAAAGTGCTACTCGCAAGTAGGCTAAAGTGTGGATATGCCACCCTCAAGTGGGCTTAAAACATGATGATTTGCCACTTCGCAAAGTGGGCTTAAAAAAACTCACAGTCATTGAGTTGCTCCAATTCAGGCAATCAAGCCTTCATCCACAGGCATTCATGCAGTTAATCACTTAAGCAAATAGCCTCATGGCAAACATGCTATCATGGCAACACTCACACTCATGCAAGTATGCTAAAGCGTAAACACTTACAGTGTACTCCAAGCCAAAACAGAAAACTAGTTAGAAATCATGCATGATCCTAACTATGCGAAATGCCTAATGCAACATATGCAAAGAATGCAACTAAATAGGCTCGGCTATCTAAGATGGCATATGAATGCAACAATTTGATAACATGCTATTAAACACGTATTCAAAGAAATGTATTGAAATACGATGCAGTTTGAATGATGCGCCGAGCTCGGTGCATGCAGGACAAATGAATGATGCAAACATGCAAGCATAAGGTATGCTAATTGAAACGTGCCCTAATCTAACCACTAAAAGCGGATAAATAAAAGGGAGAAAGACGTGGGGTTGGAAGACATGCACACACACACGCACACTTATTACAACATTGTGCCCTCTCGACGGAGGGTCCGAATAAATAAGCAAAGCTAATCTAAGCTAAGCTAAGTTAACTAATCTAATTAAACTAATTAGACTAATTATTACAAACCAACAAAGAAATAGCTAAACTAAGCTACTTAATTATTACAACACTTTAACTAATTAACAAATTAATTAAATTACAAAACCAACTTAAACATGCATGATATTTAAATTAGGTTGCCTCAGCTCTGCCTTGGGAATTAGAAGATGCATGCGTTTGGTTGCCGCCTCAAAACACCTTTCGGTTTGCTCTTGAGAGGCTCTGTTTGCAGGGTGTCTCCAAGAACTCTCTGCTAGGCCTTACTAAATCACTGCTGAGGAATTCACCAGTGGCCTGCCAGCCATGAGGAGCTGCTGCCAACTATCTGTCGGCCAAGGATGTGAACTGCCGGCCAATAATGAAGCAGTGCCGGCCACTGGTGTGCTGTACCACCATTTTGCAACAGAGCTCAAATCGGAGGAAAATGGAGGGTCTTCCAAGGGTATATGTGTACTGTACCACTCCTTATCATCTCAAAACATCAAAGGAGAGGTACCATTGGATCCAAAACTATCAATCAAGCATGCAATGCATGATGACCAAGGATCCAACTTGCACAAATTCAATAAATGCATGACAAACAAGACTTTAGGACCATTACCTTATCATGGATAATCAAAGGCAATGGAGACAAAGGGGATTGGCCCATTTTCATCACTTCAAGTATGAAATGAACCAATGTTCCTTGTGTTCAATATAACGTCCTATTGAACACAATGCAATGCAACACATAACATGCTTATCTTGACATGTTTTACTTGATTCAATTCTTGTTTACACATTTTAGCTTACCAAGCCATTCATTAATTGATTAGTCCAATGCGAAAGTCCTCTAATGAGAGGGGTCAATCAAAAGGGTGGTTTAAGGCATGAGAGGAATTATGCCTTTGACTAGGAGGAACCCTCAAAGAGGGTTAAAGCCATTTAAGCACAAACCCTTCCTCATGTTTAAACACAAACTTGAGGCCAAACAACCCTCAAAACAAATTGAAAAATGAAGAAATGGGGGAGGTTGCAGATGTTTTTAATGCTGAAATGGCATGAGAAATAACATCACAACATGTAAGTAACGCATACACAACATGTTAAGAGCCAAAATGATGAAACTAATGAAGGACACAACACTAGAAGCATGCAATGCAATGCTCAAATGATCAAACCAGCCCAAAACATAGCCATACCATGCCAAAACAGTGGCCTAATCATGCTGAAACTAAGGCACAAAAGGCAAGAAAAACATGCTCACATGTTGGCTCATAAATAAGGCATAACACACAACCTTCAAACGCAATGTAGAAGTGGAATATGTGAGAGTGTGACAAGGCTACATGCACTGAAATCATGTGTGAAATAATGCCAAAACATGCAAACAACTCAAGCACAACATGTTAAAGACCTTGAAACTCAAAGCTAGTCAAAGCCATTTACACTATAGCGATACAAAGCAAGCCCCATATGATCAAGACCACTTAAGACAGAGCTTAAGCATGTTAAAGCAAGGCCAAAAACATGCTGGAGTGGAGCCAACACATGCTAGAATAATAGGCTAATACATCAAGTATGTTAAGCTAGCATGCATGATTACACTACAAGTGTAAGAAGAAAGTAAGAGGTGACTCAACCAGCCCAAAACATAGCTATAACATGTCAAAAAAGTCACAGAAACATGCTGAGATAGAGCCTCAAGGAGGTAGAAAAACATGCTCAACTACTAAGCCATCAACACATGCAAACAAGATATGAGGAGAGGGGACTGCCCCCTCCTATTTTGGACCTCAAAACCAACTTTCTACCACTAAAATTCCTCTGGAATTTAGTGGTTAAAAGACCAAGAAGAGGAGGTTTCAAAAGCTTTGAAAGAAGGCTCAAAAGACTTTACAAGCCAAAGAGCAAAGGGAGTGAACCACCCCCTGACCACTCAAGGTTTACACCACCATTTTAAGACCTCAAAAATAGAACTTTTTAGAGGCTAAAACTAGCTTTAAAGTAGCACACAAAGATGGCGAAGCAATGAACTAGAACAAAGCTTAAATGAGTGAAATTCTTACCCTTGAAGGACAACACTAAAACAGCAAGCAAACAGCCAAACTTCTGAGCCAAAAACACTCCAAGGATCCCAAACAAGGCCTCCAAGAACTTCAACTCTAAGGTAGAGGTGTTTGGCTAAGGGTGCTAGTGCAAATATGTAGAGAAAATACACTTTCAAGCACAAAATATAGAAAGAGAGTATTCTAGAGGGAGAGGAAGAGAGATATAGCTCAGCTCAAACTTTGTAACCCTTTGTATGCATATAGATAAGCTTTATATATAGGAGATAGAAGGAGCCTTCAAACAAATCCAACCCTTCACGTGCATGCAGATGAGCTCATCTATGCAAACAGCTGTCAAAATATCTGCAAAAATATCTACTAAAGCATTGGTGGCCGGTCGGCCATCAGTGATGCCCGGTAGGGCCTATTGATGGTCGTCAGGGCAAAGCCCATGGCCGGCAGCCCTCAATGATGGCCGGCAGGCCATCAAGGACATCACTAAGCAAAGACCAACACATGGTCCAAATATGAGACAGAATGGAAATAGGGTCTGGTAGGATCAAACCTGGGGCATTCCGTCGTGTAAGTCGAGCACTCGACGAGCAATCAAACTTGTCGCTGTATGTACCTATAAGAACATCCAAGTCTTGAGGACGGTCAAAAATGGGGTGTCTACACAAGGGTACTACTGGTCAACCATGGAGGAGGATTTTATTGGTTTTGTTCGGCAATGCCATAAATGCCAAATGCATGCGAATTGCATGAATATTCCATCGTCGAAGTTGTACAACATGACTTCACCATGGCCTTTTTTAGTCTGGGGAATTGATATTATTGGGGCAGTTATGCTAAAAGGCTCGAATGGGCATAAGTTTATCTTGGTGGCAATAGACTATTTTACAAAGTGGGTCGAAGCCCAATCCTATGCAGTGCTGAAAGTGTTGCATGTAGCCAAGTTCATCAGGAATAACATCATTTGTTGTTATGGGGTCCCGAATGAGATCATTTCAGACAATGGCTCCCATTTCAAGAGAGAAGTGATCGACTTGTTGGCGAAATACAACGTGGCTTTTCATAAGTCATCCATATATCGGCCACAAACCAACAGAGCTGTTGAGGCCGCCAACAAGAACATCAAGCACATTTTGCAGAAAATGGTTGAGACTTACAAGGACTGGCCAGACAAATTGCCATTTGCTCTCTGGGGCTATAGGACATCAATTCGGACATCTACTGGGGCAACTCCGTATTCTCTGGTTTATGGGATGGAAGTTGTTTTGCCGATTGAGATAGAGGTTCCGTCGCTGCGGGTTATGGCTGAGTGCCAGATAGTAGAAGTGGATTGGCAACATAGCAGGTTCGAAGAACTAATACTGTTTGATGAGAGGAGGCTGAAAGCACTGTACCATGTCCAAGGATATCAACAAAGGATTGCCAGAGCTTTCAACAAGAAAGTTAAGTCTTGGAATCTTAAGGAAGGGGATTTGGTGCTGAAAGACAACCAAGCTCCCATCCACGACCCTAGGGGCAAGTTCAGACCCAATTGGGCTGGTCCTTACATCATCAAATCAATCTGGTTAGGTGGAGCTGTTATTCTTATCGACCTAGATGGCCTATAATTCTCCTAACCAATCAACATGGACAAGTTAAAGAAATACTACCCCTGAGTGGCTCGCTAGGCCAAAAACCTGGAAGGGCGACCTAGGCAAAAGTTAGAGCACAAAAAATTAGAAAAAAGAAAAACTGAGCTTGCAAGGTTGAAAACCCAGAAAGGACGGCCTTGGCAAAAGTTAGAGTACAGAAGGAGAGCATTAACACCCGAGTGAACCCGAACCGAATTACGTAAGGCCTGATTCCCATCTTCGGGATATGTAGGCAACTTCATTCTAAAGTCCGGCCGTAAATACTTCTAAAGCAACGGTGTCCATGTGTTTGATCAAGGAATCTTTGTCCACTCATTATCTGAAAGATCAATTATGATCCTTCTCCTGAAAGAATAGCTAATTACAGTACTGAGCAGTGCTATTCAATCTAGGGGCAATCTTCCATTTTTGGATTCGGGGTTGTACATCTCGAGGATAGATTCCATGTGTATCAAGTTGTGATCCTTATTGAAAATGGTTTTGAAAAGTTTTAATAAAAGTTGATTTTGTTCAAATTAATCTTTTTACAACTTAGACCATTTTTGGACCAAAAGGAAAATTTTCAGTACCCACAACTCCAATTTCATTGATTTCAATATAGAGTTCTCCGACTCTTGATACATATTGAAGTTGCTTTTATTACATTCAAAAGGAAAATTTGAAAGTTAGATTAAAGCAATAAAGTTGGGGCATAGGTGAGTCAGGTGTTCCTGCGCCCCCTCCCTGCGCTAGTGGAAGCTTCAAATGCTAAAGTAGGGCCGGTTTGCACCTCATCTTCAAGCCAAACCAGGGATTCACTAGAAAGGGTGCAATTGAAATTGGGAGCAGGAGCCAGAAGTTCTCTTGTCCTCCAAGCATTGGGGTATCGAGCTAACTGTGAACCTCGGATTGGGAATGAAGCCAGGTATTCTATCCCTTCTTTTGGGTAAGTCTGGTCATGTCCAAACTAATGCCTGAACCAGAACGGAAAGTAGAATACATAGTGTGTCAGGCCAATCAATTGAATACTGGGTTGCCGAGCCATGCTGTAGTTCATCTTAGGCAGATCAAACCGGGGCAATGCCAAGCAATGTCAACAGCAGACCTGTTGCACATCCAATGGCACCACCACCTTTCGTTCGGGAAATCAACTAGACGTTGGCAAAAGAAATAGCCTCGTGCTGAATATGCAGGGCAAGAGTCCACTACCTTTAACCTGTCCATGAGCCATATCTGAGGAGGGATGAAAGAAAAGAGAGATTAAAGAATAGAGAGGTGTACGTGGAGAGAAAAAGTGAGAAAGGGTTTTGAGAGAAAAATAGAGCTTGAGTGCCGAGTTATGTGAGAAACACATATGAGATAGGGTGGGAAACATTACCTGCAAAAGTAGTGGACTCCCTGCTAATTTGGTCGTCTCCCACCGATGGAAGGCATCCAAGCCTATCAAAGTCTCGACCACTGCTAAGCCAATGCAGCTCTTGCCCTCCTTCAAGCCTTGAGCTACTTCGATCAAGCGAATGCTAGACCCTCTGAAACTAGGGGCAAGAAGAAAATGTGCTAACATGCACAAACAAAGGGCATGCTGTCGAAAGCCTTGCTAAAGACGGTCGCTGTAGTCACCAATGTCAGAAAATTTATGAATGAGGCTAGGAGTATCCAACTCTCCGTTGTGAACCAAGGATCGAGCCTCATGTAAAGTTAGTCCACACATCCTCCCTAAAGCTTGGAAATGACCAAAACGGGACTGGGGTAAGATTTTCTCGTCACGCCGGGATTCCATCAAAACTTGGAATTCTTCAATTGTAGGGCACATCTCTTGCCCCCCCGAAGCTAAACACGTGTGTAACCGGGTTCCAACATCTAGCTGTGACATGAAGGAATGGAAAATACAGTGGAGAACAACTTAGCGGGAATAGTGCATTTATCCCAAAACCCTAGAAATTCAGTTTTTTTGAGCCATCTAAAGTTGCAATCCAATTTGAGAGTTTTTCGGTGAAGAATGGCTCAATTTGTGGCAAAAACAGAGCTGGAATGAAGAAACTACGAAGTCCCAACTTTTGTAGAAGATAAGGCACTGAGTGGAAGATAGGTGGCAACAATTTGGTGGTCCCTCACACTGATGGCCGACCGGATAGTGTCGATGGCCGACCGTCCACCTTTTGTAGCCGACCGGCCACTACTGGTGGCCGACAGCCTCTGTTTATGGCTAACAGCATTCTTGTGGCCTTTCTGTGTGTTGAGAAGTGCTGAGAACCTATGTTTTGTTCTACTCTTAATACATTCTGTTGTCTTGTTTTAGTAGTTTTGTTGAGTCACTTTTAAGTTGTTTCAATTTGTTTATTGAGTTGTTTCAATTTGTTTATCAAGTTGTTGTGTTGCTTATCGAGTTGAATTTGTTTTGTTTTGCTTGTCAAGTTGTTGTTTGCCGAGATGTTGCGTTGTTTATCGAGTTGTTATTGTTAGTTGTTTATTGAGTTATCTTATTTTGTTTGCTAAGTGTTGGTCGGTTCATTACCTCATTAAGAAAATGCCAATACAATGTGCAGTTTTCAATCAAGATCAATCTCATTTTTATGCAATGTGGTGCTTTTGCGATGCTCAGAATGCAAAATACAACTCTTTTTTATACAAAAAGCTAGTTTTCATTCCGATCAAGGTTACTTTTTACAAAAGAGTACAAGTTTTTAAAGAAAATAAAACTGTCTAAGATGTACAATGTGCTAACACTACTAGTAAAAAGAAACTAAGCAAAAACATATGAATTAGCGCCAGCTATCTTAATCTTAATCTCGAGAGGCCCTCTTCATCCCCTTCATGGGCACAGACTCAGAGCTGTCTCCGTCAGCGCCGCTATATGTACCTCCCTCTGAACCAGAATCTGAACCAAAGTCATCACTGCTCTCTGCCTCAGAGCCTGGCTTAGTATCATCTCCACTAGTAGAACCCCAGCCGGCATCATCGTCTCTGCTCTCGGATGACTCGGCATGCTGACCCACAGCCTCCTCGGTCTCGCTAGTCTCATCGTTGTCATCGATCATGATAGGCTCTGAAGGACTCCTCTGATCTCGACCACGACATCTCTCTTGGCCGTGTGCCGGAGCTTGTCTCTCTCTCCTCCCTGCCGTTGGAGGGGGTGCCACTGGTGTTGGTGTTGCAGGTGCTGTTGGTCCCATCGGTACGGGTGGAACCTGAAAGGATGGTTCATATTAGTAACAGCAGGTATATCAGATGTGATGCAAAGGTCAGATACAGTGTGTGAATGTAGTGTGTAAGATGTGATCTATAGATGTAGTGTATCAGTGCAGTGTGGGGAAGTGTTCAGTTGAAATGTCAGTTTCAGTATGTCAGTAGAAATTTGATGACTGGAATGTAAGAAAACTGAAGAAAGTACCTAAATATTGTAGAAGTCGAGCAATGCCTCTCTCCTCAATATCATGCTCTCGAATGAAACTACTAGCTCGAGCAATCCCTCGACGTACCCTGCGGGTGCCTGCAAATGTATTAGGAATGATCAATATCCAGAAAGAATAAATATCTGAGTATCTGAGCGAGAATGGAAAAAATAAGAACTGTAGTGCATATCGGAGGTGAATCAGGCACTCTGACATATCTGTGCCCAGCCGGTGCAGGCTCAATAGGGATTTGATAGGCCTCTCCAGTGTGTCACCAACATGTCAACTCGGTCGGAAGCGCAGGCCAACTGAAGCCCTGTCTGACGGAGGACACCCCTCTAGCCCTGTCCCTCAACGTTCGAGCCCTACTCGTCGAAGGGGTGTCTGCTGCTCTCCTTGCACAAGCACGAATACCCATCAAGGGAGGCATGACATGCGTCTAGATATATGTCGCATAGTCCCCCTCTCCAAGAAAGTAGTCGGCATCCATGCCTCATGTAAAGTCGATCACCTCCTGGGATGAGAGTCTCTCTGCAGCCCGTATGGATGGCGGAGGTAGCATGGGAACCGCCTATAATGGCAAACGCAAGGTTTGGCATAGGAAGCGCTTGCCTAAGAACTAGGCTCGGCCTGCCGGTCCCTCGAGTATAAGCCGGTAACAGGAAGCGTCCCAAGCGCCAGTAAACTGGTACCTGACACCCTCAGGCGTCGTCACCCAGGGCTGCCATGAGATCTGCAGACAGCAAATATGTAGATTATTAGTTGCCATTGGATATGCAATATGAATCAGAGCTGAAGTAAAGTAGAAATAATTGTGAGTTTTGAGTTACCTCTACTGCAGTCACTATGTCAAAATACCGGCGGAACAATGAGAAAGTCTCCCTTGTCCTCCTCACGCACCTACCATCGTACCGATGAGAGTAAGGTACAACAGGAGGCGTCTCCACCTCCGGCTCTGGGGCGAGGGTCGAAAAATATGCATATATCCATAGTTGCAAAAAGCAAAAGGGCAACAATGAGTATACAATAAATAAACACAGGTAATGCAGAAAGCAGAGAATGTGTGTAATGTGTAGAGAATGTAGAATACAGGGAGGATACAGAAAGCAGAATCTATAGTATAGCATACAAAAAGTGCAAGTGCAAAGCAGAGATCAGACTGTGTGTGTGCAGTGTACAGAAAGTGCAAAACAGAAAGCACAGCAAGAAATGCAAAGCAGAAAGCCACCGACTCTGTTCCCGCTCCTACGGGATGTCGAGCTCATGTAGCCGTACAAGGTAGCGAGGCCAGCGCCGCCCCAGTCGTAAAGCCAGACTCGAGACAAGTCCACCAAGGCACTCAAGAGATATAGCCCGACAGTGTTTGCCCTGTCAGCAAACAAAGTGGTGCCAAAGAGGAACATCAAGAAGCCTCGGGCGTACTGCATGATCTCCTTTAGGGTCTCCGGCTCTATCCCCCGAAAATGCTCTGAGAACCAGGTGCATCGAACCATCCCTGATCGAAAGAGAGGTGGGCGCGCCCCCAGCAGGTAGATCCAGGCGGCCTCCCACTCGTCCATGTCTGTATCATAAGGGATCGGCCGACCCCTTACCTCGATGCCGGTGAGCATAGCGAAGTCATAGGGAGTCATCGTCATGTCTCTCGCGGTAGAGAAGTGGAAAGAGTTGGTGGTGTCCCACCACCTCTCTACCAGTGCGCCAAGTAAGGGCCTACTCGTTATGAGATGCGAAAGCCCTGTGCAGAATAAGTCGAATCCGGCCTCATCAATAATCTGGCGGACGCCAAAGGGGAGGTCCATGTGCCACTCCCTCACAGATGTGGCTCTGTATCCTTGGATAGAGTGAGAGTCCTCCTGTAATTAGAATGTGTTTGAGAAGGCAGTGAAAGAAATACAGTGCAAGAATGTGTCTGAGACAAGCAGACGAAAGGTAGTGTTAAGAAATATAGTGCAAGAGCATGATCTATGCAAGAAATGCAAGGTGCATTGCGGAAAATGTAAGAAGACAGTGCATACCTCGGTGGCGTCATAGGATAAATAAGACTTCGGCTCTTGTAGCAAGAGATCCTCTAGCACGCCTCGTGCAAAACCTCTGAAATGACAAATAGTATCTGTCGGTAGCACATGCACCTCAGGCTGATATATCTCTGGGTCAAAGGGTCAAACCCTAGGTGGTAATGGTACATGCTCGAGATCTGCCTCCATCCCTGGAGAAGCTTCGTCATGGGGGATGTCGTCTGCTATCTGGAAAGGAGGTGAGAAAGTGGGAGAAAATGAGCAAAATGGGTAGAGAATGCCAAAAGTCAACAAAAGTCAACCCTAAGAGAGAAAATGGGGGAAAAAGTCAAAGCCCGGGAAAAGTCACCAAACCGAAGAGAAATTCGAGGGAAACAAGCCTCAAGTGGTGAAACTCCAAGAAAAAGCACCTAAATCAAGTTTCAATCGGTTCAAAACGAAGGAAATCAAGAGGTTTTAGCGAATCAACTTCACGTGGGGCGTTGGAAAATGCGTATAAAGTGTGGATCTAGAGGGGACAAGTGTCTAGAGAGAGAAAGGGATGAATTTTCGCTAGGGAAAAGTGAGGAAATGAAGTGGGGGTGTAAATATAAAGACCCGATGTAAAATGACCAAAATGGCCTGAAACTGTCATCGGTGACCGACAACCTTCAGGTGTGGCCGACAGGTGGCCGACACCCCTCCCTGGTGGCCGACAAGATTCCAGTGCTCCTCCTTTGTGCTTTTCTGTTGTTTTGTGTCCTTGGTTCTCGAGAAAGTGCAAGAAAAGTTCACTTTTAAGCTCAAATTGCCTCTGCGGAAGCTCTAAACCGTGTCTTCGGTGCATGATGATTCATCATTAATCAATATGGATGAGGTGTATCCTTTTAACTTGTTGCATCTCTTCCAAGAGGTAAATCGGAAGTTGCTATTCAATCCACTATTGCATTGAATATGCATTCCTTCATTGTTGTATAGAATATGTAGGTCTCCATTTTCGCATTGAACATGCTTCCAATTATCATGCATAGAACATGCGTTTGCTAATCATGCATAGAGCATACATTTTGTACTGTTGCATTGAATATGGATTTCGATGTTGCATAGAACATGCTCTGGTTCTCGTTGCATAGAATATGCTTCCATTTTGTTTCTCGCATGTTTCGCATGAAACATATCTCTAACATTGTGTCATGGTTGTTCGTCTTGCATAGAACATGCACTCTTACTATGTTATGCTTGTTAAGTATCTTTCTTATGCAGGAACAATATTGCATATACGGTTCATTCAGAGGAATTCCAGGTGAGATCATTCCTGTCCTTCGATTTACCCTGTTTTGGTTAGAAGCATTTGGACATGTTCCGATGTTTATCACCACTCCCTGTTTTGGTTAGAAGCATTTGGACGTGTTCCGATGTTTATCACCACTCCCTGTTTTGGTTAGAAGCATTTGGATGCGTTCCGATGTTTATCACCATTGCTTGTTTTGGTTACAAACGTTTGGATGCGTTCCAACGTTTATCACCGTTCCCTTTGGTTCAGAACAGTCGGGTATGTCCCAGTGTTCACACCAACCCTTCTCTTCCACGTGCAATGCATTCGGATCTTGCTTGACACCTCGGGTGCACCCGACGGTTGTGTTATTCTTGGCCTTTCCTGCGTGATGTGTAGTTAAGTTTTCATAATTTTCTTACATCCGTTCTGCATGAAATGTGGTTTGGTTCATGTTTACTTCGGTTCATGTTTGAGTTTGCTATACCTTACTTCGGTTTGTCTAAATGTGGCATTTTTTTGCATAACACTTGCATCTAGATGTTTCATTACAGCCTCATTGCATGATCATAAGTTATATTCTTGCATTGTGCATATCACTTACATTTTTTCCCAGAACTACACTGGTTTGATTCCTTGCAAAGGGATATGTAGGCAGCCTACGGGCGCAACCGTTCTTTGTTTTGATTGTTTATTTGTCCAAGTCTTCGGCCTTGTCAAAAATAGGCCGTCTCTGAGCTTTGACATTCACTCACGTCGTTTCATGACTTTCGAGTTCTGTCAAAGAGAGCCAACTGTAGACACCCCATTTTTGACCATCCTCAAGACTTGGACGTCATTGTTTGTGCACTCGATGATTGTGCTTGTTCCTGTTCGTTTTGAGCCGCCGAAGTCCTCGACGGAACGCCTTGTCTTTGAGCCTCTAAACCTTATCTGTTTTGTGCATGTTTTTGGACCTAGAGCTTGTTGCCTCTAGCCTGGAAGAGAGGGTGACCTATCGGCCAGTCCTAGAATCTATCGGCCATCTAGTGGTGGCCGACGACCATTGGTCTCCTTTTCCAAATATTTGTTGCTAGTTGTGCCAGCTGTTGCTCATTGAGCTGCATCTTCATACACGTGTATGGTAGGATGTATCTAAGCTCAAGACTTGATTTTCTATAAATAGGGGGGTGCCTCCCCCATTTTGGAGGGTTAGAAGATTTTGGACCAAAAATCTCTCTCTCTCTAGCTTTCTCTCTCTCACTTGATATTTTGTGCTTGATTGCCTAGTGTAGACACCCCATTTTTGACCGTCCTCAAGACTTGGACGTCACCGCTTGAACACTCGGTGATTACCCATGTTTGTGTTTGTTTGGAGTTCCCGGAGTTCTCGGCTACGCGCCTTGCCTCAGGACCTCCGAACTTGACTGTTTTGTGTTTGGTTTTGCACCAAACACTTGTGCTTTGCCTTGGAAGGGCAGGGAATGCTTTGTGAAGCATCCCCACACACCACCGGCAGTGGCTAGAGGCCACCGGCTGGTTGGAGTTGCCACCGGCACTCTTTTTGGCAAAATTACCATTTTGCCCTGCCGACCACTTTACAGCTGTTTTTGGAGATATTTTCAGACAGCTTTCTTGCACTTGTTTCCCCTCCATACACGTGTATGGAGGGATGAGCCTTTGTTTTGTCTTAACTTGTAAGTTTTGTGCCTATACAAGAGAAGGCTCTTCTCTTGGCTCAAGGGTTGAAATTCTTGAGAGACTTAGCCATTTTTAGACAGGAGAGAAGCTCTGGTTTAGGTTAGAAATCCTATATCTATTCTATCTCTATCCCTCTCTTGTTAGTCTAGGTGTTTGTGACTTACTATTGCTCACCAACACCTAGTGTTTCACCTTCCTCTTGGAACTGAGGTGCTAAGGGCTTGTTCTTGGTGTTCTTGACTGGTTTGGAGCTCAAGGAACCAACAACTCCAACCTTTGTGAAGGTGGTCTTCAAGGGTAAGAAACCACCCCTTTTTCCCCCATTCTTGCATTCCATTTTTGCCTAGTTTAAAACAGTTTTTGTGCTTAGTCTATAACACATAAAAGTTCTGTTTTTTAAGCCTCTTTATTGTTTATTAAGAGTGCTTGGTGGTTTGGGTAGGTTTGACCACCCTTAGGCCTTGAAAAGGCCTCATTTTGTGCCATTTTGTGAGAGATCCGAGACTTTGGTGTTAGGATCTCTTCACCACTGAAATCTTGAGGGATTTTAGTGGTGAAGATGATGCCTTAGAGTCTCCAAAAGGGGAGGGCCACCCCCTCTCCTTGATGTCCTTGAAAAGGGCAAGATTTGGCCTCTTAAAGGAGCACCATATTTGGTTGTGTTTTGAGCATGTCTTGGCTGTATTTCATGCTTATTATGCCATGATTTAACTTGCTTTTAAGTTGGTTTTAGCACTCCATGCATGCTTTGCATAGTTGCTTTGTAATGCCTCTTTGGTCCCTTAACATGTCTAGGTTGTTAGCCCTAGTTTGAGCATGTTTTAGGCTTAGACTTATGAATGTTTTATGCTTATTTTGACATGTTTTAGCTCTGTCCATAGTCATTTGGGTTGATCTTGGCATGCATCATATAGCCCCTTTGCATTTTAGGCTTGCTAGCCTTTGAGTATGCATGTGTAGCATGTGTTGCTTACCTCGTTTTGATGGTTTGGAATCATTTACCATGTTATTTCAGACCCTTTGGTGTGCTTGTATGCTTACCTTAGTTGCCTCTTTAATGCTTTGAAAGCATGTGTTGCATGCTCCATGTTTTGGCCTTAATGCATGCCTTTGATTTCAAGCCTCTTAGATGCCATCTAAGTAGCCATTTGGCTTTGTTTTAACATGCTAAAGACCTGTTTTAGTTGTTTAATGCATGCCATATTTGTTTTGTATAAGTATAGTTCAATGCCCTATTGACTTGCTTTGAATATTGGACCTATGTGTGCATGCTTTGTGTACTTTGTTGCTTGGTTTGGCACCATGTTTAGCATGATTTTCAGAGCTTTATATGCATGCTATTTGTCCATTGTTATGCCCCTCTTAGATGTGTTTAAGAGTTGCTTAATTGTGCTTAAGTGTTGGTGCCTTAACTTGTGCATGTGTGCATGTGTGTTTGGCCCTCTTGACTTAGCATTTTGGCCACTGATTTTAGGACTATTTGAGTTGCCTAATTCACGTATAAGACCATCCTTACATTGGTTTGCATGCTTACCTTGCATGCTTGCTTGAAACCTTTGCATGAACATATTGCATAGTCCATGTTGCATGCCTAGTTGACATGTTTAGGGTTGCATTTGTATTGTGCATGTTTGGCCTCTTGAAGTGAAGTATGATGGAGGTTGAGCACCCTTGTTTGCGTGTTTGCATTGCATGCATTTGAAATCAAAGTTGCATTCTTGGTTCTTAGGGCCATCATGCATGGAAATGCGCGATTGGTGGTCCGGGAATCGAGGCACATGTCCCTTTGAGTCAATAACATGACAAGGGATGTGTTTGGTGCATAAATGGCTTGAATTACATTGCCATGCATGTTGTTGTCTTCTGCTGCTGTGAGTTGCAGGTTTTGCAGGCATTTTGTGCCGACCGGCACTATTTAGTGCCGACCGGCAGTCAATTGCCAGCCGATAGCTTCATCTAGTGCCGGTGGCCTCCGTCTTCAGCCGGTGGTTCTCTACCCCAGCCGGTGGTACTCCCCAGTGCCCTGAGAGGCACTCCTGGGACTTTGGCAATCTTAAGAGGAGGATAGTAGAGGAAACAGAGGCAAATCATGCATGACAGTGCGATTCCGAGCCAGTCCCGAGCACGTGCTGCATTGGGCCCTCATCCCGAGGCGATTTACTGTTTAATTAGATTAATTATTTTATTTAATTAATTTAGTTAATTTGTAATATTTAATTAGCTTGCGTAGTTAATTAATTTGTATATTCTTTCGGTCCCTCCGAGCGAGGGCAAAGTTGTAATAAGTGTGTGTGAGTGGGTGTATGTCTTCCAAACCCCCATTTCTTTCTATCCCTTTTATTTACCCGCTTTCGATGGTAGATTAGGGCATACTTATTTTAGCATACTTTATGCAATGCATGTGTGCATTCATGCATTTGTTTACATGCATCGGGCTCGGCACATCATGCAAACTGCATCGTATTTTCAATTCCAAATTGAATACGTGTTATTTGTAGCATCCCACATGTCATGTTTAGGGTTAGCCGAGCCTACTCTAGATTGCATCTATGCCTATGTTGCATTAGCCACTTAACATGAACTAGGTCATGCATGTTTGCTAACCGAGTTTATTGTTTTGGCACGGAGTACGATGTAAGTATTTTACGCTTTAGCATACCACATGTGTGTGAATGTTGCCATGACAGTATGCTTACCATGCGGCTAAATGCTTATGTGAGATAAACTGCTTGAATGCCTGTGGGTGGAGGTTGGATTGCCTGAGTTGGAACAACTCATTGAAATCCGTATTTTAGCCTACTTGCGAGTAGCAAAATCTAACACGTTTTTCGAGACAAAACGGATATGCAATGTTTATTTCCAAGTTAGGTGATCTAGTCTATACTTTCGTGTTGTGCGCATCACATAGTAATTCTAGGTTAATAATTGGAATAAGAACGCATAAAGTTTTCAAAATCAGATATCACGGTTAGTAGAGGCCGGTCTTCAGACCGGGCGAAAGGGGGTGCACATAGCTGACCTTCCTCGATCGTACCCAAGCTCCCGAGCCAAGACCACTTTGGTGATGACGGACATGTGGCCTTCGGCACCGAGTCAGGGTTTCCTAAATTTCCCATTAAAAAATATTTAGGTGGCGACTCTGTAATCAGGCAAAGCAGTCCATGTTTGGCACTACTTTTCAAAAAATCTATTTTTCTTCAAAACGATTTGCCGGATTTGGACTCTTTGGTTCAAGATTCAGAACCGACACAAAGGGAGTCCGAACTGTAGAGTGAAGCCCACGGGCGCGTCTACAGTTTCTGGCGACTCTGCTGGGGACTTTAGAGAGCTTGACTCGAACTCGTGATATCCTGTTTTGACTACACTTATGTGTTTCTTTGCATTGCATGTGCATTGGTGTGCCTAGGACACAGTGTTTGCCATCTGCCATTCCCGAACGGTTTGCCGGAGGCTTGTCTTGTCAAGGCATGACCATAAGGCTAACCGGTTATGGGCTCTGACAGCATGGGAACACAAACCCCGATTTTACTGGGGCACCCTTTTCGACCATTCGACCTAGTGCATATTCGGATCCATAGTGACCATTCCAAACTAGGACAGGTTGCTTACCCGATGTTAGGTTGTTTGAAACCACTGTGTGCGTAGTGAAACCCTAGCTCCTAACAAGATAGGACAGGGAAACCCTACCCCAACATAGGGGTGTATTGGCTCCCATTTATCTGCTATGTGTTTTCAGAATGTATTTCTACAGGAACACACATGTCAGTTTGCAAGATTGGGTATCAGGCCTGAGGGCACCAGTAACGGTATCTTGGGGAATCAGTTATCTGTGGGTACAAGGTTCAGACTTGGGGGCAATGATTCAGAAACAGTGATCAGTATTTGAGGAACAGTGTATCGAGTTCAGCGTGTTATCCAACCGTGTGTTATTTATTTTATGCTGTTATGCTGTCCGATTTTCTGTTTATTTATACGCTTTATTTATCTTTTTATTAGGTAGTTGAGCACAATTGCTACCGACCCGATAGATATCCCCCAAGCACCCTGGGTTAGAGGCCGTCGACTCCTTCGATCTGAGGATCTGATAGACGGACAACCAGTGTACTACTCGCTACCCCCGGTTACTAAACGGAGGTCGATAAAGGCGAAGGACATCAAGACTGATCGATTCGAGGGCTTTGTCTACCCCACGTGTTCGATGGGGATCGGGATTACGTGTCACCAACAGAGAGAATATATACCGGCAACCCAACGAGCGAGGATAGCATGGCTAGTTTGGAGGAGATGGTGCGCCACCTTCAAGAGAGTATGAAAGCAATGCGGCGGGATGCCGTCCGTCAGCAGATTCGCCGAACAACGAGCCCAGATTGTGAGAACGGCGAAGACAATTGCCCGAGCTAAAGACAAGCCGAGCATCGCCGCATCAAGCTCCTTCCCCACGGGAGTTCCTAACGTCGGGAGACAACCAATGTTCAGACGTCTGAGCTGCCCCAGGACCACCCCCACCTCCAACCCTACCTCAAATTCAACCTCGGCTATCAAAACACCCACCAATCTACGGACTCTCCTTTGAGTTCGAGATCGATCCCACCGCTCAAGTTGAGCAAGCTTGAAAAGTTATTCAAGAGGTCCCAAGGGGTCAAGACTATCCCCGACATTGAAGATGGTTACACTGACGCGGCTGTGACGCTGCCCGACAGATTCAAAATGCCTCATATTGATCGATTTGATGGGTCCGGGGACCCCATGGTACACTTAAGACTGTTTTCGGACGTTTTAAGGCCAATGGGCCTCAGTAGGCTCCAGAAGTTGTCTTTATTTGGTCGGACCCTGTCAGGCGTGGCATCCGCATGGTATGCCAAGCTAGAAGATGACATCAAGAGAAATTGGGACGAAATGGCTGAGGCCTTCATCGCGCAGTACTCATACAACACACAGATTGAGATCACGACCCGTGATCTCGAGACAACTAGGCATGAGCCTAAAGAGAGTTTTTCAGAGTTCGTAACCAGATGGAGGGCCAAGGCTTCGATGATGACCTTGAGGCCTACGGACAAAGACCAGATTCGGATGATTGTGCACAATCTACAGCCGAAGTTGATGCAAAAGATGATAGTAGTCCCATTTCCCACTTTTTCTGACCTACATGAAATGGGGGTGCAGAATGAAGATGCCTTGAAGCAGGGCTGGATTGATAATGATCGGGAGCAACCCCGAAGAACCTTCAACCGTAACACTAATGCAGGCCCGAGTGGCACATCTGCTGCAAGAGCCTCCGAAGTGAGCATGGTCACCACTAACCCCCCACAAAGAAATACGGCGGCTTCGCCATTCTCCGGCGCGTCCGGAAGCAACCCACAAACAACTAAATACCCACCCAGAAACACCAGAACTTTCGCTCCACTCTATATGCCCCTATCCAAAGCTCTGGGGGTTTTGATCAAGAAAGGGCACTTGAAGCCCCTAGAGCCACGGCCCCTACCGGAAAAACTTCCCCCTACCCATAACCCAGCCAAGTATTGTGCATTTTACCAACAGCACGGTCACGACACCAACCAGTGCTATCGGTTACGCCATGAAATTCAAGACCTTATCGATGACGGGGTGATTTTGCCTCCCGAGAAGCCCAATGTTACTACAGATCCCCTCCCTGCACATAACCAAGCTCCACCACCTAAAAGACTTAATTTCATCCATACTGGGGTCGTGTCCTACGACCCTAGTATCTATATCACACCCACCCACTTGCCTAAACCAGAGGTGTTCCTCCCCGATTGCACCGACTTGTGCATGATGGACATCTCCATGACCCAACCCAAGCCAGCGGCGGTGACCGCCGAGAATAGGAGAGAGGAGACCCCGAAGGAAAGAAGAGTTATTGAGTCAGAGTTTGCAGAATCTGGGAGTTACGTTGGGAAGACATACAGTCCGAGTGACTACATTTCGTTGATAGGCCAGGATAGGCCCGGGATAGAATTGCCAACAGGGGGAGAGTTGTGTATGATCCAAGGGGATAGTCTGGGACAGGGAACAGATGATGTAACAGCTGTGGAGGTGGACCTGGCCAATCTCCAACTTTACAATGACCAATACCCAGAAGACGCAGTAGTTGCGTGGTTCGATTATGAGGATTCAGTAGAAGCTACCGGGTGGTTGGACGATCAGCCCGATGTGGTAGAAGAATTTCAGCGAGCGAGTTCAAAGGAAAAGAATATCGGCGGCAATTTGGAAGGGTCGAAGCGAGAATACATCATGGGCGCCGGTGCCAAGAATTTCGCCCGAGATTGGAGGCGTTTTGAGTACGGAGATGATTGAACAATCAATTGTGTCAGAGCAAGCAAGTTCTGTGGATTCGAGAGAATCGAAGGCAAAGGCCCATGTGGGAGTGGAAGCTAGCGTGTGCACGAGGCAAGAATGCCGTGGGCATGTGGATGAAAGGCGCTGCGAGCACAAGAACTGTCATACCAGAGCCGGACAGGTGTCTGTCGGCCGCTGATGGAATGTGGTGGGAAGATGAAGACCTATGTCTTGCCCATACGGATGAAGATTGGGGGAATGACCAACCCGATAACACTTGGTACCTTGGAGAGGTCGACCACATGACAAGGAGTGGGCGATATTTCAAACCTCCACACTTGGATTAATCAGAGGCCTCAGGGAAGGACAGAGAGGCTGAGAAGCAAAAGGAGAAGCAGCTCGAAGAGGAAGCCGTACTCAAACAGCTGAAAAAGATACAAGCAGACATTTCCATTTGGGGACTGCTCATGGCCTCGCGAGTACACAGGCAGGCTGTTTTGACGGCCATGGATAAGGCCAAGCTCTCCATAGAGACTACTCCACAGCAGCTGGTTGGACTGGTCTTCCCGGGAGGAGGTTCCCCGACGTTGACCTTTTCAGATAAAGAACTTCCGCCTGAGGGCTCAAATCACAATAAACCCCTCTACATCTCCGTGGAATGTAGAGATAAGTGGATACCAGTGGTACTTGTCGATACCGGGTCTGCCATCAACGTCTGCTTGACAAGAAGGCGTATGCAATTGGCTTGAAAACTGCAGATTTCATACCAACAGCCCAAGTCATCCAGGCGTACGACAATACAAGTAGAGAAGTGATGGGAACGGTTAAAGTTCAGACAAAGGTTGGGCCGGGACGACATGAGATAGATTTCCACGTCCTAGAAGTTCCCGCGACTTTTAATTTGCTTTTGGGGCGGCCGTGGCTGCATCAGGTGAAGGCAGTGTCATCCACTTTGCATCAAATGGTGAAATACCCCTACGGGAAGGGAGTAGCCATCGTCTTCGGGAATTCGTCAATCCACCCACCACCCGAGGTATCCACGCCTGTTCTGGAAATCGAGCATGGCATGGAGGACGTATTCATATCAGGTTTTACCTTGGCTGAGGCTCAGGTCGTACAGAATATCATGGCCGCTAATGAAGGGATATATGTTAGTGCCCAAGCAGTGTACCTCATGAACAAACTCCAATACATCCCCGGGATGGGATTAGGGAAGAGCGGCCGTAAGGGCATTGCAACGTTGGCTGAAGTGCCGCACAACCCTCACACCTTCGGCTTGGGTTATCTGCCCACCAAGGAAGATTGGGTAAGAAAAGGAAAAGAGGTGGCTGGAAGAGCCAAAGCAAAACAGATGGGGAAACCTTTTGAATTGATGCATCGGCCCATCCGGGGTACCCTGAACGGACGTTTCGTCTGTGAGGGAGAAGACTTCCCATTCTGTGGTTTTCCGGAGCCATGGCTGAATAAAGAAAAGAAACGCACGCCGGGATTTGAAATTTTCTTCGACTTGCAGTTATCTGGGGATGATGTTCTTGAAGAGCGAACCGACAAGCAGTTGAGGCTGAACATAGCAAGGAATTGGAGTCTGCGGACACAGAGTTTGAAATGGGGGTAGCACTGGCATGTCTACTTTCAGATCCTTTGATCAACCAGTTGTGCTTGGGGGATGACTCCTCGGTGTCCATGATCGGAGATGAAACGGCTGCGGGCCTACCGTCAGCTATTTTGGATGCATCCATCGCACCCTCCCTCACCTGGCAGTACGAGGAGGGATTTTTGTCAAGCAGCACCGGGTCAGGTAGTGAGCCGGAATCTGATTCCACCGAGTCTTGTGAGTCAGAATCAGGTTCCAGCTTGTCTGAGTCTGAGTCCGGTATTCCTGGGGGTGATAACCCGGATGCCACGATCTGTCGTGTCGTCTTTTTCTTTCTCTTTTGAGTCTGTTATATGAAGAATTGGACGGTTGAAAGTATCTAATGAGAATGAGGTGGTATGGTTTTAGAGTACTTTTTCGTGCCTTTGATTTATTGCTTAAATCGGGACTTTCAAAATTTTGATGAAAGCAGCGAGGACGAAATTCCTCCGGTTTTGCAACGATTAATTGAACAAGAGCAAGAGAGGTTTGTTAAACCCTTAATGGATGAAATCACTACCGTGAACGTTAGTCTTGAGAAGGACCCTGGTGGTCCAGATCGGGTCCACGTTGTCTTCGGAACGCGAGCGCTTAGTCGCTTTATTAAAAGATTTCAAAGATGTTTTCGCGTGGTCCTCACGAAGACATGCAGAATCGATCTCGAGATTGTACAAAGACCGGATCCCTCTTGACCCCGAGGCCCGACCTGTCAAACAGAAGCTCAGGAGAATCCGCCCTGATTGGGCCATTAAAATCAAAGAAGAGGTCACCAAGCAGATTGACGCCGGCTTCCTGCTGGTATCTGAATACCCGACTTGGTTGGCCAACATTGTTCGAAAGAAGAAGGATGGCGAATCCGGGTATGTGTGGATTCGTGGATTTGAACAGAGCCAGTCCGAAGGATGACTTTCCCTTGCCGCATATCGACGAGTTGGTAGATTTTACAGCAGGACATGCTTTGCTTTCGTTCATGGATGGCTTTTCAGGCTATAATCAGATAGTAATGGCACCAAAGACCGGAGAAGAGCTTTTACCACCAGTGGGTACATATTGCTCTGAGTAATGCCGTTTGAAATTTGAAGAACGCTGGGGCTACATATCAACGGGCCGCAACCACAATATTACATGACATGATCCATAAAGAAGTTGAGGTGTATGTGGACGACATGATTGTCAAGTCCAAAGAAAGAGAGGGCCACTACACCGCCTTGCAAAAGTTTTTCCAAAGGATCAGGGAATTTAGGCTGCGGCTGAATCCTCAAAAATGTACGTTTGGTGTTACAGCGGGAAAAATGCTGGGATTTCTGATTACACAAAGGGGCATCGAAGTCGACCCTTCCAAAATCAAGGCCATCTTAGAAATGCCCCCACCAATGACTGAAAAGGAGGTGCGAGGCTTTCTGGGTAAAGTGCAATTCATAAGACGGTTTATCTCTAAACTAACCTTAACTTGTGAACCACTTTTTGGTCTTCTGAAGAAAGGAAAGAAGTTCCATTGGGACCGATGCCAAGTTGCATTTGAGCAGTTAAAGAGTATCTGAGAATCCGCCCGTGTTGTCACCACCAAAGCCGGGGAAGCCGTTGATATTGTATCTGTCAGTGACTGAGACTACAATGGGCTGTATGCTCGCACAAGAGTCGGAAGATAAAGTGGAAAGGGCCATCTACTATCTGAGCAAGAAGATGCTCGATTACGAGACCCACTACACTCCGCTAGAAAAGGCATGTCTGGCTTTGGTATGGGCTACCAGGAAGCTGCGGCACTACCTGTTAGCTCACTCTGTAATGTTGGTTTCACGACTTGATCCCATCAAATATCTTTTCGAGAAACCAGCACTTACGGGTAGGCTAGCTCGTTGGCTGCTGTTGCTCTCCGAATTTGATCTCAAGTATGTGACACGCAAGTCCGTAAAAGGAAGAGCGGTGGCAGAGTTCCTTGCCGACCACCCGGTTGAAGGGGATGAAGCGGTTGAGTACCTATTCCTAGATGAAGCTATTCTGCACATCGAAGATGAAACTTGGACGATGTACTTTGACGGAGCGTCAAATCAATATGGATACGGGATAGGAGTGTTCTTGTGCTTTTGACGATTCCCGTATCCCTTTAGCATTCAAGCTTCGGTTCAAAGTCTCGAACAATGAGGCAGAGTATGAGGCTTGTATTGCCGGTTTAGAAGCTGCCCTAGAACTAGGGGCAAGGCAATTGAACGTCATTGGGGATTCGAACCTAGTTGTGTCTCAAGCTAAAGGAGATTGGAAAGTAAAAGAGGAAAAGATGATAACTTACCACCAGACCTTGGATCTGTTAATTCCTCAGTTTGAAAAGCTAAATTTCACTCACCTAGTGAGAGAATATGAGTTTCTTGATTCGCTAGCAACTCTATCTTCCATGATAGACATCCCATCTGGGTCCGGATCGTCCGATCATTATTGACCAGAAATTTGCACCTGCCTACGAGTCAATCTCTGCCATAGATGAAGTGCAGGATAACAACCCTTGGTATCACGATATATGGAACTTCTTGGAAAAGGAGGCGTATCCACCAGGGGCAAATGCCAAGGACAAGAGGGCAATCAGAAGAATGGCTGTTCAGTTTATCATCTGTGGGGGTAAGTTGTACAAAAGAGGTCATCTGGGAATGCACTAGCTGTGTGGGAAGCCGAAGAGTCGAAGCCCCTGATGGAGGCCATCCATGGAGGAGAATGTGGGGCACATATGAATGGGGTGATGCTGGCACGAAAGATCCTCAGACAAGGCTACTACTGGTCTACCATGGAGGAAGATTGTATCGGCTTTGTTCGGCGATGCCACAAATGCGATTCCATAAACCGCATGAACATCCCGCCGTCAAAGCTGTACAACATGACGTCGCCATGGCCATTTTCAGTTTGGGGGATCGATGTGATTGGAGCTGTTACTCCGAAGGGGTCGAATGGGCATGAGTATATCTTGGTAGCAATAGATTACTTTACAAAGTGGGTCGAGGCCCAATCTTATGCCGTGTTGAAGGCTTCGCATGTCGCAAAGTTTATCAGAAACAACATTATCTGCCGTTATGGAGTCCCGAATGAGATCATTTCGGACAATGGTTCTCACTTCAAGAAGGAGGTGATTGATTTGGTAGAAAAGTATAATGTGGCTTTTCATAAGTCATCCACGTATCGGCCGCAGACCAACGGGGCAGTTGAGGCCGCCAACAAAAACATCAAACACATACTGCAGAAGATGGTAGAGACCTATCGGGATTGGCCAGATAAGTTACCGTTCGCCCTGTGGGGCTACCGAACTTCAATTAGAACTTCTACCGGGGCGACTCCGTATTCCTTGGTATATGGGATGGAGGCCGTTCTACCCATAGAGATTGAGGTTCCGTCTTTACTGATCTTGGCCGAGTGTCGAGCCGAGGCAGATTAAGCAAAGCAGATTCGAGGAACTCATGCTCTTTGATGAAAGGAGATTAAAAGCACTGTACCATGTCCAAGGATATCAACGCAGAATCGCCCGGGCTTTTAACAAGAAGGTTAAGTCCAGGAATTTGAAGGAAGGAGATTTGGTGCTCAAAGACAACCGAGCTCTCATCCATGACCCAAGGGGCAAGTTCAGACCTAATTGGACGGGTCCCTATATCATCAAGTCTATCTGGTCAGGTGGAGCTGTGGTTCTGATGGATATAGATGGCCTAGAGTTCTCCCAACCGATCAACATGGACAAGTTGAAGAAATATTACCCCTGAGAGGCTCGCTAGGCCGAAAACCCGGAAGGGCGACCTAGGCAAAATTCAGAGCACAAAAAAATTAGAAAATATAAAAACTGAGCTCGTAAGGTTGAAAACCCGCAAAGGGCGGCCTTGGCAAAAGTTAGAGCGCAAAAGGAGAGTGAAAATACTCGAGTGAACCCAAGCCTGAACTGCGTAAGGCTTGATTCCCATCTTTGGGATACGTAGGCAGCTTCGTCCTGAAGTTCAGCCATAAACCCTTCCCCGATCAACTTTGTCCATTTGATCATCTTGGTCATCTTTGCCCATCAGCATTTATCGCACTCTCCGGTACAGTGCTATTCAGACTAGGGGCAACTTTCCGTTGCCATACAGTGCCGCGGTACCATTCAGACAAGGGGCAACTTTCCAATTGCTAGGATCCAGGTTTGTACATCTCAGCGACAGATCTCAGGCGTGTCCAGTCCTGATCCATATCGAAAATAGTTTTGAAAAGTTTTAATGAAGATGACTTTGTTCAAATAAATCTTTTTACAACTAAGACCATTTCTGGACCAAAATGGAAAATTTTCAGTACCACAACCTTCAATTTCATTGATTTCAAACAGAGTTCTCTTGCTCTTGCATACAATCGAAGTTGCTTTTTATTACATTCATAAAGAAAACTTGAAAGTACTAATAAAGCAATAAATCCGGGGCACGGTCAAGTCAAATGCCCCTGTGCCCCCTCCCGGAGCTGGTCGAAGCCTCTGATGCCAAAGTGGGCCCTTCCTGTGCCTCTTCATTGAGCCAATCTAAGCACTCATCAGATAAAGTACAATTGAAAGTAGGGGCGGGAGGCAGGAGTTCTCTAGTCCTCCACGCGGCTGCCTGTCGGATAAGCTGCACACCTCGAACTGCAAAAGTAGTCGGATACTCTATCCCTTCCGGTGGACAAGTCTGGTCATGACCAAACTGGCGCAGGATACGGAATGGAAAGTAGAAGACACAGTGAGTCAGGTCAATCAAGCGGATCCCAGTGTCCTGGAACATGCTATAGCTCATTGCCGGGAGATTGAGCCAAGGACAACGCCATGCAATGCGGTCTGCGGACAAACTGCACATCCACTCGAACCACCAGCCCTCATCAAGAGCGTCGACTAGGCGTTGCCGAAAGAAGTAACCGCAAGCTGAGTAAGCCGGACAAGAGTCCACAACCCGCAGTTTATCCATCAACCATACCTGGGGAGGGATGAAAAATGAGAGAATAAAGAATAGAGAGATGTATGATGAGAGAACAAGTGAGAAAAGGGTTTTGTGAGGAAAAATCGAGCTCGAGAGCCGAGTGGCGTGAGCAGACATAAATGTGAGATTGGGTGGGAAATATTGCCTGCAGTAATAGTGGACTCCCTGCTAATCTGGTCGTCTCTCGATGGTAAAAGGCGTCTAAACCCAGCAACGTCTCAGCCAGAGTCATGGCAATGCAGCTTTTGCCTTCCTTCAAGCCTTGGGCAACCTCAATCAACCGGACACTAGATCCTCCGGAACCAGAGACGAACAGGAAATGAGATAGCATGCACAAACAGAGGGCATGCCGTCGAAAGCCTTGCCAATAATGGTCACTACGGTCACCTATATCAGAAAACTGATGAACCAGGCTAGGAATGTCCAGCATTCCGTCGTGAATCAGAGATCGAGAATTGTGCATGGTAAAGCCACACATCCGTCCTAAAGCTCGGGCATGGCCGAAATTGAGTTGGGGGAGAATCTCCTCATTGTGTTCAGATTCCATTAGAGCTTGGAAATCTTCAAAAGTGGGACACACCTCTTGCCCGCTAAAGCTAAAGACATGTGTTACCGGGTTCCAAAACCTTGCCGCGGCATGGAGGAACGGAAAATGCAGTGGGGTACGGCGCAAAGTGAATAGTGCGTTTATGCCGAAAGCCCGGAAATTCAGCTTTTCCGAGCCATCCAAGTTGTTAATCCAAGTTGCGAGATTTTGGGCAAGAAATTCTTCCATTTGGAGCAAATCAGTGTGGAAATGAAGGAAACCCCGAAGTTGAGACCCTTTTGAAGAGGATAAGGTTGAGTGAAGGACAGATGTCAACATTCTGCTGGTGCTGACACTTTAAGTGCCGACCGGCCAACTATAGTGCCGACCGGCCATCTGTTTTGGCCGGTGTATCATATTGTCGGCCGATGGCCATTCCTCAAGGCCGGTAGCCTTTCTACTCGGCCGGTGGTTCTCTTCCTTGCCCCTTGAGCTGTTTATGCTAGGAATTTGGAAAATCCCACCACTTCCAATACCCTCCAGTGATCAATTCTTATGAGGGCGCGCCCATTTGCTTATCGAGTTGTTGCATATTTGCTTATCGAGTTGTATTTCACTCTCTTTAAGTCTTTCTAATGTTTATCAAGGTGTACTCGCATTTGGCTAGTTTGCTGAGTCCCCCTGTTTTGCTTATCGAGTTGTAATTGGTTTACTACCTGATTGTTACGATGCGATGCTTTGTTTTCAAAACACAGCTTCAATTTCCGTCACATTGTTATGTGATGCCTTGCGATGCATAGAACGCGCAAATGTAACACCTTTTGAACAAACGGCTGTTTCATTTCCATCATATGTTTTACAAAAAACAACACACGTTTTTGAGAAATAAAACCTGCCCGAGGCAGCGCAATGTGCCTAAACTCTTAGTAAAAAAGGAAAGTAAAGTAGAAGAATAACAAGATAGCAGGGTAGCAGAGCGCTGGGTTTGACACCGGTAACCTCCCCCTTTCGGCCATCGTACCTTTTGCGCCCTTGTTGAATTGATCATGTGATTTGGCACCTTCATCACTTAAGCGGTCAAGAAATGGCGCGCCTTGAACATAAGCGGAGCATCGAGTTGACCTCGTACCACACCTTTTGTGAGCGATGCTTGGAGCATGCGAAGGATGTCACTTCCCGTATGCTTTTATATTTTGTGAATTCCATAAATCAATTTCAATTATCTTGTGTTGCAACGTTGCATTTCAACATCATGTTTTACCATGTTCAATTTCAAGTTTCTCTATACACATTGCATTGTATCGTGCATTGCTTCTTGATATGTGTTCAAGTTTCTCTATACACATTGCATTGTATGCGTGCATTGCTTTACTGATATGTGTTCAAGTTTCTCTATACACATTGCATTGTATGCGTGCTTTGCTTTACTGATATGTGTTCAAGTTTCTTTATGTACACATTGCATTGTATGCGTGCTTTGTTTTACTGATATGTGTTCAAGTTTCTTTATGTACACATTGCATTGTATCGTGCTTTGCTTCTTACCGATATGTGTTCAAGTTTCTTTATGTACACATTGCATTGTATCGTGCTTTGCTTCTTGATATGTGTTCAAGTTTCTCTATACACATTGCATTGTATCGTGCATTGCTTCTTGATATGTGTTCAAGTTTCTCTATACACATTGCATTGTATCGTGCATTGCTTCTTGATATGTGTTCAAGTTTCTCTATACACATTGCATTGTATCGTGCTTTGCTTCTTGATATGTGTTCAAGTTTCTTTATGTACACATTGCATTGTATCGTGCTTTGTTTCTTGATATGTGTTCAAGTTTCTTTATGTACACATTGCATTGTATCGTGCTTTGCTTCTTCGATATGTGTTCAAGTTTCTTTATGTACACATTGCATTGTATGCGTGCTTCGCTTTACTGATATGTGTTCAAGTTTCTCTATGTACACATTGCGTTGTATGCGTGCTTTGCTTTACTGATATGTGTTCAAGTTTCTCTATATACACATTGCGTTGTATGCGTGCTTTGCTTTACTGATATGTGTTCAAGTTTCTCTATATACACATCGCATTGTGTGCACATGTGCATTGCTTTACTCACATATGTTCAAGTTCTCTTTCCATACACATTGCGTGCATACGTGCATTGCTTTACTCACATGTGTTCAACCCTACTATCTTGCTGCACACATTGCATGCATTATCACACACTTTTGACTGCCTTGTCATGCATGTCGCTAACAATATTGTACCTGTTAAGTTTGCTTCCTTTGCAGGCACGATATTGTATGTACGGCTCATTTGAGGCCGGTGCAACCGGACGAGCCGCACAGGTATTGTATCCTCCGAGTGAGACGTATTGAGAATTACATAATTCTCTTACATCCTTTCTGCATTGTAGTGTAGATTGGCGTATTCTAGCTTATAACTATTGTATGCGTGCTTCATTATAGCTTTCTTTGCATGATCATAAGTTATGCTTGGCTTCTTGCATCGTCTTGCATTTTGCCCCTGCCTTCGGGCGCATACCTTGTGTTGTCTTGCATGTTTGTCCAAGTCTTCGGCCTTGTCAAAAATAGGTCGTCTCTGGGCTTTGACATTCACTCCCGTCATTGTTATGACTTTCGAGTTCTGTCAAAGAGGGGCAACTGTAGACACCCCATTTTTGACCGTCCTCAAGACTTGGACGTCACCGCTTGAACACTCGGTGATTACCCATGTTTGTGTTTGTTTGGAGTTCCCGGAGTTCTCGGCTACGCGCCTTGCCTCAGGACATCCGAACTTGACTGTTTTGCATTTGGTTTTGCACCAAACACTTGTGCTTTGCCTTGGAAGGGCAGGGAATGCTTTGTGAAGCATCCCCACACACCACCGGCAGTGGCTAGAGGCCACCGGCTGGTTGGAGTTGCCACCGGCACTCTTTTTGGCAAAATTACCATTTTTCCCTGCCGACCACTTTACAGCTGTTTTTGGAGATATTTTCAGACAGCTTTCTTGCACTTGTTTCCCCTCCATACACGTGTATGGAGGCATGAGCCTTTGTTTTGCCTTAACTTGTAAGTTTTGTGCCTATACAAGAGAAGGCTCTTCTCTTGGCTCAAGGGTTGAAATTCTTGAGAGACTTAGCCATTTTTAGACAGGAGAGAAGCTCTGGTTTAGGTTAGAAATCCTATATCTATTCTATCTCTATCCCTCTCTTGTTAGTCTAGGTGTTTGTGACTTACTATTGCTCACCAACACCTAGTGTTTCACCTTCCTCTTGGAACTGAGGTGCTAAGGGCTTGTTCTTGGTGTTCTTGACTGGTTTGGAGCTCAAGGAACCAACAACTCCAACCTTTGTGAAGGTGGTCTTCAAGGGTAAGAAACCACCCCTTTTTCCCCCATTCTTGCATTCCATTTTTGCCTAGTTTAAAACAGTTTTTGTGCTTAGTCTATAACACATAAAAGTTCTATTTTTTAAGCCTCTTTATTGTTTATTAAGAGTGCTTGGTGGTTTGGGTAGGTTTGACCACCCTTAGGCCTTGAAAAGGCCTCATTTTGTGCCATTTTGTGAGAGATCCGAGACTTTGGTGTTAGGATCTCTTCACCACTGAAATCTTGAGGGATTTTAGTGGTGAAGATGATGCCTTAGAGTCTCCAAAAGGGGAGGGCCACCCCCTCTCCTTGATGTCCTTGAAAAGGGCAAGATTTGGCCTCTTAAAGGAGCACCATGTTTGGTTGTGTTTTGAGCATGTCTTGGCTGTATTTCATGCTTATTATGCCATGATTTAACTTGCTTTTAAGTTGGTTTTAGCACTCCATGCATGCTTTGCATAGTTGCTTTGTAATGCCTCTTTGGTCCCTTAACATGTCTAGGTTGTTAGCCCTAGTTTGAGCATGTTTTAGGCTTAGACTTATGAATGTTTTATGCTTATTTTGACATGTTTTAGCTCTGTCCATAGTCATTTGGGTTGATCTTGGCATGCATCATATAGCCCCTTTGCATTTTAGGCTTGCTAGCCTTTGAGTATGCATGTGTAGCATGTGTTGCTTACCTCGTTTTGATGGTTTAGAATCATTTACCATGTTATTTCAGACCCTTTGGTGTGCTTGTATGCTTACCTTAGTTGCCTCTTTAATGCTTTGAAAGCATGTGTTGCATGCTCCATGTTTTGGCCTTAATGAATGCCTTTGATTTCAAGCCTCTTAGATGCCATCTAAGTAGCCATTTGGCTTTGTTTTAACATGCTAAAGACCTATTTTTAGTTGTTTAATGCATGCCATATTTGTTTTGTATAAGTATAGTTCAATGCCCCATTGACTTGCTTTGAATATTGGACCTATGTGTGCATGCTTTGTGTACTTTGTTGCTTGGTTTGGCACCATGTTTAGCATGATTTTCAGAGCTTTATATGCATGCTATTTGTCCATTGTTATGCCCCTCTTAGATGTGTTTAAGAGTTGCTTAATTGTGCTTAAGTGTTGGTGCCTTAACTTGTGCATGTGTGCATGTGTGTTTGGCCCTCTTGACTTAGCATTTTGGCCACTGATTTTAGGACTATTTGAGTTGCCTAATTCACGTATAAGACCATCCTTACATTGGTTTGCATGCTTACCTTGCATGCTTGCTTGAAACCTTTGCATGAACATATTGCATAGTCCATGTTGCATGCCTAGTTGACATGTTTAGGGTTGCATTTGTATTGTGCATGTTTGGCCTCTTGAAGTGAAGTATGATGGAGGTTGAGCACCCTTGTTTGCTTGTTTGCATTGCATGCATTTGAAATCAAAGTTGCATTCTTGGTTCTTAGGGCCATCATGCATGGAAATGCGCGATTGGTGGTCCGGGAATCGAGGCACATGTCCCTTTGAGTCGATAACATGATAAGGGATGTGTTTGGTGCATAAATGGCTTGAATTACATTGCCATGCATGTTGCTGTCTTCTGCTGCTGTGAGTTGCAGGTTTTGCAGGCATTTTGTGCCGACCGGCACTGTTTAGTGCCGACCGGCAGTCAATTGCCAGCCGATAGCTTCATCTAGTGCCGGTGGCCTCCTTCTTCAGCCGGTGGTTCTCTACCCCAGCCGGTGGTACTCCCCAGTGCCCTGAGAGGCACTCCTGGGACTTTGGCAATCTTCAGAGGAGGATAGCAGAGGAAACAGAGGCAAATCATGCATGACAGTGCGATTCCGAGCCAGTCCCGAGCGCGTGCTGCATTGGGCCCTCATCCCGAGGCGATTTACTGTTTAATTAGATTAATTATTTTATTTAATTAATTTAGTTAATTTGTAATATTTAATTAGCTTGCGTAGTTAATTAATTTGTATATTCTTTCGGTCCCTCCGAGCGAGGGCAAAGTTGTAATAAGTGTGTGTGAGTGGGTGTATGTCTTCCAAACCCCCATTTCTTTCTATCCCTTTTATTTACCCGCTTTCGATGGTAGATTAGGGCATACTTATTTTAGCATACCTTATGCAATGCATGTGTGCATTCATGCATTTGTTTACATGCATCGAGCTCGGCACATCATGCAAACTGCATCATATTTTCAATTCCAAATTGAATACGTGTTATTTGTAGCATCCCACATGTCATGTTTAGGGTTAGCCGAGCCTACTCTAGATTGCATCTATGCCTATGTTGCATTAGCCACTTAACATGAACTAGGTCATGCATGTTTGCTAACCGAGTTTATTGTTTTGGCACGGAGTACGATGTAAGTATTTTACGCTTTAGCATACCACATGCGTGTGAATGTTGCCATGACAGTATGCTTACCATGCGGCTAAATGCTTATGTGAGATAAACTGCTTGAATGCCTATGGGTGGAGGTTGGATTGCCTGAGTTGGAACAACTCATTGAAATCCGTATTTTAGCCTACTTGCGAGTAGCAAAATCTAACACGTTTTTCGAGACAAAACGGATATGCAATGTTTATTTCCAAGTTAGGCGATCTAGTCTATACTTTCGTGTTGTGCGCATCACATAGTAATTCTAGGTTAATAATTGGAATAAGAACGCATAAAGTTTTCAAAATCAGATATCATGGTTAGTAGAGGCCGGTCTTCAGACCGGGCGAAAGGGGGTGCTCATAGCTGACCTTCCCCGATCGTACCCAAGCTCCCGAGCCAAGACCACTTTGGTGATGATGGACATGTGGCCTTCGGCACCGAGTCAGGGTTTCCTAAATTTCCCATTAAAAAATATTTAGGTGGCGACTCTGTAATCTGGCAAAGCAGTCTATGTTTGGCACTACTTTTCAAAAAATCTATTTTTCTTCAAAACGATTTGCCGGATTTGCACTCTTTGGTTCAAGATTCAGAACCGACACAAAGGGAGTCCGAACTATAGAGTGAAGCCCACGGGCGCGTCTACACCTAGTTCCTCCACACTTTTGCACACCAACCCTTAATCAAACTTGACCACCATTGAGCTGAGGTCCCTTAGAGTCTTGTTTAAGCTTTGGAAGGAGGTTTGAGCTTGGAGTTGTGCCTAAATTGTGCTTTGCTTAAAAGGTAGAGCAGTTACCTTATTTAAGCTTATTGTGCAAACTTATTTTCCTATCTTTTTCAACTGTTTCAAGGCTGTTTTTGCAGTGTAAAAAACTTGTTTTTGTGACCTAAAAATGGTGGTTTGGGCCTTTTTAAGTTAGGGGGTTGTCCACCCTTTTAGCTCCTTAGCTTGTTAAGCTTTTAATGCTATTTCTCCTCACTTTCAAATCAATTTTTTTTGCCTTTTAACCACTAAATCTCAGAGGTTTTTCAGTGGTAAAAATCAACTTTCGAAGTCCAAAATTGGAGGGGTTAGCCTCCCCTCCTTGTGTCTTGTTTGCATGTCTATCTAGCTTCACATGTTAGCATGTTTTTCTAGCTTAACCTAGCTCTAGTCCAGCATGTTTTTGCTTCTATTTTGACCTGTTTTAGCTCTATTTTGGGCTAGTTAGATCAGTTGAGCCTTGTATGGCATGGTTGTAGTGCAATTCCCTTCACTAGCTTGGTGTTTTAATGCTTTGATCACCATTGTTTTGAGTTGAAAGCATGTTTTAGTGTTGTTTTGCACTCCATTTCAGCACTTATATCTCTGTAATCTCCCTCCATTCTTCACCCTTTTGTTTGCTTTGAAAGTGGTTTCAAACCACTTGTTTGCCTAAGTGTGAAATTGAGGTATTGCACCTAATGGTTTAATCCCTTAGGGGATTCATTACCAACAGTGTAATGCCTCTTTCATGCCCAAAGAAACTTGTTGTTTGTGCCATCTTTCCATTAGAGGACACTCACTTTTGGACTTAATTGATTAAAGAATGAATCGATAATGTAAAATGAGTAAATAAAAAATGACAAGTAAAAAGAGGTAAGATAAGCATCTTTCATGTTGCATTGCATGTGTTCGAATCGGACGTTAACTCGAACACGAGGAAAATGGGACATTTCATACTCAAAGTGATGAAATGTGCCACTTTCCTTGGTCACCATCACCCTTGATCATGTATGATAGGGTGGTGGTCTTTTTGAGTCTTGTTTTGCACTCATTGAACTTGTATCAACTTGGTTCTTTGGCCATCATGCATGGAAATTGCTTGGTTGATGGTTTGAGGGCCAAGAGTTACACTCATTTAAACTTGTGTGATAATAAGGAGCGTAATAGTACAAACACTCCTTGAGAATACAATACTTTGCCTCTGTTTGCTCTCTGTTGCAGCAAAAGGAAGTTCAGGGCAGGGGTGGCCGACCGGCCACCAGAAATGGCCAACGGCCACCAACAGTAGCCGACGGCCACCATTGGTAGCCGATCGGCCATCAATAAAGAAAGTTGCTCAGTGTGATGGAAAAAGGGAGCAGAGGTGTTCTGGAAGTTTGTAGCTTCTTTGGTGTTCAAGTGTGTAAACAGAGTCTTACAGCAGTGGGGCAGTGGCATTTTCAGGTGGAAACCAACCGAGCATGCATATGTCCCTCGCCCCCTGAGGCCATTTAGTTACTTTGCTTAGCTGATTAGAGGTAGCTAATTCATGCAAGTGTTGTAACTATTTAATTAGGTTAGATAGTTAATTATTTAATCGCTTTAGTTAGCTTAGAATAGCTAGTTAATTCAAGTGTTGTAATAGTTAGCATAGCTAGTTGCTTAGCTTATTCATTTGAACTCTCCTTCGCGATGGCGTAATGTTGTAATAAGTGTGTGTGCGTGTGTGTATGTTTTCCAACTCCACGTCTTTCTCCCTTTTATTTAATCGCTTTTGATGGTTAGATTAGGGACATTTTCAATTAGCTTGCCTTATGCTCGCATGTTTGCATCCATTTATTTCTCTTGCATGCACCGAGGCTCGACGCATCATACAAACTGCATTGCAATTTCAAAACTTCTTTGAATACATGTTTCAAAGCATGCTATCAAGGTGTTACAAATACCATGATTAAGTAGTCGAGCCTATTTAGTTGCATTATTGCATGTGTTGCATTGGGCACTGAACATAGTTAGGATCATGCATTTTTCTAACTAGTTTTTTGTTTTGGCTTGGAGTACTCGGTAAGTCTTTATGCTTTAGCATACTTGCATAAGTGTGATTGCCATATTACCATGTTTCGCATGCTTTCCATGAGGTATGTGCTTAAATGCTAAACTGCATGAATGCTTGTGGATGAAGGCTTTGCTGTTTGAATTGGAACAAATCAATGAATGTGTGTTTTAGGCCCACTCTGTCGTGGCAAAATCCTGTTTTAAGCCCATTATGTTTGGTGGCAAACCCGCATCTTTAAGCCCACTTAAGAGTGGCAAATTCAAACCATTTTTGCAAAACAAACATGACTTGAAATGTTCCAATTCTTGCGATTTAGTCTATATTTGGTTGTACGCATCACATAGTAAGGTTAGATTAATAACTGAAATAAGAACGCATAATGTTTATAAAATGACATATCATGGTTAGTAGAGGCCGATCTTTGATCAGGTGAGCAGGGGTGCTAAATTCATGACCTTGCCCCCCTCGTACCAAAGTTCACGAGCCAAGGCAACTTTGGTGATGACGGACACGTGGCCTTCGGCACGAGTTTGGATTTCCTAAATTTTTCCAAAAATAAAATATTTAGGTAGCAATTTTGTATCTGGCAAAGCAGTCCAATTTTGGCATTATTTGATTTAAAATCAAATTTTCAAAAAGGTTTGCTGAATTTGGACTCTTTGGTGTTTATCAGTTTCACATTGTACTTGTGAGACTAGATTCAGAATTACGGGAGTCCGAACTATGAGGCCTTTCTTTCAAACCTTCCGAAAGGGGGTGCGAAAAAGGCGAGTCCACATCCAGCTGATTAACTCAATGCCAGGTTACTGAGCCATGCTATAGCTTATTTCGGTCAGATTAAGCCAGAGGCAATACCAAGCAATGTCGACAACAGACCTGTTGCAAATCCAATGGCACCACCATCCTTCATTTGGGAAATCCACGAGTTGTTGGCGAAAAAAGTATGCTCGGGCTAAGTATGCGGGAGAGGAGTCCATTACCTTCAGCTTGTCTATAAGCCACGCCTAGGGAGGGATGAAAGAAAAAAGAGATTAAAGAATAGAGAGGTGTATGTTGAGATAAAAAATGAGAAAAGGGCTTTGAAAGAAAAACAGAGCATGAGTGCTGAGAGATGTGAGAAACACATATTAGAAAGGGTGGGAAACATTACCTGAAAAAGTAGTGGACTTCCCGCGAATTTGCTTGTCTCTTGCCGATGAAAGGCGTCGAAGCCCATCAAAGTCTCGGCCAAAGCCAAGCCAATACAACTCTTGCTCTTTTTCAAGCTTTGCACCACTTCAATTAGTCGAATGCTAGACCCGCCAAAACTAGGGGCAATGAGGAAATGTGATAGCATGCACAAACAAAGGGCGTGTTGTCGAAAACCTCGCCAAAGAAGATCACCGTGGTCACCAACGTCAGAAAATCGATGAATTAGACTGGAAATGTCCAGCTCTCCATTGTGAACCAAGGATCAGGCCTCGTGTAGAGTGAGCCCACACATCTTTTCCGAAGCTTGAATAAGACCAAAATGGGGCTGAGGCAAGATTTCCTCATTGCGTCAGGACTCCATTAGCACTTGAATTCTTCGATTGTTGGGCATTGCTCTTGTCCCCTGAAGCTAAAGACATGTGTAATCGGGTTCCAACATCTAGCTATGACATGTAAGAATGGAAAACACAGTGGAGTACGACTCAGTGGGAATAGTGTATTTATGCCAAAACCCTAAAAATTCACCTTTTCCGAGCCATCTAAAGTTGCAATCCAATCCAAGAGGTTTTGGGCAAGAAATGGCTCCATTTGTGGCCAAAATGAGTTCTAGAAAAGAAATGACGAAGGTGAAGCTTTTCTAGAAGATAAGGCAGTGAGTGGAAGCCAGGTGGCAACAATCTGGTGGTTCCTTACATTTATGGCCGACCGGCCATTAGTGATGGACGACGAGCCACCTTGCTAGCCGACCGTTCACCACTGGTGGCCGACAGCCTCTGTTCATGGCCGACAGCCTCTGTTCATGGCCGACAGCCTTCTTGTCTGTCCTGTTGTCCACCTGTGTGCTAAGAATACAGAAGGCATGTGTTTTGTTCTGTTTTTTATGCATTTTAAGGTCTTGTTTTGAGTCCTTTTAGTTTTTTCAAGTTTGTTGAGTTGTATTTGAATTGTTTTGTTTATCGAGTTGTATTTCTTTATTTGTTAGTGTTAGTTGGTTCATTACCCGATTAAGAGAGTTGTGCCAATACTGTGTTCAAATTTCATTGTCAAAATCAATCTCGTTTTCATGCGATGCGGTGCTCATGATGCAAAATGCAACACTTTTTGAAATGAAAACTGGTTTTCATTCCGATCATGGTTGTTTTTACAAAAGTGCAGTACAAGTTTTTAAGGCAAATAAAACCTATCTGAACTGTACAATGTGCTAACACTACTAACAAAAAGAATCTAAGCAAAAAAAAAAAAAAAACTACGAGAAAATCAGCGCCCGTCACCTCAGGCTCGTGATGCCCTCTTTGTCCTCTTCTTTGGAGGAAGGGACTCTGGGGCACTGTCTCCGTCGGCGCCGTTGTCTGAATCTGAACCAGCATCTGAGCGGGTGCCATCCCCACTCTCTGTCTGTGAACCTGCCTCGGCATTAGCATCCCCACTTTCGGAACCAGAGTCGCCATCGTCTCCACTCTTAGAGGACTCAAACTGTGTACTCATTTTCTCCTCGGAGCCACTCGTCTCGACGTCGTCATCACTCAGAATGGGCTCTGAAGGACCACTCTCATCTTGGGTGTCCTTGGCTCTGCCTCAGCTGTGTGCTAGAGCCTGTCTCTCTTTCTTCCCTGCTACTGGAGGAGGCATCACTGGTGCAGGTGCTGCAGCTGCCGCCGGTGCTGTCGGCATGGGTGGGACCTGAAAAGACAGTTGTCATATTTCAACCATAGTATACGTATCAGATGCAAGTATGGTCTGCAGAATGAGTATATGCAGAAGTCAAGTACAATGCATGAGTACAGTATGGGAGTGCAGCATTTCAGATGCAGTGTATCAGTATAGTGTGGGGAAGTTTTTAGTTGAAATATCCGTTTCAGTGTGTCAGTGGAAATTTAATGACTGGAATGTAAGAAAACTAAAGAAATGACCTGAATGCCGTGGAAGCCAAGCAGCACCTCCCTCCTTAATATCATACCCTCAAATAAGGCTAGTAGCTCTAGCAGATCCTTGGTGTATCTTGGGGGTGCCTACAAATGCATTGGGAATGATCAATGTCTAGAATGAGCAAATATCAGAAAGAGATGGGAAAACTAAAAATGTGGTACATATTGGGAGTGCATCATGAGCTCTGACATATCTGTGCCCCACTGCAGCAGGCTCAATCGGGATCTGGTATGCCTCCCCAGTATATCGCCAACATGTGAGTGTTGTAGGCAGCTTCGGCCAGCCGGTCCTCTGCCCCGCCTGGGTAGCCCTTTTACCATGTGCCCTAGTTACCCTAGTCGTTTTGGGCACTCTAGCTCTCTCTCTCTCTCTCTCTCTCTCGCGCGCGCGCGCAGCTGGAGCCCCGCCTCTTCACCTCCACGAACACCAGTCAAAGGAGGCATGAGGTGTGTCCGGATGAATGTTGAATAGTCCCCCTCCCTACGAAAGTAGTCGTCCTCCAAGCCCTCCGTGAACTGAATCATCTCTTGGATGGTGAGTCTCTTAGTAGCTCTCATAGATGGCAAGGGCGCTATGGGAACTACCGATTCAGGCAAGCCCATGGTCTGGCACAAGAATCGCTCACCTAGAAACCAGGCACGACAAATCGGGCCCTCGAACAAAAACAGAAAATAGGAGGCTCCCTAAGATCCAGCGAACTGGTCCCTAACTTCGGCTGGTATCATCGCCCAAGGCTGCCAAGTGATCTGCAAATAGAGAATGCACAGATTGTTAATGGCCATAAGATATCGAAGTATGAATTTGAAGCATGAATCAGAGCCCAAGTAGAATGAAAATAACTGTGAATTTTGAGTTACCTCTACCGTGGTCACCGTATTGAAATACCGACGGAAGAACGAAAAGATCTCTGTAGTCCTCCGCAAGCATCTGTCGTCGTACCGATGAGAGTACGGCACAAGGGGGGGCATCTCCACCTCCGGCTCTGGAGTGAGAGTCGGGAAGTATGCATACACCTAAAGCTATAAAGGAAAGGGCAATAGTGAGTATACAATGTATAGTGTACGAAAAGTACAAGTGCAAATGCAAAAAATAGAATGTGTGCAGAAGGTGTGTACAGTGTACAAAGAGTATAGATACAGAGGATGCAAAGTGTACGATGCAGAAAGGGCAGTATATGGGTGTAAACAATGTAGTATGCAGTGTACAGAAAGTGCAAAGCAGAAAGCATGGGAATAGAAAGCAGAAAATTTAAACAGAAATGTAAAGCATACCTCCAAGGCTCGCCAGTAACCTCCTATCCTGTCGCCACTCCTGCGGGATATCGAGCTCATATAGCCGTACAATGTGGCTAGGCCAACACTACGCCAATCGTAGAGTCAGATCTGAGATAAATCCACCAAAGTGCTCAGAAGATATAATCCTACAGTGTTCGCCCTGTTCGTGAACAAGGTGGTGCCGAAGAGGAACATCAAAAAACCTCGAGCATAATGCTCTGTCTCCTCAACTGTCCCTGGCTCGGTCCCCCGAAACCACTTCGTGAGCCAACTGTGTCGTACCATCCCTGGTCAAAAGTGAGGCGGGCATGCCCCTAACAGGTAGATCTAAGCGGCCTTCCACTCACCCATGTCCATATCATAAGGAATCGAGTGACCCTCTACTCCTATGCCGGTGAGCATGGAGAAGTCATAGGGGGTTATCGTCATCTCCCCGGCAGTAGAGAAGTGGAAAGAGTTGGTGGTATCCCACCACCTCTCTACCAATGCTCCAAGTAGGGGAAGACTCGCAATAAGGCGTGATAGCCCCGTGCAGAATGAACTGAAGCTGACCTCGTCGATGATGTGGCGGACACCGTCAAGAAGCTCCACGTACCAGTCCCTCGCGGACGTGGCTCCATAGCCCCTGATAGAGCGAGAATCCTCCTGTGATCAGAACAGTGATATGCAGTGGCATGAGAACAAGCAGATGTAAAGGCAGTGTAAGAAATACAGTGCAAGAGTGTGATTAAGGCAAGAAATGTAGTGTGAATATTACATTTGAAGCAAGAAACACAATTAAAGCAAGAAATGCAATGTATAATGAAGAAAACATAAGAATATAGTGCATACCTTGGTGGTGCCGTAAGACAAATGGAAGTCCAGCTCTCATAGCAAGAGGTCCTCTGGTGCACCTCATGCAAACTTGCTAAAATGCCAGATACTCTCGGGTGGTAGCACATACGTCCAAGGATGATATGTCGTCAAATCAAAGGGTCGAATCTTGGGTGGTAGTAGCACTAGCTCAAGCTCCGCCTCCATCTCTGGAGACAACTGGGGTGGGATCTTCGAGGAAGCTCCGTCATGAGGTATATCGTCTGCCATCTAGAAAGAAGATGAGAAAATGGCCAAAAATGAGGAAAATAGGTGGAAAATGCCAAAAGTCAACCCTAGGAGAGAGAAAAGGGAAGAAAAAGTACTGAACCCAAGAAGAATTCAAGGGGAACAAGCTTCAAGTGGTGAAACTCCAAGAAAAAGCACCGAAATCAAATTTCAATCGGTTCAAAATGGAGTAAACTAAGATGGTTTAGCGAAGAAAATGTGCGTGGGGCATTGGAAAACGCGTTTAAAGCTCGGATCTAGAGAGGGAAAGTGTCTAGAGAGAGAGAGGAAGGATTTTCGGCTTTGGAGGAGTAAGGAAATGATGTATGGGTGAGTGTTTATAAAGACCTGTGGTGAAAAGACCATTTTGGGCCCAATCTGCCATCCGTGGCTGACAATATTCAAGGGTGGCCGACAAGTGGCCGACACCCTCCCCTTGCGGCCGTCTAGTGCCCAGTGCTCCTATATTGAATCTTGATGCTGTTTTTGTTCCTGTTTCCCGAGAGGTACAAGGAAAGGTCACAGCTGAGTTCAAATTCTCTCTATGGAAGCTTGAAACCGTGTTTTTGGTGATCGTTGTTCGTCACTTGTTAAACGAGGTGTATCCTTTTTGTATATCGCAACTTTTTCCGAGAGGTAAATCGGAAAGTTGCTACTGAATTTGTTTAAAAGAATACGCTTTCATCCTCGCATAGACTATGCGCCTCTTCCTTACGTATATAGAATGTGCATTTCACATATGCGTATTTCAATCGCGCATAGAACATGCATTTTGTACTTTGTATAGGACATGCATTTTGTACTTTTCATAGAACATGACATGCATTTTGTACTTTGCATAGAACATGCTATCAATTTCATGTAGCATTTTGCTTCGATTGTTTTCTTTGCATAGAATATGCATTCTTACTGTATCGCATTTGTTGAGTTTTATACAGGCACGATATTGTATGTACAGTTCATTCAGAGAAGTTCTGGCTAAGATCATTTGTGCCCTTCGAAATGCGTTTCCATTTTCTCCTCTCGCGTGAGACGCGTTCGGACGTATTCACCTTTCTCTTTTTCCGTGAGACGCGTTTGGACATATTCACCTTTCTCCTCTCGCGTGAGACGTGTTTGGACATATTCACTTTCTTCTCTCACGTGAGATGCGTTTGGACGTTTGCACTTTCTCCTCTTGCGTGAGACGCGTTTGGATGTATTCACCTTTCTCCTCTCGCATGAAACACGTTTGGACATATTCACTTTCTCCTCTCGCGTGAGACGCGTTTGGACATTTTCACTTTCTCCTCTCGTGTGAGATGCGTTTGGACGTTTTCACTTTCTCCTCTCGCGTGAGACGCATTTGGACATATTCACTTTCTACTCTCGCATGAGACGCGTTTGGACATATTCACTTTATCTTCTCGCATGCCACGCATTAGGATCTCGGTTGAAACCTTGGGTGAGCCTGACGGTTGTGTTGCTTTTCGTCTTTCCTGAGCATCGTGTAGTTAAGCTTGCATAATTTTCTTACATTCTTTCTAGATGAAATGTGGTTTGGCTCATGATTCTCACACGTGGCGTGTTCACTTACTTATTCCTTTTCATGTTTCAGATGCTGTACCTTGTTTCAATTTGTTTGCATGTGGCATTTCTTTGCATTGTATTTGCATTTAAATGTTTCATTACAGCCTCATTGCATGGTCATAAGTTATGTTCTTGCATCTTGCCCCAGAACTACACTAGTTTGATTCCTTGCAAAGGGATACGTAGGCAGCTTGTGGGCGCAACCATTTGTTTTCTATCTTTGTTTGTTCATCCGAGTCTTCGACCTTGTCAAAAATAGGTCGTCTCTGGGCTTTAACATTCACTCCCGTCATTTCATAACTTCCTAGTTCTGTCAAAGAGGGACAACTAAAGACACCCCATTTTTGACCAACCTCAAGACTTAGACGTCATTGCTTGTACACCCAATGATTACGATTGCATTTGTTCGCTTTGAGTGCCCGAAGTCCTCGGTGGAACGCCCTATCTTTGAGCCTTTAAAGCTTGACCTTTTTGTGCTTTGTTTTGGACCAAAACCCTGTTGTTTCAAGCCTGGAATTTGTGGTGACCTGTCGGCCACCACCATGGGTTGTCGGCCATTGGTGTGGCCGATCAGCTGCTAGTGGTGGCCGTCGGCCACTAGTGTTTTTTTCCAGATATTTGTTGATTGCTGTGATAGCTGTTGGCACACTGAGCTGCATCTGCCTACACGTGTATGGTAGGATGTTTCTAAGCTCAAGGCTTTTTTTTTTCTATATATATGGGGGTTCCTCCCCCATTTTGAAGGGTTAGAAAATTTGGAACCAAATTCTCTCTCTCTCTTGCAATTTTATACACATTTGCTCACAAATCCTACACTTTTGCCTATACACCCTTGATAGAAGTTGCTAGTCTTTGGGCTAAGATAGCATGGGACTTATTTTGAGCTCTAAAAGGTGTGTGCGACTTGAATTTGTTGGCCAAATTGTGTCTTCTCTTCAAGAGGTATAACACTCTCTCTTCATACTTGTTTTGTACCCTTGCTTTGCCATCTTTTTCAATTGTTTTGAGGATGATTTTGAACTAAAAAAAGCTCTATTTTTGTGTCCTAAAAGTGTTGGTTTGAGGCCATTTTCAGTTGAGGGGTGGTTCACCCTTCTTGCTTCTTTGCTTGTAAAGTATTTGTGCCTTTGTTCATCACTTTCAAACCAACTTTTTTGGGCCTTTTAACCACTGAATTTCAGAATTTGTTTAGTGGCAAAAAACTCATTTTGAAGTCCAAAATTGGAGGGTTTAGCCTCCCCTCCTTGTGTCTTGTTTGCATGCCTAGTTAGCCTCATGTGTTAGCTTAATGTTTTAGTTTTTTATGGCTCAAGTCCTGCATGTTTTGAACTGTTTTGCCACTATTTTCGCTGTTTGGTACCTTGAGTCTTGTCTTGCATAGTTGAAGTGTAAGTTTTTTCACTAGGTTGGTGTTTTAAGGTTTTAACCACCATTGGTTTAAGTTGATAGCATGTTTTAGTGCTTTTTCTCACCTAATTTCAGCACTTACAATCTCTGCAATCTCCCTCATTTCTTCACTCTTTTTCATTTGCTTTGAAGGTTGTTTCAACCTTGGGGTTGTTTAAGCTTGAGATGGAGGCTCATGCTTAATGGTTTAATCCTCTTTTGATGGTTCATTACCAACGGCATGAAGCTTCTCTCATGCCTTAAACTATCCCTTGGTTGACACTTCTTTCACTTTAGAAGACACTTACCAATGGATTGATTGATTAAAGGATGGTTTGGTAACTAAAACGTGTAAACAAAATTAGCAAGTAGAAGAGGCAAGAAAAGCATTCTTTGTGTTGCATTGCATGTGTTCAAATCGAACGTTAGCTTGAACACAAGGAAAGTGGAACATTTCATACTCAAAAGTGGTGAAATGTGCCATTTTCCTAGGTCTTCATTGCCCTTGATCATGCATAATAGGGTGATGGTCATTTTGGTCTCATTTTGCATTTATTAAACTTGCACAATTGGTTTCACAAGCCATCATGCAATGAAATTTCTTGCTTGATGGTTTATGAACCAAATTTTGTCCCTCATTTGATTTCCTCATGAAAAGGAGAGGCAAAGTGTGCAAACAACCCTTGAGAAATACATTGTTTTGCTTTGTTTGCTCTTTGCTGCAACAAGGAAGTCCAGGCTATCAGTGGTCGACAACCACCATTAGTAGCCGATTGGCCCCTTGTCGGCCATCAGTGAAATTTGCACAGTGTGTTGGTAAGGTGGAGCAGAGGTGTGTTGGAAGTGGATAGAGTTGTTGGTGTTCAATGCGCAAACAGAGGCATTCAGCAGCAAGGTAGTGGCTTTTCAGGTGGAAACCGAGCATGCATAAGCCTTTCTTGCCTCCTAGGATTAGCTAATTGGTTTAATTAGCAATAGCTTAAATACGTGTTGTAATTAATTAGTTGGAGTTAATTAAGTGTTGTAAATAAATTAGTTAGTTTAACTAGTTATCCGATTTCGTTTTGTAATTAGTTAACTAGAATAGTTAATTAATTCGAGTTTTGTAATAATTAGTTAGCTTAAGTAGCCTAGTTAGCTGCTTATTCATTCGGACCCTCCTTCGCGAGGGCATAATGTTGTAATAAGTGTGTGTGCATGTGTGTATGTTTTCCAACCCCACGTCTTTCTTCCTTTTATTTACCTGCTTTTGATGGTTAGTTTAGGAGCATCATGTGTCAAATTAGCATACCTTATGCTTGCATCCATTCATTTGTATTGCATGCACCGAGGCTTGGTACATCATTCAAACTACATTGTTATTTCAATATCTTCTTTGAATACGTGTTTAACCACATGTTATTTAAATTGCTTCATATGCCATTTTAGTAGCCGAGCCTATTAATTGCATATTGCATGTGTTGCATTAGACATTTGACATAGTTAGGAATCATGCATATTTTTCTAACTCATATTTTCTTGGCTTGGAGTACTAGGTGAGTTTTTATGCTTTAGCATACTTGCATGAATGTGAATGTTGCCATGATTAGCATACTTGCCATGAGGCTATATGCTTAAATGCTAAACTGCATGAATGCCTGTGGATGAAGGCTTGTTGTTTGAATTGGAACGATTCAACAAATGTATGTTTTAAGCCCACTTTGTTGAGTGGCAAATCATGTTTTAAGCCCACTATGTTTGGTGGCAAATTCGCAACTTTAAGCCACTTGAGGTGGCAAATTCAAACCATTTTCATAAAACAAATATGAAATTGAATTGTTCCAATTCAAGCAAACTAATCTATACTTGATTGTGCGCATCACATAGTAAAGCTAGCTTAATAATTGGAACAAGAGCACATAATGTTGATAAAAATCATATCATTATTACTAGAGGCAGATCTTTGATCGAGCGAGCGGGGGTGCTCAATTCATAATCTTCCCTTCTCGTACCTAAGTTCCCGAGCCGATGCAACTTTAGTGATGACGGACACGTGGCCTTTGGCACGAGTCATGGGTTTCCTAAATTTTCCCAAAAATAAAACATTTAGGTGGCGACTCTGTATCTGGCAAAGCAGTCTAATTTTGGCACTTTTTGATTCAAAATCAATTTTTCAAAATGATTTGCTGGATTTGGACTCTTTGGTGATTATCAGTTTCACATTGCACTTGTGAGATTAGATTCAGAACCACAGAGTCTGAACTGTGTGCCTTTCTTTTCAAACCTTCCGAAAGGGGGTGCGAAAAGGCGAGCCACAATAAGTCAATGTTTTGGTTGATCCATATGTTTTGGCTTTTGTAGATTTTGTGAATGATTTGATTTCTTAGCTTTGTTATCCCTTTGGGGGCTGAATTTTTGTGTTCTTTGCATCATCTTGATGCTTTTTAATAAAGTCTGCTTATTTATGAAGAAAAAAAATTATGCTGAAAGCTCCTCATGTTCGAATAATTGAATGCAACATTGTGGTCTTTTCTTAATTCGACACTGATACATACTTAGGAATGTAGTAATAGGTGTAATATCATTTTTTCCATGGACTACTAGATTTGTCATGCTCATCAAAAACAAAGAATTTAAATTGTTGACATCGCAGTTTTTTTTAGTCCCAAGATGGTTTTTGAATAAAATTCTTATCAACTGATATGGTTCTTGAAGCATTTTTATTTATTTAACAATTAAAATATTAGTATGCTTCAAGACTACAAAGCACTTGATGCTTCATAATATTAGTATTGTTGTTAAACTTTTATTTGATGTTACCGGTAGGTTGTGTTGTGTCAAGTCTCTATTGTTATGCTTCTAATTAGGTCGAAAGCTCCTCATGTTTGAACAAATTGAATGCAACATTGTGGTCTTAATTCTGACATTGATGCATACTTAGGAATGAAATAGGTGTAATATCAGTTTTGCCATGGACTACTAGATTTGTTATGTTCATCAAAAACAAAGAAGAGTTATGTTAAAAAAAAAAATTTGTTCAATTTCTCTTAATTCATAATTATTGGTTTTTCTGGTTCTCATAAATATTTTGAAAAAGTTTCCGTTATGATTTCTTTTAGTTGATTTTTTAAAGTCGAATTCAAGTGTTGGAGTGATTTTGTTACAAGTGACTGATTAGCATTAGAAATGTTGTGGTTGTGTTACTTTTTTCTATATGTGTTGATAATTGGTCTTTCATTCTTGATTGGATGATTAGTTTTTTTTTGGTTTTTAATAAGCCATAATGATTATTATTTTATACCAAAATGTTCATTCACTAATCCTCTTATGCGTGAAGTATGTCATTTTGAATTGATTTGTTATAATTGTGTTCTATAGCACAGTGCAATTGTTGTCATTTTGAATTGATTTATCTTATGCGTGCTGGACGGCTTGAAACTTATCTTCGTTCAGTGCCACTCTTGGTAACCCCATCGCCAAGTGATCCGCTCATCTTGTATTTGGTGATATCCGACCGGGCGGTCAGCGCCGTGTTACTAAAGGAAGAACTCGAGGAGCAGCGACCAATCTACTATGTAAGCAAGGCAATGATTGATGCCGAAACACGATACCTACCACCGGAAAAGCTCATCCTAGCTCTCGTGGTGGCTGCCAGAAAGCTGATGCACTATTTTCAGGCTCATACCGTAGGGGTATTAACGGACTATCCCCTCCGAGCAGGCTCCGTAACAAGGAAGCATCGGGGCAAGTCTCTAAATGGGCTTTGGAACTCGGCCAGTATGTGTAGACGTGCCCCCGAGAACTCCCCGGCTCCGCGCCTGCGAGGGCGCGAATTCGTTTTGTTCTCTAGCTACTATAGTTCGGACTCAATGTCACGGTTCTGAATCTAATCTCACAAAGTGCAATGTGAGACCAATAAATCACCAAAGCGTCCAAATTCGGCAAATCGTTTTGGAAAACTGATTTTAATAAAGAAGTGCCGAACATGGACTGATTTGCCAGATACAGAGTCGCCACCTAAATATTTTATTTTGGGGGAAATTTAGGAAACCCTGACTTGCGCCTAAGGCCACGTGTCCGTCATCACCAAAGTTGCCTCGGCTCGGGAACTTGGGTACGAGAGGGGAAGGTCATGCAATGAGCACCCCCGCTCATCCGATCAAAGATCGGCCTGTACTAAGCATGATATATTATTTTTGAAAACGCATATGTTCGTATTCTGGTTATTAAACTAGAATTACTATGTGATGCGCACAGCATACAAGTATAGACTAGATCACCTAAGTTGGAACAAAACATTGCATGTTCATTTGTTTGAAAATGGTTTGAAGTTTGCTACTCGCAAGTAGGCTAAATCACGGATTTCAATGAATTGTTCCAATTCAAGTAATCCAACCTTCACCCACAGGCATTCAGAAAGTTATATCAAATAAGCAGTTAGCCTCATGGCAAGCATGCTATCATGGCAGCATTAACACACATATAGTATGCTAAAGCGTAAACACTCACAGTGTACTCCAAGCCAAAATAGAGAACTAGTTAGAAATCATGCATGATCCTAGTTCGTGTTAAAATGGCTAATGCAACACATGCAAAAATGCAACTAAGATAGGCTCGGCTATCTAAGATGTCATGTGAATGCGGCAATTCGATACATGTATTGAAATTGGAATTGAAATACAATGCAGTTAGTATGATATGCCGAGCCCGGTGCATGCAAAACAGATGAATGATGCACGCATGCAAAGCATAAGGATGCTAATTGAAATATGCCCTAAAACTAACCATCGTAAGCGGTTAAGTAAAAGGGAGAAAGATATGGAGGTTGGAAGACATGCATCACACACACGCACGCTTATTACAACAGTTGGCCCTCTCTACAGAGAGTCCGAATAAGGAGCTAACTAGCTAATCTAAGCTAATTAAACTAATTATTACATCACAAAACTAATTAACTAACAAGCTAATTAATTAAGCTATTACAACACAAATTGAATAGTTAAACACATTAACTAATTAAGTACAGAACCAAAGCATAAGCTAGCTAAGCAAATTAGCTAAGTAAAGTGATAAATCAGGAGCCTTAGAGGGAGAAGAATGCACGCATGCTCGGTCGCCTCGTTCGGAAATCCATCGCAATGCCCCGATTTATCTCTGTTTGCAACTGTTCTGAGAACCTTGCACCAAGCTCCAGAAAGCTTCCAACTCACCTTGGGACCTATGGGAGGGTGGTCGACCAGTTGTTGATGTGAGAGACCACCTGCCGACCACCTTTCTTTGTTGCGGACCAGAAAAAGTGGTCAGCCAGCTAGTTTTTCTGGCTGGCCAACCAGTTGTTGCTGCACTTCTCCAGTTTGCTGCAACAGAGAGCAAGAAAGGGCATGGCAATGTATTTGCAAGATATGTGTGCACAACCACCCTCCCTATCATTTCATAAGCTCAAGGGAGTGTGGTTCTCGACCCTCGGGCCACCAATCATGCATCTCGATGCATGATGGCCGAGAAGCCAAATTGCACAATTCAATGTAAAATGAATGCACACATAAACACATAAAGCCTAGAACTCTATCATGATTGATCAAGAGTGTCGGCGACCGAGAATTGAGGCACGTTTCATCACTTCAAGTATGAAACGTCCCTCTTTTCTCGTGTTTGGACTAACACCTAATCCAAACAAAATGCAACAAATAACATGGCATACAAAATGCAATGCAATATCAAGCATGCAAACATGCAATGCCTCTCAAGCATGCAAACATATAATGCAATAAAAGAAGCATGCAAACATGCAATGTAATGTAACATAGCATACTCAATGCAAAGCAACAAAAAGGCATACACAATGCAAACAACATGGCATACTCAATGCAATGTAACATGGCATACTCAATGGACTTAAACCGAATGTGGGTAGACCTCAGCCATGCCCAAAACAGTGGCCATAATGCTAAAATAAAGGCATGAAGATCAAGACAAGCAAGCTCAATGCATTGGCCCATCAACTAGGCATAAGAGCACAACTCTCAAGAGTGCTCAAGGAGTGACAAGCATGGAAGTGTAACAAGACTACATGCACTGAAATTAAGTAAGAAATGATGCCAAATCATTCAAACAACACAAGTATGGCATGCTAGGGTCCTTAAAGCATGAAGCTAGTAAAGAGGACTACAATGGGGCATGCAATACATGGTACAAATGCATGAACTAACCATGGACAGAGCTTAATTAGGTCTAAACAAAGACCAAAAACACTAAGATGAGGGCTCAAGGACCTAGGCAAGATGGCATACATGCTAGGCCACAAACTAGGCAACAATGCATAACACTCAAAGGCACTTAAAGAGTGAATGAAGTGGGAACATGGTAATGCTACATGCTCTGAAATGTCATGGTAAATGATGCCAAATCATGCACATGATGCAAATGAAGCATGCTATGAAGCTCAAAACTTGAAACTATCATAGGCACTTGTACTACAACTATGCAAAACATGAAACATATGGTCAAGAAAACCTAAAACAGTCCTAGAAAATGTCAAAATGATACAAAAACATGTATGGAAGGAAGCCAAAACAAGCTAGTATAACGGGCATAAGGCATGGATCATACAAGGCAAATAAGGTGGATTGCACTACACCTATCAAGACCAAGCATGAGATGGCTTCGCCAACAAAAATTAGAGTTTTGTCAAGGCAAAATAACCCTAAAAACACATTGAAATGATAGCTCGCAAGCTTAGGCATGAAGGCATACACAATGGTTCATGTTAAGGCATAAAGGGAAAACCCTCCAACGCATTGAATAAGTGACAAATGCAAGTGCATGGCAACATTACATGGACTGAAATCACATATGAAATGATGCCAAATCATTCAAAATGGCCAAGCAATGCATGCTAGTGGACTTGATACACAAAGCTAACAAGCTAGAATGCATTATAGCTATACAAAGCATGGCATGCATGACCAAAACAACATAAATTAGAGCTAGAGCATGCTAAAACATGGACAAAAGCTTCTTAGAGTTAAGCCAAAAGCATGCTAGAAAGATAGTCTAAAGCATGGTACACATTAGGCTAATTCATGGAATTGCACTACAAGTGCATGGAGCATGCATGGGGCTATCAAACCCAACCATAACAGAGTTAAGGCATGTTAAAATAACACCAAAAACCTACTAAAATGGAGTCAACATAAGCTAGAAAGACATGCTACTTCATGAAGCATACAAGACTAGTTTATGAAATTTACACTACAAGTGTACTAAGCATGCCTGAGGTGATCAAGAAAACCAAAAACAGTGGCATGCCATCTCAAAATAACCCCAAATACATGCTAAGAACAAGCCAACACAAGCTTAATAAACATGCTCAAACATGAGGCATTCAAAATACAAGGAGAGGGGATGACCCCCTCCTATTTGGGACCACAAAACCACCTCTCTACCACTGAAAATCCTCTGGATTTTAGTGGTAGAAAGGTCATACAAAGGCTGGAACAAGAGCCAAAAGGGATGGCTCAAAACAAGGCCTAAGAGGGGGTAGACCACCCCCAACAAAAAAAGTGACCTTAAACAAACATTTTAAGCATGCAAAAACAAAACTTTGTGTAGTTAAGAGTTAAGCTTAAATCAGCATGCAAATAGGGCCAAAAGCTTAAACAAAAGCAAGGTTCAAGAGGGTAGAAACTCACCCTTGATGAACACCCTCAAGGCTGCAACTCCAGCACTCTTTTTGAACCAAAACCAGTCCAAAAACTTCAAAAACAACTTCAAGGGACCTCAGCTCCAAGAGTATGGTGTTTGAGTGTGTGTTTGTGTGTTAAAGTGTGGTAAAACTACACTTTTAAGGCACAAAATGAAGAACAAGAGCAAGATAGATACAAGTATGTATGTATGTATAACTCTCAAGCCTCAAGAACTGAACCTGGAGGAGGAGGGGGGAGGTTCTCTCTTATAGAGAACCAAACTCAAGCTTGCTGGACAAGCTTAGGGTCCAAGGCCATCCCTCCATACGTGTATGGAGGATGGCTTTAGTGCCTTCCAGTTGTGCTAGCTGGATGAAAATATCTCCAAAAAGGTGGTAAAAAGCAGCCGACCACTTGAAGTGGTCGGCCAGCTACTTGAAGTGGTCGGCCAGCTACTTGAAGTGGTCGGCCGACCACCACAAATGGTCTCCCAAGACAACAGGTGGTCGGCCATGGTGGGAGAAGGTCTAGAGCATGAAAACAATGCAGTGGTGTGGTGGCCGACCAAAAAATGTGGCCCAAAGACCAAGGATACCAGTTGGCCAACCAGAAAACTGGCTGGAGGGAGGAAAAGTGGTCTCTAAGGGGAAGAACAGGTCTCCCACCCTTGTACCACCTTCCAAACAAGGAAAACAAGGTTTGTATCAAAAACAAACCAAAACAGATGCAAGACGAAAGTTCGAGAGGCAAGGCACGCGGCCAGAAGCCTCGAAAACTAGTCTACGGGCATCAAAAGTGGTTTGCGACCACAAAAGTGGTCTACCGGACCACAGTGTCCCTCTAGGCAGAGGCAACAAGGTGTGGTTCAAAAACCACGCCAAACGGAGAACATTAAGCGGTCCCGAGTCAAGGCGCGCGGCCTAAGGCTTCGAAAATCGGAAACTGGTCTCCAAATCCGAAAAGTGGTCTACGACCACAAAAGGTGGTCTACAGACCACTCCCTCCCTCCAGGGAAGAGAAACAGGGCTTGGTCCACAAACCGAGCCAAAGCACAAAGAGTTCAGAGGCCCGGAGGCAAGGCACCCAGCCAAAACTCCGAAACCTCGAAACGAGCACAACATGCACTATCACCGAGCGCTCAATCGATGACGTCTGAGTCTTAAGGTCGGGAAAAAATGGGGTGTCTACAGCATGACATCCAATTTTTACCCAGAACGGCCATTAAGGGGCAGGTGTTGGCCGACTTTGTAGCCGAGTTCACAGGGTACCATGTCGACTTCAAGTTTGATCAAGTCCGATCAAGTCCATCTTCAACCTCAACCCAACTGGAGAATGTATGTTGAAGACATTTGGAAAATGTATTGTGATGGATCATCTAACCAACGTGGCTACGGGGTAGGCGTAGTAATCATGACCCCCGAAGGGGCAATAATCGAGCAGGCAGTCAAATTAGGTTTTGATGCATCAAATAACGAGGCCGAATATGAAGCATTGCTAACCAGCCTTCGTAGTGCACTTCATCTTAGTGCACGGCGGTTACATGTTTTCTATGACTCAAAGTTAGTCATCAACCAGTTGAAAGGGGAATATGTGGCTAAAAATGACTAAATGGCTGCCTACATGAAAACGACAAATTCTTTGCTCATGAAATTCGACCACCACGAGCTAAATCAGATAACCCAGGATCAGAACACATATGTGGATGCACTACAACAAAAAAGGCTTTTGGTGACAGATTGATTTTGTCTCCAAACATCAAAATTTCGTCACTAAAGTGATCTGTGACGAAAAAAATTCGTCACCACGTTCGTGGCCTATACGTCGTCACAAAAAGTACCTGGTGACGAAAAACAGTTTCATCACCTATTTTTCATTTTTGGCGACGAAATGTTTCGTCTCTAATTGTTGAATTTTTCGTCCTCTAAAACACCAATTTCGTCACCAAAACTAAATAATATTTTATTTTAATTATTTTTTGCGACGAAATATTTCGTCACCAAATATATTTTAGTGACGAAAGTTTTCCTCACCAATGATATGGATTAAGGTGACAAAAAAATTGGTCACTAAAATGAGCAAAAAAGAAAACTATTCAATGACAAAAAACATTTTGTCACCAAATATTTCAATTTAGCGACGAAATATTCAGCAAATGTGACAAAATTATTCGTCATATTTTTTAAAAACTAATAGCGACATTTTTTATTTCGTCACTAATAAAAATTAAAAATTTTGAAAATGAGGATACTATTTTCTTCCGAAATTTTTTCTTTTCAAGAATAATTCCTCGCAGATTTCAATAACCTGTTCAATAAAATATCTATTACAAATCAATACAAAAATCTGTTCATTTTCATAAACATTACAATCGAATTTTAGCACTATCCACAAAAATACAATATGAACTGCATACGGATTATAAACATGTCTCATAATATCCACAAAAAACGTCTACTAATATCCAAAAAAATATAATATCAACCGTATGTAGATTACCAAACACATCTAATATCCAACAAAAAACATGTCTACTAATATCCAACAAAAAACATGTCTACTAATATCAACAAAAATAAAATATCAAGTGCGGATTACCAAACATGGCCCGTAATACTAACAAAAATATAAAATTTACAACACAACCAAAATACATGTAAGGTAATATGAACAAAAACACAAAATGAGCTACCATCGGCCCTCCAAATTACCAAACACGTCCATATCAAATCTCGAATCTGCAAAAAAATGAAACACAAAAAAAAAAAAAAAATGTCAGTTAGACAATTATTATCTTATCCATAACATATACAATTTAACATGCATTTTTGGACTTAGTTTTCAAATCGGGAGTCCTGTGCTAGTTCCGTAAGTTTCCACAACTCACATTGGTCCATCCCGAGGTGTTTGAGGTGTTTTCCGGGCCGTCTCGTGGCTGTTGCACGATTTTGGCCCCCGAAGGCTTATTTTCAAGCTTAAGTGTGGAAAAGTGCTTTTTTGGACTTAGTTTTCAAACTGGGAGTCCCGTGCTAGTTCCGTAAGTTTCCGCAACTCACATTTGTCCATTCCGAGGTGTTTAAGGTGTTTCCCGGGCCGTCTCGTGGCTATTGCACGATTTTGGCCCCCGAAGGCTTATTTTCAAGCTTAAGTGTGGAAAAGTGCATTTTTAAACTTAGTTTTCAAACCGGGAGTCCTGTGCTAGTTCTGTAAGTTTCCACAACTCACATTTGTCCATCCCGAGGTGTTTGAGGTGTTTCCCGGGCCGTCTCGTGGCTGTTGCACGATTTTGGCCCTCGAAGGCCTATTTTCAAGCTTAAGTGTGGAAAAGTGTATTTTTGGACTTAGTTTTCAAACCGGGAGTCCCGTGCTAGTTCCGTAAGTTTCCACAACTCACATTTGTCCATCCCGAGGTGTTTGAGGTGTTTCACAGGCGGTCTCATGGCTGTTGCACGATTTTGGCCCCCGAAGGCCTATTTTTGAAACTTAAGTGTGAAAAAGTGCATTTTTGGACTTAGTTTTCAAACCGAAAGTCTCGTGCTAGTTCCGTAAGTTTCCACAACTCAAATTTGTCCATCCTGAGGTGTTTGAGGTGTTTCCCGGGCTGTCTCGTGGCTGTTGCATGATTTTGGCCCCCGAAGGCCTATTTTCAAGCTTAAGTGTGGAAAAGTGCATTTTTGGACTTAGTTTTCAAACCGGGAGTCCCGTGCTAGTTTCGTAAGTTTTCACAACTCACATTGGTCTGTGCCGAGGTGTTTGACGTGTTCCCCGGGCCATCTCGTGGCTGTTGCACGATTTTGGCCCCCGAAAGCCTATTTTTGAAGCTTAAGTGTGGGAAAGTGAATTTTTGGACTTAGTTTTCAAACCGGGCGTCCCGTGCTAGTTCCGTAAGTTTTCACAACTCACATTGGTCCGTGCCGAGGTGTTTGACGTGTTCCCCGGGCCGTCTCGTGGCTGTTGCACGATTTTGGCCCCCGAAAGCCTATTTTTGAAGCTTAAGTGTGGGAAAGTGTATTTTTGGACTTAGTTTTCAAATCGGGAGTCCCGTGCTAGTTCCGTAAATTTCCACAACTCACATTGGTCCGTGCTGAGGTGTTTGATGTGTTCCCTGGGCCGTCTCGTGACTGTTGCATGATTTTGGTCCCTGAAAGCCTATTTTTGAAGCTTAAGTGTGGGAAAGTGCATTTTTGGACTTAGTTTTCAAACCGGGAGTCCCGTGCTAGTTTCGTAAGTTTCCACAACTCACATTAGTCCGTCCTGAGGTGTTTGAGGTGTTTCCCGGGCCGTCTCGTGGCTATTGCACGATTTTGACCCCCGAAGGCCTATTTTCAAGCTTAAATGTGAAAAAGTACATTTTTGGACTTAGTTTTCAAACCGGGAGTCCCGTGCTAGTTCCGTAAGTTTCCACAACTCACATTGGTCCATCCCAAGATGTTTGAGGTGTTCCCTGGGCCGTCTCATGGCTATTGCACGATTTTGCCCCCCGAAGGCCTATTTTCAAGCTTAAGTGTGGAAAAGTCTATTTTTGGACTTAGTTTTCAAACCGGGAGTCCCATGCTAGTTTCGTAAGTTTTCACAACTCACATTGGTCCGTCCCGAGGTGTTTGAAATTTGTTCAGCCGTCTCATGGTTGTTGCACGATTTTGGCCCCCGAATGTCTATTTTTAAGCTTTAGTGTGGAAAAGTGCATTTTTAGACTTAGTTTTCAAACCGGGAGTCCCGTGCTAGTTCCGTAAGTTTCCACAACTCACATTGGTCCGTCCCGAGGTGTTTGAGGTGTTCCCCAGGCCGTCCCATGCCTGTTGCACGATTTTGGCCCCCGATGGCCTATTTTCAAGCTTAAGTGTTAGAAAAGTGCATTTTTTGACTTAGTTTTCAAACCGGGAGTCCCATGCTACTTCCGTAAGTTTTCACAAATTACATTGGTCCCTCCCGAGGTGTTTGAGGTGTTCTTCAGTCCTTCTCATGACTATTACACTATTTTGGCCCCCGATGGCCTATTTTCAAGCTTAAGTATGAAAAAAGTGCATTTTTCGACTTAGTTTTCAAATCGGAAGTCCCGTGCTACCAATTGATCTCTTTCAAGCATTTAAATTGATACTCACATCACTAATTGAACTCACAAATAAAGCTAAACAAAGGTTACAAGAAAAACATTTGTTTCATGAGCTAAGAGAGAGGACATGCTGAATAAAAAGATAAGTGCAGTACATACTTGCACGGCTCTTTGTCTCCTCTTGAACTTTATCAATAACCTAGAAAACCGACGAATAACAACGCATTAGGTCAATTCAAACATTTAAAAATGGATAACAATAAAATGGAGATAGCTAGAGTTAAGACTAAGAGGAGCATGCCAAAAAGATAATATGGATGGTTATGAAGTGCCTGTGAGTTTTCACACCATTTTAGGACTCTTGTTGGTTGAGGCATTTGCAGGAAACAATGTCATAGGAGAGTATAGGATTGAACCAGATTTTAGCCACTGTTAAAAATATTATCTATGAAAAGTAAAAGTAAAATACAGGTCAATTTTAAAGTGACCTAAAAAAATCATAACCGTCTCTTCTTTTGACGGGGAGGGGCATCATCACTCTAGAGATTTAAAATTAAATAAAACTATGCAACACAGTTCTCAAAGATCCAGAAGACTAGGAGAAGCTTTTTCATGGCATTCCCCTCATATTTTTTTTACTTGGACATTACTGACACAGCATTACAAACTATATATTGCATATACATGTATATGCAACATGGTCCATGAAATCTATAGGAATCCTCCCAACTAGAAATAGGTACCTTCGGGAGGCTGGACTAGCTTCCGATTATCTTGAGCGACCATCTCCTTCTTCAATTTGCGTCAAGATATCTTCCATGGTGTACTCTCGCCAATTTGCTAGAATCCCAAACTTCTTTGGTTCCACTATCAATCAGTGACATCAAATCTTGTCACCATTTCAATTAAAGCGGCGAAGGCATAAACTGCAATCTTCAATATAAAATCATCATCTTAATTAAACCTAATATAACATAATCTAACAAGAGTACCTCTGGACTTTATGTTTTCCATTTGTTCATAATCTCAACATTTACACAACACAATTCATCCTTCTACATTACCTAATTTCTCAATCCATAACCCAAATAAGAAGGAAAGCCTAGTCAACTATAATATATAGCACATAACAAACAATAGCTTCGGCATTCAGCATTCGCAATTTCTAAACCTAAAATAATTTCACCAGACTCGAGCTTAGAAGAAATCGTATTTTCAATGTCATAGTTATAGGCCAGCAGAATTTCTTCACGTAGCAATAATTATATTCCAGGAGTTAGGACATTACAGACTAAAGGCCAATATGAATCACAAAGACAAAGAACAGGAAAAAGCGAAAACATAATAACAATAATAATGATAGGAACAAGATTAACCAATATCACCGATGGTGTTATAACCAATGTTCCATGGAAACCTTTGAGACATTATCACCGTGGTGTGAGGATGGAGATGACAAGACTGAGATTAATTCCACCAATAATCTCATAACTTTTTTATGCATATACAAAGGATGGGAGAACAGAATACAACAAAACAAATTGATTACGTGGGACCTACATTGAAAGTGAAAAGAAAGGAAAGAAAAAAAAAACTCAACCTAATCAATAACAGTGCCACAATATCAACTTAAATGTAAAATGATTACATTCATACCACTCCAGTTTCATGGTTGACGCAAGTCATGGAAACGAACACTAGGTGGCTTCTCAGGGTAATCTTTATCATAGAAAAGCTTCAGCTGATAAATACGACCTTCATGTACAGACTGAGACAGAAAAGTTACTCCAATTTTAAGATATATAATGTATATAGAAGTGCAGTACATGCCTGCACGGCTCTTTGGGAAGGGGGCCGTTGAGAAGGAACATCGTCTCTTGACGTTGATGTTTTATTTTATATAGTAAACAAAACAGGGGAATAGTTTTTTTCCCCCTCTTGTTGACTAGAAAGATTCTCAGTCAAAGGATTAAAACTAGGAAAATTAAAGATCAACAAGTAGCATCACTAGTCCAGAAGAAGAAACTGGAGACTAGAAAAAGATTGTACATTAATATACTTCCAAATAGCCTCTGCATAAAAGAAGACAGTTCCAAAAGAATACGTAATGAACTTAAAAAAGTTGCTTACATTATGCGGCCCAATAATGGTTCCTGTCCATGAACGCATGTAGATGTCATCTCCATCATCCATTCCATAACTCACAGTACCATCTCCAATACCCTTTTCTCCACGTTCAAGTTCCTCAAGCAATCTGAAGTTTCAAGGGACTGAAAAGAAACATAAATATACTATGCTTATGTTAAGGTTTAACTGGTAGTGTACCAAAGGCATTTATCATGTTCAATACAAACTCAATAAAATATATGTATATATATTCCTTACAATAAATTTATATATAAAATACGTAAATACTCCCCTAGATGCATCCCCAACCTTAGACTCTTCCATGTGCCCTTGCTCCCCCACCCCCACATTGAGCAGCTAACATCAGTCTAGCACAGGGCAATAGATTGAATCCATAGCCTTAACAAACATGAACCAGCCATATAACTAAAGTCATTAAGTACATTAGGACATTGTGTTTCGTACTGTAGTTTTCATGAAAGACCAAACTATGGTCAATCGTTGTTCAACCACACTGCCACATCTTTCTAAAATCAGTCTAACAAAAGAATTATTTTCCCTCAAAACTAGTTATATCCAATAGCAGTGTCATGATGCACCAATTGTCCAAGAACCAATTTGTTAAATTTACTTCTTTTTTTATCAGTAACCAATTGTGTAAATTTACATGAGATAAAGAGGAGGTGTCCAATATTAGCATTGCGATTAATCATGCCATGAAAGCATGAAATAAAATATCCACAATAAGTTCATCCATATATACATACTTTCAAGACCACAACACATGAATATTATTCATGATATTTTAATAATTTCTAATTTATACGAATTGATGTCAATATTCGTGATATATCTATTAATATATATTCATATTTTGAAGGTTACAATTTTTCTTTTTATTGATATTTTATTACTTGTACAAATGACAAAGGATGTTTGGGAACTCCAACAAAATTTTGTTAATGAAAAAGAACAAAATATAACAAAGGCACCTTAATCCTAAATCGAACTAAGTTTTGGGGTACACAAATATTTGCTGCATATGTGAGATGTAACGAACTTCACTTGGATTTGCTCATCCTCCTCTCTTTTGCACTCTCTGGTCTTCATATCATAATCTGTTTTCATTTCCAAGTTCTAGCAACCAAGGTCACCTAAAAATAATATTACAAACTTTGAGAGGAAACATGTTCCACATAATAGCTTCACAATATTCTCTTCCAATTTCGTTGACTAGCTATCAGTAACAACAACAACTCAAAACAAACCAAGAATGAGAATGTCATGCCCAGTTTCAAGAACTGAAGTTGGATAAATTCACTCACCTTTGTGAAAGGTACATCACCTCCCAGCTTAATTCCTAACATCACCATACGGGCAACCCAGAAGAAGAGAATGTCATGCCCAGTTTCAAGAACTGAAGTTGGATAAAACGCCTTCAAATCATTTGTATCATCTGGCCAACCTAATACAGATAATGGAAAAAGACCAGAAGAAAACCAGGTGTCCAGGACATCAGGATCTTGAGACATCTGAAGTTTCTTCCCAGGAAATATTCGGTTAGCCTCTGTTTGAGCCTCTTCCTCATTTCTAGCAACCACCCAGTGATCATTGTATGCACCAAGTTCTTTCAATTCATCATCCTCAAGAGTCACATACCATGCAGGAATACGGTGACCCCACCAAAGCTGCCTTGAGATACACCAATCACGAATGTTCTCAAGCCATCTGTGATGTTAAAAATGCATATTTATTATTTAATACTATATAAATGAATATTATCATACAGTTATAATTCTGAGAGATGTACACTCCAAATAGAATAGCAAGGGCATGAAGAAATATACATTTAGTGTTAAAGGCACAAACTTAAAATTTTCCAAATTTGGTAAATAATATCTGACTTGGCTATATGGTTATGGACCAACTTCAATACATCATATGAACTAGTTAAGGACTCCGCTTAATATCAATTTCAAGATCTAAAGACAATCATCAAGTAAGAAACTGAATTATGGTCTCAAAGTGAAGTTGTGGAGTTAGAGAACAAAGTTTCAGAGGTATGATTGCTTCATTACAAATTTATTTCATTGTTCCCTAAAATAGTGTGAAACACTTCATACTGACACAGGTGAGATCAGATGTAAGAGTACCTCTTCCATTCAACAGCATGTTGTTTTGGAATGATCTCCATTTTTCTATTTTTGTCGTCAAATACAGCATCAAGAGCTTGCTTGGCCATACTGTTGTAGTTTACATACCACTGAGGCTTTATTAGGGGCTCCACAACATCATTGCTTCTTGAACAAATGCCAAGGCGCATCTCATTATTTTTGGCATCTCTATACAGTCCCTAGATGAAAGGAGAATGAATATATCAATAAAGTCATAGTATTTTTTCGTTTAATATTAAAACAAATTTACTGCAGGCAAGCATATTTTGCTTCTAGCAAGTTCATGTCTAAGATATTTTGTTAAAAAAAAAATTGAGTTTTTGATCCCTTAGTTACCGGTGGCAGATCAATACAGCCTATGTAGCAAGAATACCTTTTTCTGTATAGCTTTTGTCACAACCTCACGGGCTTTGAAACGCGGCATCCCTGCAAACTCTGAACCACCATTACTATTTATTTTCCCATCATCAGTAAAGATGTTGATGAAGTCAAGATTATGGCGCTTTCCAACCTCAAAATCATTTGGATCATGGGCAAATTTTCCATGAAGATGACTGTATCTTGGGTCATCAGAATGTATCGCATTCCAAATCACCAAGCATTGTTCTTTGAATAAAAGACAAGTGTAGTACATGAGAGTCTGAGTTGAAAATGACTACTTATATGGATGGTTATGAAGTGCTTGTGAGTTTTCACACCATTTTAGGGCTCTTGTTGGTTGAGGATGTGCCAAAAACATGAGCTTGGGGATGTGCCAAAAACCCTCCATCCGCTGCCTCTATTAGTATGGGCTTGGGGAGAACCTATTGGGTGGAGAAAGGTTTTTGGCATATTTCCTAAGAAACCTACCACCAAAGCTCAAGTGGACCTCTCTTAAAATTTGGTTTCTAGTAATAAGGAAAAGCATATATTCAATGAACATGTGGCAAGTCACGTGCCATCACACATTGTGGAAATACAATATGTTTGCTTCTTAAACATTTGGGAAACAATTTTCTCAATGTTTCCATGACAGTAATGGAAGTCCAAAAATTTACTAGACAGTTAATTATCTTTTATAGATTATGAAGAATTGAACCTGCTGCATAATCTGTGGGAGTTCGAAGAAGAGGGTCTTTTTTCCATGGTCATCAAGAATCCTCTCCAAAGTAATGTCTTGAAGTGCTACCAGATTTGTCTCAAGAAGATCAAGTCTTGCTTGATTTGCAAATGTAAAAACTGGCAATGCCTGCATTAACCATTTTTAAGGTTAGAATGGCCTATTCACAAGCATACTTAACGCTATTTGTATACTCCTAGAAACTAGCACACTCCTTAGATTTGTGCCCCAATTTAAAATTGAAACTTCATGGGAAAATGCTTCTAAGTTCTAAGACTCTCCTCACTATAACCAATATAGCGAATATCTTAACAAGAGTGATGTCCGAATTTCTTGATAATGTGACTCACACACCCCAGATGTGTCTAATATTATCGCTAAAGAAAGATATGACATGCATTATCAACAAAACTGAAGTATGAGAAAATTTCTAATATAAAAAAAGGACACAGTAATAGAGAATTAACAACAATAGACATGGTAATATGGTTCATATACATGACATAAAGTAAGAATAAAATCCTAAACAAATTCAACTTCATTAATAAATTAAAATTCACAAATAAATTAAAATTCTAACAAAAAATAGTTTGCATTGAAAAAACAATACTCATAATTTAAGACAGTAAATAACGTGACAATGACATTCTTATATTAACTTATGGGCTATAAGAATGGATAGATATAAATGAGACTGAATTGTCCATATTGGTTCGATTGGGAAGGATGATTGCTAAATAGATTAAATGTGTGTTTAGATTCGCCGCCAAATGGCCACATGCCACCACCTTCCTAATGGTGTGTCGTGGCTTTAATTTGTTTTTCAGATGCTTCGATGATTATGCCCTCCCTTTGTCCAAATAGCCTTTGAATCTTATCCCTCTTTGTCTAATGTTTCAGGAAAAAAAAAATGAACACAGTTATAACATTGATGAAAAAATTCAAAGCTCAATTTTTACACTTGTTTCACCCAACATTTGTTTTAACTATCGGACTTACATTCAGAGCGGCTTCAAGAAGGCTAGAGCTGACTGCACTGAAATACGACTCTGGATTTTCCCCTCCTGGCCCAAAATATGCCTACATCACAACAATTTTTAAGAATTTAGTATACACAAACCATAATACTACATATCTAAAATATTTATTCAAAATGTTAGTCAGAAAATATTAATATGAGATCCAAATTCACTCTATATATGAATCAATCAGTTGCATTCATTCAGCCTCACAATACTAAAACCAAGCAACACCAGTAACACCAGCCTCACAATACTAAAACCAAGTAACACCAGTAACAAACCAGCCTCACCAAACTTGGCATATGGAGACCAACCAGTTGCATTCCCATTTTCTACATAAAACCAAGCAACACCAACAACAACAGAGATAACCACCAAGCCTCACAGAAGCTAATCAATTAAACCACAACCTCAAATCAGAGCATACTAGCATACCAGCATACCAGAACCTCAAAACAGAGTAGGAACAAATCGCATTCAACAATTTACCCAATTGGAAATCGAAAAAAAAAATGAGGGAAATCGCATACAAATCTTTATTCACAAAAAGTGTACATATATATATATATATAGAAAAGAAGATACCTGCTGCGAAATGGATGGAGAAGAGCGCTTCCGGTGGTGCCGCATCAGTGAAGCAAAATGAACGGAGAAGAGGGCTTTCGGTGGTGCGATTCGAACGAAGAGAGAGGGCTTCCGGTGGTGCAATTCGGACAGAGAGAGAGGGTTTTCGACAGTGCTCGTGTGCATGTGAGAGGGCAAGGAAGAGATCGGTGAGAGGGTTTCATGAGCTCAGACCACAGAGAGAGAGAGAGAGAGAGAGAGAGAGAGACAGACTTGATGAGAGAGGGAGAGAGATAGCGCGAGAGAGGAGTGATTTGGGTAGAGTGATTTGGGAAGACAAAATGGCGTCGTTTTGTCTCTTTGAATTATAGGTGACGAAAATAAGTTTGTCTTTGAAAAGTTTTATATTGGTGACGAAATTTTTGGTCTCTAATATGGGAGCCGAAATTTTCCACCAAATTTCTAAGGGCGGGAATTTGTTTTGTGACGAAAAATAAAATTTAGCGACGAAAAAATATTTCGTCATCTATTATTTTATTTATTTTATGCATTTGGTGACGAAATTTTGTTTTCGTCTCTAAAAATAGTATAATTAGAGACGAAATCTTATTTTCATCACTAAAACATGTATATTTGGAGACGAAATATTTTTTCGTCATGAGTTTTCGTCACTATAGACCTTTTTTGTTGTAGTGATGCCCTTGCTTGTCTAGTTCATGCCATTAACTTAGAAGTCAAATCGAAGTAGGGTTCATCCCAGAGCCGAGTATCACTTCTTCTGAACCAGTTCAGATTAACATCATTGAGTTAAGACCGAGTTGGATGGACCCTATTGCTGCATTGCTTTCCTTAGAGCAGGTCCCAACAGATAAGAAAGAAGCCCATAAATTACGGAATAAAGCCCTACGATATTATCTGGATCTGCAGGGAAAGCTTTACAAAAAATCTCTCTCTGGGTTGTATTTGGAATGTGTTGACCAAGACAAAGTTATGGACTTCTTGGCTGAAATACATGAAGGTAGTTGCGGTGCCCACTCTAGAGGACGCTCATTGGCCCACCGAGCCGTAACACAGGGATATTATTGGCTGACCATGTGTACTGATGCCGAGAACTACGTAAAGAAATGTGAACAATGCCAAAAGTTTTCCCCATTAACTCATCTGCCTGCCGAATAATTAAATTTCATTACTAGTCCTTGGTCATTCGCTCAATGGGGACTTGACATCGTCAGACCATTACTACGGCCTCCAGAAAACAAACGATTCCTAATCATCACAATAGACTATTTCACGAAGTGGGTCAAAGCAAAGGCATTGGCACATATCTAAGATGTCGATGTTAAACGCTTTGTATAGAAAAACATTATAACTCGATTCGGCATGTCGAGACACTATAAGAAAAATCACCTTTGGCGACTAAATTTTTAGTCTCCAAAAGTCCACTTTTAGTCTCCAAAAACCTTGTTTTTAGTTTCCCCGACTAAATTTTTTAGTCGCCGGTTTTGTCGCGAAAACATGGTCACCGGAGGTTTTGGCGACCAAAAAGGTTTTAGTCAGCAAAAACACAAGTCTTTAGCGACCAAAGTTTTGGTCGCCAATAGTCAATTCCACTTTTTAAAATTACACATTTAGCGACTAATGTTTTAGTCGCCAATAGTCAATGAACGCCGACCAAACTGTTTAGTCGCCAAAAGAAACACTTTTGGCGACCAATAGTTTTAGTCACCAAAGGTTGTTCGGTGGAAAAAAAAAAAAAAAAAAAAAAAAAAAAACTAACCTTTCTGGTTTTTCTGAGATTCGAACCACGGACCTTCGACCTTCTACCTTCTACAGCTTTAGCAACACACTCTCTCCACCACGCCACTACAACACCACATGAATATATATGTAATATATATTATTTATATAGTATATTGACCCGTATTAATATAAAACTATATATATAATTATTTTTATTCAATATAATTTATGTAAAAAATAAATTATTTACTAAAAAAAAAATTGAGGCGACTTTTGGCGACTAAATCTATTTTTTAGTCGCCCATTCTATAATTTTAGGCTACTAATTATTTTTTAGTCGCTAAAAAAATAAGTTCTGCCTAAAAATAACCACTTTTGGCGACTAAACTTGATTTTAGTCGCCAAAAACCTCCACTTTTGGCTACTAAACTGAATTTTAGTCGCCAATTGTAGACTTTTGGCTACTAAATTTTTTTTAGTAGCCAAAAAGCTTCACTTTTGGCTACAAAATTTATTTTTGCTGGTAAAACACGTATAATCGGCGACCAAACTATTTTTTAGTCGCCAAAACCTATACTTTTGGCTACTAAATTATTTTAGTCGCCAAAAACCTTCACTTTTGGCTACTAAAAAACCTTTAGTCGCTAAAACCCATACAATCGGCGACTAAATTGATTTTTAGTCGCCAATAACTATACATTTGGCTACTAAACTGTTTTAGTCGCCAAAAGTCTTCACTTTTGGCTACTAATTCCATTTTAGTCGCCAATTGTGCTACTTTCAGCGACGAAAAATTGAATTTTAGTCGCCAAAACTAATTTTGCTTGTAGTAAGAGCACTGGTATCCAACAACGGCACCCAATTCGATTGTGGCGTCTATCGGGAGTTATGCAATACATACGGTATCCAGCCCTATTTTTCCTCACCGGCGTACCCGCAAAACAACGGTCAGGCTGAGGCCGCAAATAAAGTGATCTTGGATGGAATCAAGAAACGATTGAAGAAGGCTAAAGGCAAGTGGGTTGAAGTGTTACCTAGTGTATTGTGGGCTCATCGTACCACTCTGAGGTGGTCCACTGGGGAAACGTCGTTCGCCTTGTGCTTTGGGACACATGCTATCATCCCTCTTAAAATCAGCCTCCCTGCACTAAAATCAAAGGTTTTTGACATGGGATGTAATGACATGATGTTGGCCTTAGATCGTGCTCATACGTGCATAGCGCGGTATCAGCAGCAGCTCGCCAAGTCATATAACCAGTGCGTGCAGTTGCGCCGTTATGTTCCTAGAGAACTGGTTCTCAAGAAAATGCTTCCTGGTACTAAAAACCCGGTAGACGGTAAATTAGGCCCCAACTGGGACGGTCCTTACCAAATTGATTCGATTGCCAAAATGGGGGTGTATCGGCTTTCAGACATGGCTGGCAAAAGTTTACCATGCCCCTAGAATTCGACCCACTTGCGTAATTTTATCATTAAGCCAACTTGTACGATATGCTAGTTCGTTTTTTATTTTTGCTGCTATACAAACATGTATGTATCTATGTATTCCACAATACAGTATGTCTTTTTTATTACCGTCTTATTGAAAATCGTTGAATGATAAAAAAGCCTCTGAATTCGAAGCGCCATTCGTGTATCACGATTGGCCAAAACAAAGACTCTGAATTCGGAGCGCCCTTTGTGCACGATCATGTTTGGGCCAAATAAGCCTCCGAATTCGGAGTGCCCTTCGTGTATATTATGATTGGCCAAAACAAATACTTTGACTTCGCAGCGCCCTTCGTACATGATCACGTTTGGGCCGAATAAGCCTCTGGATTCAGAGCGCCTTTTGTGTATATCACGATTGGCCAAAACAAAGACTCCGAATTCGAAGTGCCCTTCGTATATGATCACGTTTGGGCAGAATAAGCCTCCAGATTCGGAGCGTCGTTCGTGTACCACGATTGGCCAAAATAAAGGCTTCGAATTTGGAGTGCCCTTTATGCATGATCACATTTTGGCCAAATAAGCCTCCAGATTTTGAGCGCCATTCTTATACCATGATTGGCCAAAACAAAGACTTTGAATTTAGAGCGCCCTTCGTGTATGATCACGTTTGGGCCGAATAAGCCTCCGAATTTAGAGCGTCCTTTGTGTATATCACAATTGGCCACAACCAAGACTCCGAATTCGGAGCGCCCTTCGTGCATGATCATGTTTGGGCTGAATAAGCCTTCGAATTCGGAGTGCCTTTCGTGCATGATCACGATTGGCCAAACCAAAGACTCAGAATTCGGAGCACTTTTTATGCATGATCACGGTTGGCCAAACAAAAGACTCCGAATTTAGAGCACTTTTCGTGCATGATCACGATTGGCACCGAATTCGGATCACTCACTGCAAGGATTATTAGATCAATGTTGCCTAAATCGGCGAAAGTTAGTAATTAAACTGCAACGGTCAATAGAAAAACAATTCTAAAGATGCATTAATAAGCTAGGAGCAAGAAGATGGCATGAGACCACAAACACACATTTCTGACAGGGACAACCAAAATATCAAACAAACAAGCACAAAGGATATTTATTTTTTACAATATATACAAATTCATGGGTACCGACAGAATAAGAAATACATTGTCTTTCTGGTTATCTAGGCCTTCTCCTGGTTGGCACCTTTTTCTTCATCATCAGTCTTTTCGGCCTCATAAGCCTTGAAGGGGACCTTGTAACTTTGGTACAACGAAACACCTGCGGCTTGCAAAGCCTTAATCCATTTGTGCTTAAAGCCACGGTTCTTGCATCGGCAAACATCATTCGCCAACTTCTCCCTGGTCTTCTCAATGCCGATCTTTCGACTGTCAAAAAGCCTTGTTCATTGGCCCGCCTTCTTATCGCCTCTTTTGCAAACATGCTTGCCATATCCTGATTGGCTATGGCATGATCAAGCAGGAGATGGTTTACTGTCCGTCACAACGGAGTTTGTCTGACCCACCGATTACATCTCGGTAGCCTTTGCCTTTCTCAACTCGCCCGTAGCCTTCTCTGCGCGGTGCTCCAAGTTTCAAATGCAGCCGTCTTTTTGTTCAATTTCTCTTCACACGGCGCGAAGGCACATGCCGATCTCATATGAGCTATATAGTCCTTTGACCGCTCCATGGCTGCCCTCTCAAAAAATTTCGTAATTAGCCCGACCCACCATTGATTGTTGGACTTCGGGTGAAAAAATTTGTCAAGTAAACTCTACTGCCACGTTCGGATTGTGGATAATTGAGTCCGCATCGGTCATTGGTTTATTCCTAACAAAAATCGAAAAACTTAACAGGTGTGGTGGCCTGCTGGTTTTGTTTCGCGGTGAGGCATGTGCACTCCCAGTCCTGGAGCTCTCTTGTTGTTGCATCCCCCTCCTTGGTGACTTTTCTACGTCGCTCCCTTTTGGAGACTTGCTTCGACGATGGGGGGAACGACGCCTCTCACGCTCCTCCGTTGTCCTATTACCCATTCACGTAGGTTTGCCCCCAACCCCGCGGATCATTTATGTGTCCAGTTCAACTAGTGTCTTGCCCTCCCCTCTACTGTTAAAGAATATTTTTCTTGACATACGAATCTCCTCATGTCGACGTAGTGCTCTTTTCCCTCTTACACTTTGCTGGATCTGAGCAGTGTATATTTAACGACAGCACAATCCCCACGTACACCTAACCCCCTCGACTTATTAATTGCAGATGCAGCGTTTACGTGCCCATGCTCGCCGCTGTTTGCTTATGTATTCGACAACTACGTTCAATGGTCAACTGGGGCAAGGGCATATTTATTAATCTATTCGGCTCTTCATATCGTTTATGCCGAATTAAAACACATGCCCCACTTGACCATGAACCTACTTTGGAAATGTATTCGGCGATTACGTTCAGTGGTCAACTAGGGCAAGGGTAGATTTATTAATCTATTCGGCTCTTCAAACCGTTTCTGCCGAATTAAGACAAGTGCCCCACTTGACTATGAACCTACTTTGCAAAGGTATTTGGCGATTACGTTCAGTGGTCAACTAGGGCAAGGGTAGATTTATTAATCTATTCGGCTCTTCAAATCGTTTCTGCTGAATTAAGACAAGTGCCCCACTTGACCATGAACTTGCTTTGGAAATGTATTCGGCAATTACGTTCAGTGGTCAACTGGGGCAAGGGCAGATTTATTAATCTGTTCGGCTTGACAATGCTTTTGTTTTCATAATTTTATTCCTATTTCAATTCCACTGACCAAGCAAGACATATTCATTTACATTTATAAGCAAGACATTTTCATTCATAAATTGCACGAGTACATTCGACACTTTATACATGAAAATGACCCTAGTACAAAAAAAAAAAAAAAAAAAAAAAAAAAAAAAAAAAACTATGAGAATGGCCCTAGTACAAAAACTAAACCATTTAACAAAGGCAGCAAAATAAACAACTAACAAAACCAAATTCCTATTACAAAGGCGGCCGATCAAAAGTCCAAATCCTCTGGATCTGAGTCCAGTGGTTCGACTTCTAATTGCTCGTACGGAATTGGCTGCTCGAGAGTCACCTTGGCAGCAGCCAAAGCTCTGAGCCATCCATGCTTAAAACCTCGATTCGCAAACTTCAAGGCTTCATCAGCATACAATTCCTTGGCTTTAAGTTCTCCGGTATCAAACGCTTTGGCCATACCAACTTCAACAAGCTCCCTCGCCTTCTTCTCCTCTTCAAGCTTGGCATTCAGTTTTTCGACTTCTTCTTGAGCCGACTTCAGGGAGCCATCTATTAGGTTCGTTCTCTCTTCAGAGGCCCTACAAAGAAGATCGGCGTGTTGCGTTTTTTCCTATGCTGCAAGTGCCCTCGACTTCTCCTCTTCTGCCTTAGCCGTGGCCACAGATAAATCAGCGATCGCTGCAGTGGCCTTGGCTTTTTCAGCTTTTAATTGGCCTTCAAGAATGCTAAGTTGTTCTACGGCATCGTAATGCCGACCACCGATCTCGGCAATGCTTTCCGCCGCCTAACGAAGCAATGAAACCAAGACTTGTTAGTCGAAATCAAAAAAGGAAATTCTAAGCAAAGCTAAAAAGGACATCCACTAAGCTTACCAGAATAGCGGACTGCAGCGCCAGAGCAATCGAAACGACATCTGGCTCGGCATGGAATGTGGCCTTGTCTACTGGAAGAGATAGAGAGAGTCAAAGCCACACTTAGGGCCATGGCGGGGTCCTTGATGGCCGACCCAGCGTTGAGAACCGGCACATTCTTCATCCATGATTGGATAACAAATGGCTCGAACAACTCATCCGCAGTGGACGACATCTCTACCCTTGGCCGTTTGTGTAGCTAGACTTTTTCGCCCCCCCCCTTTCGGAAGCTTGAATATAAGCCCTACAGTTCGGATTCCTGTGGTTCTGAATCTAATCTTACAAGTGCAATGTGAAATTGATAAACACCAAAGAGTCCAAATTCGGCAAATCGTTTGGAAAATTGATTTTGAATCAAAAATGCAAAAATTGGACTGCTTTGCCACATACAGAGTCGCCACCTAAATATTTTATTTTGAGAAAATTTAGGAAACCCATGACTCGTGCCAAAGGCCATGTGTCCATCATCACCAAGATTGTCTTGGCTCGGGAACTTAGGTACGAGAGGGGAAGGTCATGAATTGAGCACCCCCGCTCGCCTGATTAAAGATCAGCCTCTACTAATCATGATATGATTCTTATCAACATTATATACTCTTGTTTCGGTTTATTAGGCTAGCATTTACTATATGATGCGCGCACACAAGGTATAGACTAGTTTACCCAAGTTAGAACAATTCAATTTCATGTTTGGTTTTTTTTTTTTTTTAAATGGTTTGATTTTTCCACTTAACAAAGTGGGCTTAAAGTTTGGGAATTTGCCACTTGACAAAGTGGGCTTCAATGTACATTTATTGAATCATTCCAGTTCAAGCAACAAGCCTTCATCCACAGGCACTCAAACAGTTTAACAAATAAGCACTTAGCCTCATGGCAAGCATGCTAAGGCACTAAAAACTCACTTAGTACTCCAAGCTAAGATAAAACAAAGGAGTTAGAAAAATATGCATGATACCTAACTCTACAAGATGGCTAATGTAACGCATGCGATAATGCAACTAAAATAGGCTCGGCTACTGAACATGTTATTTGCAATAATTTCATAGCATGTATTTAAACACGTATTCAACAACATAATAAATGACAATGCAAGTTTGAATGATGAACTGAGCCTTGGTGTATATAAGACAAATGAATGGATGCAAACATGCGATATGCTAATTAAAACATGATCCCCCTAATCTAACCATCAAAAGCGGATAAATAAAAAAGAGAAAGACGTAGGGTTGGAAGACATACACATTATTATAACATTGATGCCCTCGCGCAGGAGAGTCAGAATGAATAAACTAGTTAAGCTAAACTACTTAACAAATTATTACAAACCGAATGAAATAAATTAACTAATTATTCTAAGCTAATTAATTAATTATTACATCAAATTAATTAACTAATTATTTAACTATTCTAGTTAACTAATTAAACAATTACAACAACAAAACTAACTAATTAATTATGTACAAGAAATTAACTAATTACAACAATGAAATACTATGCTAAACTAGCTATTCCAGCTCGAGAAATGATGAATGCACAAGGATGCAAGGTTTTCCACCCAAAAAACAACCACTGTCTTGTTGTTGTATGCCTCTGTTGCACAACACTTACACTGTTTTCCTTCTCCAGATCAACTCTGCTCTGCTTCAGAGGCACACTGCTGAATTTTTCACTGGTGGCCGGCCGGCCAGAAATGAGGGGTTTTCGGCTATTAAAGGTGGCTTGCTGGCCACTGCTGAGGGGTTGCCGGCCACTGAAGCCAAGTCCTTCCTTGCTACAACAGAGGATAAACAGAGCAAGAATAGGGTATTCTCAAGGGTTGTTTGTACTGTGTATCCCTCCTTATCATAAGACAAGCTCAAAAGAGTGATACACTTGGCTCAAAGACCATCAATCAAGCAATTTCATTGCATGATGGCTAAAGAACCAAGGTGTAAAAGTTTAATAAATGCACAAACAAGATTCACAACCTTCACCCTATCATGCATGATCAAGGGCAATGGAGACCTAGGAAACTTGGCACATTTTATCACTTTGAGTATGAAATGCCCCAATTTTCCTTGTGTTCAATTAACGTCCAATTGAACACACCGAAACACAATCAAATTCTTATATTTGCACAATTTTAGTTTCAACTTTTAGTTACTCATTTTAATTACCCTTATATTCTTTAACCAATTAAGTCCATTGGTGAGTTAAGTCCTCTAAAAGAGAAGGAAGTGTCAAACAAGGGGTAGTTTAAGGCAAGAGAGAGGTGTCATGCTGTTGATAATGAACCCCCAAAAGAGGATTAAACCATTAAGCATGGACCTTAATCTCAAGCTTAAATAGCCCTAAGGTTGAAACAACCCTCAAAGCAAATAAAGAGTCAAGAAATGAGGGAGGTTACAGAGATTATGCTTTCTAAAATTAAGTAAGAAAAGCACTAAAACAATACAATCAACTCAAACAAGTGGTGTCTAAAGGCCCAAAACACCAAGCTTGTGAGGACACTTACACTAGAAGCATGCAAAACAAGACTCAAATGCAACAACCAGCCAAAAATAGAGAGAAAACATATAGCGATCCCGGTCTTTCTCCATTCGGTTATTGTATCCGGACTTGGGTTCCGTGGAGCTTGTTGTTGTATATCTTGTTTCCATCCTTCAATACTTTGTATTTGAGTTATAGGATGTTTTGGGCAGGTTTGTTACAGGTTTGGTGTGCTTGGGAGCAAATGGTTGCTGCCCAGAATTTTGGTCCTTCGCTCGAGCGAGCTCTGTGTTTTGGCTTCTTCGCTCGAGCCAGGGTTCCTTCGCTCGAGCGTGCGTCTGCGTCTGGTTCTGGACCTGAGAGTTGCGTTTCTTGGCTCGAACGAGTGAGGTGTATGTTTTGAGTTTCTTCGCTCAAGCGAGCATTCTGTCGCTCGAGCGTGCTTCCTGCGCACGATTGGCCAGATTGTTGGCTCGAGCGAGACTTTCTTTGCTCGAGCGAGGGTTCTTTGTGTCTGGTCGCTCGAGCGACCAATCCTTCGCTCGAGCGAGCCTGTTGTATATCAGATCGCAGCAGCGGGAAACACTTCACTTTTTCACCTCTTTTCTTTATACAAACCCTAGATCTGAGCTCTCTCTCTCTCTCTCTCTCTCTCTCTCTCTTTACAAACCTTCTTTCTAAGGTCTCATCTCCTTCTAGTGAGTTCCTAGCCTAGCCTGTGTTGAGGGCTTTGTTTTAATCTGAAAATTATTGAATTTGGAGCACGTTGGGTTTTGGTCTTCATCTCCGTTTGAGCTCTAACTTTGAGGTAGGGATATCCTACTCTATCTTATGAGCTTTGTCTTTAAATTTTAGCATTTTGATATATTGGGGTTGTTGGGTAATATTGGAAAAGTTTTGGGGTCTTTGTGTAATTTACAAAAGAGGGGGTTTTCATATATATAAACCCATATGTATGTAATACTTTGAGAAAAGGAATTAATGTTGGATTATTGATGAAAATGGAACCTTAGGGTTGTTATGTGAATTATGGGAAAATGCCCTAATTAGTTTGGTAAAATTAATTTGTATAATTAATTTTGAGATATGGGAATTGAATTGAGAATATTGGAGTTGGGGAATTATGGAATTAAAGGGGTGTAGTTGGATTAATTTATCGCTCATCTAGTCGAAATGTTGATAACATATCCATTTGGTGCATTTATTTTCTATTTAGAAATAACTGCTTTAGGCTATCGGTGGAGGATAGTCTTGATTGTTGTAGACAATGCATGATGATTAGGCGAACTAAAACTAATCAATTGAGTATGCCATAGAATATGGTGGTTGGTATAATACATCGAAACTGTGTATTGATTGAGTGAACATGTATATGACAATTGCTTATATACATTCTGTTATATGGGAGGAGATAGGGGATGTACTCCACGGTTTAGGGGAAGATAGGGGATGGACCTCTAAACCGGATTTTGTTTGATATTGATACAGCACTAAAATGTGTATCATTTGTGAAGTATGGAAGTGATTTTGGCTGAGACTGATACAACACTAAAATGTGTATCTATTATGAAGTAAGAAATGTCTAACATGAGTTGTTATCCCAATTGACTTGGAAATATTGCTAATTTGAGATGTAATCTCTTTTAAGTTATCTGGCCAGGTTCTGAGCCACACTTATGAAATGAATTGATAAGTAAAGGAAAGTGAAATGTAACATGGACATGATTGTCATGGAACTGTAATGTGATATAAATTGTTATAAATGTTGACCATCTATCACATGCTATTATTTTAGACATTGCTTATATTTGGTTTAGTATATCTCTACTAGGCTTTGGCTCACCCTATATGGGACATCATTTTCAGGTCTAGGTGATATGCCACCTCCAAGATCATAGCTTGGAAGGTTCTGGGAGTTGAAGACTCCTTTGATTATTTTGTTATCTTTTGATGTATTACATGTAAACTCAAGCCAAGGGCTTAATATGTATTTGAGTTAGTACTCTCTTTTGTAACCAGGTGTTGGCTTGGAAAGTTGTAAGCCCATAGGGCAGTTACTTTTGTTGTCAACATGTAATACTTTTATAATGAATACTCTGATGAATAGAAAGATATTTATTTCTCTTATACCAATGCTTGTCGATAATGTGGGGGTTTTCTGTTTTTTTTTAGGGTGTTACAAAAAAAGTCCAAAACAGAGGTTAAAACATACTAGAATTAAGCTATAAAAGGCTAGAAAATTAAGCTAACACACAAAACTAACTAGGCTAGCAAACAAGGTACAAGGAGGGGAGGCTAACCCCTCCAAATTTGGACTTCAAAACATGATTTTTACCACTGAAAATACTCTAAAATTCAGTGTTCAAAAGCCTAAAAAAAAGATGGTTTGAAAGTAGGAAACAAAGGTGGAAAGGCCTTACAAACAAGGAAGAAAGAAAGATGGACCACCCCTTAATTTTAAATGGCCTAAAACCACCAATTTCAACCCACAAAAATAGAGTTTTTTATAGCCCAAAAAAAGTGAGAAAAAGATAGAAAAACAAGTATGCAAAGCAAGGTAAAAGGGCAAGTGTTATACCCAAATATCAATTCTAGGCAACAATTTAAGCCAAAACCACCTTCTAGAGCTCCAAGAAGGCTTTCAAGAACCTCAGCTCCAAGATGACCAACTTTGGTTAAGGAGGTGTAGGCAAAAGTGTAGAATATCTAAGCAAATATGCACAAACTTGCAAGAGAGAGAGAGAGATAATTTTTGCTCCAAAAATTCTAACCCTCAAAAATGGGAGAGGAGACCCCCTATATATAGAAAAACATGCATTTGGCTGAGATATATCCCTCCATACATGTGTAGGGAGATGCAGCCAATTGTGCCAATAGCTGGGACATGTGTCAACAAAATATCTGAAAAAAGACATTGATGGCCAGCAGGCCACACCATTGGCCGACAAGGCACAAGGGTGGCCGGCAGCCCACAAAATGTGGTCGGCAGCCCACTAGAGGAGGCCAGTAGGTCCCAGGGTCTTGAGGTTTGAAGCACTAGGGTTTTGGTCCAAAACGAGGGATAGAATGGATAGGGTTTAAAGGCTCAAAGATAGGGCATTTCGCCGAGGACTTCAGGCACTAAAATGAGCACATGCAGTCATAATCGTCAAGTGCACAAGTGATGACGTCCAAGTCTTGAGGACGGTAAAAAATGTGGTGTCTACAGTTTGTGAATCGGCTCCTCTGTTAAATCGATCACGACCTCGGCAAGTCATTTCTGTCTTATCAAATCGGCTCCCTGCGCTTCTATCTGGCGTTTAAGAGTCAATTCGGCTATGACCACTTCGCAGGCTGTTTGCTCCGCAGGAGCTTGGTGTGTTGGGGTCACTTGGCTTCTCCCAAATTCGTCGACTTGTCTCCTAGCCGCCATTTTCTCGACATTTCTTCTTCTAGCAAATTGGGCCAGAGATTCTCCGCCTATCTCTTTGGCTTTTGATTCTGCGCTAGGTAGATCATCCAAACCGGTGAACATGTCATCTTTTGGAATAGATAAATCTAGTCAGCCAGAGGTAGAAGGGTTATCAGTCTAACGGTTAAGACTAATGTAACAATCCCGACCTCTGATTAACATGCAATCCATGATTAAGAATGCTTAATAAGTAATTAAAGTGAAATTTTGTATTCATTATGTGTGATATGTGTTATATGAATTTCTATCTGTTCTGTATAGGAATATATGTCTCTGATTTTGTTCTATTTTGTAAATTGAAGGCATTATCGGCATCCGATTTAGAAATTGACTTGGTATACGTGTTATTTGGAATTTTTAGAACATTATGGTAGGTTCAATTGAAATTCGATTCGGAACAAATCAAATTAGAATAATTGATGTCAATTGCCTAGCATAATTATAATTAACTAGCCTAGGCTAATCAAGCATATAAATAGGCCACTTATAGATGGGTAGGCACATTCCTACCAACATCTTGAGCAACAAAATGTGTAGAGAGAGAGAGAGACCGGGGAGAAGGCTTCAAACAAAGGAATTTGCTAGAGAATTAAGGGGGGGAATTGAAGAATTTGAGGAAGAACTCACTAGAATTCAAGGAATTGAGAACCTAAGGTAAGAAATCAAGCCTTTAGTTGTGTACTTAGGGTACTTAGCACATGAATTCAAAGAATTAAGTTGTGTAATGCTAGAATTGAGCTAAAATGAAATAATATAGACCATACCATGCATGCATGTCTATATCATGGCATCTTGAGGAAGTTTTCGAAGAATTCTCCCATGCATGTTATCATTCTACATTAGTTTTGAGAATTTATGTTATTTTCCATCAATTTGCCTCATTTGATCATGTTTTGAAAGCTTTAAACTTGCACCTTTACATACATGATGTATAATGTTATGTTTTCAAAGTTTTGGGTTTTGTTTTGGACAATTGACATATATCTTTAATTCTTTATGCTTTCCAAGTTTAGACTTGTTTTCTCAAGTTTTGGGGCCCAAAGGTTGAGTTTCATGGCCTTGAATTCAAGTTTGGAGCTTGGGAGTGCAATCTGGAAATTCTAGATTCTACACTTCTGCTCGAGCGGCAGAATTTGCGCTCGAGTGGCTACTCTGTGATCTTGCACTTCCGCTCAATCAACCAGAAGTCTACTTGAGCGTGGAATGCATGCTCCCAGAAGTTTGCATGTTTTGCAGACCGCTCGAGCAGCAAGAGTTGCGCTCGAGCGAGGGCATAAGTCTTACGCTCGAATGAGAGTCGAGCAGCCATCGAGTGGAGATTTCACTTAACCAGTACTTTTACAAAGTTTACAGAGTGCTCGAGTAGGGGAAGTTGCGCTTGAGCGTCCCCTCACATGTTTGCATGTCCGCTCGAGCGGTGGAAGTTGCGCTTGAGCGGGACCCCTATTTTCTGCAAGTTTTGTTAAATGTGTTCAAGTACATTTTAGCATCCTCATTACATCTTAGGAATTCCTAGGCCAAGTTTAAGACATAATAATAAGGATTAAGGTTGAGAACACGCTAAGAATGAAACGTAATGAGTTAAGTATATTTTGAACGTGTGTTTCAAATATGTATTTGTTATGTGTTTGTGTAGGTTACGCGCCGCAAGCTTTTGGTTATCTGTTCTGTCTATCTGCTTTGGAGCCATCTGTGAGTAATTACTTTGTAAAGCTATGTCCAATTATAAGTATTTTCTGAATGATATAAAATGATCTGTTTCTGAAATATTATTTTCTATATGAATGAATGGTTGTCCTATGTTTCTAAAATGTATTCGTGGCATTCTTAGCTTCAGATGACATCTGTTATCTCTTCTGTTATGTCCCAATTATGGGTCAAATGTACGTCTCATGAGCCAACTGTTATGGATCTTTATGTATACGTCCCAATTATGGGCCAACTATATGTCTCATGAGCCAACTGTACCGTCTCCATGCACGTGAGTTAACTGTATGCCTTTATGGCCGTCCCTTTATGGGTCAACTGTATGCCTTTACGGCTGTCCCTTTATGGGTCAACTATTTCTGCTAGTGCTAATGAATGTGCCACGTATGATTAACTGCAAATTCTGATTATGAATATGATTCTGAATCTATATTTGTTATGAACAAGAATTATGTCTTCTGTTACTACTTTGGACAACATTCATTGAACCCTTTACTCTATTATTATTCACTAGGCTTTCGCTCACTATTAATATTATGTATATAGGTGACCAGGCACGTGACCAGGCTCAGAATTGAGGACCTGGCGTATCAGTTTTGTCAGCCAGCCATTGTGCCTCCGAGAAGGTTCTCTCTTATGCGCGAGTCAAGTTTAAATGGCTTATGTTTAAGGCCTTGTCTTCCTTTAAGTATAGAACAAGTTTTCTGTTATCTGTATTTTGGGCTAAGTCCGTTTTTGGCTATATTTGTAATGAATGTGACGTAAGACCATTACATTATGACGTCACATATATGTGTATAAAGTTTGAAATTTATATCCCATATAAGCCTCCACAGGTCAATGGACTATGTATGTTTCTACATTTGCTTCCACAACCCCTAATTATATGTTATTTCGTTAAGAGGCCTTTGGTAATCCAAGGATTACTAGCCGGTTACAACTTTAAACCTATAAGGGCAGGTTTGGGTCGTGACAACTAATGTGCTCAAATGCCTGTTCAATTTCTCTGTTTAGTTCCTGGTCTCCCGCATGCCCCTTCGATTGAGCGTCTTCGCTGACTTCTTCGCCGCTACTTCGCCGGCATCAGAGCCGGCACCAATATCCCTTAGAGTCTTGAAGCTAGGAAATATTAGTGCAGTAAGCTGCCGCTCATCCCTCGGCACAAGGATATTATCTGTGGCCGAGAAGGTGGAGTATGTTAGGTTGTATCTCAGTAATATATAGGTGGTGCGCCCTTGTCCTTGAAGATTTGCACATCCTTTGTAACTAAGGACAATCTTCACTTGATCAATAACGGATTCATCCACTGAAGTTAGCACTCTTTTTAAGTCATTTCCTGTGCGGCATAAAAAATAATAATCACCATCCAATCTTCAAAACAAGTAAATTATTTACTTAAAACATGGTAATAATTCTATTCGGCCACCTTGCTTGCCCCTCTACTTAGGCACTGGGTTCTGGAGATCTTCTTCCTCGTCAAATTCCCAATTGCCTCAGACGATGACCATGACATCATCAACCCTTTTTCCAGAGCTTGTGAGCATAGTCACCAAGTGGTGATCTACGTCCTTGGCTCTCAGAAAGTAGCGGCCCTACCAACCGGATGATTTCACTATGACGTAGCAATGCCGAATAGCTGGGATCCCTAGGTTAAGACCTAGACGGCGATTCAACTCTACTATACCTATGATTATTCTTTAAAATTCACGTTAGGTTGGGAGGGAATTAGTCCCCAATAACATAGGACAGACCTCAGGAAAGGATAGAGGGGCAATCGGACTCCACCCTCAGCTATTGACAAAAGAGGGAAAATAATCGTATTCATATCAGCCCTTTCCATGTCCACCACACGATCTGCAACAAGGGATAGGTGGACGTGATCTGGGATTGAAAAGTGACAACAGAAAGCTACAACTCAATCCTCAGAGAGGAGAGCTTTCAAATGCCTCACCATTCGAGATGAAATGAAAACAGCGTGTACAAAAAGCAAAAGCAAAACACGCAGAGAATTGGAATGAAGAATAGAATGAGAAAAGAAAGGGAACTTACAGGTTGAAGAAGAAGATGAACAGTGGGAAGCAAAATTGCAGACGTCTTGAAAGAGGTTGATATGAAGGATGCTCAAAGGATGTCGTCAATAGCCTTTCGATTCAAGAGTATACGGAGGTACATATTTCAAATCACATTAAATAAATGCCAAATACGAAGGGGCAGGAAGTTATAATGATTGAAGTAGTGTGTCTACTCTGACGAATCAGTACGAAAAGGAGTTTAACCGCCGTATTTCTGACTTTCGAGAGTTTTTTCTGTTCTATTAGTTGAGAAACCAAACACGCCAAGTAAATATGTTATTCGAATGTTTGAGAGGGCAATTGTGAGGGCCGAATTAAAGTGACCGCTCAGGTGAGTTGCTTAAAGAGGATGGCGAGAAGACTGGTGAAGATAACTCGGTATGACCAGACCCATCTGAACAATACCAAGGCCGAGTAGAATCTATCCTGCGGGCCTAGTGTAGACACCCTATTTTTGACCATCCTCAAGACTTGGACGTCACCGTTGGAACACTCAGTGTGATCATCCATGTTCGTGTTCGTTTTGAGTTCCCGGAGGCCTCTGCTGCGCGCCTTGCCTCAGGATCTCTCAACTCGTTTGTTTTGTGTTTGGTTTTGCACCAAATGCTTGTGCTTTTGCTTTGAGGGGCAGGGAATGGCTTGTTGGCCATCCCCACACCCCACCGGCCTTCCCTTTGCCTCACCGGCCATTCATTGTTGCCACCGGCCATGGTTTCTTGATACCAATGGCCGGTCGGCACTTTATGTGGCCGGCCGGCACTTTGTTTGGCCGGTGACCTCTTCTGCTGGCCGGTATGCACATTTTGCACCCTTCAGGCATGGTGCATGCCTGCTGGAATGCACCAACACTCTTCCCCGTGCATAGTGTGGTTGTTATGCACCTTTTGCACCCTTTTGGTCTAGCTTCTTGAGGAAGCTTGGACCTTTGTCTTAGCTTCCTCAAGAAGCTTGGCCAGCTGTCCCAGCTTCCTCAGGAAGCCTTGCCCCTTTTGCCCCCTGTGACCTTTTTTAGTTTAGCTTCTTGGAGAAGCTTCAAAACATCTCCCTTGTCTATTTAAGGACCCCTCCTCCTCCATTGTCAAGGGTTGAACAAAAAAAACCAGAGACATACATATACATATCTGTCATATACATTCTCTCTCTATATCTCCCTCTCTCTCATCCTTTGTGTGTGTTTGGAGGCCTAAAAAGTGTGTTTTTGCCTTAGTTTTGCACTAAGACACACACCATTACACCATACTTCGACCTTGAAGGGCTTGGAGGGTTTGTTCTTGAGTTTTTGGACTGGTTTTGACCAGAGGAAGGTGGTTGATCTTGCTGTTCTTCAAGAGTTCTTCAAGGGTAACAATCTTACTTTAGTTTCCCCAATCTTGCACTAGTTTTTTTACCTGTCTTGCATGCTGATTTAGGCTTTGTGTATAACTAAGAAAAGTCTTGTATTTTCATGCTTAAGATTCTTCATTAAGGTTGTTTTGGTGTTGGGGGTCGACCTCCCCCTCTTAGGCCTCTTTTGGTCTCTTTTTGTGCTCTTTTGGCGAGCTTTGGTTATTCTTGTGTGTTGGTCTTCTCACCAATGAAATCCAGTGGATTTTCAGTGGTGAAGAAGGAGGTTTGAGGTCTTGTATAGGGGAGGGACACCCCTCTCCCCATTTGTGACTCATTTATCCATGTTTTTGGCTCAATATGGTAGCATGCATGCTTAGTTGTTTATGACTCCATTTCAGAGGCTTTTTGGGTGTTTTGGGTCGCATTATATCTCTGTTACATGTTGGTTTGTTGACCCTTACCATGCATTTTGTACTTGCTTTATGTTCCTTCATTTTGCCTAGAAATGTATCATGACATTTGACCACCATGCTCTCATGTTTTGACTTTACTTTGTGAAGTTCTTGGTCATATTTTTCCATGCTTGGGGTCTGTTAGGTGCTGGTTTGGTCATATTTGATATGCTTTATATGGCTCCTTAGCATTCTAGCATGTTGGCATTGGTTATGTGAACCATGAGCATGCTTGGGTTAGGTTGTTTAAGTGATTTGGGATCATCTCACATGCCATTTCAGTCCCTAATTCATGCTTGTATGCCTGCACTTATCATCCCTTTCATGCCTTGAAGAATTGTTTTGTTGTGCCTTGAAAAGGGGCCATTGTACATGCTTAAGTGTTTAAGTTTTGAGGCTGCCATATCAGTGGGTTTTGGGGGGTCATTTTGCATATTGAAACTCTATTTTGTGTTGGAAAGTTCATGCCATGAGTGCTTGGGGTAGTTGTGGTAGAATGCCCCTTGTCTTGGACCTATTGGTGTGCATGTTTGCATAAGCATTGGCCCATCATTTTGGGCATTTTGGCCACTGTTTGGAGGGTGGACTGAGGTCTGCCCTTTGTGGTTTTAGGCCCATCATTGCATGGTCATGTTGCATTGCTTTGGGGCTCATGCTTGCATAGTATCATACTTGCATGTTTGCATAACGTTTAGCTAATTGCATCTCATATACTCATATGCATATTTGGCATGTTTATATCATATTAACTTAGCTTGCATGCTTAGGATACATCGCATTTGGCATGCTTTGCATATTAGCCTCATGTTGCATTTTTTAGCCGTATTTGCATACATGCATTGCATTGCTTGGTTTGGGGTGTCAAACCAAGCATGAGGATTGAGAAGTGTTCATGCTCAAAGTGACGTAACGCGCCTCAATCTTCGGTTGCCGATGCCCTTGACCCCAATATGATAGGATGTTGGCTTTCATTTGTTTGTTGCATGCATTTTTTACATTAAGTTGCAAATTTGGCCTCTTAGGCCATCATGCACCGAAATGCATAATTGGTGGCCCGAGGGTCGAGGGTCATGCTCCCTTGAATCTATTGCATGATAAGGGGAGTGGCTATGCTTACATTTGCTTGAAATTCCATGCCATGCAATCGCCCTGGTTGTCAGAAAAAATGAGGTTCTGCAGGAATTTATGGCAGGCCGGCCATATATAGTGCCGACCGGCCATCAATGGCTGGCCGGTGATTCAAGTTTTGGCCGATACTCCAATTACCATGGCCAGTGGCCTTTTGTTCTGGCCGGTGGCAATCCGGAGCACTCAGGGAGTAATTCAAAGCAGGTCTGGAAGTTTGTATGATCCTCAGAGGGGCAGGGCAGTGTAAACAAAGGCAACAGTGCCATGGCAACGGATTTCCGAGCAGTACGAGTCGAGCATGCATCATCCAAACATTTCGAAGGCGAGGCTGTGGACATTTTAATTTTGCATTTAATTTGTTAATTAATTAGGAGTTTTGTAATAATTAATTTAGTATTATTTATTCGGACTGTATTATTCTTTCGATCCTTCCGTGTGAGGGTGTATTGTAATAAGTGTGTGTGGGTGTGTGTATGTCTTCCAATCCCGCGTCTTTCTTCCCTTTTATTTATCCGCTTATGATGGTTAGACTAGGGCATATTTAAATTAACATACCTTATGCTATGCATGCGTCTATCCATACATTTGTCTTACATGCACCGAGCTCGGTACATCATACTAACTGCACTTGTACTTCAATTCCAAGTTGAATACCTGTCAATTGCAGCATTTCACATGCCATCTTTAGGATAGCCGAGCCTATTATAGTTGCATTTTGCATGTGTTACATTAGCCATTTTAACATGAACTAGGGTCATGCATATGATTACTAACTAGCTTCTGTTTTGGCTCGGAGTACTCTGTAAGTTTTTATGCTTTAGCATACCGCATGCGTGTGAGTGTTGCCATAATAGCATGATTACCATGAGGCTAGCTGCTTATGTGATATAACTGCTTGAGTGCCTGTGGATGGAGGTTGAATTACCTAAATTGGAATAATGCATTAAAACTGTGAGTTTTAAGTCCATTAGAATAGTGGCAAAACCATCTTTTCTAAAGCCCACTTAGGGGTGGCAAAACCTACATTTTAGCCTACTCGCAAGTAGTAAATCACTTTCAAAACAAACATGAAATGTTTTGTTCTAATTTGGGCGATTTGGTCTATACTTGTTTGTTGTGCGCATAACATAGTAATTCTAGGCTAATAACCGGAATAAGGACATGTAATGTTTTCAAAACAAGATATCACGGTTAGTAGAGGCCGATCTTCGGATCGGGCGAGAGGGGGTGCTCATAGCTGACCTTCCCCAATCGTACCCAAGCTCCCGAGCCGAGGCAACTTTGGTGATGACGGGCACGTGGCCTTTGGCACCGAGTCAGGGTTTCCTAAATTTCCCCATAAAAAAATATTTAGGTGGCGACTCTGTATCTGGCAAAGCAGTCCATGTTTGGCACTTCTTTACAAAAATCTGTTTTCTCAAAACGATTTGTCGGATTTGGACTCTTTAGTTCAGACTAAGAACTGTGACACAAAAGGGAGTCCGAACTGTGGTGGCATAAAGTCCAAGGGCGCGTCCACACCTAGTATACCGTAAATCTTCTAGTACATCTGGGGGTCCCAGATGTGATGGTGAAAGGTGATAATGGGAAAGTGGGCCCTTGGAAAGCAATATAAAAAGGAGGAGTATCAGCCAAAAGGAGGTATGAAAAAACAAAAAAAATAACTTGCGAAATAAGAAAACTTGAGAGAATACTAATTTGTCCGTCGGAGTGCTAATTCTGGCACCCCCGACCGAAGTGTTCATTTCCATTTCAGGTAGCAACCCGAGGATCAAGATTGTCTGCTTTGATCAGAGAGTATTCCCAAAAAGCCCTTTTACCACACCACTAAAAAAGTCATCACATGAATCCTAATTATTTTTGCACTTTGTATATATATATAGGGTTGAATTTTTCTTATATTCATATCTCAATATGAAAGAATTTGAAGGGCCTATGGAGTTCATCATAGATCTCGTTTCAATGATACAAATTGCTCATTTTGTAGATGATTTGAACTATTTATTTTGTAAGGCCCTCACTATATATCATTTATGAAAAAATTTAGATTGAGTTGATAATCGTAACATTTTCATTTTATTGTGTCTGTCTCTAAAAAAAAAAATGGTCTATTTTCAAAAATATATTTGTCGTTCATTTTTTTAAAAAGGTAATGGTCTATTTTTAAAAATATATTTTTTGTCTATTTTTTCAAAAACTAATGCGATAAAATAAAATAAAAACTTTACGATTATCGAATCAAACTATTTTTTTTCATAACTAATATATATCATATATATTGAAAGTTCTACAAAATGAATTTTGAAACAAATTCTGTGATAAATTCCATGAGCTCTCAAATTCTTTAAAATTAAAATATGAATACGAGAAAAACTCAATCCATATATATGGGTTAGGTTCTCTCATGTTGGCCATCTCAACTTAAGAAAATATTTTGGTTTGGTCAGTCTATTTTAGGACCGACTTCGATGATATGAGTCGTTCACTTTTTAGGACTTGTTGAATAGAACATTAATGCAAAAAAATCAATATGATCGGATATCGATAGCTATATGTTTGAATCAAATTTGTATTATAAAAAATGAATGGCTATTTTTAAAATTATATTTGCCGTCCGTTTTTTTTAAAAACAATTATGTGCAAATATATAGTTATCGATATTAAATCATTTTATTTTTTGCATGAATGTTCTACTCAATAAGTCCTAAAAAGTGAACGAATTGAATCACCAAATCAATTTCAAAATGGACCTATTAAAATCAAACACTTTCTATTTGAGAGAAGCCAAACCCATATATATTCCCTTTGTCTACAAATTAATGTTCAACTACGGAAACCGAATTTTTAAAGGTGACCTAATAAAGACATTTCAATAGAGTAATAAAAACAACATCTAAAATAAATAAATAAAAAGAAAGAAAATAACAATAAAGTGATAAAAACGAATTAACTTTCCTTAAACACCTTTTAAAACTAAAAAAAAAAATCATAAAAAGTCCTGAAAAGCCAAAATTAGTGAACTTTTTGCGTGCTTATTTTGGTTTTTTAAATTTTTTTTAGAGGATTTTTCAAAAAAATATTTACTTTTAAGATTTGTCTATACAAAACGAACCGAAAAAAGAAGAAAAGTTGTTGAAAAATCTAGAAACCCTAGATGTTGATTTGTGATTATGTATCAATAATAAGCAAAATATAACAATCCCAATCAAACAATCAAGAGAAAGAGACACAAAGATTTTACGTGGAAAAACCACAATTGGACACCTTCCAATTGTGATCAAAAACCACGCAACATGACCACAAGAACAATCCACTAAGAAGATATAAAGGAATTACAATTATCACTCTCAATTATCTAGCGAATTCACAACGCCTAATTGAACCAACCTCTATGTGCCTCTTCCAACCCCATCTTCAAAGACGGAATTGTCTTTTCGATGAGCCACTCAGGATTCCCTCCAAAGCTTCAGGCTCGAATTCTTCAGAATTCACAACTGAAGAACAACTCTCTTTTTTGTGTATAACAAACAAACCTTTGATGTACTCTCTTTAAACCATGAGTTAAATACTCAATCAAACATCAAAGAAAATAACAAAATATCCCCAGATATAAACCTTTAAGAACCAAAAAGAAGATCTGGAGGACTTCAATAAATTACTTAGTTTTGGGAGAAAACCAAGTATTTATAGAGAACCAAAAGTAATCCAAGATTGGGAAGAAAACAAACTCCTTGAGAAATCCGGATTCTGAGGCTCGCTCGAGCGAGGCTTTCTTGGCTCGAGCGAGGAGAGTAATTTTCATGATTTCTACTAGAGCCTTGGCTCGAGCGACAGATCCTTGGCTCGAGCGAGGAATACACTTCTTCAGGTTTTTGTATGGACGCAATCCTTGGCTCGAGCGAGCATTCCTTGGCTCGAGCGAGCAAGCCTTGGCTCGAGCGAGCACTCCTTGGCTCGAGCGAGCAACGGCTGACATGCAATTTTGAATGCAAATTTGAATTTTGCTTCGGCCGCGAGCTGACCGGGCAGGTCGACCCCCGTAATAATCAGCGAAGTGGCAATCTTGAAAGTATTAACATCACAAACTTCTCTGCATGGCTCGATTCGGATTTGGATTCGTATCTAATAAACTCAAGGCCTCACTGAAATAAAAGTGCGAAAATAAATACATCTGAAAGGAGTTTTGTCAAACGGGGTTGCCAAGAATAAAAACCTAACAATCTCCCCCTTTGGCAATGCCGTGACAAAACACATCTAACAAATAAAATCGTAATCACCCCAACCCATTACAGCCAACAAAAACAAACTTCTTTCTCAAAGTCATGATCTCTGCAAAACAACTATCAGTGCCACAATCTCCAAAACAAATATTAGTCCCACAAGAGTATATGAAAAACAATATAAGACTATCTTGAAACATGAGATGAAAAACATGAATAACATGAAGATGCAACTTTGGAGATTTTAAGAACATGTAGCATGAAAACCTGAACCCGACACATGGCATAAAAACATGAAATCCTAAAACACATTAAAAACAACTTTCTTCCCTCAAACAACAAAAGCAAGATCATAAACCACACAAGCAATGATAACGATTAATCGAACTCCCCCTTACTACAAGCAACCACAAAACTAAAAAAAACAGAAAGAAAACCAACAAATATAATATGGTGGAGCAAGCAAGGAATTTCAGATTAGTACCTTAAAACACACAAGATTATCCAAGAAGCACAATTACTTGAAAATACAATGTGCACAGTCTATAGAAAATTCCTCATAAAAGAAAGTGATGCATTATGTGAAAAGCATAGATCCCATGAGAAAAAGTGTGTGTGTGACTCTTGGAGTTCAACAAGTACTAGATGCAAATCCTGGTAGTGATATGAAAGCTGGACCTCTGATAAGAGAATCTGAGCACAACTAAGGAAAGTCAAACCACTAGGAATCAAGGGATATTTGGTGAGTAAAAGCGGAGGCTCCCCCTCAATCAATGAATCCTTTATTTTTCCTTTTTTTTTTTCATATCTTTTTCTTTTCTTTCTTTTGCACATTTTTTTTCTTTTCTTTTGCACTTTTTTTCTTTCTTTCTTTTGCACATTTTTTCTTTATTTTGCACATTCATTGGCGGCTGACACGCTCAAGAGTATGGAAACCGAACCAGAGAAGCATGGATATATTAATGAAGGCCTGGTTGGTGACTCTGAGGTAGCCTTTTCCTCATGGCTGGACTACAAAGAACAGAGGGGAAAGCCATGGAGATGCAAAAAGATGGAAGGTGGTTAAGAGACTCAACATCACCCATGATATGCTAGTATAGGTCAATTCCTCTAGAAAAGCAAAAGATATCATGCCAGAAGTCCATAGAAAAAATAACCACTAAGGCAAAAGACTCCAATATTTGCTTAATCCAAGAGTGTGTACAGAATGAGACATACTAATCAAAGAACACACACTCCAAAATGAGTAATTACCACAGAAAGCACACACATATTAACATGTAATGGATATTCTCATTAATTCCAATATGCACCAAGGACCACTCAAAAATTTCAAGCTTGCAAAACCATACAAGCAAATCCTTTTGGTATATATATATATATTTTCAACAATAAAGCAAGAAAAAAAACAAAACATGCACACCTTTTTTTTTTTTTTTTCATTAAAAAGAACAGAGACCCAAAAAAAACTAAAAAGAGAAAACACATTAACACAAGTCAAGTTTTCTTACCCAAATCTTTTTGGTCTTAACAAAATCAGGTCTAGCGGTCTTGGTAAATGTCATGGTGTTGTGAACACCCTCATGAATCTTGGTATTCCGCCTAGACACGTAAGGTTGTCTCCTAACCCAAAAAGTATTCGAATTTCTACCATTTTGAGACATTCTCCCATGTAATTTATAACAAAAAGGGCGAATATGGCCATGCATACCACAATGATGACAAATAAAAACAGGATGTACCTTCTTTTCTTCTACCTTACCAACTCTAGGGAGTTTGAGAAGTCTTTTCTCTTGTTGAATCTTTTGTCCTCCCTTTCCTTGAGTTCTTGTGTCATGAGATGTGGAAGCACTCTGTTTTTGCTCTCTCTTATCTCTAAAGCCAATGCCACTCTTGTCTGAACAGATTTGTTGAGTTCCAATGATATCCTCCAAAGTCTTTGATCCTTTGTTCCAAAGACTAATGGTAACCATGGCAACCTTGAGCTCTTCCTCTTTCTTGATCATCAGTTCTTCCAAAGCAACTTGAGACATCTCGAGAGATTCAATCTTTTCTTCATACATGGCATGAGTTTCTTGTAGCTCATTCCTCTCTGTCTCACAAGTCAACAATTTTGCACAAAGAACTTGTTGATCATCAGCTATCTTGATGGCATTGATCCTAGCCTCGGAAATCTCCTCCTTAAGTTTGACATTCTCACATTCACATGCTTTGAGTTTCTTTGTGAGTTTGTCATTCAATTTGAATAAATTAAGAGACTCCCTATACAGCTTTTCATAGGCATGCTCAAGCTCTTCATGATCACTCTCCGAAGATTCATCATCAGAGGTATTCTCAACTGACCTCTTCGAAGACTCTGTTTGTCCTTCAGCTTCAGAAGCCGCCGTGAAAGCAAGGAATTGTTTATGTCCCTCTTCACTTAGATCTTCGTTGTCACTTTCATCTCCATTAGATTCTGATTCATCATCCCAAGTGATGGCGAGGGCTTTCTTCTTCCTCAAACGAGTGGGGCATTCTAAAGCAAAGTGGCCAAATCCTTGGCATTCATAGCATTGGACGCTTTTAGAGTTCCCTTGTATCTTTCCTTTCTCCTTCTTGGCTATAGAGTTAATTTTGACTTTATCTTTGCCTTTGGATTTATGAGTATGAGTAGATTCCAAAAGATTAGGATTTTTATTCAAAAAAGATTTTTTAAATTGTTTAACAAAACCGAACATAATCTTGGAATCTATCTCACAATCCTCATCAGAATCCTCAACCACTTTATGAGCACTACTAAAAGCAAGATCTTTTTGTTTCTTTTTGAAATTTCTATGTGCCTCATAAGTTTGAAGATTTCTAACCAACTGATCTAGCTTGAGATTGTCAACATCTTGAGCCTCCTCAATAGCCGTAACTTTTGGTTGGAACCGATCGGGCAAGGATCTCAAAATTTTTCCCACAACTTTGGATTCTGGTATTTTTTCACCTAAATTGAAGCTGGAATTTACAATGTCACTCAACTTCGCATAAAATTCATCAAAGGTCTCACTATCTTTCATAGAAAGGTTTTTGAAACTAGATGTGAGCCTTTGAAGTTTTGATCGTTTAACAGAAGGAGTGCCCTCATGAATAGTTTGTAAGATATCCCAAGCCTCTTTTGCGACTTCACAATTACAAATACGGCTAAACTCATCAGGTGTGACAGCGCAAAAGAGAGAATCGATAGCTTTACTATTCCAGCTACTATTTTGGTAATCAGTTGTGTCCCACTTATCAATTGGTTTGGGGAAAGTTACTCCATCAACAGTAATTGTTGGTTCAGTCCACCCATTCATGATGGATTGCCAAACTTTTTCATCAATAGATTTTAAAAAAGATCTCATCCGAGCTTTCCAAAAAGAATAATTGGATCCGTCAAGTAGGGGTGGTCGAACCATAGAATTTCCCTCACGAATTGAATCCATTATCACAAATCAAACAAGATCTCGTTCTAAAATTTTTTTTTTAAAAAAATAGAACGACCCGCTCTGATACCAATTGAAAAATCTAGAAACCCTAGATGTTGATTTGTGATTATGTATCAATAATAAGCAAAATATAACAATCCCAATCAAACAATCAAGAGAAAGAGACACAAAGATTTTACGTGGAAAAACCACAATTGGACACCTTCCAATTGTGATCAAAAAACCACGGGCAACAGCCACAAGAACAATCCACTAAGAAGATATAAAGGAATTACACAGGTATCACTCTCAATTATCTAGCGAATTCACAACGCCTAATTGAACCAACCTCTATGTGCCTCTTCCAACCCCATCTTCAGCACGGAATTGTCTTTCTGATGAGCCACTCCGGATTCCCTCCAAAGCTTCAGGCTCGAATTCTTCAGAATTCACAACTGAAGAACAACTCTCTTTTTTGTGTATAACAAACAAACCTTTGATGTACTCTCTTTAAACCATGAGTTAAATACTCAATCAAACATCAAAGAAAATAACAAAATATCCCCAGATATAAACCTTTAAGAACCAAAAAGAAGATCTGGAGGACTTCAATAAATTACTTAGTTTTGGGAGAAAACCAAGTATTTATAGAGAACCAAAAGTAATCCAAGATTGGGAAGAAAACAAACTCCTTGAGAAATCCGGATTCTGAGGCTCGCTCGAGCGAGGCTTTCCTGGCTCGAGCGAGGAGAGTAATTTTCATGATTTCTACTAGAGCCTTGGCTCGAGCGACGGATCCTTGGCTCGAGCGAGGAATGCACTTCTTCAGGTTTTTGTATGGACGCAATCCTTGGCTCGAGCGAGCATTCCTTGGCTCGAGCAAGCAAGCCTTAGCTCGAGCGAGCACTCCTTGGCTCGAGCGAGCAACGGCTGACATGCAATTTTGAATGCAAATTTGAATTTTGCTTCGGCCGCGAGCTGACCGGTCAGCTCGACCCCCGTAATAATCAGCGAAGTGGCAATCTTGAAAGTATTAACATCACAAACTTCTCTGCATGGCTCGATTCGGATTTGGATTCGTATCTAATAAACTCAAGGCCTCACTGAAATAAAAGTGCGAAAATAAATACATCTGAAAGGAGTTTTGTCAAACGGGGTTGCCAAGAATAAAAACCTAACAGTTGTCATAATTTCAAAAACGATTACTAAAATCATGAGAATTCATCACTATTTTAAATTTAAAAAGAATAATTGCAAGCCCTTAGGCAATGCAATGGAAATCCACCATTATAAGTTTGGAATGGAGAAGATCACAATCTGCAAAAGTGAGATGGCATTTAACATGTCTCGAATAATGCTAATTTTGACATAGCGAAAGCAGATGTCGAATTATTTTATTTTTATTATTTAAATAGTAAGGACCTATAAAAAAGTGTTAGAAAATGTTAAAATAAATAAAGTTTAAAATGCAATTAATAAAATAATAAATTTGATATATAGAGTGAGGTATGTTTTTAGAGATGTCAAATTTATATATGTCGATTTTATATCTAAGCTTTTAAAATAATTTGACATACAAATTTTGAAAATTTGAGGATAAATTATTCAATTTATAAATTGACACTTAACATTTCATTTTTTAAAATTTTAATATGAAAATAATAAATTTTATAATTTAAATTGATAATTATTAATTTAAAAAATCGCTTAAATTTACCCAAAGAATATTGAATAATTTTTCAATTGCAGTAGAACATGGTCTTAGCCCTTCCCAAACTAATTTTGTTGTGTCTTTTTGCTACTATTCTAGGGGAAAAATCTATAGTACATAAAACTAGTTTTCATGTATGGTACTTAAAAATATATGCACCACTAGATTTGGATATGATAAAATCCTAGTCATTAGATGTGTTATGACTAAAAATAAATAGGAAACTAAGGTGGTTTTTCTAAAGGTAAAGAAGTTTTAGTTAATTTAGGAATGAAAAAATATATCTAAGGTACTATTTGCTACAAACATACTTAGGATTCATTTGGCATTAAGGTTTGGGTTGGTTTGAGACTATTTTACTCACAAAAAGACAAAATAGCCAAAAAAAAATTCATTCCAAATGAGGTTTTTTAGCCACATGTTAAAATAACTAAAAAGTCAAAAAACTAACCTACATCCCAAACGAAGGTTTACTTACTTACCATTAACTCACTTACTACTTGTTGTAAATAAACTTACTATTTAAATATAAATAAAATATAACTCAACAATATTACTTGTTAATCAGGTCACAATTTTTGTCTCAAAAGTTGTGTTCTTTTTTGTATTATAAATTAATTTTAAACACATGAAACTAATGACACATTATATATAACTATTTTTCCTTCATATCTAGTTTTTTTTTTTTTTTTTTTGTGAGGAGTGATGCTACACTTACCTGTTTGTCATTTTTAATATATCACCTCATGTGTTAGTACTACATTGAAGATAAACATTAGTGATGGAATAGATTACATCAATGATGTATTCACACATAAGGTAATACATTAAAAGTTATATAAACCGGTGGTAAGTATATTATTACTCTTTTGTGAGTTGTAGAAAGTAAAATATGACATGTGAATAGAGAAAATATCATTTCGCGCCCCCCCCCCAAAAAAAAAAAAAAACTTTCACGTGTTTTTCAATTTGACTCCTAAACTTTGATTAATATCAAATTTACACCCAAACTTTCAAATTTTTGCTTAATTTGGCCTTTGCCGTTATATTCCGCCTACAATTGGACAGAATGTGCTGATGTGGAGGGCAAATTCATTTTTAAGATATAGTTTAGGGGGCAAATTCATTTTTAATTTGCGGGGCAAACTGATTTTTAAGGAATAGTTTGGAGGGTAAATGAAATTTCAAATGAATTTTGGTGACACATCAACACACTCTATCTAATTGTAGACAGAATGTAACAACAGGGGGCCAAATTGATCAAAATTTTGAAAGTTTGGGTGTAAAATTGATATTTATCGAAGTCTGAGGGTCAAATTAAAAAACGGGTGAAAGTTTGGGAGGCAAAATGATATTTCCTCATGTGAATATTAATTTATTAAAATTTGTTACTAATTTGCCAAATTTTATAAAGTCATTATTGTGAAAATATACTTTTCAAAATAATATTAAAAATAAACAAAACAAATAAAAATAAATTGTAAACTATTTTCTTTTAAAATGTAAATTATTTAAACTTATTTTTTTGTAAAAATTAATTTAAAAGTAGTACCCTTTTTTTTTCAGCCAACAACACCTTAAGGCATTAATTACTATTTAAGAATTTGAGATCCATATTTTTATTTTATTACTTATAAATTTTGTATATTTTATATAACTTATATGAATTTCATATTCAAATCTTTTAGAAATTTTTATAAGTTCATAAGTTTTTATCAATTTAATATCCACCATAAAATGAATTTTTTCCTCATAATATTCATATGATTGGCAATGAATATGCTTTTACAAATTTAATATGTACAATATTTTAAAGCACAAATGAAAAATTAAATAAAACGAAAACCTATTAAAACTTTTCATTTGTCAACATTTATTAATGGCAATAAATAAATACATTTACAAGAATTAAGTTTCTTTACCTACTACACTTGAAAATAATAATTGCTATATAAGAAAATTGTTAATTAGGAGAATATAGAAGACCTCATAACTCATTTACACACACTATGAACAATGTTGTGTTTTACTTTTGATTTTTGTAACAAATGATATGTGAAAGAGGGTGATTTTAATTTTTACAAATTCAAAAAATTATTGAGGTATCTCTATCTCTATCACTATTTTATTTTAACATTATGTGATATTTTTGAATTATGAAATTTAAGATTTTGTTGGAATAACATTTCACCTAATTAAAGAAAAATAATTCAATAGTAAGTAGAGTCTTATTAAGTAGTAAGTCACATCTAATAAAATAGTAAGCGGAGTTTCATTGAGTAGTAAGCCAAATTTAATTACACAGCAAGTGAAGTCCTATTGAGTAGTAACTCAAGTCTAATAAAATAGTAAGTATAATCTCATTAAGTAGTAAATAAAGTCTAATAAAATAGTAAGTGAATTCTCATTGAGTAGTTAGTCAAATCTACTTACTATAAAATAGTAAGTGTAGTTTGATTGAATAGTAAAAGATGTTTAACTGAGTAATAAGTCAAATTTAATAAAGTATTAAGTAAAGTCTCATTAAGCAGTAAGTATAGTTTAATTGAGTAGTAAGTGAAATCCAATGAAATAATAAGTCAAGTCTAATAAAATAGTAAGTGGAGTCTCATTGAGTAGTAAGTCAACTCCAATAAAATAGTAAATGGAGTTTTATATTTAAGTAGAAAGTGAAGCCTAATGAAATTAGAAGTAGAGTCTTAATGAGTTGTAAGTGAAATCTACTTAAGTAGTAAGTGAAATTTAATTGAATAGTAAATCAAGTCTAATGTAATAGTAAGTAGAGTTTGATTGAGTAGTAAATTGAAATATATTGAGTAATAACTAAAGTATAATGGAGTAGTAAGCAAAAATTCATTAAGTAGTAAGTCAAGTTTAATTAAGTAGTAAGTAAAGTCGAATGAAGTAGTAATGAAAGCTAATTAAATAGTAAGTAAAATCTTATGCAATAGTGTAGACACCCCATTTTTGACCGTCCTCAAGACTTGGACGTCACCGCTTGAACACTCGGTGATTATCCATGTTTGTGTTCGTTTGGAGTTCCCGGAGGTCTCGGCTACGCGCCCTGCCTCAGGATCCCCGAACTCGACCGTTTTGTGTTTGGTTTTGCACCAAACACCTGTGTTTTTGTCTTGAAGGGCAGGGAATGGCTTGTTGGCCATCCCCAAACCCCACCGGTCCTTCCCTACCATCACCGGCCGCATGTGTGTACCGCCGGCACTGTTTTGTTAAAATATTTGGCCGGTCAGCACTATATGTTGCCGACCGGCACATTTTTGTGCCGATGATTTCTTTGGCTGGCCGGCGTTCACCCTTTGCACCCCTGAGGCATGGTGCATGCCAGCTATGCCAGCTGGAATGCACCATCACTCATCCCCGTGCATGGGAGTGACCCCTTTGCACCTTTGAACCCCCAAACCTTCTAGAAGGTTGACCCTTTTGCTCAAGCTTCTTGGAGAAGCTTGGACAGCTGTCTTAGCTTCTCCAAGAAGCCTAGGCCCTTTTGCACCCTTTGCCCCTTTTAGTTAGCTTCTTAGAGAAGCCTTGAGCCTTGATTTGTGCCTATATAAACACCATCTCTCTCCCTTTGAGAGAGGTTGGCCATTTTTGATCAAAAACCAGAGCTTGTGTATCTATATATCTGATATATATATCTCTCTCTCTACATTTTCCCTCTCTCTCCTCTTGTGTGTGTGTTTTTAGGCCTAAAAGTGTGGTTTTACCTTACTTTTGCACCAATACACACACCATTACACCTTAGCTCGAGATTGGGAGGCTTGGAGGGCTGTTTGTTGAGCTTTTGGACTGGTTTTGATCAATAGAGGAGGGCTACACCACCTGTTCTTCAAGTGTTCTTCAAGGGTGAGCACTTTACTTTAGATCCCCCATTTTTGCAACAAGTTTTTACCTATCTTGCTTTGTGTTTTGAGCTTTGTGTATAACTGAAAAAAGTCTTAGATTTTCTTTCTTTTGAACTTTCATTAAGGTCATTTTGTGGTTTGAGTGCAAACTCACCCTTTTAGGCCTTATTTTGGCCTATTTCGTGTCTTTACTTTGAGCCTTATTTGCCTTATTGTTTTGGGTCCTTTCACCACTGAAAACCAGTGGGTTTTTAGTGGTAAAGAAGGTGGTTTGAAGTCTTGTATAGGTGGTTTTTAGTGGTAAAGAAGGTGGTTTTTAGTGGTAAAGAAGGTGGTTTGAAGTCCGGTGGGCACTTCCTCCAGCCGGTGGTGTACAGCAGCATGCAAGGAAGGTGTTCCAGGACTTTGGCATTTTTTGGAGAGACAGGGCATTAAAAACAGAAGCAGCAATGGCATGGTACGGGTTCCCCGAGCGAGTCGGATCCGAGCATGCATCATTCGCGTATCCCGAGGCGGGAGGTCGTGGCCTCCTTTTTTTTTGCATTTATTTACTAAGTAATTAGGAATTTTGTAATAATTTATTTATTCATTATTCGGACTATATATTCTTTTGGCCCCTCCGAGTGAGGGCGTATTTGTAATAAGTGTGTGTGAGTGTGTGTATGTCTTCCAATCCCCATTTCTTTTTTTCCTTTTATTTACCTGCTTGCGATGGTAGATTAGGGCATATTTAAATTAGCATACAGTATGATAGCCTGCGTGCATCCATGCATCTGTCTTACATGCACCGGGCTCGGTACATCACGCTAACTGCATTATATTTCAATTTCCAAATTGAATACTTGTTACTTGTAGCATTTCATATGCCATGCTTAGGATAGCCGAGCCTGTCTAGATTACACCATTACATGCGATGCATTAGTCACTCTAATATGAACTAGGGCATGCATGTTTGCTAACTAGTTTATTGTTTTGGCACGGAGTACTAGGTGAGTTTTTACGCTTTAGCATCTCGCATGCGTGTGAATGTTAACATGACAGCATGATTACCATGTGGCTAAGTGCTTATATGAGATAAACTGTTTGAATGCCTATGGGTGGAGGTTGGATTGCTTGAGTTGGAAAAACTCGTTGAAATCCGTGTTTTAGCCCACTTGCGAGTAGCAAATTCCAAAGCACTTTCAAAACAAACAGATATGCAATGTTTATTTCCAAATTAGGCAATCTAGTCTATACTTGTTTGCTGTGCGCATAACATAGTAATTCTAGGCTAATAACCGGAATAAGAACGCATAATGTTTTCAAAATCGGATATCCTGGTTAGTAGAGGCCGGTCTTCGGACCGGGTGAAAGGGGGTGCTCAAAGCTGACCTTCCCCAATCGTACCCAAGCTCCCGAGCCAAGACAACTTTGGTGATGACGGACACGTGGCCTTCGGCACCGAGTCAGGGTTTCCTAAATTTCCCATTTTAAAAATATTTAGGTGGCGACTCTGTATCTGGCAAAGCAGTCCATGTTTGGCACTACTTTTCAAAAAAAATCTGTTTTCTCAAGCGATTTGCCAGAGTTGGACTCTTTGGTTCAGATTACGAACTGCAACAAACAAAAAAGGGGAGTCCGAACTGTAGCAGCCGAGGTCCCTCGCGGGCTTGTTACAAATAGTAAGTAGAAACTCATTACATAGTAAGTAGGGTTTAAATAAGTAGTAAGTGAAATCCAATCAAATTATAAGTGGAATCTCATTAAATAATAACTTGAGTCTATTTATCACGATGTAGTAAGTAGTAAGTCAAGTCTACTGAAATAGTAAGTGAAGTTTATTTGAGTAGTAACTAAAGTTTAATAAAGTAGTAAGTGAAAACCCATTAAGTAATAAGTGAATTCAAATGAAATAGTAAGTAGAAGCTAATTAAAAAGTAAGTGGAAGATTATTGAGTCATAAGTGAAATTTAATTGAATAGTAAGTAAAATCTAATGAAGTAGTAAGTGGAAGCTTATTGAGTGAGTGAAGTGTAACAAAGTAATTTCCAATTTCTTGTGACGTCCTAATATTTTAACTCATTTTATAATTACCAATCCTTTATTAATTTCCAATTTCATAATATGAAGTAAGAGTTAAAGAACTCTTCACGAAAACACAATCCAATCAATGAAAATCACGGTCTCTACACGAGCTTCGCTTTCCACAAGAGATTTAGGCTTGATTCTTGGTGAGAAGAGAGATTTCTAGAGATAGAAAGCTAGGGTTTTTCAAAGCTAGGGAGAGGAAGAGAAAGAGGAAAAGAAAAGTGAGAAAAAAGAGCAAAAAATAACTTTTTAAGTTTGTTGATTCGCACAGATTGCCCGAGCGGTCTTTCCACCGCTCGAGCGGAGCTCTCAGCATTTTAGTCTATAGAGCAAAGTATTGGTTACCCCATCTTCACTGTTTAAACAATAAAACCAACCATTCAAGCAGTCACCTTGTAAAAAGGCAGTTTTGACATCGAGTTGGGCGAGCTCGAGATCAAACTGTGCAACCAAAGCTAACAAGATATGAATAGACGTATGCTTCACAACAGGTGAGAATACCTCACTGTAGTCTATTCATTCCTTCTGGGCATAGCCTTTAGCTACCAATCTAGTTTTGAATATGATGTTGTCTCTGCCTAGGACGCCTTCCTTCTCGGTGTAAACCCACTTGCACCCAATTGCTTTCTTGCCTTTTGAAAGTTGCACCAACTCCTAAGTCTGGTTCTTGTGAAGTGACCCAATCTCTTCATCCATAGCCTCCTTTGACTTGACACTATCTGCATTCTGCACAGCTTCTCTGAAAGTGTACGGAACATTAAATTTAATGATTAGAAGTGCATAGGATACCATATCAGTCATCCAACCGGGTTGCTTAGTAACCCCTTTTTTCCTTTTTTGGTTGCAATGGGTTCTGACTGTTGTGGGACCTCTTGAGCTGGATCTTTATTCTCATCTGAACTCTCTTCAGAATTTTCTTCAGAGCTATCAACTGAAACTTCTTTAGGATTGTTGCTTGTCTGAACAGTCTTCGCTAGAGTCTCAAACTCCACCTGTGCTGATTTCATCAATGCTTCCTCATTCTCTTGAGGATTTGGTTGTTTCAACATTGTAGACTCATCAAAGGTAATGTCTTTTCTAGTGACAACTTTCTTTGCTTCAAGGCACTAGAATTTGTATCCTTGACACTGTCACTAAACCCTAAGAAGACAGCTTTCTTGGCTCTAGGATCCAAATTAGATTCTGTAACATGAAAATAAGCTGCGCATTTGAAGATACGTAGCTGATGATAATCAGTAGCTGGCATTCCTGACCATACCTCCATGGGAGTCTTGCCATCTAGTGCTGCAATAGGCAGTCTATTGACAAGATGGCGAGCATAGTTCAATGCCTCACCCCAAAAAGCCTTGCTTAATCCTGAATGTGACAGCATACACTAAACTTTCTCCACTAAAGTGCGGTTTATGTGTTCTACAACTCCCTTTTGCTGTGGCGTTCCACTAACTGTGAAATGTATCACTATCCCTTCTTTCTGGCAAACCTCAAAGAAGGGACCTGATATGTATTCGCGGCCATTGTTAGATCTGAGCTTCTTGATCTTCTTGTCTGTCTGAGTCTCAATCATTTTCTTCCACGTAAGAAAGATGTCCAATACTTCATCTTTATGCTTCATTGTGTAAACCGATATCTGCTTGAGAAATCATCAATGAACAACACAAAGTAGTGTTTGCCTCCTAAAGAAGCATTTTTGGAAGATCCCCAAACATCTGTGTGAACGTAGTCCAGAATCCCTTTGGAACGATGAATGGCAGTGCCAAACTTGATTCTTATTTGCTTGCCCAGTACACAATGCTCGCAGAACTCAAGCTTTCCTGTTTTGACGCCTTTCAATAGGCCTTGTTTTACCAACCTGTAGACACCCCATTTTTGACCGTCCTCAAGACTTGGATATGCTTGCAGGTACATCCAATGACAAGTTTGATTGCTCGTCGAGTACTCGAATTTCGCGGCAGAACGTCACAGGTTTGAGCTTTCCAAACCCTGTGTCCTTTCTGCTCCATTTTTGGACCATGTGTTGGTCCTTTCAGCATGATTCTTATGGTACACTGCCGGCCTTTTTTTGGCATTGCCAACCATCAATTTAGCCCTGCCGGCCATTGATGAGGCATGCCGGCCATCAATGAGGCACTACCGGCCACCATGTTTCAACAGATATTTTCTCAGATATTTTTGAGCCAGCTGTAGCTCACTGAGCCATCCTCCATTCATGTGTATGGAGGGATGAAAGCTTGCTTTAAGCTTGTCAAGCAAGCTTCTCCTTAATTTGCTTATATAAGGGGAGGTCCCTCCCCCTTGTTAGAGGTTCAGATTTTTTAGAGCAAAAAAATCTACTTTCTCTAGAATTCTCTCTCTCTCTCTCTCTCTCTCTCTCTCTCTCTCTCTATTTTAGGTGTAATTCTTGTCAACCATTATATATGATATTCATGATTGTCATATTGCATATATATATATATATATATATTCATGTTCGTCCAGAGTTATTATTATTATTATATTGGTAATTGCAATCACATAAAAGAAATTTTGAAAATCATAAAATAGTGATTTCATGAAAATTGTGATTGAATTAATGATAATTAAATAACTCAAATTAATGAATAGAGAATATTGTTGGTTAGTTCCTTATTCATAAGGTTTACTAATCTAGTAGCTGCCAAAGTGGCCTAGATTTGTAAAACTTATGAATATAGAACTACATAAAAGAATTGTTAAAAGGGTAACATTAAGGTCGATAATATTCTCAATTGCAGTTATAATTAGGAGATTGAGACTAGCCCAAAGGAGAGTCACTTTCAAATAATTATAAACTGGGTAGGATAATGTAACTTATGCAATTTGACAGATTAGAATTGAATACCCAAAGGTAACATGACTAGCTGAAAAATTGCATAAATTGCTTTAGACCTACATAAGTGATTCTTGACGAGTAGACAATAGATATACCTAAGTTTTGCCCAAAGGAAAGACTTATGTGATATCAATAGTTCATCATAATTCTCAAAGCTTTAATATGTATATTGTTAATGCCTTTTTCCGTGTTACTTATGAGATCTTGTGTTAATACCTCTTAAGATCTGTCAAAAAGATAGCTTGCTATCTAAGGTGGTTGGACTTAGAAGGGAGGCTATATTGACTCCTCCGACCTTCCTGGGATCTTACTTGGTTATTGACCAAAGGACTCTTTAGTGACATTACCCTAACGCTTAAAGTAAAAATTGGTTAAAGGCTGTTGAAGATCGACAAGCCACTTGCTGGCACTATTATGGCTGAATTGACAACAATGAAATATAATGGCCACCGAGGAGTTTAGGATCACATCCTCAATATGGCGACAAGATTGAAAAGCTTAGAACTTTAGGAATGCAAGTTGATGAAACCTTCCTCGTGCAGTTTATTCTCAACTCACTTCCATCACAGTTCGGCGCATTCAAAATTCACTATAACACCAATAAAGATAAGTGGAGTTTGAATGAGCTGACTAATATGTGTGTTCAGGAGGAAGTGAGGTTGAGGGAGGAAGGACATCAAACTGCATTGGCTGTAACTCATGGAGCTATAAAGAAAAAGAAGGGTAAGTTTGTAAAATCAAAGAAAAGGAATGAAACTGGGGAAGAAAATCAGGCTCAGAATGGTTTCACTGTCAAGTGCTACTTTTGTGGCAAGAAGGGACATGTGAAGAAAGACTGCAACAAGCGAAAGGCTTGGTTCGAAAAGAAAGGTAAGAAATTTTCTTTTGTTTGTTATGAATCAAATCTTGCTGAAGTACCTTCTAATACGTGGTGGATTGACTCTGGGGCCACAACCCACATTACAAATGACATGCAGGGATACCTCTCAACCAGGAAACTGAAGGAAAGTGAAAGATTTGTCTATATGGGGAACCGTCTCAAAGTCAAGTCGTGGTAGAGGAACCTATCGACTGATCTTAGAGACGGGTCATCAGATGGATCTAGAAGACACTTTTTATGTTCCTTCAATTTCTAGGAATTTAGTTTCGTTATCCAAATTAGATCGTGTTGGATATTTAGTTTTATTTAATTGTGGAAAACTCAATTTAATGTTTAATTCAAAAGTGATTGGTTTTGGTAATTTATGTGATGGTTTATATAAAATTACCTTAAATCATGAGTTTGCACAATCATTAGTAACTCTGCATTCGAATATTGGTTTAAAACGTGGTCTAATTAATGAAAAATCCTCAATCTTGTGGCATAGACGGTTGGGGCATATCTCTAGAAATAGAATTGAAAAATTGGTGAAGAATGGGATTTTGGAAAAACCTAGACTTCACTGATTTTCAGATATGTGTGGATTGCATTAAAGGAAAGCAAACCAAACACACCAAGAAAGGTGCCACAAGAAGTAATGAGCTTCTTGAGATAATTCATACAGATATTTGCGGGCCACTCAACATTCCATGTCTTAGTGGTGAAAAATATTTTATCACATTTATAGATGACTTCTCACGTTATGGATATGTGTATCTAATTCATGAAAAGTCTCAGGCTGTTGACATCCTTGAGGTGTACATAACTGAAGTCGAGAGACAATTAGATAAAAAGGTTAAAATAGTGAGATCAGACAGGGGTGGTGAATATTATGGTAAATATGATGAGTCAGGCCAAAATCCTGGCCCATTTGCCAAATTCTTAGAAAAGAAAGGCATTTGTGCTCAATATACAATGCACAATGCGCCACTGACAAAATGGAGTTCTTTGAAAGGCGTAATCGTACACTTAAAGATATGGTTAGGAGTATGTCAAGTTACTCAATTGTACCTATTTCAATGTGGGGTGAAGCTTTAAAGACTGCAATGTATATCTTAAATAGGGTTCCTAGTAAGGTAGTCCCAACAACTCATTTTGAGTTGTGGACTGGTAGGAAACCTAGTTTGAGACACTTACATATTTGGGGTTGTCCAGCAGAGGCAAGAATCTTCAACCCACAAGAGAAAAAGTTGGGCTCAAGAACAATATCTGGATATTTCATTGGTTATCCAGACAAGTCTAAAGGGTACAAATTTTATTGTCCTAATCACAGTACGAGGATAGTGGAGACTGGTAATGCTAGATTCCTAGAGAATGGTGAAATTAGTGGGAGTGAGAAAACACGAGTGGTGAATTTCGAGGAAATTAGGGTAGATATGCCAACATTTAACCCTTATCGAAAAATTGTTGTTCCTCAGACTATTCCACAGGCTGAGGGAAACGAACAACATAATGAAAATCCTTCACCACCTCATGTTTCACCACTTCATGAAGATACCACCATTGAAAATATTGTAGAACCACCACAACCGATTCGAGAAGATCTCACAGGAAAGAAAGCACGCCATTCGAGATGACTACATGGTGTATCTCTGAGAATCTGATTTTGATATTGGAATTAACAAAGATCCAGTCTCATTTTCACAAGCCATGAATAGTGATGATTCTTCTAAATGGGTCAATGCTATAAATGAAGAGTTAAAATCCATGGAACAGAATAGTGTTTGGAATCTCGTCGAATTGCCTAATAACTGCAAAAGGTCGGGTGTAAATGGGTCTTCAAGACCAAGCGTGGCAAAAGGCAATATCGAGCGATTTAAAGCCGGACTTGTTGCCAAAGGTTTTACTCAAAAAGAAGGCATAGACTATACAGAGACCTTCTCTCCAGTATCTAAGAAGGACTCGCTTAGAATCATCCTAGCATTGGTAGCTCATTATGACTTAGAGTTGCATCAAATGGATGTGAAAACTGCTTTTTTAAATGGGAATTTGGATGAAGAAATTTATATGGAGCAGCCCGAAGGATTTGCAAAGAAAGGTAAAGAACATTTAGCTTGCAAATTAAAGAAATCCATATATGGCCTTAAACAAGCTTCTAGGCAATGGTATTTAAGGTTTAATGATACCATTACCTCTTTCGGATTTAAGGAAAATGCAGTTGATCAGTGCATATATCTGAAGGTTAGTGGGAGCAAGTTCATTATGTTGGTACTATATGTGGATGACATTTTGTTAGCTAGTAATGACCTTGGCTTATTGCATGAAACCAAGGAATATCTCTCCAAGAACTTTAAAATGGTCGATATGGGTGAGGCAAATTATGTTATTGGCATAGAGATCTTTAGGGATCGATCTCGAGGATTGCTAGGACTATCTCAAAAAGGATATATTGATCGTGTTTTGGAGAGATTCAATATGCAGTTTTGTTTAGCCGGTGATGCACCCATCACGAAGGGTGATAAATTAAGTGAAAAACAGTGTCTAAGGAATGACTTGGAAAGAAAATAAATGAAGGACATTCCATATGCTTTGAGGCTACAAATCATGCTTTATGGTTGCGAAATTTCATCTCAGGACTTGGTGTTGTTGACTCAAATTGCCAGGTCGCTGAAGATATATTGTGACAATACCGCAGCAGTTTTTTTCTCTAAGAATGGAAAGTACTCTAGTGGTTCCAAACATATGGAAGTAAAGTACTTAGTTGTTAGAGAAAGAGTCCAGAAACAACAAGTGTTAGTTGAAAACTTAAGCACCTCTCTTATGATTGCTGATCCATTCACAAAGGGATTGCCACCAAAGACATACAAAGAGCATGTTATCAGGATGGGTCTTTTAAGCAACCCTTGATATGTATGGTTAATTTTGAGTGCTTATTTTTATTTGACACTATTTGCGCAATAATAATTTTGTTTCTGCTTTTTCCTGTTCTAAAAGTGTGTGTACACATTAAATTGAATATTGATAAACAGGGAATGTCTTAACAAGACAAATTACAGGGGCCTTTAAGGAAAATAATTATATATCCTGATAATGGACTGGGTTGGTGAAGGTTATCAATGGTGTAGTGCATAGAAGGAAATATGACATAAATGTTATATAACCGCTATGACTCACATTGGTGATCTGAAGTAATCACAGTATTATGGTTTCTAATATATCTGAACTTATTGGCTATTTTTTAAAATTCGTGATCACGTGTCAAAATTTTTAGTGTGGAATCCAATGAGTCAAAATTTTTATAAGTTGCATATTTTTGAAAAAACTCATAATTGCATCATAATCGGCTTAATGGGCCAAGTGGGAGAATGTTGGATTTATTTAGTAGTGTGGCCCAATAGCCTACATATTTTCTACATGTTTTAATTTATTTGGACTCCACAAATAGATAAAGCCAATATTTGAGATCAAGTTCAGTAATTAGAATTTTAATATAATCACTCTTCTAAGATAAGAAGGAAACCTTGATGGATTAGGAATTCTTCTGATAGAGTTTATCTGGCCCTCTTCTCTCCTCTATATAGGGATGGGTGACTCCCCTTCTTTTGGTAGTATTCCATCAATCTAAGTTTTATAGTCATCCTAATTAAGAGAGACAGAGAGAAGAAGGTGAGCCAAGAATTAAAGGTTCAACTCTAAGGGGTATTTTCTCAACTTCTCTAATTCAATGGCTGACAAAGGTATGTTCGTTTTATTCTTGAGTTGTATTGAATTCAAGATCTTGTTAAGTTTAATTCCGCATTATCATTATGGTTACATGTATTATTAACACTTACACAATACACTAAAAATTTCAAACAGAGAAGATCGAAAACCGTCGACGCCATTACTACTCCGTTCTTCCTTTCTTTTGTTTATGGAGATTGGGAGATCTAGGGCTGGAGTAAGGTGAGAAGAGGAGTACAATGTGATTGTGGAGCGACACCGTCGGTCATCAATGTCGGCCAATGTTGCCACTCCGTTCTTTCCTTTTTTCCATTTGGTCGTCAATTGAGATTTGGGGCAAAGTGGAGTGCCCTGTGAGCTTGTGAATCTGTTTGCCTCCGTTGGTTTTTTGGTCGAGTACTCAACTTATCTCCCTCTTTGTGGCATGGCAGCTTCTAGTCCAATAGATCTGTTCTTTGCCACGTGTTGCCATCCTATTAAAAGTGCTGGATAGTGCTAGAGGGAGGACTGTTGGAGAGGATCCAAATCCATAGGGTAAGCATAATTCGGATTGGTTTGAATTGAAGTAAAATTACGATCAATTCATTATTTATGATTATTGAAAAATTGGAACCAATCTAATTTGTTTAAATCGTGGAACCAATCCGAACCAATCCATTTAAATATGGATTGGATCGGTTTAGGACTATGAATTCACATAATTAAATAACAAAAAATATATATATATATATATATAGAACATCTTAATTTCATAAAAACATAAATATAGTATCATATTAGTTCCATAATAGTAATTTGTCTTTCCATAATAACGACATACGACATACAGTTCTAGAATTTAAACAATCATAAGAAAACTGGTTTCACTATAAATATTTAGACCATTACAAATTAAAACTAAAAACCAACAAACAAAAGCAATAAAACAAATACTATGCAGGTTTAAGTCTTATATGGAGTAAGAGAAGATACTATACAAGAGGGTGTATAATATAAATATAGGCCATTTGTATATCGTCCGAATCGGTTTCAATCCGAAACCGTGGGATTTAATCCGGAACTAATCCATAGACTATGGATTTTTAATTTTTTAATCCGAAACCGAACCACGGATTTAAAAAATCAATCCAAACCTATTAGATTGGACTAGACTGGATCGGATTACGGATTTCATGAATTCCTTACTCAGCCCTAATGAGATTAAAGTTTAAAACAGATGTACCGTAAATAAGAAATTTTTAGATGCGAATAGGGTATCACGCTGGCAGCCATAGGTGGTACCTTTCTACCAATCAGAGACGGACAAAATGCTACACGTCAGATTATGTCAGCAAGTTACCACATCTAAAAAAATCCCCAAAAACTAATGAAAAATTCACAGGCGGTTTAAAATTCTCCCTCCTCTCACTTGCTTTTAATAACATATTTTCTCTCTCTCCAATTAATTCAATTTTTGTTTTTATGTTTTTTTTTATTTATTTGTTTGTTTGTTTTTTTTTGTTTTTTGTTTTCTGTTTTTTTGTGTATTTCACCCCTCTCTCTATCTTTCTTTCTTCACCATTTCATTACTCTCTGAATTTCGATCTCCTATTCAGAGCACAACAATTGACTTCTTTCTTGACAATTAAAGATTCCATGTTGACAATTTTTTTTTAAAAAAAAAACCCATCGAAAACACTCCGGTCAAGTGTTGATGCTATCTCCTCGATGCATCTTAAATTTTTTTATCTACTTCTTTAGTTTTCGGTTTGTACATAAAATTTTTGTGATAATAGATTGGGTTTGTATCATAATTGATCTGACAAAGCTATGTAAATTATATCACAAATGTAATATTGTTTCAATCAGGAGAAGAGCCAGAACTCCGATATTGGTGGCCACCTAAAGAGCATTATTGTTCTTGCCTCTCTTCTATGTTTTCTTTGAAATCTCTATATTTTTATAATTGTCATTTTGTCTTTTTTTTTTTTTTTTTTTAAAACTATTGATTAGTAGCTTTTGTTGGACCATTTTAATATCTTTTATTTATTTATTTATATATTTTTGTTCATGAATCTTCTTTTATCTTATTCATGAATGTCATATTGTTCATGAATGGAGATTCATTACTTTGGTGACCTTTTGTCTTATTCATGAATGGAGATTAATTAGATTTCATGAACTTGGTGGTGAGTTAATATTTATGTACACTCCCCTTTTCTCTAGGTTTATGGTCATTATTATTTTTTGATGTATTTTGTAATGTCCTAATGGTCTATAAATAGTTCATCTCTTCTACTCTTTTCTACAACTAACACACAAGCTATTTTCTATAGAAGAGAGATTACTAGCGAAGAAGGGCGTTTTTCTTGGTAGAGCTTTGGGTTCACCATCTTGTGTAGAGTTGGCTTGAACCATACGATAAGTGGTCGAGCTGTTGCATCCTGGAGGGGACAAGTCATAGTTTTGTGACTGCTACATTGGTATTTGGATTCTTCCTACCGCAGTGGGCTTGATCTCCTTAAAGAAAACGAGATATCCGTACCTCAGCCTGATCTATTTGTATCTCATTTTCTTTGCATTATTTATCAATAAAATATATTTTTTTTGGTATTTTCACCAACAATTTTAAGGAGATCAACCATGGATCAAGTACCAGAAAAAACCAATGATGAAATTGGAGATCTCAACAAGCCTTTCAAGTTCAAGGGAGTTCATTTTAAGAGGTGGAAAGGAAAAGTTCTTTTTTACCTTAGTCTTTTGAAATTCGCATATGTTCTTACTGAGAAGAACCCAAACAAAATCCCAACCAAGGAGATGAATGATGAAGACTACGAGGCACATGAAGCAAAAGTAGCTTCCTATTATACAGATGAGTATAAATGTCGCTTTTCTCTCTTAAATTGCCTTGCTGATCAATTTTATGATTACTATGACACCACTTACACTTCCACAAAGAAAATTTGGAAAGCTTTACAGACTAAGTATGATACTGAAGAGACAGGAGCAAAAAAGTATGCAGCTAGCCGCTTTTTTCGCTTCCAAATGGTGGATGAAAAATCTGTTGTGGAGCAAGCACAAGATTTCCAAATGATAGTTGCAGAAGTAAGATCTAAAGGCATCAAGATTGGTGACAACTTGGTAGTTGCAAGACTTGTTGACAAGCTACCGCCATCTTGGAGAGAATTCCAAAAGAGCATGCGCCACAAATAAAAGGAGACTTCCTTAGAGACATTGATCACTCGCATCTGAGTTGAAGAGGAGGCTAGAGGCCAAAATGCATTAATAACACAAGAGGGTAATGACAATTCCACTACAAAGGTAAACTTTGTTTCATTTATATGTTGTCTTCTATTAATTTTTGGCATGCTTGCTAGTGTCATATTAACAGTAAATATATGGGAATCATGAGTAGTTTAGGGTTAATTCCTCAAGTGACAAAAAAATTTGAGAAATGTGAAGTTTGCAGTAAAGCAAAAATTTCTAAGTGGCCTCATAAAAGTGTTAAAAAAAATACCAAATTACTAGAATTATTTCATACTGATTTGTGTGAGTTTGAAGGAATTTTTACTCGGGGTGGTAACCGATATTTTATCACTTTTATTGATGATTTTTCAAAATACACAAATGTATTTTTATTAAAAAAATAAAAGTGACGCTTTTGAGAAATTTAAAGAATTCCTTCTTGAGGTGGAAAATCAATTCGGTAAGAAGATTAAGAGATTTAGAAGTGATAGAAGCCGGGAGTATGAATCTCTTGGATTTAAATCTTTTGTTCAGTCATTGGGAATTATTCATGAGACTACTTGTAGTGACCCTTACCTTACTCTTGCCGTACTTGCATACATTCACATGTGATCTTGACTTGTTGTGTTGCATTAGCAAATTTAGTCTTGTCTTATTTTGGGTGTTGCTTGCATGCCTTGTCATTTCCTAGTGTGTGCAGCCGAGGTCATCCTAAGCCTGTAGCTATTTGTGGAGTCCCTTTTGTTTGACCTCCACCTTCCTCTTGGCATATTGGCCGAGATGATTATCATCTGGGCCGAGGTGTGTATCGCCAAGGCCGAGATGTGTATTATCTGGGCCGAGATGCTGTCCTTGTACCGAAGTGATCTTGTCCTGGAATGGTGTGACCTAGACCGAGGTGTGGCACATCTTGGCCGAGGTGTGGCACAGCTAGGTCGAGTGTTGACCTTCCTAGCCGAGATCATTGTCCCCTTGTTGCCGAAGTCTTGATGTTAGCCGATGTCATTACTCGCCGGAGTCCCTTGTCGTCTAGCTTGTTGAACACGCTTTGTCATAGTCTTGTCTTTTCAATCAGTCACCTTTTTGAGTTGAACCAACCAACCATTGCCACGTGTCCGAGCTGAGTGTTAAGTCAGCCGGCAGAGAGAGAAAAGTATCCTTTTGTCTCATATCTTGTTCTTGAGGAGAGAGAAGCTCTAGGAAGGAGTCTTAGAGTGAGAAAGTAGATAGCAAGCTTGATTCTTGGAGTTCAACCGTTAGATTTGTGTTTTGAGGTTAGAATCTTGGTCTACTCTTGCTATTCTTATTGTTCACCTAGCTGCATTGCATGATTGAATATGTTCTGCATGCCATACATTGATTTAAAGATCGGTTTTAGAAAGAGAAAGTTGGTATTCTTGTGTTCTTGAGGAAAAGCCCTGTTTGATCCGAAAGTTTGCAACAAGTTACATGCTTTTGTGTTTGTTTTCCCAAAGATCTTCTAATATGGGCACCCAGGTTCATGTTTTCGAACTCATAGCATGGAATCTCAGATTTTGTAATAACAAGTTATGATCCTTGCATTCATCTTCTTCATGTTCTTCATGTTCTTGAGCAGAGGGGAAACCCAGATTTTTCCCGACCTCATTTCTTTGAAAGTGGCCCTCGGGACCACACCTCGGCGAGAAGGTGTGGGACCTCGGCCAAGACTTAGTTGGTGCCCAGCATGTTTCCCCGAGATGGGAGACAATGTTTGTTTTGATTTGACTTAGTTTTGGAACATGCCGAGGTCAATTGCATTCATATAAAGTTGTTTGAGAATGCATTCAACAGATTTCTGCCATGTGTTTGTAGGACTTGGACTTGCCTTGACCCCGACGTTTGAAGAACTAAGTGAGTGGTATTTTAATAAAGATATGTTATAAAGCTTTGATAAAACCTTGTTTTGCCTTGTTTGGAAATTGTTTACAAGCATGAATGATTATTCCTATTTGCAATAAGTATTATACCTTGTTTGATGACATCCTCGGGAAGTCCGTAAGTGCCAGGGGACTTTAAGCATTTGTGGCACTAGTCCGTATGTGCTAGGGGACTATAAGCATTCGTAGCACAAAGTTTGGAAGTCCGTACGTGCTAGGGGACTATAAGCGTTTGTAGCACAAGTCCTTAGTGTCCGGGGACTATAATGCAACGACACCATTGTTTAGAGATCTCTCTTGTCTTGTCTTGCCTTGCCACTGACGGTTTTACCGCGTGGGCTTGTTTGTCCGAGATGTCATCTCTTGTATTATATGGATGTTAGTAAGCATCCCTTGAAGCTTGGAGGTTTTGATAGAGGAACTTGATTTACTTCATGTATTGCCTTGTTATAAGATCTCGGATATCATTCATGTAAACCCTTTATTATTTGTACCATTCACTGAGTATCCAAGCTCACCCTCTCTGTATATATATGTAGGTGATGAGCAGGACGGCGGTGACGCCTAGTTGTGTTTTGCCGATGTTTTTGCCGATATCTTTTGGATCCATGTTTTTGTGCCATCTTGAAGATCATGCTTCTTAGTTAATTCATTGTGTTTTGTATTCGATGGCTGAGAAGCCTTTTGGTCAAGATGTAATTTTGTACTCTATTTTGTTGTATATAAACTATTTTAAGATGTATGTCATTTCATTTAACTCAAGCACTGCTCTTATGGACTACTTAGCTTTTATTTATTGCTTCCGCATTTGTAAGCCCCATATGTTTACTCTGTTTTGTGTGTGTGATTTTGTAAGTGGCCTTTGGTAGTCTCGAACTACTGGCCATCATGGCACCATTCTTCTAGGGGCGGGATGGGGTCGTGACACTACTCCACCATATTCACTTTCATCTAATGGTTGCCATGTGATAAATAGAGTGCCACACAAAAAGATTAAAATTGTACCTTCTGAGTTGTGGTAGGGGCATAAACCAAATTTAAGTTATTTGAGGATTTAAGGTTGTTTAGCTTTTGTGAGACTTGTAGATCCTAAACGACCTAAATTGGGTGAACGAGCTACCACCTGTGCTTTTCTTGGGTATGCGTTGTGTAGTACAGCTTATAGATTTTTTGATATGAAAAATAATATTATTTTTGAATCAGGTGATGCTATCTTTCATGAAAATAAATTTCCTTTCAAATCTATAAATAGTGGGGATCAAATAATTTCTGAAAATATTTTATCCTTGCCTAGCTCTTCTACTCTATCTCAAGTTTTTCAAGAACAAGAAAATTCTCAAATTCAACCAAGGAGGAGTAAACAAGCTAGAGTTGAAAAATATTTTGGCTCTGACTATTATCTTTACAATGTGGACGAAATTCCTTTTACGGTGCAAGAAGCTTTATCATTACCTGATACTATTTTCTAGAAAAAGGCTGTAAATAATGAGATAGATTTACTACTTTCAAATAAAACATGGAAGCTAGTGGATTTACCTCTAGGTTGTAAAACTATTGGGTGTAAATGGGTCCTTCGTAAAAAACTTAAACCAGATGGAACTATAGATAAATATAAAGTGATGCTTGTCACTAAAGGTTTTAAGCAACAAGTTGATCTTGATTTCTTTGATACTTTTTCTCCAGTTACTAGAATTACATCCATTAGACTGTTAATAGCAGTGGCTGCAATTCATGACTTAAAAATTTATCAAATGGATGTGAAAACAGCATTTTTAAATGGAGATCTAGATGAGGAGATTTACATGAACCTACCCGAAGGCTTTGTGGAGCTTGGCCAAGAAAGCAAGGTGTGTAAGCTAACTAAATCCCTTTATGGTTTAAAACAAGCTCCTAAACAGTGGCATGAGAAATTTGATTCTTGCATGCTTGAGAATGGCTATAAGACTAATGAATGTGATAAGTGCATATATTATAAAACTTGTGAGAATGTGCGTGATTGTTAGCCTATATGTAGATGATCTACTTATTTTTTGCCTTAATTTGCATATTATAAATGAGACTAAAAATATGCTCAATAGCCACTTTGATATGAAAAATCTTGGTGAAGCCAATTTTATTTTGGGAATTAAAATTACCAAGACTAATTATGGTATTTTTCTTGATCAGTCGCATTATGTTGAGAAAATTTTAAAGAAATATAATTTTCTACACTGTAAACATGTTGCTACTCTTTTTGAAGCAAGCATACATTTATCTGCACTTATCATTGAAAGTCTCTGTCTTCTTTCCTCCTCAGTCATAAATTAGAAATATACTACCTCTTTTTCTTTTTCTTTTTTTTTTGACATTTTTTCTAAAAATTATGTCATACTTTTTTACTTTTTGGGTCCGTCTTGCGTAAACGAGTTTAAAAAGTAAAATTCAAAATTCAAAAACAAAATTAAAAAAAGCCAAATTAGCCAGAACAAAGTTCACGAATTTTAGCTTATTTTTGTATTTTTTGGATTTCTTTTTTAAATTTCATAATTTTTCAATTCATCTCGTCGAGTAAAATTTAGAAATCTAAAACTTTTTTAAAATTTTAAAAAAGTTCACTACGGATGAGACGAACTTGAAAAGTAAGATTTTAAATAAATTTCAAAAAAAGTCCTAAAAAGCCGAAATTAGTGATTTTTTTGTGTGCTTATTTTGGCTTTTAAAAAAAAATTTAGGTTGCATTCGGTAGAACTTTAGAAATATGATTTGATAATAGAGTTGTATTTTGAGTTTGTGATTTTTGAAATTATGATTTGAATGTGAAAAATTTGTTTGGTAATGAGTTTTGAAAAGAGTTTAGAATTGAGTTCGAATTGAGTGATGTGACATATAATATTTGATTCAAAAATTTACAACTCATAACCAAACACACAACCCAAAATTTTATTCAAAACACAAAAAAAAAAAAAAAAAATTCTCAAAATACTTTTTATTTAAAATATAAAAATAACAGGTGCCAAAAAAAAAAAAAAAACACGAACACTGTTCCAATCAACCAGTTGAACATTCAGGGGGATGTCCGGGAGGATGACCGGATAGACCAAAATTCAAAAATCTTTTGCTTTTCAGAATGGAGAACACGAGAGAGAGAGAGAGAGAGAGAGAGAGAGAGAGGAAAGAGAAATATGTTTTAAAATGTGTGGTGGAATCACAATTCCAAAACTTCGTCCAAACAATATATACAAATCGAGGGGTGGAATTAAGTTTTCAAAGCTACACCAAACACAGCCTTACATTTTAGATTTATCTACACAAAATGGACCCATAAAAGAAAAAGAAAAAAAATTTGGCATAATTTCAAGAAAGATTACTAAAGATTAGAAAATTAAAAATTAAAAAAAGAGGTGGTTTATTTAGAGTATCTCCATTATATATGGTTGTAATGGATGATATCCATTATATCATTTAAGAGTTGTGAAATAATCATGAGAATTTATCACTATTTTAAATTTAAAAAGAATAATTGCAAACTCTTAGATAATACAATGAAAATCCACCATTATAATTTTAGAATGGAGAATATCACAATTCGCAAAAGTGAGATGGCATTTAACATGTCTTGAATAATTGCTAATTTTGACATAGCAAAAGTGTTAGAAATGGGTTTGGAAAATATGATTTTTTTTTAACTTTGGTTTATTTTTTATGTGGAACCCATGTATCAAAATTGGCGGGTCTAAGTGGTAACGCGTTTTATGCCGCGTTGCGATTCACGTGGTATATTTGGTTGCTCAAAACCATTATCGAATGAATAAGAAATTGAAGCCAAGCCAAAGTGAGCTCCATGGAAATTGAGTTTTTGGTAGAAATTCCTTAAGGTTTAAATAAAGGCTTGTTCCATATTGGTTTGGTGGAAAGAATTTTGTGGGTTTATAAGTTGTGGGTTTGTAACTTGGGTAGGACCCCAAGGGGCACTCCAAGTTTGTAGAAGGGAGAGATTATGGACAAATTGGGCTAGACCCTTTGGACCCAAAAATAAACATGCGCACACTGCCGTCCGGTCTGGTTGGTCTTGAGCGTGGTTGCGTGGTGTGAGGTTGGGTTACGCTTGTCTGGCCCAATACCTATCTTATTGGGTTAAAAACATTTGAATTTAATTTAATTTTTTGGTAAAATAAAATCCGTTCAGAATTCAAATTTAATTTCGAAAATTTGTCCAGTTTTCCCTCCACTCGAACAAGTACCAATTTGTTTGAAAATAAATCGAACATATTCAATATCTGTTTAAAATTCAAACCAAACAGTGCCTTACTAGTTTAAACAGATTTGTATTTGTTTAATTTAAACTGAACATGTACTGTACTTGTTTAATTCAAATCATATAGCCACTACTCCATCTATAAATAGCAGTCTCTCATTTGGTTTTTTCACTATATTTTCGTCTAAAAAATTCTGCAATTACTCTCTACATTAATAAACACAAAGTGTGTTCGTCGTGCAAACAGTTTGTAGTGCTGCTACTATTTGTTGTTGATCATTTTATCCTGGGAGATAGACGTCTACATTCTAAAAGCACCGTGGAAAAAATGAATCTGTCTTACGGACAGAGTGTTAAACACTGGACTTGATCAAAAATTTGTTAAAGAAATTAATTTGGTAAGTAATTAATTTTCTTTTTGTTTTATTATTATTTTTTATTTCAGATTTTAATTTTGTTTTTGTAACAAAATAAATATCTAGTTTTTATTTATTTATTGTTATTTATTGGTTTGATTTTTGTAAACAAACAATCTCTCTCCTTTCATTTATTTTTTCTGTATTCTGTTTGTTGTTAAGTACACAAACGTAATTTATTTTTTAAATGCAGTGAAGATTGTCCAACAAAAAGAAGATGTCAAATTATTTTATTTTTATTATTTTAATAGTAAGGACCTATAAAAAGTGTTAGAAAATGTTAAAATAAGTAAAGTTTAAACTAAAATTAATAAAATAATAAATTTGATATATCAAGTGAGGTTTTTTTTTTTTTTTAAGAAATGACAAATTTACGTGTCAATTTTATATCTAAGCTTTTAAAATAATTTGACATACAAAATTTTAAAAGTTTGAGGATAAATTATTCAATTTATAAATTTACACTTAAAATTTCATTCTCTATAACCTTAATACCAAAATAATAAATCTCATAATTTAGATCAATTAATTATTAATTTAACGTATCATTTAAATTTATTTCAAAAATATTGAATAATTGTTTAGGTTGGAGTAGAACATGGTCTTACCCTTCCCAAATATTCTAATTTTGTTCTGTCTTTTTCTTACTATTCTATCTGTCTGTCCTTTCTATGGTTTTCGTTTTGGATAGAGGGGAACAGGCGGCTAGCAGTGGGCTAACCAGGAGTCCTAGAATCTGTCCAAGGCTTTCCAAAGAGTAAAATTATACATATTAATTGATATATTAATTAACGTATTAATAAATAATATGATATAATTTTAGAAATGTATAATAAGTAAGATCTATTATTTTAAAATAATAATATCATAGTATATATTAATACATTAATTAATATATCAATTGATACGTATAACTGGGCCAGTAATGCAATGCTGACAGCTGGTGGAACCCCTTTCTTGGATCGTTTTTCAACATGTTTTGATTTTAAGGCAGGCTGATCATTTGACCAAATCCAGATGCATATCTATATAAAAATTTTAAATTGATTAGGTATTCAAAAGTTAAAGTTAATAGACCAGTCCATTTTAAAGTAGGACAAATTACACTGCTAATTTTTGTAATTTGATTTTTATATTATTTTAAACTTTATAATTTTAATTAAATTGATTTTAAATTTAAATTTTTTACTTCATCTCAATTTTTAATTTAGTCTAATTAATTTCAATTATTAATATTTTTTTATGACAAATACACACACGAATATCATGTTTCACGCTTTTAAAGACAAAATTATAAGGGTAAATTACACTGACACCTCCTGAGGTTTATGTTTATTACAGTTCTTCCTCACCTTTTGGAAATTACATCTCTCCCTTGAGGTTTAAAGTTTCATTACAGATTCTCCTCTTAGCAATTTAATTTTTTTAAAAACCAATTTTGCCCTCACTAGGTAAATTACATTGACACCCTCAAATTCTAGAAATTACAATCCCCTCCCTAAGGTTTAAAGTACAATTACCAATTGCCCTCTCGATTAGTATTAGTTGGAAAAAAAATTCATTAAAAAAAAAAAACATTTGGAAAAAAAATTAATTGAAAAAAATTTGGTTAGCAAAATTTTTAAATTTCTGTTTAAAAACCAACGTAACCACATTTTTTGAATTTACATTTTTTCCTCAAATTTGTAAACTTAGACAACCATTTATAAATCAAAAAAATTATCAAACAAGTTTTTATAGCAGTTTTTTAAATTTTTGTAAATGTAAATTGAAAACTGAAAACAATATGGTTATCAAATAGGTTTCAGATGGTAAAAATGTCATAAAATTAACAAATAATTAAATAAGTTACCAACGTAAGAAATGACTTATCAAAAGATTCTTAGACTATGTATGATTTGATTTTTAGAAATTTTTTTTTTAAAAATTAAAAATTAATTTGGTTAAGAAATAAAAAATTAAAAAACTAATTATCATTTTTATGTAATTTTTATCTTTCGAGTGGTTAGAAATAATTTTTTTACAAATTAAATTGAAACAGTCATACGTATATATATTATTTTTTACCCTTAAATGATAATTATTTTTTATTTTTTATTTCTTAACCAAATTAATTTTTAAATTTTTAAAAAAAATTCTAAAAATCAAACCATACACAAATCTAAGAATATTTTAATAAGTCATTTTTTACGTTGGTAACTTATTTAATTTTTTTTTAATTTTACGACATTTTTACTATCTGAGACCTGTTTGTTAACCATTTCGTTTTCAGTTTTCAATTTATATTTAATTTTTTTAAGAAAAACGGTCATAAAAACTTGTTTGATAATATTTTTGGTTTATAAATGGTTGTCTTAATTTGTAAATTTGAGGAAAAAACGTAAATTCAAAAAATGAGTTTACGTTGGTTTTTAATCAAAAATTTAAAAATTTTACTAACAAAATTTTTTTTCAATTAATTTTTTTTCCAATTAATTTTTTTTCAATGATTTTTTTTCCAAGTAATACTAACCGAATGGGCAATTGGTAATGCTACTTTAAACCTTAGGGAGGGGATTGTAATTTTTAAAATGCGAGGGTTGTCAATGTAATTTACCCAATGAGGGCAAAATTGGTATTTAAAAAAATAAAATTGCTGAGGGGGGGAATCTGTAATGAAACTTTAAACATCAGCGGAAAGATGTAATTTCCAAAGGGTGAGGGAGGGAACTGTAATAAACATAAACCTTAGGGGGTGTCAGTGTAATTTACCCAAATTATAAACTTGATTAACTCAATAATTTAATCTTAAATAATTCAGTAAAAATTTTCTCTCAAAAAGACTAATAACATTGTCAATTGAACCAAATTGATACAAATTTTAAAATTAAGGATCAAATTTGAGCTAATTAAAACTATAGGAATTAAAATAACACAAGTGATCATTATAATTTATCCTTTAAAGTATTTTTAATAGTTAGGGTGCATTTGGGGTTAGTTTTATCTAATTTTAATTTTTTTAAAAGTTAACAACTTGAGTTTGAAAAGTTCATTTTGTGAAAGAAAAAAAAAATTATGTGATACTTGTTTTTTTGTTAAGTAACAATCCGCTTATTTGGGTAAAAAATATTTTCTAATAAAAAATATTTTTTACAAAAAAAAAATCAGAAATTTTTTCCAACGAAAATAATATTTTTCTATGTTTGGTGGTGATGGTGGTGGAACAAAGGTGGAAGTGGAGGTGGTGGCGTGGTGGTAGGGCAACGGTGGCGGTGATTGTAACGGTGATGCTCGTGGTGACCATGGTGAGGGTGGTGGTGGTGGTGGTGTGGTGACTTTGACAAATATTTTATGTTTGGTTGTGTTTCCAAACAATGATTCTACACCTATATTCAAATATGATGTTTGGTTGTAATCACGTTTTCAAAACTCTGCAGAAAACTCTGTTTCAAGCGCGTTTTTAAAAAAAAAAAAAATTTAAATTTGGCCTAACTGGTCGTCCCACTGGATGTCCCACCAGACATCCCATCGGTCGTTCGGCCGGTTGACCGGAATAGTGAATTTTTTATTTTTTATTTATTTTGCAATTGACATATGTTAATTTTTATATATTCAAAAAAAATATTTTCCAAATTTTTAAATTTTTTTTATGTGCTTTAATAGAATTTTGAGTTGTATGTTTGGTTATGAGTTGTAAGGTTTTGTATCAAACATCATATGTCACATCAAAATTTTCTCATTCAATTCAAAACTCTTTCCCAAAACAAATTTTCCACACTCAAATCATCATTCCAAAACTCACAAACTCAAAATACAACTCAAAATACAACTCATACTCTCAAATCACATTTACAAAACTCTAGCAAACACAAGTCTTCAATATATTTTCTACATTTTAAAAGTTGAAAACATTTTCTATGTAAATATGTTTGTTTTCCATTGATCATGAAAAATATTTTCTGCTAACTTTTGTTTTGTATCAATTTTCTAAAACGTACACATAAAAGTAACAAAATTTGTTAAATAGTTTGAGTCCATAATTTTTTAGTAATTTTTTATTTGATTAAAATTTTATTTTATAAAAATTAAGGCTACAATGATGACGATAATCGAGAGAGTATTTGGCCTAGTAGTTCATATAACTATACTTTGAAATAGAGAGAAGGTCAAAGGTTGAGGGTTATAATGCCCCAACCATCCCAGAACTACTCTATCGAGGGTTGAGGGCTGTTCGCTTTGGGCCACGTCCGCACGGATTTGTTCTTGTCAGTAGGCCACCCATCTCAAAATTACTTTGGCCTAAGCACGCTTAACTGAGGAGTTCTGCTAGGGATTTCACCACTTGGGAAAAGGCCTCGATACTACATAAGGGTCCAAGTTTTTACTTTTATAGCCTAGGAACTCTCCCTCCATTCCCGATGTGGGACATCGAGATCTAGATTTTTCAATTGGTATCAGAGTGGGTTGCTCTAATTTTTTTGTTTTACAAATCTATTAGAGTGAGATCTTGTTTGATTTGTGATAATGGATACAATTTGTGAGGGAAATTCTATGGTTCGACCACCCCTACTTGACGGATCCAATTATTCTTTTTGGAAAGCTCGGATGAGATCGTTTTTAAAATCTATTGATGAAAAAGTTTGGCAATCTGTGATGTATGGGTGGACTGAACCAACGATTACCGTTGATGGAGTAACTTTCCCCAAACCAATTGATAAGTGGGACACAATTGATTACCAAAATAGTAGCTGGAATAGTAAAGCTATCAATTCTCTTTTTTGCGCTGTCACACCTGAAGAGTTCAGTCGTATTTGCAATTGTGAAGTCACAAAAGAGACTTGGGATATCTTACAAACTATTCATGAGGGCACTCCTTCTGTGAAACGCTCAAAACTTCAAAGGCTCACATCTAATTTCGAAAACCTTTCAATGAAAGATAGTAAGACCTTTGATGAATTTTATGCGAAGTTGAGTGACATTGTAAATTCCAGCTTCAATTTAAGTGAAAAAAATACCAGAATCCAAAGTTGTGGGAAAAATTTTGAGATCCTTGCCCGATCGATTCCAAACAAAAGTTACGGCTATTGAGGAGGCTCAAGATGTTGACAACCTCAAGCTGGCTCACTTGGTTGGAAATCTCCAAACTTATGAGGCACATAGGAATTTCAAAAAGAAACAAAAAGATGCTATTGCTTTTAGTAGTGCTCATAGAGTTGGAGAGGATTCTGATGAGGATTATGAGATAGATTCCAAGATTATGACTGCTTTTGTTAAACAATTTAAAAAAGCTTTTTTGAAAAAGAATCCTAATCTTTTGGAATCTACTCATACTCATAAATCTAAAGGCAAAGATAAAGTCAAAATTAATTCTATAGCCAAGAAGGAGAAAGGAAAGATACAAGGGAACTCTGAAAGAGTCCAATGCTATGAATGCCAAGGATTTGGTCACTTTGCTCAAGAATGCCCCACTCGTTTGAGGAAGAAGAAAGCCCTTGCTATCACTTGGGATGATGAATCAAAATCTAATAAAGATGAAAGTGACAATGAAGATCAAGACGAAGAGGGACACAAACAATTCCTTGCCTTCATGGTAGCTTCTGAAACTGATGGACGAATAGAGTATCCGAAGAGCCCGATTGAGAACGCCACTGAAGATGAATCCTCGAGGAGTGAAGATGAAAAACTTCAGCAAGCATATCAAAAGTTGTATAAGGAATCTCTTAACTTATCCAAATTGAATGACAAACTCACTACGAAACTCAAAGCATGTGAAAGTGAGAATGTCAAATTAAAGAAAGAGATTTCTGAGGCCAGGAATGATGCCCTTAAGATTTCTAATGATCGAAAAGCTCTTTGTGCAAAACTCTTGACTTGTGAGACAGAGAGGAATGAGCTACAGCAAATCTATGCAACATATGAAGAAACGATTGAAACTCTCAAGATGTCTCAAGTTGCTTTGGAAGAACTAATGATCAAGAAAGAGGAAGAACTCAAGTGTGCTATGGCTACCATTGGTCTTTGGAACAGAGGATCAAAGACTTTGGACAATATCATTGGGTTTCAACAAATTTGTTCTGACAAGAGTGGCAATGGCTTTGGTGGTAAGAAAGAGAAAAAACTGAGTGCATCTACATTTCATGATACAAGAACTCAAGGAAAGGGAGAACAAAAAATTTAACATAAGGATGGACTTCTCAAACTTCCTAGAGTTGGTATGGTAAAAGAAAAGAAGGTACACCCTGTACACCCTGTTTTTATTTGTCATCATTGTGGTATGCATGGTCATATTCGCCCTTATTGTTATAAGTTGCATGGGAGAGTGTCTCATAGAGATGGAAGAAATTCCAACATCTCGTGGGGTAGGAGACACTTCATTGGTGGTAATGAGGTTAAGGGTCATATTAGACCTCACTATTTTGATCAGCTTGAGACCAAACATGAACAGAGGATGTGTTTGACTAGACCTTGGAATATGAAGTTGGAAACCAAGTCGAGACGGGTTCCCATTGAAGGGAAAGGGAACCACAATTCTCACAACTTTTTTCATACTAAAGCGGTTTGGGTAAGAAAACTTGACTTGTGTTAATTTGTTTTCTTGGTTTTGTTTTTAGGTTTCTGTGTGTTTTTTTCTTTTTGAGTCTTTTTATGTGTGCATGTTTGTTTTCTATCTTGCTTTGTTTAGAAAAAGAAAAAAAAAATAAAAAAATAAAAAATCCAAAAAGATTTTCTTGTATGGTTTTGCAAGCTTGAAATTTTTGAGTAGTCCTTGGTGCATATTGGAATTGATAAGAATATCCATTACATATTAATATGTGTGTGCTTTCTATGGTCATTACTCATTTTGGAGTGTATGTTTTTTGATTAGTATGTCTCATTCTGTACACACTCTTGGATTAGCAAATATCGGAGTCTTCCACCTTAGTGATCATTTTTTTTTCTATGGACTTCTGGCATTGTATCTTTTGTTTTTCTAGAGGAATTGGCCTATACTAGCATATCATGGGTGATGTTGAGTCTCTTAACCACCTTCCATCTTTTTGCATCTCCACGGCTTTCCCCTCTATTCTTTGTAGTCCAGCCATGAGGAAAAGGCTACCTTAGAGTCACCAACCAGGCCATCCTTATTATATCCATGCTTCTCTGGTTCGGTTTCCATACTCTCGAGCGTGTCAGCCGCCAATGAGTGTGCAAAAGATTAAGAAAAAGAAAAAGAAAAAGAAAAAGGAAAAAAAAATGTGCAAAAGAAAGAAAAAAAAAAAGGGATTCATTGATTGAGGGGGAGCCTCCGCTTTTACCCACCAAATACCTCTTGATTCCTAGTGGTTTGGTTTTTCTTAGTTGTGCTTAGATTCTCTTGTTGGAGGTCCAGCTATCAGATCACTACTAGGATTTGAATCTTGTGTTTATCGAACTTCAAGAGTCACACACACACTTTTATCATGGGATCTATGCTTTTCACATAATGCATCACTTTCTTTCATGAGGAATCTTCGATAGACGGTGCACATTGTGTTTTCAAGTAATTGTGCTTCTTGGATAATCTTGTGTGTTTTAAGATACAACTCTGAAATTCCTTGCTTGCTCCACCATATTATTTTTGTCGCTTTCTTCTTGTTCACTATTTTCAGTGTTTGTGGTTGCTTTTAGTGAGGAGGAGTTTGGTTAATCGTTATCATGTCATTGGTTGTCTGTTTTATGATCTTGCTTTAGTTGATTGATCTTCCTTTGTCCATTCGTAACAAAAAGGGGGAGTAATGTTGTCCGGTGCATGTGTCTTAGTTTTCAGGTTTTAATGCTACATGTTCTTAAAATCTCCAAGTCACATCTATTCATGTTTTCCATCTCATGCTTCAAATGCTTCAAGATAATCTAGCCATATGTTTATTGCTTTTTCATATACTCTTGTGGGACTAATAGTTGTTTTGGAGATTGTGGCACTAATAGCTGTTTTGTAGATCTTAACCTTGAGAAAGAAGTTTGTGTGAAGTTTGTGTTTGTTGGCTGTAATGGGTGGGGGTAATTAGGATTTTATTTGTTAGGTGTGTTTTGTCACGGCATTGCCAAAGGGAGAGATTGTTAGGTTTTTATTCTTGGCAATCCCGTTTGACAAAACTCCTTTCAGTTGTACTTATTTTCACACTTTTTATTTCAGTGAGGCTATGAGTGTTTAGATGCGAATCCAATCCGAATTATGCCTTGTAGAGAAGTTTGTGATATTAATACTTTCAAGATTGCCACTTCGGCTCGCGGGGGTCCAAGGGGCAGCGCCCCCGAAGCAAATGCGAAATTGCATTCAAAGTTGCCTGTCCGCCCTTGCTCGCTCAAGCGAAGGAGTTCTCGCTCGAGCGAAGGCTGCGTCTGTGTAAAAACCTGAAAGAGATGAATGTATGCTCGAACGAAGGGTGCGTGGCTCGAGCGAAGCCACTTATGGAAAACAAGCGTTTTTGGTTCCTCGCTCGAGCGAGAGAAGCTTCGCTCAAGCGAGCTTCGCAGTCCTAGATTTCTATAAGTATTTATTTTTGTCCAAAACTAGAATTACTTCTTCAGATCTTCTTTTTGGATATTAAGGTTTATATCTGAGAATATTTTGCTAGTTTTCTTTGATGTTTTGATTGAGTATTCAACTCATGGTTTAAAGAGTATACATCAAAGGATTATTTGTTTGTTCTACACAAAAGAGAGAGTTGTTCTTCGGTAGATTCCGAAGAATTCGAGCCTGAAGCTTTGGTGGATTCTGGAGTGGCTTATCGTCAAGACATTTCTGAGGTGAAGACGAGGTTGGAAGAGGCACATAGGGGTTGGTTCAATTCGAGCGTGGATTCGCTAGGTAATTGAGAGTATACTTGTGTAATTCTTTTATATCTTCTTAGTGGATTGTTTTGTGGCTATTGCCCGTGGTTTTTTATCATAATTGGAGGTGTCCAATTGTGGTTTTTCCACGTAAAATCGTTGTGTCAATTTGTCTTGATTGTTTGATTGGGATTGTTGTTTACTGCTTAAAATTGATACATAATCACAAATCAACATCTAGGGGATTTCTAGATTTTTCACTCTCTTCTTTCTTGCTTCATTTGGGTGCTGCTCTATGCTCAAAGACACAACAAGGGAAAACAAAGCAAAGTAATAATTATCATATATGAGCATCTTCCCTTGTTGATTAAGAATCTTATGGTGCAGGTAACAAGCATTTTTTTAAATTTTTTTTTCAATGGGTGTTAACTTGTTTGTTAATTAGTCGGGTTAGTAGGCAAAAACAAAGTTATGTTTATTTTTATTTGTGAAGAGCACAATAACCTAGGATCGTGGAATTTTATTTCAAAATTTACCTCAAAAAGATATGTATAGTATAAATTTAAAATTAGTAGAATGTGAGACATACCTAGACTGAATGTGGTCCTTAAACACACTTTTTAAAATATTTTATGAATATGTAATATTATTGTTTTTCTAATGATTTAAAAAATAAAAAATAAATAATTTTGCACATCTCCAACAATTATAACAAATTGTACTAATCTTCGTTTGTAGCAAAAAACTAATTAAAATAGTAAATTTACAAACGGGGAATGTCAAAATATTTGAACATTAGGGTAGCATATTTGTTTCCGACAGGTGTAACAAATACCAAACTTTCTTATTTTCATTTTTTATGAGTGAATCTTCTAGAGTAAATTTTTGTATTGTTGATTTTTTTTATTTAAAGTGATTACCATTGTTTTTTTTTTTTTTTTTTTTTTTTTTCGGCCATATGATAAGATGTTAAAGGGTTAGAAAGTTAAATTATAATGAAAGGGTTGCAATTACTTCATCGACTTGAACCCATGTATCAATTTTAAGCAGTAAACAACAATCCCAATCAAACAATCAAGACAAATTGACACAACGATTTTACGTGGAAAAACTACAATTGGACACCTCCAATTGTGATAAAAAAAACCATGGGCAACAGCCACAAAACAATCCACTAAGAAGATATAAAGGAATTACACAGGTATACTCTCAATTACCTAGCAATTCCACGCCCGAATTAAACCAACCCCTATGTGCCTCTTCCAACCCTGTCTTCACCTCGGAATTGTCTTGACGATGAGCCACTCCAGAATCCACCAAAGCTTCAGGCTCGAATTCTTCGGAATCCACAGAACAACAACTCTCTCTTTTGTGTAAAACAAACAAATAATCCTTTGATGTATACTCTTTAAAGCATGAGTTGAATACTCAATCAAAACATCAAAGAAAACTAGCAAAATATCCCCAGATATAAACCTTAATATCCAAAAAGAAGATCTGAAGAAGTAATCCTAGTTTTGGATAAAAACAAATACTTATAGAAATCTGGGATTGCGAAGCTCGCTCGAGCGAAGCTTCTCTCGCTCGAGCGAGGAACCAAAATCGCGTGTTTTCCATAAGTGGCTTTGCTCGAGCCACACACCCTTCGCTCAAGCATATATTCATCTCTTTCAGGTTTTTACACAGACGCAGCCTTCGCTCGAGCGAGAACTCCTTCGCTCGAGCGAGCAAGGGCGGACAGGCAACTTTGAATGCAATTTTGCATTTTGCTTCGGGGGCATTGCCCCTGGACCCGCCGTGGCGCTGCCCCCTGGACCCCCGTGAGCCGAAGTGGCAATCTTGAAAATATTAACATCACAAACTTCTCTGCAAGGCACAATTCGGGTTGGATTTGCATTTAAACACTCATAGCCTCACTGAAATAAAAAGTGCGAAAATAAGTACAATTGAAAGGAGTTTTGTCAAACGAGATTGCCAAGAATAAAAACCTAACAGAGAGTTTCAATAAGCATATTCTTATTCAGATTGAAACACTCAGCTCTACTCTACCTCACAGATGACATGACAATCTCAGCACAAATGGGTTATAAAGGTAATAATAACCTGTGATTTTTATTTTTATTTTTATTTATGAAATGGGTCTCTTCTCTGTGCTCACCTTCTTAAACTTGATTTCTTCATTTTTTGCCCCTCTTTGAAAAAGAACAGAAAAGAAAAAAACATTTAATCTCCTTTTCAATCTTTGTACCAGAGGATCGAAATTGTTTTGAGCAAAATGATGAGAAGTAAGGTACGAGATGATGGGAAGATGTGAGACACCAATTTCGTCCAACTGTTAGGTTGATCTCTACTCCACATTATTATTACTTCATATTATTAGTTCATTTCTCGTGGACTCGGGAGGAAAGGATTCCATCACAATTTTCATTTTAAATATCTAAATCAGTGACAGAAAAATTATTTCGATTTTAGAGGAATTAGAGTAAGATTATATAGATTTGAAAATCAAAATATTAATTTATTTTACAAAATCTCAAAATGACATGAAAGAAATGAGATTTTTCAAAGGTTTGGGATGACTAAAACACTAATTTATTTTATAATTACTAAAAATTGCATAAAAATAATGAAAATTTTCAAAATTTAGGATAGCAAAAGTAAAATTATTTAGATTTTGGAAGGGTTAGAGTAAAATTATATATATATATATATATTGAAGGGGCCAAAATGCAAACTTCTTTTATAAATATTCAAAATTGCAAGATGAAAATCTAATTTTCTAAAAGTTGGGGGGGCGGTGGCCCTCACCCGCCACCCCCTATGTCCACTAATGAATCATTTATTTTATTTGATTATACGCGTAAATCATTCATAAAAAGAATCAAATAAGTTTCATTTTAAAGATCTGAATCAGTGACAGACGTAGAAATTGTGCAAAGGGGGGGACTAAAGAAAAATTATCTCGATTTTAGAGGAATTAAAGTAATATTATATAGATTTTGAAAATCAAATTTTACAAAATCTCAAAATGACATAAAAGTAATGAGATTTTTCAAAGGTTTGGGATAACTAAAATACTCATTTATTTTATAATTACTAAAAATTGCATGAAAATAATGAAAAAATTCAAAATTTAGGATAGCGAAAGTAAAATTATTTAGATTTTGGAAGGGTTAGAGTAAAATTATATATATTTTAAAGCGGCCAAAATGCAAACTTCTTTTTATAAATATTCAAAATTGAAAATCCAATTTTCCATTTTTTTTGGAGGGGGGGGGGGGGGGGTGGCCCTCACCCGCTGCCCCCTGTGTCCACCAATGAATCATTTATTAATTTGATTATACGTGTAGATCATTCATAAAAAGAATCAAATAAATCCGATAATTATAGCTCATGATTTTATCAAAATTATCTTCAAAAATATAGATAGTTTATTTTAAAAATTATTTTTGTTGTTTGTGGATATGTTTATCAGACGGATTTCATTTTTTCTTAAATAATCTACACACATAATTGAATAAAATAAATGGTTCAAATCGTCGAATTCCATTCAATCTGTTTTGTGGATTAGAGAGAACCCAAACCCATAATATATACTAGATAAAGAAAAGTAAACACATAGGTTTTGTTTGGAAAGTGGGTTAACTTTTTGACCATTTTACCCTGGGACTAAAATGTTTGTTTGAGTTAGACGTTTTAGCTCATTTAGAGAGTTAACCTAAGGTTCGTTTAATATCATTTATAAGTTAACTTCTATAATTATGATTTTTTTTTTTATTGTTATCACTACAAGAAAACACATTTTTGGCAACCATTTTTGGCTACCAAAACAAATTCAGTCGCCAAAAGTGTGGGAATTGGCTACCAAAATTAATTTTAGTCGGCAAAAGTCAACTTTTTAGCTACTAATTTTTTTTCGTAGGGGAATGTTGATTATTGGCGACTAAAAAAAATTTAGTAGATAAAAATATTACAATGGGCGACTAAAAAAAATTTTAGTAGCTAAAAATATCACAATTGGCGACTAAAAGAAATTTAGTCGGCAAAAATGCCTGAAATTGGCGACAAAAAGTAAATTTAGTCGCTGTAGGTGTACATTTAGCTACTAAAACCTTTAGTCGGCAAATGTAAAATAAAAAATTAATTTTTACCTTTTGGCGACTAAAATTTTAGTCGCCAAAAGTTGATTTTCAGCGACGAAAAATAATGTTAGTCGCCGTTGGTGTACATTTGGCTACTAAAACCTTTGGTCGGAAAATGTAAAATAAAGAATTAATTTTTACCTTTTCAGCGACGAAAATAATGTTAGTCGCCAAAAAATTAAAATAATTGGAGGGAAACATGTTAAATTTTGGAGGGATTTGAAAAATTAATTGGCGACTAAAAAGCTTTAGTCGCTAATGGTGTAATATATATAAATATATATAACATTCGCTCCTGTTCTCTGTTTATTCTCCTTCACCACACCAAACCTCACCCCACTTCACATGACCACAGACCACCGCCACCGCCTCAGATGGCAACAGCCACTGCAGCAGATCGCCGCCGCCACCGCCACCTCTGCAGATCGCCATCGCCATTGCTGCAGAGCACAGGTTCTCTCTCTCTCTCTTTGCGCGCTTGCTCTCTCTTTCGATCGAGCTGTGTCTCTGTCTCCCTTCCTCTATTTCCCCCTTTCTGATTGTTGCTCTAGGGTTTTATATTCTTGATTCAGTTTAATTTCGTGTTGGTTTCTGAAATGGGTTTGGTTTTTCAAATAGTTTTCTACCTTCCCTATGTGGATTGGATTTCAAAAACATGGGTATTCAATTTTTGTTGTCAAGGTTGTTTATATGTGTGCTTTTCGTTACTGTAAAACAAACCCCACACTAATTGGTTTATATTTTGATTAGTGATGTTTTCTTATATACACTTTCGCCTAATTTGATATGCTATCATGCATTGACAGATTGACATTGCCCACTACTCCTTGGTGAGTTTCCTGTAAATCAATCTTAATAATAATGGTTTTATGGGGTTTCTGTGTATGTGGCTTCTTCTTCTTCTTCAACAATCTGATCAAATTGTATGCGAAATTGTGGATGTGTGAATTGAAGTCTCACATTGTTTCTGTGTTATTGTGTATATATATTGTGTTGCTCTTATATAATAACCTTGGTGGACAGGGTGTTTGATGAAATGCCTCAAAGAAGAATTCATCTTAATTGCAAATCAACTTTACATAGTGTTAGTATGATTTGACATCAAACCTTCCAGACTAGAGTCAGTCCATTAGATCATGTCAAATATTTAGGACACTAAACAAGCTTAGTTATAGATTAATTGAGAGAGAGAGAGAGAGAGCATGGCTTCAAACTTGGTCGTTTGTTTTAATTAATGTTTTTAGAGTCTGCTTTTAGGTTTCCATATATTCTTGGATTTTTTGCATTTATGATTGTCATTATGTTGCTATGCCTCCATGGTTATTTGCATTATTTTGAAATGTATTTACTTCGCTGAATTGTTATGCTTATGGGTCATGGCATTGGTATAGTTATTTTGAATTGCTTTGTATAATCTCTTTCATGGTTAGTCAATTATTGTTATTATTATTATTTGTAGTTCATTTGCATCTGTTTAGGTTTTCCTTAATTTTTTTCCCCATTTCTTTAATCTTGGGCTTGGAACCAGAATTATGCATTATTTCTGTGTTATATAGCCATTTCATTTTTATTTTATTTTTTGCTTACTTGCAAGCACCTTACGCTACCATTTCAATATGCATCATTGCACAGTTTATTCTCACATTGAATTTGATATATATATATATATATATATTTAAGGGAATTTCTCTTAAATTTAATTTTTCTATGTTGATATCTAACCTTACTCAGCAGAAAAGAAAAGAAAAGAAAAGATGTCTAACCTTGTTATCATGTCCTGCAAGGGGAAAGAAACCTTGTTAGACTTTAACTTCATAAATTTATGAAAGCTAGGTTGGCACAACTTTATAATGTATGTTATTTCTGTCCCTCATAAGCAGTAAAAAATATTGTTTTTTCTTGGCAGCAGAAGATGCCCAGAAAAGCTGGAAGTTAGGAAGTTGTCTAACAGATGCTCTGAAGCTGGTTTTGTTAATTGGTATATTTTTCCCACATAGTTTATAACTTCCCGAATGTTTTTTATTTATAGATTTCAACTTCTTAGTTGGTCTCTATTCGAAGAACTATGTTTAAGTATGCTTTTTGAAGCAATTCACTCTAACCAAGCCACACACACAGACCTCACTCCCTCTTCCGTCAAATAAGACTAGAGGGGGATCTGATAAATTAGGTTATAGAAAGGTTCCTATCAATGTCCATAATTACTTGCAACCATGGATATTGTTATCCTGTTTTGTCTTTGTTTTTAACTCGAGCAATTCACTCCGCTTTATTTTAATTACAGTGGTCTAGTTACCCTCAAATACTCTAAAGAACTCTGTGGACTCGTTCTGTGGCCTTTGGTTGTCAACCCATCTGTTAAATATGTCAACATGAGAGCTTTAGCTATGAAACTAATTCTTTGCGAAAGCAAGTGCCTCATACGTCAAACTTGTTGGGTTAATTTTTCTGGGCTGTTTTGGAGTCACCTGCCTTTGTAGTGTAGTTCAATTGTCCATTTTGGGATATTTGGAAAATTAAACAAAATAAATTCGCCATGGCTCTTATCCTAACCATTTTAACATTGTCCCCTTGGATACTAGTATTTATGGTTGTCAAAAGTCAATTCTTCTTTGAAGATGATCCACAAACCTACTTGAAAACTATATTACCTTGATGCAATAGACTAACACACTACTGCTAGGTGGTATTTTCCAATAGCATCATTATCCATCATTTTAATTGATCTTGTTATTGGGCCTTTTGCATTTGCATAACCAATTCCTCATGTTAAATAGTTTATCCAGTATGCTTGAATCTTTATTCACTAATTCAGTTCTCTCGGGATTTTTTCTACATTAGCAGAACAACTACTCTGTACCTCATGTTCCGCAAAATGTTAATGCATGTCCAACACTATTTGTGGCAAATTTGGGGCCAACTTGTTCAGAGCAAGAGCTAATTCAAGTCTTTTCAAGGTTTGGAGTAATTATTTTTATCATGTATTTTCCTAATATGTGAAGCTTGTGGAATTTAATTTTCTATTTCTTTTTGTCCTTTCCCAGTTGCCATGGATTTATAAAATTGAAGATGCAGAGCACATATGGAACTCCGGTGGCATTTGTCGATTTTCAGATACTTTGTTACTGTCATTGAAAAGCTAAAACAAGAACTCATGATGGGTCCATGTTTGTATGTCTTTCATTAGTTAATATAATTTTTGTTGTGGTACAGAAGTTGTAGGTGTACAATTAATTTGGTTATTCATGTATTATGTATGGAATTAAAATATTGACGCTGGATTAGACTTGGTTCTTATGGAATTTGTAATATATATATATATATATAATTGGACGTTCAATATTAATTATTTGGATGGTTGGAATTGAAATGTGTGCACGTGGTTGAATGTTTGATAATATATTTAGTGTTGATGGATTATATTGTCCATACAGGGTACAGGTTGTATTAATAATGGATAAAGGTTGTTTAGAAGAAAAAAAATTCGAAAAAAAAAGTTAAAACACGTTAAAGCATTTGGCTACCAAATGTTTTGGTAGCCAAATAGGTAATTAAAAGTTTTGGCTACTAATAATTTAGTAGCAAAAACATAACCCAAAACGTTTTTGCCACCAAATAATTAGTAGCTAAAAGATTTGAGAATGAGAGAAAGAAACTATTGGCGACTAATACTTTAGTGGCGGAAACATACCTTTTGCCGACTAAACTAAGATTAGTAGCCAAATGTGTACTTTCGGCGACCAATTATTTAGTAGCTAAAAGTGATACCTTCCCCGACCACAACAAGTTAGTAGCCAAAAAGCCTCATTCGGCGACTAATACTTTAGTGGCTGAAACATACCTTTTGCCGACTAAACTAAGATTAGTAGCCAAATGTGTACACTTTCGGCGACCAAACAAATTTTAGTCGCCAATACTATCGCCGACCAGGTAAAGGCGACGAGCTTAGCGACAAAAAATTTTGGTCGCTAAACACCTTCGGCGACTAAATAAGTGACTTTTGCCGACCAATATTTTGGTAGCCAAAAGTGACATTTCTTGTAGTGTATAAAAGTAAAATACATGTCTGTTTATGTGGCTATTTTTCATCAAAAAATATTAACAATTGTAATCAATTAAACTAAATTGTGTCAAAATTATAAATTTAATATCAAAATTGAACCAATTAAAATTACATAAATTAAAATAACGCAAGGACAAAAATATAAATACCACCAGTGTAATTTGCCTTTGAACTCAAAAAATTACAATCTTTGATATTCAATTCAAAGTGTATACATCGATAAACATTTAAACAACAAAATTCTTAACGTTGCAAAATGTTTTATATAATATAATGTGAAAAGGCAGACGAGTTTACTAGGCATGTGAAACGTAAAAATTATTTAACAAAAATATCGCTGGATACATTACAGAAAAATTAGATGAATTCGGAGCTCAGGATCACATTAATACAATTTTGAGGAATCAAACTAGCATAATTAAAATATCAAAGACCAAAATGAGATAAATATACACTGCATGGACTAAAAGTGAGGTAATTATATTTTCACATACTAAATTCCTTCAATAAACATACTTAATGAACACTTTCTCAGTGCACGTATTGAAAACAAATATTTTCAATACACATCATTTCATTCTAATAATACCCTCATCTTCTATTTTCAAAATTTTAATTTTTTTTTTCTTTTCATTCACCTACTCTGTGTCTATTGGAAAACTTGCAATGCCATCACCGCTATCATTGTCAACATCACCACCACTCTTAACAGGGGCGGAAGTAAAGAGGGTCTAGGGGTCATATGCCCCCCTAGGTTTTGAAATGGATATATATATATATTGCAAATATAAGTAAAATATTTTAAATAAAAAAATTGATAAAACTATAATTTAGATTAAAATGTCAATGACTTTTTTTAAATTATGAAAATAATAATGGTTGTTTTGATTGAAAATAAAAAGACTACGATAAGTTATATTATTATCTATGAAAATTTCAATATAATGGTAATATCTATTATTATTGACATGCAAACATAATTAATCTCAATGAAGATATGAAATTTATTGAATTGTTAGTTATATTTGACATATGGAATTCATCCTCTATGTGTTTTTTTACTATTGGTTGGTGATATCACATGTAAATGATGACATGGTATTACTATAATATTGAATTTTTACTTATATTTTGTATAAAAAATTACTTTATCATTATATAATTTATTTTAAAACTTATATCCATGACATTTTTAATATTGTTCATGATACACAAGTTACAAATAACATTTTTTTTTTAAATCTTTTTTTAAGTCAATCGTAAAAATTTATATGAAATATTTTTGTAAAAATTTTCAATGTTATAATTAATAAATGTCTTTTCTGATTTAATTTGTTGACTTTGTCACTGACTCTTAGCACTCTACTGCCACCACCACCACTCCTAGCCCATCCTTGCTTAAGTCTAGACCTCCATAACCTAATCTCGCTGCCCATCATTTTTTCAAAACCTTAACTTTTACGGCTCTCTCCATTACAATTCTAACCTCTACAATTTTTTTTTTTTTTTATCGCAGTGCAAACCTTAGATCTATTCCAAGGTTGATATCTAACCAAACCTTAGAGGTTTGGATGTGTATTGAGAAATTAGAAAAGATAAAGATTTGTTCTAAATGGTAATTTAATTGAAGAATAAAAATATAATTTTGAAAAAATTCATCATGTGTGTGTCTTGGGAAGATTTGGTGTGTGGAAATAAAATTACTTTGGTAAAGCTAGGGATGACATTGACACAAATTGAGTACATTAAAAACTAATCGGCACAATTGAAACATTGAGAACAAAATTGATACACAATGCACATTTTGGGGACTATTGGTGTTATCAATCCGTTTGATTAATTTGGATTTGGGGATCACATTGATAAAAATTGGATATATTAAAATAAGACAAAAAAACATAGTTAGGGGACTAGTGATGTAACTAAAAAAAGTGATGCCTGTTAAATAATTTCAGAACATAAAAACTTAAACTTTGGATCATGTATCATGTGTATTATCAAGAAATTAAGACAAAATTATGTACCCGATTCCATCGTTATGGTTAAACGGAAGCGTAATTGATAGATGAGATTGCCTGTGGTAATGATTTTCAATTCTTTCCTATGCCCTTAATGCTTTCTTTCAAGAGAGAGGATTTGAAGAAGTTATGTTGTTCTATCATATACATGGCAGGATTGGGACCATAACCATTTGTATTGGTGGCAGTTCAAATAAAAAACCAACCGGTGGGCAGTTGAACACCAACCAATAACCAACTTACACAATTTCTATTTCTGCCCCTCATAAAAACAGAAATTGTACAAATAGCATCTACACACTAGGTCCATGACAAATATACCCCTTAAACCTGCTAACTGAATTAGATCACTTAAATTTTGAGGCTTTTGTATAAATGATAACACACACATTTAAATATGTGGTCCCAATTAGAAATTAATCCAACAATCTCCCATTGGACCACATATGTAACCTAATAAATGTGTTTAACTTTAGTGAGCTCAGAACTTTGTTATCATGACCTGAGGGTATCCAAACAGTCTTGTCCATTAACTATATTAACATAGGATCAAAGCGATCTTTGTTACATTAATCGTAACTCGACCCACCAACGGTCACGTATACCAATACAGCTAAATGACATAGATCAATCATGGATGCGTAGCACGGAAACTACATGTAATGTGATTCATACATGCTTATTTCCAACTGGTCCTACTTAACTTTATTGAGATCAATATTTCATAATACGTAACAGAGTGTAATAAACTGAATACTTTATTTCTGCAGAAATTAATCTAATTACATAGATAAAACTCAAGGCTGACATAAAGCAGTAATATAAATACAAACTCCCACTAAACCAAAATGTTCTCAAATAGAACAACACCCATATGAGTAGTGTGCTCATGAAAGACCTTGGGTGGTAGTCCCTTTGTAAGTGGATCCGCTATCATGGAGTTTTTCCCAATGTGCTCTATGGAAATCTGTCCACTCTGCACTCTTTCTTTTACAACTAGGAACTTGATATCAATATGCTTTGATTTTGTCGAACTCCTGTTGTTATTGGAATATAAAACTGCAGACTTATTGTCACAGTATAACTTAAGTGGTCTTTCAATGCCTTCCAAAATACGCAACCCAGTGACAAAATTCCGCAGCCATATTCCTTGATTTGATGCCTCATAACATGCTACAAACTCTGCGGCCATGGTGGATGAAGCTATGAGTGTCTGCTTTGCAGACCTCCAAGAAATTGCTCCGCCAGCTAACAGATAAATATAGCCTGATGTGGATTTCCTACTGTCTCGGCATCTAGCAAAATCAGAGTCAGAATACCAATGATCTCTAACTTATCCGACCTCCTATATGTGAGCATATATTCCTTTGTTCTCTGTAAATAACGCATAACTCGCTTGGCTGCTTTCCAATGATCCATGCCAGGACTACTTAAATATCTGCCTAACATGCCAACTATGAACGCAATATCTGGACGCGTACATACTTGGGCATACATTAGACTCCCTACAGCCGAGGCATAAGGAATCTTCTGCATTTCTTGAATTTCAAGACTGTTCTTCGGGCATTGGCTGAGACTAAACTTGTCTCCCTTAGCAACCGGGGTTTCACCTGATTTACAATTTTGCATGCCAAATCTATTGAGTACTTTTTCGATATAGCTCCTTTGTGATAATCCCAGAATACCCCGAGAGCGATCTCGGTGTATTTCGATTCCTAATACAAAGGAAGCATCACCAAGATCTTTCATTTCAAAATTCTTAGATAGAAATCTCTTGGTGTCATGCAATACGTTTATATCGTTTGTGGCAAGCAATATATCATCAACATATAAAACCAAAAATATGTGTTTACTCCCACTGAACTTGTGATACACACATTCATCAACAACATTAGTTTCAAAACCATACGAAGTGAGAACTTGATGAAATTTGAAGTACCACTGACGAGAAGCTTGCTTGAGTCCATAGATGGATTTAGTCAATTTGCAAACCATATTTTTTGGGTCTCCCGACACAAAGTTTTCTGGCTGCACCATATAAATTGTTTCTTCAATGTCACCATTAAGAAAAGCCGTTTTGACATCCATTTGATGCAACTCAAGATCAAAATATGCAACAAGCGCTGTAATTGTCCTAAAAGAATCTTTCGTAGAAACTGGAGAGAAAGTTTCTTTAAAGTCAATTCCTTCCTTTTGAGTAAAGCCTTTGGCTAGAAGACGTGCTTTATACCTCTCCACATTACCATTTGAATCCCTTTTGGTTTTAAATATCCATTTACAACCTACGGGCTTCGCACCAACTGGTAACGGGACAAGTTCCCAAACTTTATTGTCTTGCATAGACTTATATTCTTCATTCATGGCTTCTATCCATTTATGAGAGTTGGAACTTTCCATGGCTTGATGAAAGTTGATTGGATCATCTTTCGACATTCCATTTTCTACCTCATGTTCCTGGAGATATACAATATAATCATCTGAAATTGCAAATCTCCTTTCTCTCGTGGATCGCCTTAATGGCACAGGTTCTTGAGGTTGAGGTTGTAGAGTTTGTTCCTCAGGAATAATTACCTCATCTTGAATAAGGGGTTGAACTATATTGTCTTGAACAACATTGTCTGGTTGAGGATCCGAAGTTACTTCTCGAGCAATTACAGGTATAGGAACCTGTAATTGGTCAAAAGTAGTAGTAGGAAGTGGGATTACTCCTGCTTCCTCCTCAAAGACAATGTCTCTAACTGGATTTCTCCCTCCAAACTCAACATCCTCAAAAAATGTTGCAATTCCCGTCTCAAATATTGGCCTATTTGTGGGATCATAAAACTTGTAACCCCGTGATCGTTCGGCATAGCCAATAAAGTAGCTGCTGATGGTTTTGGAGTCCAATTTTCTTTCATGAGGTTTATAAGGCCTCGCCTCAGCAGGACACCCCCACACATGCAAGTGTTTTAGACTAGGCTTTCGCCCAACCCAAAGCTCATAAGGTGTTTTTGCAGCTACTTTAGTTGGCACCCGATTTAAGATATAAGTTGCTGTCTTTAGAGCCTCACCCCAGAGGGACTCTGGTAAAGTAGAATGACTAATCATACTTCTTACCATATCTTTAAGAGTCTGGTTTCATCTCTCAGATACACCATTCATGCTAGGTGATCCTGGCATGGTGTATTGTGGGACGATTTCAAATTCCTCCAGGTATTTTGCAAACGGTCTTGGACGTTGTTCACCTGACACATCATATCTGCCATAGTATTCACCACCACGGTCAGACCTGACACTCTTTATCCGTTTGTTGAGTCGTAACTCAACTTCGGCCTTAAATTTTTTGAATACGTCCAAAGACTGTGATTTCTCATGGATAAGAAATAGATACCCATATCTGGAATAGTCATCTATGAATGTGATAAAATACTATTGACCATTCCAAGACGCCGTAGGAAATGGCCCACAGATGTCCGTATGAATTAATTCTAAGACATCTGTAGTCCTATGGGCACCAAATTTCTTCATTTTGGTCTGTTTTCCCTTGATACACTCAACACAAACATCAAATTCTGAAAAATCAAGAGAGTCCAAAATTCCATCAGACACAAGGCGCTCAACTCTAGATTTAGAGATATGACCTAGGCGTTTGTGCCATAATGAGGCTGAATTTTCCTTAGTTAATTTACGCTTGGTACCTCGTGAGTCCAAGTGCAAGGTTTCATTATAAGATGAAATAGTTTCCAGCAAATATAGATTATCAAAAGCATTAAGTAAACCAGTACCAACAACATTTGAATTAATAGACAAACTGAACTGCATATTTCCAAAAGAACAATAATATCCAAATTTGTCCAATACAGAAATAGAAATTAAATTCTGTCTAAAGGACGGTACAACAAAAGTGTCTATTAAGTCCAAATAATAACCAGTTTTCAGCAATAATCTAAAGTGGCCTATTGCCTGCACTTCTACTGACTTTCCATCACCCACAAAGATGTATTTTTCAACATCAGTTGGTTTTCGGTAGTTCAGGCAACGCTGCATAGAAACACATATGTGAGTAGTAGCGCCAGAATCTACCCACCAAGTGTTTCTTGGTACAGAAGCTAAATTTATTTCAGAACAGACCAAAACAGAATATGTACCTTTCTTTACACGCCAGGCAGCGTATTTGGCACAATCCTTCTTTCTGTGTCCGGGCTTGCCACAAAAGAAACAACCATCTTGCACTTTCTGTTTCTTTGGTTTCGGACCCTTAGGAGCAGCAACTTCCTTTCCCTTATGCTTTCTTTTCCCCGTATGCTTGGAGGTGCTTGCCAGATGAGCACTTTCAATCCTTTCTTGCTTCAATCTCTCTTCCTCTTGCACACAAAATGAAATGAGCTCATTGAGAGTCCATTTCTCCTTCTGGCAGTTATAACTGACCTTAAATTGGTTAAATTGTGCAGGAAGAGAGATGAGAACTAAATGCATAAGCAAATCATCAGATAGGTCGAGCTTTAGTGCCTTAAGTTTTGAAGCAAGATGAGACATCTCCATGATGTACTCGTGAACATTACCCTTGCCTTTATACTTCATTGAAATCAAGCTTGCTAAAAGCGTGCTTGTTTCAGCCTTATCATTTTTAGCAAAACGCTTTTGAATTTCCGAAAGAAATTCACCGGCAATGGTAACATCCTCTGTTATTGCACCCCGAAAGACTTCTGGAATCCCACGCTTCATGATCATAAGACTTAGCCTGTTAGAACGATCCCACTTCTCAAAGTACACAATTTCCTCAGGAGTACTTTGTTCAGTGAGATCATTCGGTTTTGGCATTCTTAATGCCAAGTCTATGTCCATGCAGCCGAGAACAATCAATATGTTCTCTTTCCAGTCCTTAAAGTTTGTTCCATTTAACATTGGAACATTGTTCATGTTGGCAGAGATTGAAGTAGTTGACATTAAAGTTGAATAGAAAATAAAATAAAATGAATGAACAATTATGCTCACATGAAGTAACCAAACAGATAATCTCTAAATAAATTAATTTAGTGACAACATCTCAAGATACCTAGCACAATATTAATACCAAGCCTTTGGGTAGTGATATTAATTGTAAGTGGTATTCTTGTTGTAATGATCAAACATTGACAATAAGTTATGTCAAATAACAAATCTATCTTTTGATGGATTTATTATTCACATTAGGTTTTCTTGACAATTGGCACATGTTTATCACCACAAATGTGTGTGTAATTCTGCCAAGTATTAATCATGTCTTTGGACCGATAAATACCCGCATGATGTACACATACATGAACATCAAAACATTCCATAGAAAATAATCTAGACAAGAGAGGTCGCTTTGGTGACATCTTGTTTAATTGACTTATATTTAGAACGTTAGACAAATGATTTCAACTGTAGATGTTGCATGAAATTACTTTAACTTTAAAGATTCCTTAATGCATTACCTCGTATATATTATATAATTTGCAGCGATCCCAATTATATACATATAGATATATATAATTGACGGTTCCAAAAAAAATAAATAAATAAATAAAATAAAATAAAAAGATAATTGTTACAGAAACTAACAACCACTGTTTCTGAAAAACAACTTTTTTTTTTTTTTTTACATACAGCCACAAATCACATGCATGAATTGATTAGAAAATGCCAAAGACCAAACCAATTCTTTATTGTATATGTTAACATAAAAGTGCTCTGTTTTAAACACCCAAAAGAAAAAAAAAAAAAAAACGTAGACGGAAGTGTTTTTATTTTTTATTAGCCAATGTTCACAATCAAACCGCATGATATATATATATATATATATACATGATTCCATGAACACATGCACTTATCCATAAGAAGGATTTATACCCACTGCCCATCTCAATTAGTTTAACATTTCCAGAAACTAGATTACTATTTCCAACAAACCAGAAAATACAGAATTTGCAGACCAGGAAACCAGAAAATAGACAGAATTTGCAACAGTAAGAAAATACAGAATTTGCAAACCAAGAAACCAAATTGGATGAATCATAGCATATCAATTTCTAACAATAGACATGATATAACTGCTCTGATACCACTTGTTAAATAATTTCAGAACATAAAAACTTAAACTTTGGATCATGTATCATGTGTATTATCAAGAAATTAAGACAAAATTGCGTACCCGATTCCATCGTTATGGTTAAACGGAAGCGTGATTGATAGATGAGATTGCCTATGGTAATGATTTCCAATCCTTTCCTATGCCCTTAATGCTTTCTTTCAAGAGAGGGGATTTGAAGAAGTTATGTTGTTCTATCATATGCATGGCAGGATTGGGACCATAACCATTTGTATTGGTGGCAATTCAAATAAAAAACCAACCGGTGGGCAGTTGAACACCAACCAATAACCAACTTACACAATTTCTATTTCTGCCCCTCATAAAAATAAAAATTGTACAAATAGCATCTACACACTAGGTCCATGACAAATATACCCCTTAAACCTGCTAACTAAATTAGATCACTTAAATTTTGAGGCTTTTGTATAAATGATAACACACACATTTAAATATGTGGTCCCAACGTCTCCGGATTCGGAGCGCCCTTCGTGGATATCACGTTTGGCCAAAATAAAGTCTCCGAATTCGAAGCCCCTTTTGGGGCATGACGCCTTAAGGCCGAATAAGCTTCTTAAGGCCGATTAAGACTCCGAATTCGGAGCGCCCTTCGTGGATGTTACGATTGGCCAAAAGTCTCCGGATTCGGAGCCTTTGCGAGATGCATTCGGACCACTTCACTGGCCGAATAAATATTCAATGAGAATTGTTCTTAATTCGAGCCGGTCAATGCATGTTTAAACATTTGCACCACGCAACACAAAACTGGCCAGTAAGTTGAAATAATACGTTTAATTAAACATTTCAAGACCAAATACAGATGTCGAAAATAAAAGAAATTCTCTTTGTTCGGCACGAAGTCCGTTTATTCGTCACCCTCATTGTCGCTCTTCTCAATTTCGAAATCGGAAAAGGATAAGTAGTGACGATGATACAGGGGCGAAGCCGAATCGATTCCCACGGCTTCGAGAGCTTTCTCGGTTTGAAGGGCCTTGATCCAGCCGTGCTTAAATCTGCGATTTTCACATCGGCAGACCTCCTCGGCAAGGTCTCATTTGGTCTTCTATATCCCGGCCTTCAGGCCGTCCTGAAACCCCTTTGCATAACCCGAGGTCCGTTGGGTCACTCTCTCCTCAACGACCAATTTAGATTGACCGGCCGCCACCGACGCGCTCGTTTGAACATTCTTCAGCTCCCGAAGCTCACGCTCAGCCTTTTCCGCGCGAATCTCCAGACTGCGATTCCTCTCGTCCTTTTTCTCACTCTCACGTCGCACTTCCCGCAGACGCATGCCAACTTCGTAAGCGGTATATAGTCCTTTCACAGCCCCATGTATGCCATCTTGAAATACTTCGAAATCTCGACGTCCGACCATCGATTGTTGGACTTCCGGTGGGAAGATCTGTCGGGCGAACTCGACTGCCACATCTGGGTCTTTGATAATGGAATCCGCCTCCGTCATTGGCCTATTCCTCACAAAAATCGCAAAATTCAACAATCGTGGCGTCGCATCAGGCTCGATTCTCAGTCGCGGGCGCGGAGAATCTCCCCGTTGTTGCGTGTCCTCTCGGGGCGATCTGCTCCGACGAGTAAGGGGCTGTTGTGTGTCCCGATCCTTGGATGTTCTTCTTCCCGTACGCATAGGCTCGCTACTGCGATTCATTGCGGCGTCTAATTCAGCCAATCTTCGTCCCTCTCAAGTTGCCTGAATGGAAATAAGTAGGGCCTCTGGCGTGCACCCGCCCCATTTATCCTTCGATGTATGCAGCTCTCCCGAGGCAACGTCAGTAATCCCAAACGTCAAGAGTCGGATAACAATTGTTCGGCCCATTCGGCTTCTCAAACCAAGGCGGTTACTAATCTTTGGCTAAAGCATGAACTAATCGTGCCTCGGCCAGTAGACGAGCTAAACCCCATTCGGCTTCCCAAGCTCGTGCCCTGGCTAAGGCAAGGGCAGATTTACTAATCGGGTCGGCCATGTTTTCAAGCGCAAGCGCTGACCAATCTGTGCCTCAGCCAGCCCACGAGTTAGGTCCATTCGGTTCGCGAGCTCACGCCCTGGCTAAGGCAAGGGCAGATTTACTAATCTGGTCGGCCATGTTTTCAAGCGCAAGCGCCGACCAATCTTTGCCTCAACCAGCGCACGAGCTAGGCCCATTCGACTTCCCAAGCTTGCGCCCTAGCTAAGGCAAGGGCAGATTTACTAATCTGGTCGGCCATGTTTTCAAGCCCAAGCGCCGACCAATCCGTACCTTAGCCAGCCCACAAGCTAGGCCCATTCGGCTTCCCAAGTTCGCGCCCCGGCGAAGGCAAGGGCAGATTTATTAATCTGGTCAGCCAAATACCTAGGCTAAGCAGCCGACCTAACCATAACCGAAAGCAATATCATTCATCAACATCATTTTCCTTAGCAAGTTGAGCACAACTCATGAAATTTTATATACGCAAATTACTAAACAAAAAGCTGTAAGCCTGCATGAAAATGCCTAACAACAAAACAAATATGACTGTAGCAACACATGAAAAATACGAAATTAAAAACTGTAAAAATACATTCGACATCCTAAAAACTATGTCAATCGCCCAGATCAGCCATCGGAATCAGACTCCAATAGCTCAACATCCACTTGCTCATATGGTATTGGCATAATCAATGAAGCTTTAGTAGCAGCAAGGGCTTTGTGTCAGCCATGTTTGAATCCCCGATTTTCAAACTTGGGGACTTAGTCCAAATACTCGGCGAGTCCAGCATTTTTCCCGGCCTCGAATACTTTGGAAGACTCCAAGTCGGCTGTTTCCTTCGCCGCCTTCATTTCAGCCAACTCAGCCTCCAATTTGGAGACCGCTTTCTGGGCCAATTTGAGCGCATCTTCGCTCGCGTCCGCTTTCTTCTCGGCATCCAATCTTAATTGATCCGCGCTACGAGCCCTCTCCATCTTGGCCTTGGCCCTTGAGGCTTCCTTGTTCGCCCTCAAAGCTTCGACCTCGGCCCTTCTCCTCTAGTCCTCAACTTTCTATCGTAAACGACCAATCTGTTTGACGGCGTCACGATGGCGACGGCCCATATCGGCTATCCTTCCGACTGTCTGCAAAACAAGAATTTAAAACCATAACTTCAACAGCATTTGGATTAAGTAAAGTAAAGTCCGAATATGTACCAAAAGTGCCAATTGGGCGGCTAGTGCAGTTGCATTCAGATCTGGTTCCACCTGTAGACACCCCATTTTGACCGGCCCTAAGACTTGGGCACTTTCTTTTGATTACCCGATGATGACAATTAGAATGTGTTTCTCACAAAATTCTCAGTAAGAAAGATGGAATTTAAGTTTTAATCCCAACCTTCACCCATTTTTTGGCCAAACTATTTTAGACCTTAAAACCCTCTTTTCAAAATATGTTTTTTTTAAATGTTTCTACGATGTCCCGAGGCTCCCATTTCAATTAAAATATTGCACTTTTCAGTAAACTGAGTAAGGACAAAGTGGAAATAAATGGAAGGGAGGTGAAATTTTTGAAAAATATTTAAAAACATCTTCTTTATAGGTTTGGAGTTGAAGGAAATAGGAGGGGATGAAAGAAAACTGGTTTAGGAAAAGGATGAGTATCAAATCATTAAGAAGGAAATGAGCAGCCTTCACTAAATTAGGCATTTCTCTTTATACACTTGGAATTTAAATGTAAGGCCACCACCATTGGAAAATAGACTTCTAGGGCTTCAATTTAGACCCAAGAACCACCTTAGACCAAGTCCAAATAAGGGAGATATGCCCATTTGAAGTTGGGCTTAAGAGTAGATTTTGTTGACCCAGCCCGAGACAGCCTTCACTAAATTAGGCATATCTCTTTGTACACTTGAAATTTAAATGTGAGGCCACCACCATTGGAAAGTAGACTTCTGGGGCTTCAATTTGGACCCAAGAACTGCCTAAAACCAAGTCCATATGGGGGAGATATGCCCATTTGAATTTGGGCTTAAAAGTAGATTTTGTTGATTCGACCCAAAATAGCAATAGCCCATTTTTCTTGGTTTTGGTTCGATTGGGACAACCCATTTACCTATTTTCTGAGCCATTCAAGTGCATCCACTCATCCTCCATTATACCTAATCATCCCTCATTATCAAAAAGAGGTTTTGTTTGCATTCATAAAGGAGTATCCCATGCAACCACCTTGAAAATTTGCTCTCCTATCACATTCTTGTCTCGCACCTTGTCTCCCACCTTCTTTTTGACCTTTACTCTCCCTCATTGCCTATATAGAATGATCATATTGTAAGAGAGAAGAAGGACCACAAAATTGAAGAAAAAGGGGTGAGAAAAGAGTGAAAAAAGAGAGAAAAATTGAGTTTTTGAGCCAAAAATATTCCTATCTTCCATATACATCCCATACCTTCCATAGCTACTAAAATTCCTCATTTCCATATACCAAAACCACTTCAAAAATTTTGATATAGCCAAAGATCAATTGCCTTGATCATAAGGAAGAGTGTTTAGTGATTGAAACTGTGAAAAACTAGAGAGTTAGCCACTTTCCACACCACAAACTCCATAAACTCCATAATTTCGAATTGAGGATTTGAGAACACACTTCCTACACTTGAGGGTGATCAAGAGAGAGTTTGGGAATCAAGAAGTTCAATCTTTCTTTGGAAGTTGAGCCACCTACATATTTTTTGTTTGTGCCTTTTCTTGGTTTCGCAACAAGACAGGTTTTGCTTGGCCTAGTTGGCCGGCTGGCCTATTTGGCCGGTCGGTTAGCTTCTTCCAGACAAGATGGCGTAATCTCCCAATGTTGACCAATTTCCGGTGGCGGTTCCAAAGAACATGAAGTTTTTATTTTATTTATTTTTTTAATTTTGAGTGTATTGTGAGGTTTTTATTTTGTTGTAATATTCTCCTCATCCCTCTCTAATTTGGTTTGTAATTATTCTTTAAAATGTTGTAATAATTCCCCGCCCCGCTTCTTTCTATCCTGTTCTTTTACTTGCTTTCTTTATTTTTACATAAACATCATATTTATTTTACATCATATTTATTTTTCATCATATTCATGCGTTGCATCCATGTTTCATGCATCTTGATTCGGTTAAGTTTGCATTTGTGGATTTAATCAATTCCTATGTGATTATGTGCGCTACCTCATGTTCTTAAGATGATTCACATGTCATATCTTAGAAGCCGAATTTTTAGTTGCATCTCATGAGTGAATTACATTAGGATTTTGTATATAAGATCATGCATGTTTTACTAACTTTGTTTTGTAGCTGTTCGCGGGACGTCGGTAAATATGTAAGTTTTTATGCTTTAGCATCCCGTTTGTGCGTGTTTTTCTTACTATGTTCAAGCACCCTACCATGTGGCTATTTGCTTATGTGATATAACTGTATGAATGCTAGTGGATGGAGGTTGTGTCGCTTAATTTGGAATGATGTTGATTTTCATGTTTGTAAACTCAATTTATTTGGGTTGTACATTTTCAAAACTCTTTCAAAACTATATGAAATCAAGCTATTCCAAAATGGGTGACATAGTCTATACTTGTATGTTTCACATAGTAAATTTTAGGATTTATTAAATAATCAGAATATGAACATATAAAGAAAATAAAATTCATATCATGGTTTAGTAGAGGCCGATCTTCTGATCGGGTGAGCGGGGGTGCTCAATTAATGACCTTCCCCCTTCATAGCTAAGGTTCCGAGCCAAGCATCCTTGGTTACGACGAACAGCGGTGTAGACGTCCCCGAATGCCCCGGGAGGGATGTGAGTCCCCCGTTCCGTTCGTCTTGGGCTCACTACAGTTCAGGACTCAAATTGTCACGGTTCTTAATCTGAACCAAAGAGTCAAAATCTGGCAAATCGTTTTTGAGAAAACAGATTTTTAGAAAAGAAGTGCCAAACATGGACTGCTTTGCCAGATACAGAGTCGCCATCTAAATATTTTATTTTTGGGAAATTTAGGAAACCCTGACTCGTTTGCCTAAGGCGTGTCCGTCATCACCAAAGTTGCCTCGGCTCGGGAACTTGGATACGATTGGGGAAGGTCACTTCGTGAGCACCCCCGCTCGCCCGATCAAAGATCGGCCTCTACTAACCATGATATCTAGTTTTGAAAACATTATGCGTTCTTATTCCGGTTATTAGCCTAGATTTACTATGTGATACGCACAGCATACAAGTATAGACCGGGTCGCCTGAATTGGAACGAAACATTTCATGTTTGTTTTTGAAAGATAGTTTGCTACCCGCAAGTAGGCTTAAAATGCAGATTTTGCCACCTTCAGGTGGGCTTAGAAAAAATGGTTTTGCCACTATCTAGTGGGCTTAAAACTCACAGTTGATGATTTGTCCCAATCCAAATAATCCAACCTTCACCCACAGGCATTCAGGCAGTTATATTACATAAGCAAATAGCCTCATGGTAAGCATGCTATCATGGCAGTCACTCACACACATGCAAGGATGCTAAAGCATAAAAACTTACCGAGTACTCCAAGCCAAAACAGAAACTGATTAGAAATCATGCATGATCCTAATTATACAGAAGTGCCTAATGCAACACATGCAATAATGCAACTATAGCAGGCTCGGCTATTCTAAACATGGCATATGGAATGCTACAGCTATCAAGTATTCAAGTTGGAATTGAAATACAGATGCAGTTAGTATGATGCGCTGAGCCCGATGTATGCAAAACAGATGAATGAAATGCAAACATGCTATCATACTGTATACTAATTGAAACATGCCCTAATCTAACTATCATAAGCTGGTAAATAAAAAGGAAAGAAAGACGTGGGGTTGGAAGACATACATCAAACTCACCCACACTTATTACAACATTGCCCTCACTCGGAGGGTTCAAATAAATAATACAGTCCCAAATGAATAGTTACAGTCCGAATAAATACAAAATCCTAATTAATTAACAAATTAAACTAGGAAAGCTGTAAACTAGCATGCAAGCTAGGGACTGCCTCGACTCTATTCCGGATGATGGATGATGCATGTTTGAGCTGCTTTGCGCGGCAATCCACTGCGATGCCCCAATTAGCCTCTATTTGCAATTGATGCAGGAATGCTGTGCAAGGCTTTTGAAAGCTGCTGATTTCTGATTTGCTGCAATAGAGAGCAAGAAAGGGGTATGGCAATGTATTTTCACATATGTATGCATGCCTCGATCCTCGTACCACCAATCACGCATCTCGATGCATGATGGCCGAGGAGTCGAATTGCACAACTCAATATAGAATGAATGCATATGAAAACACAACAAGACCAAGACTCCATCATGGATAATCCGGAGTGTCGGTGACTGGGAATTGAGACACGTTCCGTCACTCGGAGTACGAAACATCCCTCGTTTCCCGTGCTCGGGCTAACTCCTATCCCAAACACAATGCAATAAGCATGACATGCATGAATGCAACTAAGATACAACCTAACATGCACAATGCTATGAAATGGCATACACGATGCACGATGTAACATGGCATACACAATGCGCTAAGATACAACCTAGCATACACAATGCTATGAAATGAAATGGCATACACAATGCATAATGGACTTACACCAACACGAGTGGACCTCAGCCACACTCACATAAGAGGCCATAAGATGGAGATGAGACACTCGAAATGCGTGCACACATGCACGCAAACCGAGGACCGAACCTAAGGCACGGATGCCACTCTACCAAAGCATGGCAAGACATGGAACATGGTATGCAAACATGCAAATTTCAGCACTAAAACATGATGCTAAACAGCCCCGAAGCATGGCAATATGGCACCCGATGCATGAGATGAAACCCGAAACTCAAAATTAGGCACACGCAATGACCTATAGCTATACAAAGCATGCATTATTTGAACATGAAGCATGAAGACAGAGTCAAGGCAGTCCCAAAACATGAACTTTTCTAGTTCAAAGGGTGGCCAAAAGTGCTAGCAAGATGGCTTAAATTAGCATGCGATTTTGACTATCAAACATGGATTACATGGAAAGTACATGATGCACATGGAATCTGACCAAACCATCAAAAATCAGTGAATAAATCATATGAAAATAGGCCAAAATAACCACTGATATGCAACCATGGCATGCCAAAATGATGAGTTGCTTTAGAGGGCCATACAAGGGATTCTTAGGCACATATAAGATAGACAAGAAGCATGACCAAAACAACTATGAAAATCAAATATGATAGTCCCAAAACTCACCAAATTGACCCTAGAAAGTGACTTCAAAGCATGCAGGATAGGGTCTCTTTGGAAGGCCAAAATGACCACCAAACAAGAGAAGGAGAGAGGGGATCACCCCCCTCTGATTTAGAGGCTCAAAATAGGATCAAAGCCACTGGAAATCCACTGGATTCCAGTGGCTAGAAGGCTAAAACAAGCATGCAACAAGAACTTAGGTGTAAGGCTCAAAATAGGAGGCAAGCTAGCATACAAGGGACCATACGACCTCAAACAAGAAGATGCCCCTCATCAAAGATGTAGAGGGCCTCAAAAAAAAAAAACTTTTTCCAGTTTATAAAAAATCTCAAAAACAAACACAAGTAGGGCTAATCTATTATGCAAAAATGACCCTAAAAGAGAGAATAGAGATAAGGGACAGTAGCTGGCCCCAAATGGCAAGGAGCCCTTCAACAACATTGAAGAGGGGCTCAAAACAAGATACTTTACAGTTTACATCAAGCCACAAAAATAAACACAAGTGAGGCTAAACTATCATGCAAGAAAAAGCCTAAAAGAGGGATAAAGAGGCAAGGGGTAGCTGCTGGCCTCAAACAGAGGAGAGCCCTTCAACAATGTTGAAGAGGGGCTCAAAAAAAGATATTTTATGACCAAGTCCAAAACAGCTCACATATAGGCCTCAAATACTATGCAAAAAAAAGGCCTAAAAGAGAGTTAAAGAGGCAAGTGATAGTAGGAGACCTCAAACAGCAAGAGGTCCTTAATCAAACATGAAAAGGAGCTCAAAATATGACTATTTACAGTTTGGGTCGGAGCCCAAAAATATAAGCACAAGGAGCTAAGATATAGACCAAAATAGTGCACAAAAGAGGGAAAATGGGACTCACCCTTGTAGCCTATGTCTTCAACAGCTTTTGGACCAGGTTTGGGAGCTCTTGACCTCTGGAAGACAGCCTCAAGTTTCTGGAATGGATGTTGGAGGTGTGGAGCTATGAGTTGTAGTGTAAAATGGTGTAAGGGTTTCAAGGTTTTGAGGCTTGGAAGAGAGGGAGAGGGAGAGGGAGAGGGAGAGATGTATGCAAGAGCTCCAAAGGGTTTTTTGTAACTCTCCAAAATGCAGCTGGAGCTGCTGGTTTTATAGAGGGAGAGAAGGGAAAAAGGGGGGGGGGAAAACAAATTCAAATTTCCCCCCCAAAAGGCCAAACCCCGGACATAGGATCTAGGGGAAAACAAATTGCACAGCTGGAACACACTTGGAGGGCAAGAATGGCCGGCCAGCTGAAAAGGGCCAAAATGGTCATCCGACCAGCTAGGTGGCCGGCCTGCTACATTTTCTGGCCGGCTTGCTACTTTTCGGGACAAAAAAAAGTCTGCTGGAAAGACAGGTGGCCGGCTAGTGATTGGGAAGTCTAATGGTGGCCGTTCAAGTGTCCAAATTGAAGCCCCGGAAGTTAGCTTTCCAATGACACAAACCTTGCATTAAAATTTCTCCTGTGCTAAAAGTTATGTCTGTTTTGGTGAAGCCGCGCAGATTCAGTTCAAACGGAGTGATGCCCTACTTCAATCAACCCTATCTCCCCCGTCCGGAATTGGATTTAGGAGATTCTTGAGTGCAAAATGAAGCCCCGAAAGTCTTATTTCCAACGGTGGTGGCCTCATAGCTTGATTCCAAGTATGCAAATGAATAGGCCCAATTCGGCGAGGGCTGCTCGACTCTTTATTAACGATTCATGCCCATTTTCTCCCCCAACTGGATTTCTTTCCTCTTCTCCTCTTTTCTTCAACTCCAAACCCCTAAGTAAGGTGTTTTGAAATATTTTTCAAAGATTTCATCTCTCTTTCATTCATTTGCACTTTGTCCTTGCTCGGTTTACCGAAAAGCGCAATATTTGACAAAATGCGAGCCTCGGAACATCGTAAAAACTTTATTTCAAAAACGTTTTGAAAGAGAGTGTTTTAAGACTAAAATCTTTTTATCAAGATCGTTTTGGTCCAAAAAAAAGGGGTATGAAGTTGAGATTTGACTCTCTCTCCTTGCCGAAAAAATTGAACCTTTGCACTGCACAACTTCCAGAACCATCAATCGCGTCCAAGTCTTAAAGGTGGTCAAAAATGGGGTGTCTACAAGTGGCCTTGGCACGAGTCATGGGTTTCTTAATTTTTCCAAAATAAATATTATCTGGCGACTCTGAGATCTGATGATGCAGTCCATTTTTGACAAAATTGCAATAAAATGGATTTTCAATAAAAGTTTCCAAATCTGGACTCTTATCTATGTTTCACATTGCACTCGTGAGACTAGATCAAAGAGATCTCGGGAGTCCGAACTGTTTAACGCGCATGGGTACCCCCCGGGTATGTTACAGTTTCTGGCGACTCTGCTGGGGATTTTATGAAATCTTGACTTGAACTCCATGATTTGACCTTTATTTTCAATTATATGTTCATTGCATTGCATTCATTGGTGCACTTTAAGTCCCTGTGTTGCCTTGATACTGGTGGGAACACAGGCAAGCTTTTTGTGACACTACTCCTATTTTTACGATACTTTAGAGGCCTTGTGTTGTAACCTTTTGAGATTTGTCAAAAGGGTAGCTTTGCTATGTAGCTCTGCTATCTAGCTTTGCTATCTAAGGTTCTCAGACTCCGAAGAGAGGCTATTTGACTCTTCTGATTTCCTGGAATCTTTATTGGTTATGACTCAAAGGACTCTTTGGTAACGTCACCTTGACTTCAACCCTTAGAGTAGAGCTAACCTTGTGCATAGAATAAGCTATAATACCTTCCAAAATTAGGACAGGATGCTCTCCCATTTCTAGGATGTATGATGCCGCTTGTTTGAATAGTGAAACCCCAGATCATTTCAAAGATAGGACAGGGTAACCCTCGCCCCCATAAGGGTGTTTGTTCTCTTTCTTGCTATGTGTTATGTGCAATGTGTGGGAATTCTCAGATTCAGATGAGTGGTTCAGTCATTTTAGTTTGTGGAGTTGAGTTTAGTTTTTCACATGAGTTAGCAGTAATCAGCTGGGCTAGGATGCTAATGAAATTCTGATTAGGGGTCTCGTTTTGTTTCAGCAAGGTAGTCGGGCACTATAGCTTCCGAAAGGTCTAATATCTCCCAAGTTCTGTGGACTCGCGTTGGTAGACTTTGCAAAAGTACAGATTTGGTTCAGGGTCAGCCAATGTTAGTTTCTTTGCCACCGGTTACACGAAGAAAAGCAAACGCTTCATCAACTATCCAGAATACCCCTTCTTCACCTGCTAGATCATCACCACTCAACTCACCAGAATCAGTGATGGCTCAGATTCCAGAAAATATAGCAGACATACTACTAGGCCTTCAACGGAGCATGGATACTGTTGTCACTACGGTTGCTGCCCAAGGCACTACTCTTGCTGAATAGCAACGCTCATCTGGGGCGTCCATTACTCAACCACCTCCGGTGACTCATCCAGTTCCACCTCCACCTCCACCGGTTGACGAGTTTCCCGAACTTAATTCACTAGAAGATCTGGGGGTTCCTGCACAAACTTCAGGAGGATCATTTCATCTTCCACAACCAGTGGGAGGGCTCCATCCCTCTGAAGCACCTGAGTCTGACTCAACCATGTTGAAGCTGGCCAAGTTGGAAAAACTTTTCAAAAAGGCACAAAGAGTCAATTCAATCCCGGACATCGAAGACGGGTACATTGAGACAGCTGTGAAGTTGCTAGAACGGTTCAAAATGCCACACATTGATAGGTTTGATGGCTCCGATGACCCAATGGTGCACATTCGCCTATTCTCTAATGTCTTAAAGCCTATGGGTTTGACTCGTCCGCAAAAGCTCTCTTTATTCGGACGAACTTTGTCAGGAGTGGCTGCCATCTGGTACGCCAAGTTAGAGGACTCGATAAAACAAAGTTGGGAAGAGTTAGCCGGGGCCTTTATCACCCAGTATGCTTATAACACCCAGATTGAAGTGACTACTCGGGAATTAGAAGCCACCCGTCAAGAGCCCAATGAAAGTTTCATGACCTTTATCACCAGATGGAGGGCAAAAGCAGCAATGATGACCAACAGACCACTTGAAAAGGACCAAATTCGTATGATAGTCAGAAATCTACATGGAAAGATGTTACAAAAAATGATAGTCCTCCCACTCTTCACTTTTAATGACTTAAAAGAAATAGGGGTTCAAATAGAGGATGCCATCAAACAGGGAATTATTGATGATAAGGAACCTGTTCGGAAGCCTTTTGGTCGCAGTTCCAATACTACCACTAGGGGTAGCACAGCTGTGAAACCCTCTGAAATCAACTTGGTTGCCAGCCGATCCCTTTGCTCATGTTGGCCCGCAAAACACAACCCAAGCTCCAAGTAGAACATTCACTCCTCTCTATATGTCACTCTCTAAAGCAATGAACATCTTGACAAAAAGAGGGTACTTGAAACCTTTGGACCCCCGACCTCTTCCCGAACCTCTCCCAGCCAAACATGACCCTACCAAACACTGTGCTTTCCACCAACAACCAGGACATGACACAGATCGTTGCTTTCGTCTCCAACATAAGATCCAAGATCTCATAGACAATAAAGTCATAGCTCCCCCACAACCGCCAAAACCCAACGTCACTACCAACCCGTTGCCACCCTATGACAGAGTTCCATCACCTCCTCATCTTAACCTCATCCATACACTTTCATCCACCTTTAACCCCAGTATCTATATCACACCTACTCATTTACCAAAACCTGAGGTATATATTCCTGAAGGCACTGAGTTATGCATGATGGATACACCTCCAACCCAGCCAAAACCCAAAAACCCTATGGTGGTAGTACCTATGCATGAGGCTGGCAAACTATCAGAGAAAAAGTATGATCCTAGCCGGTATATTAACTAAAGCCTGAGGTTGATCTGCCTGACTCATTTTCTATCAATGTTGTCAGAGATGATTGTAACATGCCCGCGGGGGACCTCGGCTACAGTTCGGACTCGATTTGTGTCGGTTCTTAATCTTGAACCAAAGAGTCCAACTCTGGCAAATCGTTTTGAAAAAAAAAATAGATTTTGAAAAGAAGTGCCAAACATGGACTGCTTTGCTAGATACAGAGTCGCCACCTAAATATTTTATTTTTGGGAAATTTAGGAAACCCTGACTCGGTGCCGAAGGCCACGTGTTCGTCATCACCAAAGTTGTCTTGGCTCGGGAGCTTGGGTACAATCGGGGAAGGTCAGCTATGAGCACCCCCTTTCGCCCGGTCCGAAGACCGGCCTCTACTAACCATGATATCCGATTTTGAAAACGTTATGTGTTCTTGTTCCGGTTATTAGCCTAGAATTACTATGTTATGCGCGCAGCAAACAAGTATAGACTATAGATTGCCTAATTTGGAAACAAGCATTGCATATCCGTTTGTTTTGAAAAGCGCTTTGGAATTTGCTACTCGCAAGTAGGCTAAAACACGGATTTCAACGAGTTTTTCCAACTCAAACAATCCAACCTTCACCCACAGGCATTCAGGCAGTTTATTGCATATAAGCATTTAGCCGCATGGTAAGCATACTATCATGTTAGCATTCACACGCATGCGAGATGCTAAAGCATAAATACTTACATCGTACTCCGTGCCAAAACAATAAACTAATTAGCAAACAAATGTATGATCCTAGCTCATGTTAAAATGGCTAATGCAACACAGGCAATGGTGCAATCTAGAGCAGGCTCGGCTAACCCTAAAATGGCATGTGAAATGCAATCATTTGATACACGTATTCAATTTGGAATCGAAAATACAATGTAGTTTGTATGATGTACCGAGCCCGATGCATGTAAGCAAATGCATGAATGCACGCATGCATAGCATAAAGTATGCTAAAATGAACGTGCCCTAATCTACCATCATAAGCGGGTAAATAAAAGGGAAGAAAGAAGTGGGGTTGGAAGACATGCACACCACTCACACACGCTTATTACAGATTTGCCCTCGCCCGGAGGGACCAAATAAATAATACAAATTAATTAACTATGCAAGCTAATTAAATAACAGACCCATTAAATTAATTAAACGAATTAATTAATCTAATTAAAACAGTAAAGCCCTCGGGAAGCGGGTTAGATACGGCGCATGCTCGGGACTTGCTCGGAATCGCACTGCCATGCATAGTCTGCCTCTGTTTTCCCTGCTTTGCTCCTCTGAAAACTGCCAAAGTCTCAGGAATGCCTCTCAGGACACTGGGGGATACCACCGGCTGAGTAGAATTACCACCGGCAATAGGGTGTGGCCATCGGCACAAAATGAATCCATCGGCTGATAACTTGCTGTCGGCCGGTAGAAAATGTTGTCGGTCGGCAGACAATGCCTGCAGAACCTGCAACTCACAACAGCAGAGGGCAAAACTTGCATGGCAATACAATTCAAACAATGTATGCACCAATCACATTCCTTATCATGTTAACGACTCAAAGGGGGATGTGCCTCGATTCTCGGACCACCAATCACGCATTTCCATGCATGATGGCCCAAAGAATCAAGTGTGCAACTTTAATTTCAAATGAAATGCAATGCAAATGACCCAATGAAGGGGACTTAACCTCTGTCACACTCACTTCAAGAGGCTAAGCATGCATGCTCATGCAAGGCAACCCTAAGCATGCGAAGCTAGGTATGCAACATGGCAAGGCAAGTAATCATGCAAGTCATGAGGCAATGTAACTAATGAAAAGATGGACTTAAACATGACTTAGGCAACTCTAATTAGGCCCAAAATCAGTGGCCAAAACCAAGGAAACGAAGGCCAAAATGCACACACACATGCATGCAATCATGGTCCAACACCTTAAGCATAAACAAGGCAACTTTTAAGCACACTTAAAGAGACCAAACAATGGACAATTAGCATGCATACCAAACTCTGAAATTGCACAAAATAGAGGTGCCAAACCAACTAATTCAAGCAAGTAAAGCATGCAAATGGTCCAAGTACTTGAGGTAAGCCAAGAGGCTTAAACCAAGGTCAAACCCACAAGGCCTCACAAGGCTAAGGGGACTCAAAACAGGTCAAAGGCAGACCTAAACAACACCCAAGGGACACCTAGATGGCATCTAAATGGCTCAAATCCAAAGGCATACATAATGACCAAAACATGGAGCATACAACACGAGCTTTCAAAGCAACAATGAAGCCTCTAAGGCAAGTATGCAAACATGTTAAGTGGACTGAAATTTTATGTTAAGTGGTTCCAAACCAACTAAAATAATGCAAGCAATGCATGCTATACACTTATGCACTTAAGGCCAACAAGCCCAAATATACAAAGGGGCTACACAATGCATGCTAGGGTCGACCCAAACAACCTAGGACAGACCTCATACATGGCAAAACAAGTACAAAAGCTTCACAAGGCTAAGCCTAAAACATGCTAGAATAATGGTTTACAACCCGAGGCATATTAAGGCAACAACAAGGCATTACAAGGTAAGTATGCAAGGCATGCATGGTGTACCAAAACTAACTTAATACAAAGTTATATCATGGAAATATAAGCATAAAATACAGCCATGGCATGATCAACAAGAGCCTAAGCTAGATGTTCCCTCAAGAGGCCAAAAGGGTCCCTTTCAAGGACAACAAGGAGAGGGGGTGGCCCTCCCCTTTTGGAGACTTCAAGGCACTGTCTCCGCCACTGAAATCCCTCAAGATTTCAGTGGTGAAGAGGCCCAAACACCAAAGTCTCGAAACTTGCACAAAATAGCACAAAAATGGGGCCTTTCAAGGCCTAAGGGTGGTCAAACACACCCAAACCACAAAACACTCTTAACAAACAATCAAGAAGGCTTAAAAACAGAACTTTTTTATGTTATACACTAAGCACAAAAACAGTTCTAAGATGGGCTAATAAGCTATGCAAAAATGGGGTAAAAAGGGCTAGTTTCTTACCCTTGAAGCCTTCCTTCAAAAATGGTGGACTAGCAGCCCCCTTGAGCTCAAAACTAGCTTCAAAGTTCCAAAAACAAGCCTCAAATCCTCAGTTCCAAGAGGATGGTGTGATGGTAGGTGTTTGTGTACAAAACTAAGCCTAAAACACACACAATGGCAAGAGAGGGAGAGATATAGACATAGGTTAGATACACTAACTTAAACCCTAAAATCAGAGCTCTCTAACTCTCTTCTCCAACTTGTCTAACCCTAGAACAAGGGAGAGAAGGCCTCCTCTTATAAAGGAGGCAATCTTGTAATGCTTAGCAAGTAAGCAAACAAGAGGGGCATCCCTCCATACACGTGTATGGAGGGGAAGAAAATGCCATCCAGCTGTCCTAAAATATCTGCAAAAGCAGATGCACGGTGGTCGGCCGGCCAAAAAAGTCATTTTGACAAAAATGACTGCCGACCGGCAACATACATTGCCGATGGCAACAAAAACCAGCCGATGGCCTCTAGCCACTGTCGGTGGTGTGTGGGGGTGCCTCACAAGGCATTCCCTGCCCCTCCAAGGCAAAACACAAGTGTTTGGTGCAAAACCAGACACAAAACGGTCGAGTTCGAAGATCCTGAGGCAGGGCGCGTAGTCGAGACCTCCGGGAACTCCAAATGAACACAGACATGGATAATCACCGAGTGTTCCAACGGTGACGTCCAAGTCTTTAGGACGGTCAAAAATGGGGTGTCTGCAGTTGCCCCTCTTTGACAGAACTCGAAAGTCATAACGATGACGAGAGTGAATGTCAAAGCCCAGAGACGACCCATTTTTGACAAGGCCGAAGACTTGGACAATCATGCAAGGCAAACAAGGTATGCGCCCGAAGGCAGGGGCAAAATGCAAGACAATGCAAGAAGCCGAGCATAACTTATGATCATGCAAAGAAAGCTGTGACGAAGCACGCATGCGACAGTTTTAAGCTAGCATACACCAAACTACACTACCATGCAGAAAGGATGTAAGAGAATTATGCAATTCTCGATACGTCTCACGCGGAGGATACAATACCTGTCTGGTTCGTCCGGTTGCACCGGCCTCAAATGAGCCGTACATACAATATCGTGCCTGCAAAGAAAACAAACTTAACAGGTATGATATTGTTAGCAATATGCATGATAATGCAAGAATGAATGCAAAATGATATGCAATATATACAAAACAATGTATAAACAATGCAAATGATATGCAATGCAATCGAATCATGATTCAATCATGAGCGGTTCGAAACCACACAAATGTCAAATAGATTGATGGAAGTAACAAGTCTGTCTACCATAGAAAAGGTGCCGTAACCCTCAAACCAACATACCAGCGTGGAATAGGTGCGCACATATGCAGAACTATGAGTGATGTAGACGGACACAAGAACGAGTATTGGGTGGAATGACATAAGTGGGGCGATAACCCGCTGGGAAAAGAACAATGATCCTAATGCTGGATGCAACAATTACACTACAATGTAATATCTACAACGGATATGGCACGCGGGCCAAAATCGTATCTTGCCTAGGAAAGGCATGTACGCATACAAGCCATGTCTAACACAGAAAAGGTGCCGCTACCCTCAAACCAAGTTCATCAAGGAATAGGCGCGTACACATGCAGAACTGTGTTTTGACGTGAAAAGTAAGGGCACATACCAGACCAAGCTCAACAAGGAAAGGCGCAAGCCATAGATGGAGGATGATGCAGTGAATGCATGCAACTACAATGCGATATCTACAATATGCAATGGAATGTAAATGCAATGGGTAAGGCACGCGGGCCAAGCCAAATCTTGCCTAGGAAGGGCATGCACACATACAAGTCATGTCTAACACAGAAAAGGTGCCGCAACCCTTAAACCAAGTTCATCAAGGAATAGGCGCGTACACATGCAGAACTGTGCTTCGACGTGAAAAGTATGGGCACATACCAAACCAAGCTCAACAAGGAAAGGTGCGAGCCATGGATGGAAGGTGATGCAGTGAATGCATGCAAGCTACAATGCAATATCTACAATATGCAATGGAATGTAAATGCAATATTTACAGTGGAAATGCATGACATATGCACTATATTACGATGAAATGCATGACATATACAATATCTACAATGATGCATGACATATGCAATATTTACAATGATGCATGACAATGCAGTATTTACAATGATGCATGACATATGCAATATTTACAATGATGCATGACAAATGCACTATGATGCAACGGCTATGATTGCAGCTTTCCCTATCTTACCAACAGGGTGATACACTAGGTTGGTTCAGTATCCAGAACTGAGGCGCAAACATGCTGCCTCAACCTATGGGGCTTCCATACAGATTTCAAGCCGAGGATACACCCCTGGGTATTTAAACCAGACTTTAGTCTCGGAACACCTAAACCTTTGCGTTCTAGGCATAAGCCGTTCGAACTCTAGTTTTCACCGTCCCAGTTGGTCTTCTAAAAACTAACCGCAAACACAGGCAGGTGGCTTTACCAGACCACCGAAAGTCGTTCGGGCACGACAAACACCAAAGGAATTGCACCTTTAGAGGATTTAAGGTCTCCTAGACCGGGATGCAGAATGTATGCATGACAATGCATGTTGTATGGAGTGCGTGACAACGCAAGTTTACTTGAAATGCATGAAAATTTGACGCGTGGCGATGCACGGCTCGAGATGCATGGAAATGCAAATGAATTGTGCACGCCAATGCATCGAAGGTCTTGCACCTTCCAAGGATTTAAGGTCTCCTAGACCGTGAATGCATGCAAATGAACCGTGCACACCAATGCACCGAAGGTCTTGCACCTTCCAAGGATTTAAGGTCTCCTAGACCGTGGTGAAGACACACAATGCAAGTGAGACACGCATGCCAATGGAAATGTGACACGCGTGCCAATGGAAATGTGACACACATGCCAATGAGAATGAGGCACACGTGCCAATGCAAATGAGGCACACGTGCCAATGCAAATGATAAACGATGCAAGTGAGGCACACGTGCCAATGCAAATGATAAACGATGCAAGTGTGACACGCATGCCACACGGAATGTAAAATGAAAGTGAATGAGACAAATGAGACACGTATGCCTCATAAGAATGGAAAATGATGCAATTGATGTAAATGAAACAAATGAGACACGCATGCCTCATAAGAATGCAAAATGATGCAAGTGTGATAGGCATGCCACACGGAATGTAAAATGTAAGTGAGACACGCATGCCTCAGGGAAATGCAAAATGATGCAAGTGTGACACGCATGCCACACGGAGATGTAGAGGTACGCATGCCTCACGGAGATGTAAAATGAAGCCAATGAGGTACTGTAGACACCCCATTTTTGACCGTCCTCAAGACTTGGACGTCACCGTTTGAACACTCGGTGATTATCCATGTTTGTGTTCGTTTGGAGTTCCCGGAGTCCTCGGCTACGCGCCCTGCCTCAGGATCTCCGAACTCGACCATTTTGTGTCTGGTTTTGCACCAAACAATTGTGTTTTGCCTTGGAGGGGCAGGGACTGCCTTGTGAGGCATCCCCACACACCACCGGCAGTGGCTAGAGGCCACCGGCTGGTTTTTGTTGCCATCGGCAATGTATGTTGCCGGTCGGCACTCTTTATTGCCGGTCGGCAGTCATTTTTGTCAAAATGACAATTTTGAGCAGCCGACTACTGTTCATCTTCTTTTGCAGATATTTTAGGACAGCTGTGTGGCATTTGCTTCCCCTCCATACACGTGTATGGAGGGATGGCTCTCTTGTTAGCTTCCTTGACAAGCTTTACAAGATTGGTTGCCTATAAGAGGAGCCCTCCTCTCTTGGCATTAGGGTTAGAGATTTTAGATAGAAAAACATTGCTAGAAGCTCTGGTTCTAGGGTTAGAACTCATATACATTCTATCTCTATCTATTTCTCTCTTGAGTGTTCTAGGTGCATTTGTTCATAGTATTGCATACAAACACCTACCATTACACCTTTCCTTGGCTATTGAGGTTCTAAGGGATTATTTTCAGAGTTTTGGGGCTGGTTTAAGCTCAAGGAGGCAGCTGGTCCTCCCTTTGTGAAGAAGGTCAACAAGGGTAAGAAACTAGTCCTTTTTACACCATTTTTGCATCCTACTTTTGACCATCTTGTAACTGTTTTTGTGTTTAGTGTATAATACAAAAAAGTTCTATTTTTTAGCCCTCTTGATTGTTTTTTAAGAGTGTTTTGTGGTTTGGGTGTGTTTGACCACCCTTAGGCCTTGAAAGGCCCCATTTTTGTGCTATTTTGTGCAAGTTTTGAGACTTTGGTGTTTGGGCCTCTTCACCACTGAAATCTTGAGGGATTTCAGTGGTGGGGATGGTGCCTTGAAGTCCCAAGAAGGAGAGGGCCACCCCCTCTCCTTGTTGTCCTTGAAAGGGACCATTTTTGGTCTCTTAAGGGAGCTTATGTTTGAGTGTGTGTTGAGCATGCCTTGGCTGTTTTTCATGCTTATATTGCCATAATGTAACATGGTTTTAAGTTGGTTTTGGTGTGCCATGCATGCCTTGCATACCTACCTTGTAATGCCTTGTGATTGCCTTAACATGCCCTAGGTTGTGTGCCTTTGTTTTAGCATGTTTTAGGCTTAGATTTGTGAAGCTTTTGTGCTTATTTTGCCATGCTTTAGGTCTGTCTTAGGTTGTTTGAGTCGACCCTAGCATGCATTATATAGCCTCTTTGCATTTTTGGGCTTGTTGGCCTTAAGCATGTAAGTGTATAGCATGCTTTGTTTGCTTTGATTTAGTGGATTGGAGTCATTTTCCATGTTATTTCAGTCCCTTTAACATGTTGGTATGCTTGCCTTGCATGCCTCTTTAATGCTTTGAAAGCTTGTGTTGAATACTCCATGTTTTGATCATTATGCATGCCTTCATATTTGAGCCACTTAGATGCCATCTCAGTGGTCCCTTGGCCTTGTTTTAACATGCTAAAAATCTGTTTTTAGTTACTTAGTGCATGCCATGTTTGTTATGCTAAGTGTGCTTCAAAGCCTCATTACCTTGCTTTAAGTACTTGGACCATGTTTGCATGCTAATGTTAGCTTAATTTGAGTTGGTTTGGCACCACATTCTAGCATGATTTTTAGAGCTTACATTGCATGCTAATTGTCCATGATACCCCTTTTTAAGTGTGCTTGAAAGTTGCTAGTTTAATGCTTAAGGTTTGGACCATCATATGTGCACACGCGTATGTGTGTTTAGCCTCCATTTTTGGGCATTTAGGCCACTCTTTTGAGCCTAATTAGAGCTGCCCAATTCATGTTTAAGACCATTATTTGCTTGGTTGCATGCTTACCTCATGTTCGCTAGTATGCTTGCACAAGTGTCTTGTCATGCCATATTGCACCCTTAGCTCACATGCCTAGGTTGCATTGCATCTTGCATGCATGCCTTGTTCCTTGATTTGGTGATAGGAATTGGGCCTTATTTTGTTTGTTTGGTTTGCATTTCATTTGACATGAAAGTGCACACTTGATTCTTTAGGCCATCATGCATGGAAATGCGTGATTGGTGGCCCGAGAATCGAGGCACATACCCCTTTGAGTCACAAACATGATAGGGGGCATGATTGGTGCATACATTGTGTGAATTGTATTGCCATGCAAGTTTTGCCCTCTGCTGCTGTGAGTTGCAGGTTCTGCAGGTATTGTTTGCCGACCGGCAACATTTTGTGCCGGCCGGCAGTAAATCATCAACCGGTGGATTCATTTTGTGCCGATGGTCACATCCTAGTGCCGGTGGTCATTCTACTTAGCCGGTGGGATCCCCCAGTGTCCTGAGAGGCATTCCTGAGACTTTGGCAGTTTTCAGAGGAGCAAAACAGGGAAAACAGAGGCAGACTATGCATGGCAGTGCGATTCCGAGCGAGTCCCAAGCATGCGCTGTATCTGACCCGCTTCCCGAGGGCTTTACTATTTTAATTAGATTAATTAATTTGTTAATTTAATTAATTTGTAATATTTAATTAGCTTGCGTAGTTAATTAATTTGTATATTCTTTTGGTCCCTCCGAGCGAGGGCAAATCTGTAATAAGCGTGTGTGAGTGGTGTGCATGTCTTCCAACCCCCACTTCTTTCTTCCCTTTTATTTACCTGCTTATGATGGTAGATTAGGGCACGTTTATTTTAGCATACCTTATGCAATGCATGCGTGCATCCATACATTAGTCTCACATGCACCGGGCTCGGTACATCATACAAACTGCATTGTATTTTCAAATCTAACTTGAATACGTGCATTGAATGATTGCATTCCACATGCCATTTTAGGGTTAGCCGAGCCTGCTCTAAACTGCATCTCTGTATGTGTTGCATTAATCACTCTAACATGAACTAGGGCATGCATGTTTGCTAACTAGTTTATTGTTTTGGCATGGAGTACAATGTGAGTATTTATGCTTTAGCATATCGCACGCGTGTGAATGTTGCCATGACAACATGATTACCATGAGGCTAGATGCTTATATGAGATAAACTGTTTGAATGCCTGTGGGTGGAGGTTGGATTGTTTGAGTTGGAAAAACTCGTTGAAATCCGTGTTTTAGCCTACTTGCGAGTAGCAAATTCCAAACCGCTTTTCAAAACAAACGGATATGCAATGCTTGTTTCCAAATTAGGCAATCTAGTCTATACTTGTTTGCTGTGCACATAACATAGTAATTCTAGGCTAATAACCGGGATAAGAACACATAACGTTTTCAAAATCGGATATCATGGTTAGTAGAGGCCGGTCTTCGGACCAGGCGAAAGGGGGTGCTCATAGCTGACCTTCCCCGATCGTACCCAAGCTCCCGAGCCAAGACAACTTTGGTGATGACGGACACGTGGCCTTCGGCACCGAGTCAGGGTTTCCTAAATTTCCCATTTTAAAAAATATTTAGGTGGCGACTCTATATCTAGCAAAGTAGTCCATGTTTGGCACTTCTTTTTCAAAAATCAGTTTTCTCAAAACGATTTGCCAGAGTTGGACTCTTTGGTTCAGATTACGAACCGCAACAAACGAAAAGAGGGGAGTCCGAACTGTAGCATCGAGGTCCGTCGTGGGCGCTGCTACAGGTACGTGTGCCTCAAAGGATGCAAAGTGAAGCCCATGACGTACGCGTGCCTCAAAGGATGCAAAATGCTGCCAATGAGGTACGCGTGCCTCAAAGGATGCAAAATGCAGCCAATGAGGTATGCGTGCCTCAAAGGATGCAAAATGCTGCCAATGAGGTACGCGTGCCTCAAAGGATGCAAAATGAAGCAAGTGAGGTACGCATGCCTCACGGGATGCAAAATGATGCCAATGAGGTATGCGTGCCTCAAAGGATGCAAAATGATGCAAGTGAGGTACGCATGCCTCACGGGATGCAAAATGATGCCAATGAGGTACGCGTGCCTCAAAGGATGCAACATGATGCAAGTGAGGTATGCATGCCTCACGGAGATGTAAAACAATACAAGTGAACTCGAGTGCGCGACAACGCACGTTTTTTTTTTTTTTGAAGTGCATGATAATGCAAAACAAGGAGATACACGACAACACGAATGATGTGCGAGGCGACATATGTATTGAGGTGCATGACAATGCATGACGACGCTTGTAATAACATGCATGACAATGCATGAGGGATGTGCATGACGGCGCGACGCAACGCACTAGACAACATGATGAATGCATGCAACGCGCGCGGGGCAACTTTTGAGTCTTGTAAGAGGCAAAAGGATACAAAAGGATACAATCATTGCATGAATTTGAGTGGTACGCACAGAAGACACGGTCCGAGGTCAAAACGGAAGCCGGTTGAGCATCGGAGATGCACTTTCTTGCACTTTCTCGAGCTATGAAGACCAAAAACCACTCATATGGCCTAAACCAGGTTGTGGGAACATCACCGGCCGGAAGGGGGAGCCACCGGCTATCCATCGGCTACAAAATAATTCCATCGGTACAATATTCTGCCGACCGGCAAAAAGTTCCTGGATCGGGGCAGATTCGACATTTCACCATGGGTGTTTTAAAATAGGGTTTCTAAACCCTATTTCTCACTCCCTCCTTCGCCGAAAAACAACCCCCTCTCTCTTTAGAGCGTTTTCCTCTCCTCTTTTCTCCGTTTCTTCGCGTTCTAAGCCCGTTTCGTCGTCGGATTCGCGATTTCCTTCGTGTTTCAGACATTTTCAACCGAACAAATCTTTGTTTCGGTGCCTCTTTTGCCATTTCCACCTTTTTTTGGGGTTTGTTCCCCTCACTTTCCTCTCCATTTATGTGCCTTTTCACATCCCGACCTTTCCGGCCATTTTCCACCCCCCCGGGAGTTGACTTTTCGGTTGACTCTTCGTATTCCGACCCGATTTTCATTCTCCGACCATTTTCTCATCACTCTTGACATGGCCGACGACATTCCGCGCGGTGGGACTCCCTCGGATCACGAGATGGATCCCGGGGTTGAGCTCCTACCTTTGAGCGAGCGCCCGTTCGACCCGGCGACCTACCGGCCGGCGATTCATGTTCTGCCACCCGACGGACTACGCCAGTTCAGGAGTTTCGACATGGCGTTGGATCCTGAGCTCCTGCTACGTGAGCCTGCCTCTCACCTATCCTTCAGCGCTTCCGAGGTAACTTTCTTTCTCTGTTTTATTTTTTTACAATGTAGAACGCTTTAAACTGCCAACTGCCATTGCTGATTCTGTTCTTTAACTGCTTAGTTCCAATACACCGATACTCTGTATATTGTAGTTGATTGCAAATGCACTTGCAACTGATTATCTGTTTAAGACTCACATGCGCGCACACGCTGCACTAGCCTTGAACCACTTAAAACACGGCACACACCGTATTTCACTATAAACACCGACACCCGATACCTGTTTGAATCTGAAAATATGCAAGCATGCCACATTTGCACTGAACCACTCAAACGCGCTGACGCATCACACGTTGCAGTTCAATGTAAGCACACCGGCACCTGGTATCTGTTTGAATCTGATAAACTTGCACGCATGCAATATTTGCATCAAACCACAAAAACACGCTGACGCATCACACATTGTAGTTCACTATAAGCACACCGGCACCCGGTATCTGTTTGAATTTGATAAACTTGCACGCATGCCAGATTTGCACTGATTCACTGTTTCTTCAAAACTGTACATTTTATATTGCTTCGCGACTATTTGTTTGAAAACAGGGAGATTCCCATACCATCCGCGGGTATGGGAATACTGCCGCTCGTGAGTGGTACGCCGAGCTTCCCAACGCAGTTCGCCACATTGTGAAGCAGGCCGGCTTTGGCGCATTTTGCAGGGGGCTGTCCCGACTCACTACATGCAGACCTCTCCTTGCCGCTCTGGTGGAGAGGTGGTGGGACACCACCGATTCATTTCATTTTTCTGCGACGGGGGACATGACGATGACCCCTTATGATTTCTCGGTGCTCACAGGCATCGGGGTAGGGGGTGATCCGATCCCCTTTGATACAGATATGGACGAGTGAACCGCGGCCCAGGTCTACTTGCTCGGCGCGGCACCGCCTCTTGCGCGTCCCGGCTTCGTCCGATACTCCTGGTTTGAGGTGCAGTTCAGGGTCCAACCCCTCCTTGTCGATGCAGCCCCGATGACTCAGGAGGCCGTGGAGAGATACACACGCGGCTTCCTCATGTTCTTGTTTGGGACGACCATTTTCGCCGACCGGGCGAACACCGTGCCTCTTTGCCTGCTCAGCGCACTGGTGGACGTCAGAGACATCTTGCATTATGACTGGGGTGGCGCCACTCTGGCCACTCTCTATGGATATATGAGCTCAGCTTCTCGCGACAGCTTTCGAGACTCTTGGCATGTTTGGGAGGTACATTACTTTTCGCCTTTCATTTCGTCTATATTTTCTATATTTTACGTGATACATCTTGTCTGCACTTGTACACATACTGCTTTTACACTTCTTGTATCTTTTGTACACAACGGCACACACATACTGCTTCTGCTTTTTATTCTATATTCTGCTTTATCTGATAAAATGCACTGGTATTTACCTTGCAGTTGTGGGTGTATGCCTACTTTCCTAGGCTTGCTCCCGTACCCGACGTAGAGACCCCTCTCGTCGTCCCGTTCTCACGCCGTTTCGACGGGAGGTGCGTGCGGAGGCCTCGAGAGACCTTTAGCTTCTTCCGCCGTTATTTCGACACCATCACCCCTGCCGAGGTATGTTTTACTTGCAGTGTAGTTAAGCTTCGCCTTTCCACTGCATATTTCAATAACAGTAGATAACAAATTGTATTTCATTTTCAGATCGTCTGGCAGCCTTGGGCTCCTTTGCTAGCCGTGGCGCGGGATCAGTTTGCCGGTGTCGATGAGACCTCGCGTTTTCGGATTTTCTTTGGAGGGCCGTCAGCCGGGCTTGGTACTGGCGGCGTTCCTATGCGGACCACAGGTTTCCTGGCGAACAATCCGGTGCACCCTCCTGAGCATATGAGGGATACCAGGCGATTCACTGCCGAGCAGATGGTGGACTACACCATTGGTGGGGCGAGCAACCAGCGAGGCGATTACTTGGAGTACGTCCGGACCTTCCTCATGCGACCTCTGAGCGGCGGTCACCGATTTGAGAGAGGCCAGCGCCGGCCCGGAGTGAGTGTCGAGGAGAGCTCGAGTCCGTGGCGGAAGTCAGCGAGGCGAGGACGGTTGGCCTGCTCTCCCCGCTTCATTGACTTTCCGAGGGCAGGGTGGGGCGACCTATCAGATCCCTTTTGCTCCTCCGCCGGCTGATCACGAGTTTGTTGGTGTCCCCGACTTACCTCCGGTATGTATTACTGCATTCTTGTACAGTTATTTCATTTCAGTTTATTTGATATTCCACAGAATACTGATGCATCTGATACTTTCGCAGGCGTCTTCCGAGTACACCCAGCAGTCATTGAAGATGAATGCCTCCATGATGGGGATGCTACAGCGGACCTTCGACCTCCTAGCCCTTTATAGCATTCCGGTATGTTCTTCGACCTGACCTCAAACCATCATAAGCGCTTTGCATGTCGATGCACAACACAACATCTGATAAACTGCTCATGGCGTTCTCACACTGTACTCATACACTGCATTCTGTACTGATAAACTGTTCACGGCACCCACACACTGTACTCTTACACTATTTTACGCGATTCATGCAGTATCCATCCACCATTATTTCTATACTTTGTAATCTATCTTGATTCTTGCTCACGATGATACGATGCATTGCCTTTTATGCTTTTGACCTCCTTCGATTCCTCCGGTGGGTGGCGCTCCGGCTGGACCTCTCCTTTCTACCCGGGATGGCAGAGTATATCCCCGCACCAGAGGGGGGCGCACTCATGTCGGGAGCAGCTCGCGGGCTCCAGTTCCAGATGACGAGTCTAAGGCAGAGACAGAGGCGGAGGCGAAGTCGGAGGAGGAGGAGACCGGGGACAGCTCGGGCTCGGGCTCAGACGGTGGTGCTCCTGGTGGTGCTCATGGTGACGATGCTCCTGGACCTTCGTCCAGGAAGAGGACTAGGACAGATTGATAGCTCCGGAGCCATTTTTGACATTCGATACAGATTTTTGCTATTTTTCTTCTTCTTTTTTTTGCACTTTCCCCTTTTTGTTAGTAGTTAGGGTACTTTGTACTGCCGCAGGCAGATTTTGTTTCCAAAACTCATGTACTTGAAAAGATTATGAAATGAAACAAACTTTTTGTCTAAAAGAGTGTTATATCTGCGCATTTCATACCTTGCACTGTATTGCCTCATATTACACCTCAAATGTAAATGATATGGATCTGTTGTCTGAAAATTGAGCACTTGCACTGTAATAATCGGATAGCCAACCAACTAACAACAAACAACTCATACAAACCACTACTCCAACTGAATATACAGCCCATACTCTACTGGGGATTGATTTGCATGCAGCCCATAACACAGCACTCGGTTCATTCCGCACACAGCAAACCCTGAACAAACAGCCCCCAATCTGACAAGACGGACCACAAAAGCTGACACGGTTGCAGTTGAAACACACTCGGATGTCCCAAATTTTCCTTTTCCTTTTCCTTCTCTTGCTTCGCATGCATGCAGAGAACGGCACAGCATTCTGAGCACAAACGATTTTTTGAAATAAAGAAGGGTTTTGTAACCGGGGTATCGAGCCTACCACAGAACACAGCGGAGGGACTCAAACAAAGAGACAAAAGGCACACGACCTGAACACAACGAGACACACTCGGAAAAGACTCAAAGCCAAGATGGAGACCGACAAATCAAAAAACACGACACACAGACATGTTTACAAAAAGACCTCAAATTTCGAGGAGCCAATTCCTCCGGGTATTATTTCCCACCCTTTCTGATTTGTGATACTCACATCACTCGGCCTTCAGGCTCGGTTTTTCTCTCAAAACCCTCTTGCTCACTTTTCTCTCTGCTTACACCTCTCTATTCTTTATTCTCTCATTTTTCATCCCTCCCCAGGGTGATTGATGGATGAATAGGAAGTTGCGGGTTCGCGCCCAACACTGTTAGCTCACGGCCATTCCTTCCGGTGGATAGAGTGCCCTTCTGGGAAGTATGTTGACGGGGGAAAGACAGAAGACCTGACTCAATTGTGCCCCTAGTTCGTCACTTTGACCATTTTTGTTTTCTCCTTAAAACAATTTTGATCAAGAATGAGAGTTGGATTGACACACTTGTTCGATTTTTGATTTGAAAATCATGCAAGTCAGGCTGTGAGCACTGAAAATTTTCCTTTCGGTCCAAACATGGTCCGGTTTTGGAGAAGTAAAATAGTTTTCGAGAAAATAGTCAACTTCAGTAAAAATTTTCAAAAACTATTTTTGCAAACAGTCAATGCTCAACGAGCATGGAACTCACCCTCGGGATGCACAGCCTCGGATCGGAGGCAATGGGAAATTGCCCCTTGCTTAAAGGGGGGGGGAAGGCAACGGAAAGTTGCCCCTGGTTTGGATGGCAACTCAGGGCAACTTATGGCATGGGATAGCAACGGAAAGTTGCCCCTTGTTTGGATGATGCCGCGGCATGTTGTAAGCCAGTCCTTGTTGATGACGATCGGACCCTCGGACGCGGAGGAGACGAAGATGGTTTGAATCAATATATGGACGCAGTCATCTGGAAGGTGTTGGTGGTTGGAGTTCAAGAGGAAGTTAATCACGTAGTTCCAGGTTGCTGCAATCGAGACATCAGATTCGGAGGAGGCACAAGTGATCAAAACCATGACATGGACTGAGATGCTATGGAAGCGTTGGGGGCTGGACTTCAAGATGAAGTTGCCTACGTATCCCAAACATGGGAATCAAGCCTTACGTAGTTCCAGTTAAGGTACACTCGGGTATTTTAACCTTCACTGTTTAGGCTCTAACTTTTGCCAAGGTGCCCAATGCGGGTTTTCGACCTTGCGAGCTATGTTTTTCTTTTTCTTTTTCTTTTCTTTTCTTTTCTTTTGCATTTTCATTTCTTTTCTTTCTTTTCTTTTGCTATTCTTTGTTCTTTTTCTTTTTCTTCTCTTTTTTATTTCTTTTTTTTTTTTGCTCTAACTTTTGCCTGGGCCGCCCTTCCGGGTTTTCGGCCCAGCGAGCCTCTCAAAGGGTAAAAGTGTAGCAAGCCCATGCCAAATGGTTTTGAGATTGGAGCCTCTCTGTGTCCAGGAGAATGACTGTTGTGTTGATTTGCAGAAAAGTCCATCATGGTTGCTTCACGAGCCTTGCTTGACGGGATCTGATCTCCTTGATCTGACTTTGATGCCTCTTGCTCGAGGGCTGCCTCAAAATGGGCCACACAGGCGTTTCATGGCACTGTTGAACGTTTTGAACGGATTCCAGTTTGCAACAGATAAATTGAATCTTGAGGCTGAGAGCGATCCTGGGCTGCACAATCTCAAGAGCAATTCCACACAAGTCTTCACAGGGGCGCGCAAAACATTTTGCTTTTGAAAGTTTTTAAGAAAGCGACAAATCACTCGCGCTGAAGATAGTGTGGAACCAGTCTGGATCAAACCAGGATCCTTCTCAGTACTCACACCGACAAGGATGATTTCATTCATTTAAAGCTTAGCATGCCTCTCTTTCCCTCAAAATGATCAAAATTTTACAAAACCCGAGGAATTAGTTCCTCTTAGTTTTCATCACCGCAGTGTTCGAAAAGGGGTTTTATGAAAAGCTTAGGTCATTACAACGATGTTTAAGGCACAAGATAGTAGGTGGTATGCGTTGCCGTTCCATTCACATCCTCTGGCACAACTAGCTGAAACAACAACAAGCACGGAAACGTAATAGCCGCAGCTGTTTCATTCAGATTCCCTGATTGTGACTGGCTCCTTAACCGAGACAGATTCGAAAGGAAAAACAAAAGGATAATTACAAAACGGCGTTCGAGGCAACAACCCCAGAATCACGTGGTATTCTATACAAAGGGGACTGACTCGCTACAACAAGACAGACCTGTAAGCAAAAAGACTGGCTCAAGACAATGAGACAGACTCAAAACAAAACAAAACAAAAGACTGACTCGACACCCAAGCCAGAATTTACAAAATTAGCATTCACAGATGCTCAAAAATGCGTGCCAGACGCCACATCAAAATATACCAAGTGCCGCTCACAGGTGGTTCACTTTCTGATTACATACTTGCAGTATCTGTGTCCTCAAAATCCAACAACTGGGTGGTGACGGACTTTGCTGAGGTGGGGGGAGGATAACCTCGTTGTCAATCAAATCCTGCACCTCATGACGGAGGCGGAAGCAATTGTCGGTAGGGTGGCATGTCTGCTGGTGGTACGCACAGTACTGAGCAGGATCATGTGTAGTAGGGAGATTCTTCGGGAGGGGCCGGGGCTCCAGGCGCTTGAGATGCCCTCTCTCGGCGAGGATTTGAAGTGCCTTGGACAATGGCATATGAAGAGCATGGAAGACCCTGCGCCCTCGGGGCAGGTACTTTGGAGCCTGCGCATTCTTGCTAGATGCACTAGCGAACGGATCGGTGGGTGCGGCTTTGGATTTCTGATCCTTTCCGGATGCAGGGTTGGGAGCGGGAAGAACTGTTTTGGCATGACGGGGCCTATCCCGGTTCTCTGATTGACTGGAATTGCCCTCAAAGTGAGTGGGAAAGCATCCTCCATGACTTCGACACAAGCTCCGGATATCATTGCTTGTTCATTCCCCCGGCTTTCAAAGCCTCGACTGCCCACAGCAGTTGTTCGATAGGATCGGCATCTGCCTTCATCTTGTCTTTTCCTCTGGCCTCGGCCTAATCAGGGGTTTGGGTTATCGTTGACATGTCATTGCCATAATTGGAGGCCATCTCCGGTTGGCTGAGTTCAATTACGATCCGCCCTAACAGTGGGGGCTCCTGGGGTGCAAAACTCCCAGCATATGGTGCGGCTGGCGGTGAAGCTGACATTCCATAGGCGAGATCTGCCACGGATCTCTGGAGATCACCTATCATCCCCATTAGTTCAAACGTAGTAGGCTCGCGAGCCTGGTATAGCTGGGGGGTCCAGACCGGGTGCGCAGCGGGCGATCTTGGTGGATGCGGCATATCAATATTGGTCTCACTTTGTGGAGTGATCTCTTGACCCAACGCGGCCGTCATGACCACGATCTCTTCTGAATTCTGTGTCATGCTAAGTCCTGCCTCAGCAAGGAGAAGACACTAGCTATTCTGGATCAACTCTCTGAATCTCTGAACTGAAACGGAAAACAAGCGGCATTTCAGCCCCAAACGGATCAAACACGGGTGTAGCCGATCAACTACACTCTACTACTGATCACTGTTCCCCAGAATCACTGTTCAAAACTGAACTGATACCCGCAGACATAACTGATTCTTAACAACACTGATACTGGTGCCCTCTGGCCTGATACCCGGACTCGCAAACTGGTATATGCAGATACACTCTAAAAGCACATAGCACGTAAATGAGAGTCAAAACACCCCTATGTTGGGGTAGGGTTTTCCTGTCCTATTTTGTCAGGAGCTAGGGTTTCACTACGCACGCAGCGGTTTCAAACAACCTATATCGGGTAAGCAACCTGTCCTAGTTTGGAATGGTCACTATGGATTTCGATATGCACTAGGTCGAATGGTCAAGAAGGGTGCCCCGGTAAAACCGGGGTTTGTGTTCCCATGCTGTCAGAGCCCATAACCGGTCAGCCTTATGGTCATGCCTTGACAAGACAAGCCTCCGGCAAACCGTTCAGGAATCGCAGATGGCAAACACGGTGTCCTAAGCGCACCAATGCACATGCAATGCAAAGAAACACATAAATGAAATCAAAACAGGATATCACGAGTTCGAGTCAAGCTCTCTAAACTCCCCAGTAGAGTCGCCAGAAATTGTAACATGCCCGCGGGGGACCTCGGCTACAGTTCGGACTCGATTTGTGTCGGTTCTTAATCTTGAACCAAAGAGTCCAACTCTGGCAAATCGTTTTGAGAAAAAAACAGATTTTGAAAAGAAGTGCCAAACACATGGACTGCTTTGCCAGATACAGAGTCGCCACCTAAATATTTTACTTTTCAGAAATTTAGGAAACCCTGACTCGGTGCCGAAGGCCACGTGTCTGTCATCACCAAAGTTGTCTTGGCTCGGGAGCTTGGGTACGATCGGGGAAGGTCAGCTATGAGCACTTTCGCCGGTCCAAGACCGGCCTCTACTAACCATGATATCCGATTTTGAAAGCGTTATGTGTTCTTGTTAGGTTATTAGCCTAGAATTACTATGTTATGCTTGACAAACAAGTATAGACTAGATTGCCTAATTTGGAAACAAGCATTGCATATCCGTTTGTTTTGAAAAGCGCTTTGGAATTTGCTACTCGCAAGTAGGCTAAAACACGGATTTCAACGAGTTTTTCCAACTCAAACAATCCAACCTTCACCCACAGGCATTCAGGCAGTTTATTGCATATAAGCATTTAGCCGCATGGTAAGCATACTATCATGTTAGCATTCACACGCATGCGAGATGCTAAAGCATAAATACTTACATCGTAGTTCGTGCCAAAACAATAAACTAATTAGCAAACAAATGTATGATCCTAGCTCATGTTAAAATGGCTAATGCAACACAGGCAAGGGTGCAATCTAGAGCAGGCTCGGCTAACCCTAAAATGGCATGTGAAATGCAATCATTCGATACACGTATTCAATTTGGAATCGAAAATACAATGCAGTTTGTATGATGTACTGAGCCCGATGCATGTAAGCAAATACATGAATGCACGCATGCATAGCATAAAGTATGCTAAAATGAACGTGCCCTAATCTACCATCATAAGCGGGTAAATAAAAGGGAAGAAAGAAGTGGGGTTGGAAGACATGCACACCACTCACACACGCTTATTACAGATTTGCCCTCGCCCGGAGGGACCAAATAAATAATACAAATTAATTAACTACGCAAGCTAATTAAATAACAGACCCATTAAATTAATTAAACGAATTAATTAATCTAATTAAAACAGTAAAGCCCTCGGGAAGTGGGTTAGATGCGGCGCATGCTCGGGACTTGCTCGGAATCGCACTGCCATGCATAGTCTGCCTCTGTTTTCCCTGCTTTGCTCCTCTAAAAACTGCCAAAGTCTCAGGAATGCCTCTCAGGACACTGGGGGATACCACCGGCTGAGTAGAATTACCACCGGCAATAGGGTGTGGCCATCGGCACAAAATGAATCCATCGGCTGATAACTTACTGCCGGTCGGCAGAAAATGTTGCCGGTCGGTAGACAATGCCTGCAGAACCTGCAACTCACAGCAGCAGAGGGCAAAACTTGCATGGCAATACAATTCAAACAATGTATGCACCAATCACATTCCTTATCATTTTAACGACTCAAAGGGGGATGTGCCTCGATTCTCGGACCACCAATCACGCATTTCCATGCATGATGGCCCAAAGAATCAAGTGTGCAACTTTAATTTCAAATGAAATGCAATGCAAATGACCCAATGAAGGGGACTTAACCGCTGTCACACTCACTTCAAGAGGCTAAGCATGCATGCTCATGCAAGGCAACCCTAAGCATGCGAAGCTAGGTATGCAACATGGCAAGGCAAGTAATCATGCAAGTCATGAGGCAATGCAACTAATGAAAAGATGGACTTAAACATGACTTAGGCAACTCTAATTAGGCCCAAAATCAATGGCCAAAACCAAGGAAACGAAGGCCAAAATGCACACACACATGCATGCAATCATGGTCCAACACCTTAAGCATAAACAAGGCAACTTTTAAGCACACTTAAAGAGACCAAACAATGGACAATTAGCATGCATACCAAACTCTGAAATTGCACAAAATAGAGGTGCCAAACCAACTAATTCAAGCAAGTAAAGCATGCAAATGGTCTAAGTACTTGAGGTAAGCCAAGAGGCTTAAACCAAGGTCAAACCCACCAAGCCTCACAAGGCTAAGGGAACTCAAAACAGGTCAAAGGCAGACCTAAACAACACCCAAGGGACACCTAGATGGCATCTAAATGGCTCAAATCCAAAGGCATACATAATGACCAAAACATGGAGCATACAACACGAGCTTTCAAAGCAACAATGAAGCCTCTAAGGCAAGTATGCAAACATGTTAAGTGGACTGAAATTTCATGTTAAGTGGTTCCAAACCAACTAAAATAATGCAAGCAATGCATGATATACACTTATGCACTTAAGGCCAACAAGCCCAAATATACAAAGGGGCTACACAATGCATGCTAGGGTCGACCCAAACAACCTAGGACAGACCTCATACATGGCAAAACAAGTACAAAAGCTTCACAAGGCTAAGCCTAAAACATGCTAGAATAATGGTTTACAAACCGAGGCATATTAAGGCAACAACAAGGCATTACAAGATAGGTATGCAAGGCATGCATGGTGTACCAAAACTAACTTAATACAAAGTTATATCATGGCAATATAAGCATAAAATACAGCCATGGCATGATCAACAAGAGCCTAAGCTAGATGTTCCCTCAAGAGGCCAAAAGGGTCCCTTTCAAGGACAACAAGGAGAGGGGGTGGCCCTCCCCTTTTGGAGACTTCAAGGCACTGTCTCCGCCACTGAAATCCCTCAAGATTTCAGTGGTGAAGAGGCCCAAACACCAAAGTCTCGAAACTTGCACAAAATAGCACAAAAATGGGGCCTTTCAAGGCATAAGGGTGGTCAAACACACCCAAACCACAAAACACTCTTAACAAACAATCAAGAAGGCTTAAAAATAGAACTTTTTTATGTTATACACTAAGCACAAAAATAGTTCTAAGATGGGATAATAAGCTATGCAAAAATAGGGTAAAAAGGGCTAGTTTCTTACCCTTGAAGCCTTCCTTCAAAAATGGTGGACCAGCAGCCCCCTTGAGCTCAAAACCAGCTTCAAAGTTCCAAAAACAAGACTCAAATCCTCAGTTCCAAGAGGATGGTGTGATGGTAGGTGTTTGTGCACAAAACTAAGCCTAAAACACACACAATGGCAAGAGAGGGAGAGATATAGATATAGGTTAGATACACTAACTTAAACCCTAAAACCAAAGCTCTCTAACTCTCTTCTCCAACTTGTCTAACCCTAGAACAAGGGAGAGAAGGCCTCCTCTTATAGAGGAGGCAATCTTGTAATGCTTAGCAAGTAAGCAAACAAGAGGGGCATCCCTCCATACACGTGTATGGAGGGGAAGAAAATGCCATCCAGCTGTCCTAAAATATCTGCAAAAGCAGATGCACAGTGGTCGGCCGGCCAAAAATGACTGCCGACCGGCAACAAAGAGTGCCGGCCGGCAACATACATTGCCGATGGCAACAAAAACCAGCCGGTGGCCTCTAGCCACTGCCGGTGGTGTGTGGGGTTGCCTCACAAGGCATTCCCTGCCCCTCCAAGGCAAAACACAAGTGTTTGGTGCAAAACACAAGTGTTTGGTGCAAAACCAGACACAAAACGGTCGAGTTCAGAGATCCTGAGGCAGGGCGCGTAGCCGAGACCTCTGGGAACTCCAAATGAACACAGACATGGATAATCACCGAGTGTTCCAACGGTGACGTCCAAGTCTTGAGGACGGTCAAAAATGGGGTGTCTACAATGATGTACTTGAACAAGGGTTGGATGATTTGGCCGACCTAGAGGAGGACTTGGCTAATCTTCATTTCTTTGAAGAATTAGATCTTAAGAATGTGCAGATGGCATGGTGGGAACCGAAGAATTACAGTCACGGTTGGTCAAGCAATGACGAAGCTTCTGATGAGGAAACTGAAAGAAAAGGGGATAAACTAAGACTTGATTTCGGAAAACCTATTGAATGTGGTAAAGGAAAGAGTTCCAAAGGAAGAGAAGAAGAACCAGAAAGCCAGTCAGAGCATACTGTTGGAATGATTCAAGCAGCACTAGATAATTGCCTTTCAGTCAACGAAGGCGAATGGTGGGATGATAATGACCTACAGCTGGCCCACACTGATGATGAATGGGTAAACCATGTGCCGGATGAGACTTGGTATGCAGACGAAATTGATCATTTGACCAGGAGTGGGCGCTACTTCAAGCCTCCACATCTAGACCAAGGAGAGCCCTCTGGCAAAGATAAAGAGGTAGAGAAAGAGAAAGAGAAAGAAAAAGAGAAAGAGGTAGAAGAAGACCTGGTTCTAAAACAACTGAAAAAGACCCAAGCAAACATTTCCATTTGGGGTCTTCTCATGGCTTCCCGAGAACATCGACAGGCAATGTTGTCAATGTTGAGCAAGGCTAAGCTGTCAATTGACACCACTCCTGAGCAATTAGTGTCATTAATCACCCCGAGAGTAACAATCCCAGCAATAACTTTTGCTGACAAAGAGTTGCCACAAGAAGGATCAGGACATAATAAGCCTCTGTACGTATCACTGGAATGTAGAAAGAAATGGATCCCGATTGTTCTGATTGACACCGGTTCAGCCATCAATGTTTGCCCTACACGCACTGCTTATGCAATCGGGCTAAAGCCGGCAGATTTCACGCCCACTACTCAATTGATACGGACCTATGATAATACTAGTCGGGAAGTGATGGGGACAATCAAAGTACAAATAGTAGTGGGTCCATCTGAGCACGAAGCTGAATTTCATGTCATGGATGTTCCCGCAACATTCAACTTGCTATTGGGAAGGCCCTAGCTTCAGCAGATGAAAGCCGTATCATCCACATTACATCAATTGGTAAAGTACCCATACGGCGGAGGAATTGCCACTGTCTTCGGAAATTCATCCATTCATCCTCCTCCAGAAGTCACAACACCACTGCTAGAAATACAACATGGGGAAGAGGATGTGTTCCTGTCAGGTTTTACATTGGCAGAGGCCCAGCAAGTTCAAACGCTCATGGCAGAAGACGAAGGTGTATACGTCAGTGCCCAATCAATCTATTTCATGAGTAAACTAGGTCACATTCCAGGGATGGGATTGGGACGAAGTGGCAGGAAAGGTATTACTACAGCCAGTGAAATACCTTATAACCCACATGCATTCGGACTAGGGTATTCACCGACGACTGATGATTGGAAAAGAAAAACTGAAGAGATCAAAGGAAAAGATAAAGGCCAAGAGAACCGGGCAGCATTTTGAGTTGGTTCATAAGCCAATTCATGGGACCTTGAACGGACGCTTTGTCCGCCAAGGAGAAGACTTCCATTTCTGTGGTTTTCCTGAACCCTGGTTTGATCAAGTGGAGAAGAAGAGATACCCTGGGTTTGAGATCTTCTTCGATCATCAGCTCTCCGACAGTGGCGAGGAGTGGGTAGATCCTAGCATCGACATCGGACAAGACAGAGAAATCAGCTCGGAAAGCAGCGTAGAGGAAGTCCTGGGTCTAACATTGCTGATTTACTGATAGAATCGTATACTAGCGCTGCACTGATGAATTTGGGGGATATGACCATTGCCGTGATCGGGGAAGAGGTACCTGCTGACTGTTCAAGCTTCATCATGGATGCAATGAATGGCTCACAAATGAATTGGCATTTTGAAAAGAGTTGTATTAAGAGTTTTGAATTGGCTGTTGAGTCTGAGTCCGGTGGGCCTGTGGGGTTGGAGTCAGATTTAAGTTTGTCTAAGATGTCTGAGTCTTCTTTTTCTTTCTCTTTTGAGTCTGTTGTAACTTGTGAGCCTGAGGCTTTGAATGAAGATGTGATTTCCGCCTACTTTTCTGTGCCCATAGTTCATAACATTGACCAAAATTTTCAAGATCTTGATAAAAACGAAGAGGAAGAAATCCCTCAGGCTTTGAAAAATTTAATCGACTGGGAGGAAGAAAGGCGTGCTAAGCCATTAGTGGATGAAATTGTTTCTGTAAATGTGGGTGCTGAAAAAGATCCTTACTTGATCCAAATTGGTTCTACATTGTCTTTAGAGGAACGTGAACAATTAGTTGCTTTATTAATAGAATTCAAAGATGTCTTTGCATGGTCCTACGAAGACATGTCGGGAATTGACCCTGAGATTGTACAACATAGGATCCCTCTCGACCCTGAGGCCCGACCTGTCAAACAAAAGCTTCGCAGAATTCGTCCAGATTGGGCCTTGAAAATTAAAGAAGAGGTTACCAAGCAAATCAATGCTGGGTTTTTGCTTGTATCAAAATATCCTACATGGTTAGCCAATATTGTGCCAGTTCCAAAGAAAGATGGCAGAATCTGAGTTTGTGTTGACTTCCGCGATTTGAATAAGGCTAGTCCGAAGGATGATTTCCCATTGCCACATATTGACGAATTGGTAGATTTCACTGCAGGGCATGCCTTACTGTCATTCATGGATGGTTTTTCAAGGTATAACCAGATCCTTATGGCTCTAGAGGACAGAGAAAAGACAGCATTTACCACACCATGGGGGACATACTGCTACAGGGTTATGCCATTCGGTTTGAAGAATGCAGGGGCCACTTATCAGAGAGCTGCTACTACTCTTTTGCACGATATGATCCATAAGGAAGTTGAGGTGTATGTAGATGACATGATTGTCAAGTCCAAAGATCAGGAAAGCCATTACACTGCACTGAAAAAATTCTTTGAGAGAATTAGGAAATACAAGCTAAGGCTGAATCCACAGAAATGCACCTTCGGGGTAACTGCAGGCAAGATGTTGGAATTTCTGATCACACAGCGGGGAATCAAAGTTGATCCATCTAAAATTAAGGCCATCTTAGAAATGCCGCCACCAATGACTGAAAAGGAGGTGCGAGGCTTTCTGGGAAAGTTGCAATTCATAAGGAGGTTTATTTCAAAATTAACTTTAACTTGTGAACCACTATTTGGTCTGTTGAAGAAAGGGAAGAAGTTTCAATGAGATGATTAGTGTCAGTTCACTTTTGAGCAAGTTAAGCAATATTTGCAGAATCCGCCTGTGTTATCGCCACCCGAGCCAGGGAAACCGCTGATTTTGTATTTGTCAGTGACTGAATCAACCATGGGATGTATGCTTACATAAGAGTCGGATGAGAAAGTAGAGAAGGCCATCTACTACTTAAGTAAAAAGATGCTTGAATATGAGACCCGCTATACTCCTTTGGAAAAAGCTTGCTTAGCTTTGGTATGGGCCACCAGGAAGTTGAGACACTACCTGTTAGCTCACTCGGTAATTCTGGTTTCAAGATTAGACCCAATCAAATATCTTTTTGAGAAACCAGCACTTACCGGTAGGCCAGCTCGTTGGTTGTTGTTGCTTTCTGAATTTGACCTTAAGTATGTCACCCGCAAATTTGTCAAAGGAAGGATCGTAGCAGAACTTTTGGCTGATCACCCAATTGAAGGAGGAGAATATATGGAGTACTCATTTCCAGATGAAGAGGTCATGCAGATGGAAGAAGACACTTGGAAATTGTACTTTGATGGAGCGTCCAATCAATTTGGCTATGGGATAGGCATGTTGCTCATAGCGCCAGATGATTTCCATATCCCCTTAGCTTTTAAACTTCGATTCAGGGTATCTAACAACCAAGTAGAGTATGAGGCGTGCATTGCCGGATTGGAAGCAGCCCTGGAACTAGGGGCAATAAGGTTGGATGTGATCGGGGACTCAAACTTGGTCGTCTCTCAAGCCAATGGAGATTGGAAAGTTAAAGAGGAAAAAATGAAAGTCTACCATCAGACCTTGGACATGTTGATCCCGAGGTTCGAAAAACTAACTTTTACACACCTGGTAAGAGAGAACAACCGATTTGCTGATGCATTGGCAACCCTGGCATCAATGATAGATATACCGGTTGGGGTCAAGATGCGCCCGATCCTTATAGAACAAAGGTACACCCCCGCGTATGAAATGATAGCCACAACGGAAGAAGTTCAAGATGAAAACCCTTGGTACTTTGATATTTGGAATTTTCTGGAAAGAGGTACATACCCACAAGGGGCAAACACCAAAGACAAAAGGGGGATACAGCGTCTGGCCACTCAGTTCGTCATTTGTGGAGATAAGTTATACAAGATAGGGTATTTGGGAATGCACAAGTTGTGTGTAGAGGAAGAAGAGGCAAAGCGTATCATGGAAGCCATCCATGGAGGAGAGTGCGGAGCCCATATGAATGGTGTAATGCTAGGCAGAAAAATTCTTAGACAAGGATACTACTGGTTAACCATGGAGAGTGATTGTATCAACTTTGTCAGGTGATGCCATAAATGTCAAATCCACACCAATCGCATGAACATCCCGCCATCAAAACTCTACAACATGACTTCGCCTTGGCCTTTCTCAGTCTGGGGCATAGATGTCATCGGGGCAGTCACACTGAAAGGTTCAAATGGGCATCAGTTCATCTTGGTTGCCATTGACTATTTTACCAAGTGGGTTGAAGCACAGTCGTATTCAGTGTCGAAAGCATCACATGTGGCCAAATTTATCAAGAACAACATTATCTACAGATACGGGGTGCCAAATGAATTAATTTCAGACAATGGCTCACATTTCAAAGGAGAAGTGGCAGTTCTACTTGAGAAGTATAACGTGGCTTTTCACAAGTCATCAACCTACAGGCCACAAACCAATGGAGCCGTTGAAGCTGCAAATAAGAACATCAAGAATATTCTGTGTAAGACGGTAGAAACTTATAGAGATTGGCCAGATAAGTTGCCTTTTGCACTTTGGGGATACAGAACATCAATCCGAACATCTACAGGAGCAACCCCTTACTTTTTGGTATATGGAATGGAGGCTGTTTTGCCGATTGAGTTGGAAGTGCCTTCATTAAGGATTATGGCTGAATGTCAGATAATGGTGATTGGCAATGTAACCGATTTGAGGAACTAATGCTATTTGATGAGCGACGATTGAAGGCGTTATACCACATTCAGGGGTATCAACGCAGGATTGCCAGAGCATTCAACAAAAAGGTTAGATCCAGGAATTTGAGGGAAGGGGACTTAGTGTTGAAAGACAGCCGAGCTCCTATTCACGACCCTAGGGGCAAGTTTAGACCCAATTGGACGGGCCCCTACATCATTAAGTCAATTTGGTCAGGAGGAGCAGTCATTCTCATGGATTTGGATGGTTTGGAGTTCTCACAACCAATCAACATGGACAAGCTGAAGAAGTACTACCCTTGAGAGGCTCACTGGGCCGAAAACCTGAAAGGGAAACCTAGGCAAAAGTTAGAGCACAAAAAAAAAAAAAAAAAAAAAAGATAAGATAAAAAAATAATAAATAAATAAAAATAAAAAAATGAAAAGCTCGCAAGGTTGAAAACCCGAAAGGGCGGCTTTGGCAAAAGTTAGAGCACAAAAGGAGAGTGTCAATACCCGAGTGAACCTTAACCGGAACTATGTATGGCCTGATTCCTATTTGGGATACGTAGGTAGCTTCATTTTGAAGATCGGCCTTAATCATTTGTCAACTCACTCATCTCGTTCATGTTTGATTGGTGTATCTTTATTCGGCTCGGCTATCCATATTTAATTGGCTCGTCCCCATTTGATTCAGTTGTCCTATTTCTCCTTCAGACGAGTTCAGTCACAAGACGAATTCAAGTGTACATCTCAAGGGTTGATTTTATGTTGATCGAGTAGTGGTCATTTGCAAAAATAGATTTTGAGGACTTTTAATAAAGTTGACTGATTTTCTCAAAAATTATTCCATTTTTCAAAACTCAGACCATTCTTTGGACCAAACAGAGAAAATTTTCAATGCTCATAATTTGGCTCATATGATTTCAAGGTAGAAAATGGAACAAGTGTGCTAATTTACCTCTCATGTTGATCAAAATCGCTTTAGCAGAAAGGGAAAAACAAAAAAGGAAAAAGTGATGAACTAGGGGCACAGTTGAGTCAGGCTTTCTGTCTTTTATCCACACTATCGAGTTCTTGTCACCTTAATCAAGCAATCACCAAAAAATGCACAGTAGTTGTCGCTGACAATGCTTTTCCGTCGGGCGATCGACCGGTGTTACTCTGTTTTGCGTTCATTTTGCTCCGACAAGCGCAAAAGGGTGTGTTTTGGGATGGTTTTTGTTTCATTTTCATTTCATTAAGTTGTGTTTTGTGTTTTGGTCAGTGATAGGCTCAATATTCAGTTCAGAATTTACTAAAATGCAGCCATTTTCAAGTTCAAAACAAAATAATTTTTATGTTCAGTGTTGTGCCATTCATGCCATCCAGATTTGCAGAACAAACTCATTTTTATTAAATGCCAGGGATTAACCCCAATCAAAGTTGTACAAAAAGGAGTTGAAGCTATAGATGCCCACTCCAAACCAAAAAAAAAACAAAACAAAACAAAACAAAACAAAACAAAAAAACAAAAAACAAAAACAAAAAAAAAAAGCAAAAAAAAAGAGAGAGTGAGACAAAAATAAGAAGAGAGAGTGAGACAAAAATAGGAGAGGCAGGAGAGTTGTATATATATGTGTGTATATGTATTGTACATCTATGTATTATATATATTTGTTTGCATATTTGGTCACAAGAATGGCTTGGGTTCAGTGGTTCAGCTTAGTGGTTGAGGACTCGGAGGCCAAACTTGAAATCAGAGGGTCGAACCCCCGTGTCCATGCATTTTGTGTTTTTTTCCTTTCTTTTGTGTGTTTTGCGTACGTGTGCTGACGTCAGCAAACAGAATATGCCTTCTCAGTAACGGCATCTTCCTACTGACAGTCGCAAGCGGAATATTCCCCACCTGTATATATACCGTATATGTCCGTATATAGCTATGCATATATCGTATGTCTATGTGTATATGTCCGTGTCCATATATCATATATCTGTGTATATATCCGTATATGTCTTTGTATATGTCCGTACATATCTGTATATATGTAATCTGTATATGTATATATGTATACCGTATGTATATATCTGTGTGTATTTTTGTCTGTATATGAATATATGTATACCGTATATGCATGTCTGTGTATATTGCCGTATTTGTATGTATTTTGTCTGTACATGGTATATGTATACGGTATTTGATTCGAACATACAATTCCTCCTTACATTTTGTGCATCTATCGCACAATAAAGCATATATCGCACAATTTCGATTCCATCGCACTGTCATGTGCAATTTCAATTTAATCGCGCTATCTTGCGCATCGCACCATCTTGTACACTCCCTAGGTCTAGGAGACCTTAAATCCTCTTAAGGTGCAAGTCCTTTGGTGTTTGTCGTGCCCAAACGACTTTAAGGGTCTAGGAGACCTTAAATCCTCTAAAGGTGCAATTCCTTTGGTGTTTGTCATGCCCGAACGACTTCAGGCGATCTGGTATAGCCACCTGCCTGTGTTTGCAATAAGTTCCTAGGAGACCAACTGCGATAGTGGAAACTAGAGTTCGAATGGCCAAGGCCTAGAACGCAAAAGGTTCGGAATTTTCGAGACTAAAGTCTGGTTTAAATACCCAGGGGTGTATCCCCGGCTTGAAATCTGTATGGCAGCCCCATAGGTTGAGGTAGCGTGTATACGCCTCAATTCTGGATACTGAACCAACCTAGTCTGTCACCCCGTTGGAGAATAGGGAAAGTTGTGAATATGATCATGAAGAAAAGCGGCATCCGTGGCTTCTACATATAGAGGTTACCCCTTGTCATTTTACCATAACTTCTTCCACTCGCTTGAGATGCGTTTCGACTTCGATATCCACCTTTACTCCTTTCACATAAAACGTGTTAGGATGTGACGTTTACTCTAGTTAAAACCTTCCCTCTCTCCGTATGAAATACGTTGAGATACGCCTGTTGGTTACACCATTTTCATTCTCCCCGGTTAAAACCTTTCCTCTCTCGGTATGAAATACGTTGAGATATGCCTGTTGGTTACACCATTGTCATTCTCCTTGGTTAAAACCTTCCCTCTCTCTGTAGGAAATACATTGAGACACGCCTGTTGGTTACACTATTATTATTCTCCTTGGTTAAAACCTTCCCTCTCTGTGTAGGAAATACATTGAGACACGCTTGTTGGTTACACCATTGTCGTTCTCCTTGGTTAAAACCTTCCCTCTCTTTGTATGAAATACGTTGAAATATGCCTGTTGGTTACACCATTGTTGTTCTCCTTGGTTAAAACCTCTCCTCTCTCTGTATGAAATACGTTGAGATATGCCTGTTTGTTATACCATTGTCGTTCTCCTTGGTTAAAACCTTCCCTCTCTCTGTAGGAAATACATTGAGACACGCCTGTTGGTTACACCATTGTCGTTCTCCTTGGTTTAAACCTTCCCTCTCTTTGTATGAAATACGTTGAGATACGCCTGTTGGTTACACCATTGTCATTCTCCTTGGTTAAAACCTTCCCTCTCTCTATAGGAAATACATTGAGACACGCCTGTTGGTTACACCTTTATTATTCTCCTTGGTTAAAACCTTCCCTCTCTCTGTAGGAAATACATTGAGACACGCCTGTTGGTTACACCATTGTCGTTCTCCTTGGTTAAAACCTTTCCTCTCTCTGTATGAAATACATTGAGATATGCCTGTTGGTTACACCATTGTTGTTCTCCTTGGTTAAAACCTTCCCTCTCTCTGTATGAAATACGTTGAGATATGCCTGTTGGTTACACCATTGTCGTTCTCCTTGGTTAAAACCTTCCCTCTCTCTGTAGGAAATACATTGAGACACGCTTGTTGGTTACACCATTGTCGTTTTCCTTGGTTAAAACCTTCCCTCTCTCTGTATGAAATACGTTGAGATACGCCTGTTGGTTACACCATTGTTGTTCTCCTTGGTTAAAACCTTCCCTCTCTCTGTATGAAATACGTTGAGATATGCATGTTGGTTGCACCATTGTCTTTCTCCTTGGTTAAAACCTTCCCTCTCTCCGTATGAAATACGTTGAGATACGCCTGTTGGTTAAACCATTGTTATTCCCCCCGGTTAAAACCTTCCCTCTCTCCGTATGAAATACGGCTAGGTACGCTTGTTGGTTACACCATTGATTTTCTACCTGGTTAAAACCTTCCCCCTCTCCGTATTAAATACGATTAGGTATGCCTGTTGGTTACACCATTGTTGTTCTCCTTGGTTAAAACCTTCCTCCTCTTCGTCTGAGATACGATTAGGTACGCTTGTTGGTTGTACCGCCATTCCTCCTATCGTGTGAAACGCATTGGGATTGCAAGTTTACTCGGTTAAAAACATCAGGTGCATCTGGTGTTTACACCATCTTTCCTCCTTTCGCGTGAGACGCGCTAGGTTGTTGTTTCACTCAGTTAAAATTATGTTGTGACACATTTGTATGCGATCTTGTGGCACATTTAATGCAATGCACCCCTTGTTATGTTTCATATCATTTGCACGAAGCTTGCCTCTTCATTGTTGTCATCTTCATATCTTTATCATCACTCCATGCCATTGTATTGCATTGCATAATCATGAATTTTCAAACAACTGGCTTCGCGAAGCGTGTAAGTCCAACCTTCAAACTGCATTTTGAGCATGTCACTTGCATTCTGCCCCTGAACTACGCTGGTTTGATTCCTTGCAAAGGGATACGTAGGCAACCTTCGGGTTCAACCACTTGCATTGCATCTTGTTTGTTTGCCCAAGTCTTACGGCCTTGTTAAAAGGGTCGTCTTTGGGCTTTGACATTCACTCACGTCATGAAATGACTTTGAGCTCTGTCAAAGAGGGGCAACTGTAGACACCCCATTTTGACCGGCCCTAAGACTTGGGCACTTTCTTTTGATTACCCGAGGATGACAATTAGAATGTGTTTCTCACAAAATTCTCAGTAAGAAAGATGGAATTTAAGTTTTAATCCCAACCTTCACCCATTTTTTGGCCAAACTATTTTAGACCTTAAAACCCTCTTTTCAAAATATGTTTTTTTTAAATGTTTCTACGAAGTCCCGAGGCTCCCATTTCAATTAAAATATTGCACTTTTCAGTAAACTGAGTAAGGACAAAGTGGAAATAAATGGAAGGGAGGTGAAATTTTTGAAAAATATTTAAAAACATCTTCTTTATAGGTTTGGAGTTGAAGGAAATAGGAGGGGATGAAAGAAAACTGGTTTAGGAAAAGGATGAGTATCAAATCATTAAGAAGGAAATGAGCAGCTTTCACTAAATTGGGCATTTCTCTTTGTACACTTGGAATTTAAATGTGAGGCCACCACCATTGGAAAGTAGACTTCTGGGGCTTCAATTTGGACCCAAGAACTGCCTAAAACCAAGTCCATATGGGGGAGATATGCCCATTTGAATTTGGGCTTAAAAGCAGATTTTGTTGATTCGACCCAAAACAGCAATAGCCCATTTTTCTTGGTTTTGGTTCGGTTGGGACAACCTATTTACCTATTTTCTGAGCCATTCAAGTGCATCCACTCATCCTCCATTATACCTAATCATCCCCCATTGTCAAAAAGTGGTTTTGTTTGCATTCATAAAGGAGTATCCCATGCAACCACCTTGAAAATTTGCTTTCCTATCACATTCTTGTCTCCCACCTTGTCTCCCACCTTGTTTTTGACCTTTACTCTCCCTCATTGCCTATATAGAATGATCATATTGTAAGACAGAAGGAGGACCACGAAATTGAAGAAAAAAGGGTAAGAAAAGAGTGAAAAAAGAGAGAAAATTTGAGTTTTTGAGCCAAAAATATTCCTATCTTCCATATACATCCCAGACCTTCCATAGCTACTAAAATTCCTCATTTCCATACACCAAAACCACTTCAAAAATTCTGATATAGCCAAAGATCAATTGCCTTGATCATAAGGAAGAGTGTTTAGTGATTGAAAGTGTGAAAAACTAGAGAGTTAGCCACTTTCCACACCACAAACTCCATAAACTCCATAATTTCGAATTGAGGATTTGAGAACACACTTCCTACACTTGAGGGTGATCAAGAGGGAGTTTGGGAATCAAGAAGTTCAATCTTTCTTTGGAAGTTGAGCCACCTACATATTTTTTGTTTGTGCCTTTTCTTGGTTTTGCAACAAGACAGGTTTTGCTTGACCTAGTTGGCCGGCCGGCCTATTTGGCCGGTCGGTTAGCTTCTTCCAGACAAGATGGCATAATCTCCCAATGTTGACCAATTTCCGGTGGCGGTTCCAAAGAACATGAAGTTTTTATTTTATTTATTTTTTTAATTTTGAGTGTATTGTGAGGTTTTTATTTTGTTGTAATATTCTCCTCATCCCTCTCTAATTTGGTTTGTAATTATTCTTTAAAATGTTGTAATAATTCCCCGCCCCGCTTCTTTCTATCCCATTCTTTTACTTGCTTTCTTTATTTGTACATAAACATCATATTTATTTTTCATCATATTCATGCTTTGTATCCATGTTTCATGCATCTTGATTCAGCTAAGTTTGCATTTGTGGATTTAATCAATTCCTATGTAATTATGTGTGCTACCTCATGTTCTTGAGATAATTCACATGTCATATCTTAGAAGCCGAATTTTTAGTTGCATCTCATGAGTGAATTGCATTAGGATTTTGTATATAAGATCATGCATGTTTTACTAACTTTATTTTGTAGCTGTTCGCAGGACATCGGTAAATATGTAAGTTTTTATGCTTTAGCATCCCGTTTGTGCGTGTTTTTCTTACTATGTTCAAGCATCCTACCATGTGGCTATTTTCTTATGTGATATAACTGTATGAATGCCAGTGGATGGAGGTTGTGTCGCTTAATTTGGAATGATGTTGATTTTCATGTTTGTAAACTCAATTTATTTGGGTTGTATATTTTCAAAACTCTTTCAAAACTATATGAAATCAAGCTGTTCCAAAATGGGGGACATAGTCTATACTTGTATGTTTCACATGGTAAATTTTAGGATTTATTAAATAATCAGAACATGAACATATAAAGAAAATAAAATTCATATCATGGTTTAGTAGAGGCCGATCTTCTGATCGGGTGAGCGGGGGTGCTCAATTAATGACCTTCCCCCTTCATACCTAAGGTTCCGAGCCAAGCATCCTTGGTTACGACGAACAGTGGCTTTGGCACGAGTCATGGGTTTCCTAATTTTCCCAAAATAAATATTAGGTGGCGACTCTAAGATCTGATGACGCAGTTCATTTTTGACAAAGTTGCAATAAAATGGATTTTCAATAAAAGTTGTCAAATCTGGACTCTCATCTGTGTTTCACATTACACTCGTGAGACTAGATCAAAGAGATCTCGGGAGTCCGAACTGTTTAACGCGCGCGGGTACCCCCCGAGCATGTTACACCACCCGGAAAACCTCCCTATCAGACGGCAACGACACGGACGTAGCCAAGCTGAATGCAACTTCTGGATCTTTAAGCGCCGAAGCATCAGAAGAAACCGGCATGTTTTTTATCATCGGCTGAATGACAAAAGGAACGATCACATTTGATCCCTCTAATCGAGGACGTTTGCTGCCTCGTTCTTCTGAGCCGGCCTCAAACTCGGCAGGGCGTTTCTCTGCCTCCTGAACTTCTTGGCCGGCCTGCAAAATCAAAGTAGATTCGGCATGCTGATCTTTTGTCGTCTCCACCTCAACGCGCAAGGACTCTGATTCGCTAACAAGCAGGGAGAGTTGAGATTCGATGGCGGGTGGTACTTCAGACGGAAGGGCCTCCGCTCTTCGCCGCGCGGCCAACCTTTCCGCATTTGCCTTCCTGGCAAGTTGTGTCAGGCTTAACCCGGCCATGTCTTCGAAGCCTGCGGCGGGAAGATCCTCTAAGCCGTGAAAAACGCCGTCAAGTGAAAGATCTCCTCGGCCCAAGGTGGATGGAGGATCGGCCGAATTCAATACCTCGTCAGATTCGGTTTCGGACTGATCTGATTCGGTAACATTAGCTACATCCCGCTCCAAATCAGACCCTTCAAAACCAACCTGCCTCAAGTTTTTGAAGTCGGACAAAATAAGAGCGATAAGAGAATCTTCACCCTCTGGAACCGGGATATTTTCCGCCGCCGAGAAGGTCATATATGTCGGCTCGTAACGAAGCAGAATGTGGGCCACCCTCCCTTGTTTTTGAAGACTTCGACGGTCGAAATACTTGAGCGCGACTTTGATATCCGAAAGAACGGCGCCGTCAGTTGAAGACAGGACTTTCTTCAAGTCGTTCCCTGCACAAGCCAAGCCGTAACATTTCAAAGAAGAGGCTTTACAACAAAAATGAACAAATAATAAAAGCGAGAAGGCAATCGGCCACCTGGCTCGCCCCTCCGTCTAGGAATGGGGTCGATGTGATCCTCCCTTTCGCCAAATTCCCAGTTACCCTGGACAACGACCATAACATCATCAACTCGTTTTCCAAAACTGGAAAGCGTAGTAATTAGCTGATGGTCGATATCCTTGGCCCTAAGGAAGAAACGCCCGTGCCGACCAGAAGACTTAGCCAAGGCATAGCAATGCCGGATGGTTGAAATGCCAAGGTTAATTCTAAGGCGACAATTGAGCGCTATAACCCCCATTATAATTCTAAAGAAATTCACATTGGGTTGGGAAGGGATTAAACCCCAATGGCGACGCACAGCCCTAAGAAACGGGTGAAGGGGAAAACGGACTCCACCCTCTGCGATTAACAAAAGAGGAAAGACAATCGTGGTTTTGTCCTCCCTCTCCATATCAAGAGCGCCGTCTGCCACAAGCGACAGATGGACATCGTCAGGAATGGAGAAATGGCGTTTAAAGCCAGCAATTCAATCTGACGAGAGAAGGTCTTTTAAATGTTTCGCCATACCCTACAGTTTATAAGAATATGCCAAAGAAGGAATAAACCAGAAAGAGTCTTCGAAGCGAGGAAGGAGAGAACTTACAAAGGACGAAGAGGATATCGGAGAAGAGAGTTGCAGGGATGACTCAAAAGGCAATCCAGCGACGAGTGTCATAAAATACATACTTGAAAGGACGTCAAAATTTTAAATCGCAATAAATAGACACGTACGAGAAAGCGGGAAGTTGACATGACAACTGAAAGGGGTGTGCTTAAATATCCGTATAAGGATGAGGCCAACCGCCGAATTTTGGCTCTGACTTTTCGAAATTCAGAACCAAGCACTCCAGCCAACTGTCGTTGGTAAAGTGCTTGGGGGGCAATTGTGGGAGCCGAATAAATAGAAGAGTCGGAAGGTGCGTACCCCATAAATCAAATATTATTCGGCTTCATATTGCGTGACTAGGATGCCGAATACGTTATGAAGGCCGAATAGCCGGAGGTCAGTAGCTTCGGATAAATAAAAGGGGAATGGGATAAAAGTAGGCTCAGGCCCCAAGGCCCAGAAAGCAGGTATAAATACAAGATCCACAGATTTAGAAAGGTATGTAAGAATCACTTCACTTAACTTAGTAAACAAGCTATCTTGAGTGTCTGAACTGACTTGTCCGTCGGAGTGCTAATTCTGGCACCCCCGACCGGAGTGTTTGTATCTTTTCAGGTGACTAGCTGAAGATCACTAACGTCTTCCAGGATTTGAAGAGTATTTCCAAACCACTTCTCCACAATTACAATTACTTTTTGAGGAAAATTGAAAAGCAAGTATTGCATGTAACTAGTGTATCATGGACAATGTAAAAAAGTAATATATTTAAGTCGTAAAAAAAATTATATAATGGTAAGATAAGTCAATTTTTTACAAAATTTGAGTAAAAATTTCATATAATAGTGATATCACATTATTATTAACATATGATATCATCAACCGATAGTAAAGCAACATACGAAAGGTGAACTCTACATGCAAATATAACTAACACTCTAGTAATTTTTACATATATATAGTGAGATTAATTATATTTGCATATCAATAATGATGGATATTACTTTTATATTGAGATTTTTTCACAAAATTTTCATATATAAAAATATGATTTTTTATAGCCACTTCATTTTCAATAAAACAATCACCATTGTTTTCATAAATTTAAAAATGCCCTTGACATTTTATTCTAAATATTATTTTTATTTAAAATTTTATTTATATATATATATATGTACTTAAAAAAAAAAAAAAAAAAAATCCAGGGGGCATGTGACCCCAGTCACCATGTCGCTTTGCCACTGGGTACAAGATAGGAGGTGTGAGGTGCCAATCTTGTCCAACTGTGGTCATTACTCAATATTATTGGTTCATTATAGACAAATTATTAGAGCCATTGATGCACAATACAGAATAGGGAAAACAGTAAACACAAACAAAGTTTGAAGTAGTCTTCCTTGATGCACTCTCAATCTTGTCTAAGGGTCTAACTAGTTTGAATTGAGCTTAACCTTGATCCTATTTTGGGTTGACTAGGTTTAGCAGCTAAGTAGGTGGATCAACTTGCATGCGTAAGTGCTGTTCAAAAAAACAAAAAACAAAAAATCCTTGCATGCGCAAGTGGAGCACCATGAAGGCTTTTTGTATCTTTCAATTTATGTATATATAATACACTCATGGTCCTTAAAGTATGCGTTGCATATTACCTTAGCCCTTGAAGTTTTAATTTTGGCTTTTTTTGGAAACATGGTTAAAAGCAGCTTTTTGGTTTTTTTGGCTTATTTAGGTCGCATCTCTTCTCTATTTTTTTGCACAGGCAAAAAAATCAAAAATTTAGCTTTTAACCTACTTTTCAATTTGTCAATTTTGTCACTGAAGTTTTTAATTTGAGTCAAACTAGTCTAATTCCAAATGGCCGTTTAAATCGTTAATGAATTAACTATAAATTTCAACTGTAGTCCTTAAAATATATGTTTTGTGTTATTTTGGTCCTTCAAATATTAATTTTGTCAATTTCCTCCATCAATATTGTAAGGTTATGTTTTATTTTTTTCATGAATGTTTCAAGATCAAATTGACAAAATTAAAAAATTTAGGGACCAAAATAAACTAAACATATACTTTAAGGACCATGTGTGTATTTTATTGCTATTCTGTTAATTACTTAGACGGTCTATTTGGAATTGAATCAAATTGACTCAAATTAAAATTTTAATAACAAAATTGAAGCTTTTAAACGACCAAAATGGCAAAAAAATGCATATTTAGGGACCATCAATGTATTGTAACCTCTTTTTTTCCCTATAAAGCAAGTAGAACTATATAAAATATAAAATAAATAAAAAAATTACAAAGGGACCATATTACTAGGCAAAAGATGAAACAAGTGGCACAACCTAGTCTATTCTAGATTCCTTAAAGTCGTCTAGAATTTTTTCTTTCAGATCAAACACAATGATACAAATTAGATTTTCTTGTCCAGATAGCCTAATATTAACCTTCGGTATCTTTTGGTACCCATGTGAAGTCTTGACATTGCCTAGACTGAGTTTGTTGTGTGCGTCTCTTAAATTGATTTTGTTTGGCATGAGATGAGACATATTACTAAGAATTTTTTTTTTTTTTTTTCGATTCAAACTAAGAATTATTATTGTTGCTGTGTTGTGTTATTCTTGGACATCTTAGGCTTTTGGAACATGTTGTCTAACCAAAAATAACTTTTCTCAGTAGGTTGATATTGATAAAGAAGGCAAGGGTGAGTATGATGGGTCCGACTCTAGAACGGTTGAGGAGACTATGGGACCTGTGGGATATTCGAGTGCTAGTTCTCGTTAGTCTCACTTTACAAATCATTTTTTTTATCTTTGGCAATCGCAGAAGGTACATGTCATTGAAATGGATCAACATCTTTGTTTGGTTGGCCTACTTAGCTGCTGATTCGATAGCAACTTTTGCCCTTGGCAATCTCTCTCGTACCAAATGGAATCATGATGTTGAGGACAGTGACAATGTCATGGGGCAATATGGGCATCCTTGCTTTTGTTGCATCTTGGTGAACCAGATACCATAATAGCTTATTCATTGGAAGATAATCAGTTGTGGTTGAGGCACTTGTTGGTATTGGGTGTTCAAGCTACCGTGGCAGTCTTTGTAAATTTTTTTTCTTGGAGAAAAAATTCTTGGGTTTCATACTTGTCACTTCTAGCTTTTGTGGCTGGAATTATTAAGTGTGGGGAGAGAGTGTGGGTTCTCAGGTCAGCAAACAATAACAAATCGGGAGACATTGTACCATTCAATAATAATCTAATTGCTGCAAGTCTTGATGATCGTACCACGATAGAGGACACATATGTAAGTTGGTCAAGCAATTTAAGCATTATATGGAGAACTACGATACTGGAAGATTTCTTTTCGAATTGCCTACCAATCAGTCGTCCAATGGGATGCAATCGAGGGACAATTTCATGAGTGATGAAACATATTTTTGGGATGCATTGGAGGTTGAAACGGGACTTATGTACGATTTGTTCTATACAAAGGCATCCATAATCTATACCAAGTGTGGGTGTGTTATGCGTTGCATTAGTTTCATTTGTACTATGTGTGTGTCGGTAGGATTGTTTTGGGTAATATCCAGGAAAGAGAAGTTGCATAACAAGCAGTACTACAACGACTTCATGATTGATGTTACCATCACAGGGGTGCTGCTTGTAGGAGCTCTAGTGTTAGAGATTTATGCAGTGATGGTAATATTATCTTCTGATTGGACAATGCTTTGGCTAATTGAGCACATGAAAGGAGAATGGGTGATCCAGTTGAGACAAAAATTCCCTTGGTTTTACCAAAAGAAGAAATGGTCTGAGAAGGTAAGGCAATTTTACCTGCTTCGTTTTTGCTTAAAAAAAAACGAGCCTGCTAGGTTTTCTTGTATTAGAAGCCTACTTAGACCTTTGGGATTTGAAGACAAGTTTAATTGGTACATGCATCAGACTTATGTGGATGTACCTCCAAATCTATATAGGATGATTTTAGACTACTTTCATTATTGGAGTAGTCCAAATGTACCAAGACTAGATGAGATTACTCAAGCTAGCTTAATATCCACCGTGATGGTCTTACATCCTCAACTCCCAGCTTTTTACGAGCTAATCATTATTTTTTACTTGGCAACAGAAATGTGGTACCATTTGAACTTGAATGATACTTCCCAACAAGGTGCGAACTCCTTTGGAGGTGGTGACCAAGTTAAGGAAACATGCAGAACTTTGTCGCTTTACATGATGTATCTTCTCCTCATGTGCCCTTCGGCATTGCCCATCGCTCTATCGGACACTGAGTTGGCAAACTTGATCCATGAGCTCAAAGTGTTTCTTAATAATGCACAGAATGAAAAAGAAGCTTGTGGCAGGTTGAAAGATTATTCCATACAATTCCAAGACCCCAAAAATCTACGCCGCATATTACTTGTTGCACAACATTTTGTCAGAAATTTCTTGGGATGGGAAACACTGAAATTCCTGTGGTTAGGAATGCTGGGCTATGCAGCAATTAAGGGGCAAAAAAATCATCATCTTGAACAACTCAGACAGGGAGGCGATTTTCTCACTTTCTTGTGGTTCTTTATACCGCAATCTAATATATTAGATACAATTGACACTGCGCAAGTGTGTAGAAAAATAAATAATCAAGTGACTCAGCTTATGACGAGTAACATTGATAGATATGCAGTTTAGAAATATTATCAATATGGGAATGGTTGCTTCTTTTGGAGGTCCTTTTGCCATCTTACGGACAATATGGGGAATGTTAAGCATGATTGCATCTTCAATAATAAGCCGATAATTGAATGGGAATCAATAGCAGAAGTTGTGAAGACCAGAATCGCCTTTTGGGTGAAGCAAGGATGGAAGACAAAACATTTCACTATCAATGAGTTCATCTTCGAGTTGCGATAGGTCACAGGTAATGGATCTCTATTATGACATTGGAATGATAATTTGTAGCTGTTTGGGAATGCTTAACTTCAACTTTAGTGAACTTTAGATTTTAGTATGATTTTAGATTTTAGTTTTAAGTAGAAGTTGTAAATGTGTTCGGTGAAAAATAAATTATAACTTTTAGTAATAGTGGCCAATAACAAAACAAAACTTTTAGTAATAGTGTTTTTGTAGAGTGTTTGGTTGAAAAGTGATTTTTTGTTGTGTAGTTGTGAGGAAAAAGTTAAAAGATGAGAAAAAAATACACATTTTCTTACTTTTACAAAAACAGGACTAAGAAAGTTGAAGTTTAAAATAATAATAAAAAAAATAAAAACCAGCCCCTATTTGGCACAACTTAGCTTCTTCTCTTATTTATTATTTTTTTTTCCTGAAAAAAAAAATAAATAAATAAATAAAAGAGCAACTTTTGATTTGCCTCAAACAAGCCCTTTCTATTGTTTTTGTTGTGGCTAGCTAGAAGGATGGTTTTTGCGCGTCTCCTTTTTGTTGATGGAATGAAAAACTAGGTGCCCTATTTTTGTTGGTCTTTTCTGGTTTGTTTGTTTTTTTGGTTTGTGCTTCCATTTGATTCGCTTTTTATTTGGTGTCAATCTAATTGAGATGATGAGGCTTGTAAACTATGATTTTGTCAGCACTATCTCCTTTTCTTTCTATTTTTGTATTTTGCTAGATTGTTCTAACTCAATTGATCAATAATATTTTTCTTTCATTTTTTTTTTTTTTTTTTTTGATCAGCAAAATAAGAACTTTATTGATGAAAAAAGGCACCTTACATGCAAAAAGACATCAACAAAGCCTGGAATTGGCGAGAATTGGTGAGAGACCAATCCAGCCCAAACCAGAGGAACTACAGAAGCAAAACAGGACAAAACACTTTAAGAGAATCTGGATATCAGACCCAATTACCACCTCCCATGAACACAATTTCCATGGACAAGAAAAGAAAAGAAAGATACTATCCATAATAGATACTTCAATTTCCCTAAAATACACATGGTGTGTACCGTAAAAATTTATGAATGTGTGTATTGTTAGTTACCAAGGTGTACATTAAACATTCGTTGTATGGTCTTATTAGGCTGTGACTTTTTGTTGTGGTCTAATGCCACAAATGTTCATAACTTATGCTGGAAAAAAGTCCAAACAAAAATTTCACAAAATCTAATAACAAAGCCACAATACAAATATTTGTAACTAAAGTAACAAATGTTCATAACACCAAAAAATTACATAACATGTATGCACGATATATACAAATTGAAAGGTTCCATCCTATCTAATCTTTTTGAACTACCAATAATACCCATGTTCCAGCCACAGGTAGTCACATTCTCTCTCACTCACTCTCAAAGACTCATTCTCGCTCTCACTCACTCACTCACTCTTAGAGACGTGAGGAGTGTCAAAGCCTTATTTTTGTTAAAGGAACTGAAATAACCATACCATAGCAATCCCCAAAATATGTGCAGAAACATACCATAAATATAGCCCCCTTAATGTTGCTGGAATAGACCATTTTATTTTCCAGATGACAAATTCCATCCTTGAAACAGTGTTAAACTAGTAGAGAACTTAGATTTCAAGAAAATGGTTGGCCTAATAATTCAAGATGAATAACATTAATGTAAAGTACTATACGTACATTTGTTTCACATGATTAAACTATGGAAGAAAAAAAATTAAAACTAGAATGAAAAGAAAAGGAAATTGAGAAAATACGAAAGATCAGATAAATATTGATCATCTGAAAGAGCGGAATTGACACTCTTGATTGGTGCAAATAATCATACATTAATGGACTTGTAACGATTGAACAAAAATTAAAAAGATAATTTATATGATGCTTACATAATCATCTATACGGATAATTTCTATGCTACATAATTATCTATATTACTTGTAGTAAGCTGTGTCACCTGATTATTAATTTGTCTGCCGACTTTTGTTGCATTAATCCTATCCAATATATTAGATTGGGGTATAAAGAACCATAACAAAGTGAGAAACTGGCCTCCTTGTCTAAGCTGTTGAAGATGATAATTTTTGTCCCCTTTAATTGCTGCAAACCCCAGCATGCCCAACCACAAGGATCTCAACCTTTCCCATCCCAAGAAGTTTCTTACAAATTTTTGTACAACAAGTAGTATCCGGCGTAGATCGTAGGGGTCATGTAATGTTATGGGATAATCTTTCAACAATTCACAAGCTCTGCTTACATCCTCCTTATCCTTAATGAACATTTTGAGATCATGGATCAAGTTTCCTAACTCGGTGTCCGAAAGATTGATGGGCAACGCCCAAGGGCACATACATCAAGTAATGGGACAAAGTCCTGCATGTTTCCATAATTTGTTTTTCATGTCTAGAGGAGTTAGCACCTCGTTGGTTGGTAATATTCAACTCCAAATGGTAGCAAATTTCTGTTGCCAAGTGAACAATCACGATTAGCTCGTGAAAAGCTGGAAGATGAGGATCTAAGACCTTCATGGTGGATATTAAGGTAGCTTGAGCAACGTCATCAAGTTTCACTGCACTTGGTCTACTCCAATAATAAGCATAGTTTAAAATCGTGTCATATAGGTTAGGAGGTACAACCACATGAGTCTTATACATGTAACTATCGAATTTTTCTTTTAAGTCTACAAGATGATTTTGTTTAAAGCAAAAACCCAGTAGGTCAAATTGCCCTACCTTCTTAGACCATTTCTTTTGTTTTTAAAACCAGGGGAATTTTAGTCTCAATTGGATCACCCATTCTCCTTTCTTGTGTTCAATTAGCCAAAGCATTGTCCAATCAGAGGCTAAAATTACAATGATTGCATAAATCTCCAATGCTAGAGCTCCAAATAGCAACACTCCTGTGATGGCGATGTCAATCATGGAGTAGTTGTAGTGCTCACGATGCCAGTTCTCTTTCCTACATATAGCCCAAAACGATCCTACCAACGCAGACATAGTACAAACAAAGCTGATGGAGGGCATAACACGCCCTCGCTTGGTATACATTATGGATGCTTTTGTATAGAATAAATCATACATAAATCCCATTTCGACCTCCAATGCACCCCAAAAATATGTATCATCACTCGTGAATTTTTCCCTTCATTGCACCTTCGTTGACAGCTGATTAGAAGGAAAGTTAAAAACAAATCTACCAATATCATAGTTCTCTATATAACGCTTAAATTGTTTGACCAATGTCTGCGCCATGACTAGAGTTCTTACATACTTGTGTTCCTGACCATCAAGACTTATGTCGGCTTGCTTTTTAAATGGTACAATGTCTCCCAAGTTGTCATCACTCACTAACTTAAGAACCTACCACACTCTCTCCACATAAAAAATAATTCCAGCCACGAACGCTGGGAGTGACAAATATGAAAACCAAGAATATTTTCTCCAAGACATAAGAATGACATAAATTGCCACAGTAGCTTGAACACCCAGTACCATCAAGTGCCTCAACCACAACTAATTATCTTCTAAAGAATAAGCTGTTATGGTATTTGGGCTGCCAAGATGTAGCAAAAGCAAAGGTGCCCATATTGCTGGAAGTACATTGTTATTGTTATCACCTAGGGCATCAGATAGCACTACAAGAAATAACAGTTTTGCCGACCAAAATATTAGTAGCCAAAGGTCACTTTTTTAGTCGCTGATACCAATTAGTGACTAAATTTTTTTGTCGCTAAGTTAGTCGCCTAAACCCTGTTGGCGAATGTTTTAGCAACTAAACGTGTGTTTGGTCGCTGAAAGTGAAACATTTGCTACTATTTTATTTAGTCAGCAAAACCTACCTTTTAGCTACTAAATTTGAGTTGGTCGGCAAAAGGCCAATGTTTGGCTACTAAATTATTGGTTACCAATAGTCAATTATATTTTTTTAAATTATACATTCACCAACCAATATTTTAGTCGCCAATACTCAAGGAATTGGCAACCAAACCTTTCAGTCGCCAAAAGCTTATTCATGAAAAAAAAAAAAAAATTACACTCTGCTCTTGTAGAGATTTGAACCATCAACCTCCCACACCATAAACCTTATACAACACCCTCTTTCCACTACACCTCCATAACACCATATGATTATATATGCAACATATATTATTTATATAATACATAGACCCGTATTAATATAAAAGTATATATATAAAGATAATTATTTTTTATTGAACATAATTTATGTAAAAATAAATTATTTATTAGAGAAAAAAAGAGACAACTTTTGGCGACTAAATATAATTTTAGTCGCCAATTCTATACTTTTGGCTACTAATAATTTTTTAGTCATTAAAAAATAAAATTCCCGCTCTAAAATTACTACTTTTGGCGACCAAACTTGTTTTTAGTCGCCGAATGTCTCACTTTTGGCTACTAAATTATTTTTAGTTGCCAAAAACCCTCACTTTTGGCTACTAAAATTTTTTTAGTCAGTAAAAGTCTCACTTTCAGCTACTAAATTGTTTTTAGTCGCCAAAGGGCCTAACTTTTGGCTACTAAAACTTTTTTAGTCGATAAAATCCTCACTTTTGGTGACCAAAAATCTTTTTAGTCGCCGAATGCCTCACTTGTGGCTACTAATTTTTTTTAGTCACCAAAGGGCCTTACTTTTGGCTACTAAAATTTTTTTAGCCGGTAAAAGCCGTATATCGGCGACCAAACAGTTTTTTAGTCGCCAAAACCTATACTTTTGGCTACTAAATTTTTTTAGTCGTCAAAAATCTTTACTTTTAGCTACTAATGCTTTTTTAGTCGCCAAAACTATACTTTCAGCAACCAAAGGTACTTTTTTAGTCGCCAAAAATGCTTTTTCTTGTAGTGTAGCTTGCTAAGGGCAACAATTGCTACCCAATCAGCGAGTAAGTAGGCCAGCCAAACGACAACATTGATTCACAGTGATGACATGTACTTCCTGCGGTTGCTAAAGAGGCAAAGAATGATTTGAAAAGCAAGACTGAGGAGAACTAGCACTCGAACATTCCACATGTCCCATAGTATCCTCAACAATGTTGGAATTGGATCCATCACACACCTATCTTCTTTATCAACATCAACATATGAAAAAAAGTTAATCAGTTCAAGCTATATATTTTGAGGTTAATTAGCTATACAAATTGTTCAAAAAGTTTCAGATGTTCAAGTGCAATAACAAACCAATTATCAAATGAAAACAAAACAAAACAAAAAGTACTATTAGATTGTTGTCGGTAAAAGAGCCAAGTAAGCAATTTGACCACATCCACGATCTTTTGACAACCACCAGATCATATTATAAGCCTAAGTATGTGAAATTCAGTAATGCTTTTTCTTATGCAAATACTAGATTATTTTTTTCCAACCATTTATGCAAATACTTAGATTAGTAACCCTAAAACTTGAAAGTAGCTGGAAACTAAAGGAACACAAAAATTAATAGAATAACTCCTTAATTTTCATCTAAGGAACACCAAACTTGGGTTGTTTCTATTTAAGAATTACGATCTTGTGTAATTCTGTTTATTCATAGTTGTTAGTTTCTTATTGTACCTAAGATGTCAAAAAAAAAAAAAAAAAAACTTAACAAGCAGATTAAGGCCAAGTTTGGGAAGACTAAATAAGTGCACTTTTTGTCTTTTTTGACTAAAAAATTGAAGTTGAAAATATGGATGTTTCGGTTAACTTTTTGACTTTTTATGGAAAAATGTGTAATAAAAAATTGTGAAAATTGGTTTTTAAAGGAAAATTTGAATTGGGAGTTGTGCAGCCGTAATTGTTGACTTTTGGTGAATAGTGTTAACTTTTTAACTTTTTGAGTAACTTTTTGACTTTTTAGATTATTTGGGAGTACCCAAACAAGGGCTAAGAGAACTCACCTTTGGCTCAGAAGCCAAGAACAAGAACAAAAGAGCCAAACACAATTAAGTGTTGTTTCGTGGCACATCTTCTATGGATTAATTGAATGGCTCTCATGAATTGGGATAATAAAAATCCTCAATAATTTATCTTCATCAATAAAACATTATCCACATAGATCTTTCATTTTTTAACAGATAAATTACATTCGCAACGCCAATTGTTGGATGCAAAATATTTGGGTGGGTGTAGAAAGAAAAAATGACAAGACCGACTTGAGCAAGGAGAGAGAAACCAAACTGAGAGAAAAAACAAAGGGACCAAGAGAAAGAACTGAGAGAGCTAATTTGCTTCTCTTGATAATTGTGTAATTTTTTTTTTCATCAAATTTAAAAGTGCTCAAAAATCATCTCTAGAGCATCTCCAATCATCTATAATCCTTTTATCCAATGTTCATCAAATTAAAGAGAGTCATTCTTCGTATCAAATTAAAAACTCATCAAATCGTTCATAAAATTTGTATTTGATGAAAAATTTAAAAAATGAAGCATTGGAAATGATTTTTATTCATCAAATTTGATGAAAAAGAAAATTTGGGATAAGTGGGGATTTTAAAAAATATCTTGATGAAAGAATTAGTTTTTTACTCAAATTTGAAATTAAATTAGATGAAAAAATTGGTGAAACAAAAGATGTGCATGATAATGTTTTATAAAAAAAAAAAAAAAATCCAAAGTAAAGTTCTTCCTTTGTCCATAAGAAAAGGTTCAGATGATATAGTTCCACAATTAATTTCGAAAAAATTAAGATAAATATGGTTCCTTGAAAATTAAATAAATAAATAAAGCAAATGGGTTCATAGTTGAGATCGTAACAATCATTAAACAATAAGAGTTTATTAAAAGATTTCACTAGGCCAAGTCTGGTTCAGTTGACCTTATAAATCAAATCCATAAATAAAATAGAGCATCTCCAATCGTTTCACATTTTCTTTCGTCAAATTTAATTTGATGAAAAAGTGCTCAAAAATCACCTATAATCCTTTTATCAAATGTTCATCAAATCAAAGAGAGTAAATCTTTTTTATCAAATTAAAAACTCATCAAATCGTTAATAAAATTTGAATTTGATGATTTTTTTTTTTTTTTTTTTTAAAAAAGCATTGGAAATGATTTTTATTCATCAAATTTGATGAAAGAGAGAATTTGGGATAAGTGGGGAATTTTAAAAAAGGTTTTGACGAAAGAATTAGTTTTTTACTCAAATTTGAAATTAAATTAGATGAAAAAATTGGTGAAACTAAAGATGTGCATGATAATGTTTTATAAAATAAAATAAAAATCCAATGTAAAGTTCTTCCTTTGTCCATAAGAAAAGGTTCAGAAATATGATATAGTTCCACAATTAATTTCAAAAAATTAAGATAAATATGGTTCCATGAAAACTAAATAAATAAATAAATAAATAAAGCAATGGGTTCAACTGGACTAGATAGTTGAGATCGTAACAATCATTAAACAAAGCTTTTTACCAATAAGAGTTTATTAAAAGATTTCACTAGGTCAAGTCTGGTTCAGTTGAACTTATAAATCAAATCCATAAATAAAATAGAGAGGGAAAGAAAATACCTTTGTAATGAATGAGGATTGAGATAAGATCAAAAACACACACTAATGATGTTTGAGTTAAGCCTCCAATTTCTCCATCTTCGCTCACTTTCACTAGCCTTTTTTTTAAGCTTAAAAACCTTTTCTTCTGTTTTCCCAGCCGACTAAAACGAACAATTGCAGTTAGGTCTCAAAACACTTTGCTTTTTTGTTCGTATTCTTATAGCCTACTAAAACGCCAAATTGGTTTTGAGCCCCCATTTGCTAATATGGTTGTGATTAATTTAGTCTATTAAAATATATAATGGGTTAAATATTATATTTAAATTATAATTATTTTACTTTTTTATTAGTAAAATTATAAAATAATTAAAAAGTTCATTTCAAACGGAGTTTAGACCAAAATAATCAAAAAAAAAAAAAAAATCAGATTAATTTTTTTTTTTTTTTTACTAACAAAGGATGAGTTTTTTTTTTTAATTCATTTTTTACTTTTTTAAGTAAGCGGTGTTCATATTTTAATCAATTTTTTTTTAATATTTCAGATGTACCAAATCTAAATATATTTAAAAGATTAAATATTTGTGAATAAATCTAAAAAAATCCAATAAATACAAAAATATATATATATATACTATTTTTTTGGTATTTTCTTTTTTGCATTTAGTGAATTTTTTAAAAAATGACAAAATTTATACTTTTTAAATTTATCTAAATTGAGTGACTCTAAAAAGTAAAAAATAAAATTATTAAAAAAAATTTTAAAATCAATAAAACTAAAAAATAGAGATTAAAAACTCAAAATTTATTTTTGAAAACTGTTAAATCAAACATAAAGTTTTAAAATATAAATTGAGGATCCAAAAATTTTGGGCCTTTCTAATTTGGGTTGAGCCTTCTATAAAAAATAAAAATAAAAAACTTTGGATTTTAAATTCAAGTGGCCTTTATTATTATTATTATTTTATTTGTAAGGACTAATACAAGACCTAAATCAATTTTGGAACCATTTTTCTAACTATTTTTTTGGAGCCCACGCGGCTGATTTATGAGTTTTTGACTTTGTGGTATTTTGGGAAGTTGGTAAAAAGTTGACTTTTTGACTCTTTTGATTTTTTGGTAGCTTTTTTGGCTAAAAAAGTTAACTTTTTGGTGCTTTTTTTGTGTGTAAAAAAGTGGCTTTTTTAACATGTTCCCAAATAAAGTCGGTTGTGACTAATCAAGTGTGTGAAAAATGCCAATGAAAGCGCATGAAAATTATTTATTTATTTATTTATTTTAAGATTTGCAGCAGAGATTAGGGAAGAAGAAAAAGAGAGAGAGCTTGAAGGAGATCATGGTGTTTTCCACACTGCTTCCCCTATTACTGATGACCTAGTAAGTTTTTTTGTTTAATTTTTTTCCAACCCTCTGTTTGGTTGGGAAGAAAATACGAAAAAAAAAAAAAGGTGCCAATTGGAATTCAAAATATTGATTTTTACTTTTTTGGAGAAAGATATATGCATCTAACAGACAAAGATCATCCCAACTAAACCCAAATCACTTTGCCATCCCAAAACAATAATTGATTCAATGAGGTGGGCTCATTGAATTCCAAATACTGCGAATTTTTCTAAAGACAAAAAATTTTGCTTACTTGATTTTTCCTTTGTTTTCTCATCAATCAAATATATTTTGTTATTGTTTTTTGTGACATGGGATTGATGGAAATGGTGTTAAAAATTTTGAAGGAAGAAATGGTAGCGCCAGCAATGAATGGAACAAAAAATTTTCTATTTAGTTTCTTGTCTCTCTAGCCATGTCTTCTCATCCATTTTCGGTAGTGGAGGAGAGTGGTAGTCGGAGATGGAGGAAGTGGTGGTCAGTGGTGGAGGAGGGCAGTGGTGATGGTGGGGTGGAGGGTGGTCAAATTTGCTGAAGAAGAAAAAGAGAGAGAGAGAGAGAGAGAGAGAGAGAGAGAGAGAGAGAGAGGAGGCTACCAAAGTGAAGGTGGAGGGTTAGGGTTAGGATTAGGGTCAGGGTTAGGACTATGATTGGAAGGATAAAGATGGGTAAAAATGGAAATTGGTATTAGGATAAAATTGTAATAAAAAAAAATATGAAAGTAGTAGGGGAGGCTCTATTTACACACCACCTTTCCTCTTAAGGTACACCATTAATTAATTTATTTTTTATTACAATTTTAACCTTAAGTGAAATGACTACAAAGGACAAGTTATGATATACACCATTTGCATAATTACCATATTTACACTGAATCCACATAATTCTGTCGTATCCGAGATTTTTCATACTCGTATAATTGAATAAGCTTATTATCAGTCTCATCATTGGCAACAGTTTGAAGCTACAACAAAAACAACAAATTAGAACGTTTGCTGGAAAACAGTGATAAAAAAGACAAAATAGGGTTCGCAGACGCATTACCTGTTTCACTAGCTTATATATCAACTTGTCCAACATAAATAGCACATAAGACTGATTTCCAATAATAGCCTGGCAATCATCAAGCAAATTATATAGGGCGCTCATCAATCTGCACAGCATATGCAGTACATGAAAAAAAAAAATACAGTAAGAAATTGTGAGTTGATTAAGAACCAATGATGCTATGTCAAACAACCTGTAGTATGGATTAGAGGGGTTAGCTTCCTTGAGATAAATATGGGGGTATATTGTGGTGGGTGGGGTGTGTGAGTAAGGGTAAATATGCAAATTTTTGGTGTGTATTGAGCAAAATATTTATTTCTCAAATTATTAAAGGTGTGCCTTGAGAAGTGGTTTGCCTTGAGATAAATTATGGTGTATAAATAGAGGCACCCGTGGTGAGGGGGGGTTCAAAGGAAAAAAGTAGGTGTTAATAGCAACACTTCATAAATAATATGGATAAATTACACTTTGCCCCAGTAAAATTTTACCCATTTTTCACTTTGGCCCTTTAAGTTTGATTTTTCTCACTTTGGCCCTTTATGTTTACAATCCTTCTGTCACGACCCCATTCCGCCCCTAGTAGAATGGTGTCATGATGGCCAATAATCCGAGATTACCAAAGGCCAATATGCAACGTCACACACAAACAGAGTATACATACGGGGCTTACATGTGCAAAAGCAATAAATTCAAATCTAAATAGTCCACAAGAGCTGTGCATAAATCAAATGAAATGACATACATCTTAACAAGGTCTTACAACTTGAATATAAATAAAATAGGGTACATGATACATCTTGATCAAAAGGCTTCTCGAGCCGACATATACAAAAGAAATGGATTACAAAGCCAAGAAGCATAATCCTTAAGATGCTACAAAATATGAATCCAAAAACATATTGCAAAACACATCTAGGCGTCACCGCCTTCTTGCTCGTCACCTACATATATATAAGGAGAGGATGAGTGTAGACGCACCCGCGTGGGCCTCAATGCTACAGTTCGGACTCAATTAGTCACGGTTCTTAATCTGATCTCACAATGTGCAATGCAAGACTGATAAATCACCAAAGAGTCCAAATCCGGCAAATCGTTTTGGAAAACAGATTTTTTGAAAGAAGTGCCAAACATGGACTGCTTTGCCAGATACAGAGTCGCCACCTAAATATTTTTTATGGGGGAATTTAGGAAACCCTGACTCGTTGCTTAAGGCCACGTGTCCGTCATCACCAAAGTTGCCTCGGCTCGGGAACTTGGGTACGATTGGGGAAGGTTAGCTATGAGCACCCCCTCTCGCCCGATCCGAAGATCGGCCTCTACTAACCATGATATCTAGTTTTGAAAACATTATGCATTCTTATTCCGGTTAATTAGCTAATCTTACTATATGATGCGCACAACACAAAAGTATAGACTAGATCGCCTAATTTGGAACAAAGCATTGCATATCCGCTCATTTGAAAGATAGTTTGAAATTTGTTACTCGCAAGTAAGCTAAAACACGGATTTCAACGAGTTGTTCCAACTCAAACAATCCAACCTTCACCCACAGGCATTCAAGCAGTTTATATCACATAAGCATATAGCCACATGGTAAGCATACTGTTATGTTAACATTCACACTCATGCGAGATGCTAAAGCATAAAAAGCTTACCGAGTACTCCGAGCCAAAACAAAGAATTTGTTAGCAATCAATGTATGATCCAAGTCCATGTTAAGTGGCTAATGCATCGCATACAAAATGCAACTAGAATAGGCTCGACTAATCCTAGGATGGCATGTGAAATGCACAGATAGTATGTATTCAAGTTAGATTTGAAATACTATGCAGTTAGCATGATGCACCGAGCCCAGTGCATGCAATACAAATGAATGGATGCACGCATGCATAGCATAGATGCTAAATTAGCTCTCGGCCAAAAATGTTTGGTCGGTCGGCAGTAGAGATGGTCGGTCGACCATGTATGCCTGCAGAAACCTGTTTTGACAGCAACAGAGGGCAAAACATGGCAAGGCAATGCATTTCAAGCAATGTTTGCACCAACCACACTCCTTATCATATTCATGACTCAAAGGAGTTTGGTACTCGGCCCTCGGACCACCAATCGTGCATTTCAATGCGTGATGGCCCAAGATGCCAAGTTGTGCATTTTGATTTCAAATGAAATGCAAACCAAATAAACACATAAGGCCCGACCTCTATCACTTGATCAAGAGGCAAGGCATGTATGCCAATTGCAACCTAAGCATGTTAGCTAAGTATGCAATATGAACATGGGGCCAACATGCAAACATGCAAGCATGTATCAACTTATCAAACATGTAAACAAGCAATGTATACTAGGCACACAACCTAAGCAAACAAGCATGTAACAAGTATGCAAGTTAATCAAGCATGCAAGATGTAATGTAAACATGTAAGTACGCAAGACATGTAACAACATGTTAAGCAACTTAACCAAGAGAATGCATGCCAAATGCAAAGTGTTTCAAGCATGCCACAACATACGATAGGCCAAATATGCAACAACACACGAGGCGAGCATGCAACAACATGCAAAGGAGGGACTTAAACTAATTTGGGCAGCTCTCTATTAAGCCCCAAAACAGTGGCCAAATGCTATGGAAATGAGGTACAAATGCACATGCAAACATGCATACGAATGGACCAACATTTAAGCACAAAGAGAGGACTTTTAAGCACACTTAAAAGGGACAAACATGGATATATAGCATGCATACTAAGCTCTGAAAATCATGTTATAATGGTGCCAAACCAAGTAAACAAGACAAGCCAAGCATGCAACAATGTCCAAGGCTCAAGGGGGGTTAAACCAAAGCTATATGAAGCAAGCCGCAAAGGGCCATGAGGACCTAAAAAAAGTCCAATGTAGGTCTAAACAAGACCAAAGACACACCTAGATGGCATCTAAATGGTCTAAACATGGAAGCATACATAAAGGTCCAAACATGGAGCATAAGACCCAAGCCTTTAAGGCCTTTAAGGCCTTCAAGGAGCATCAAATGCAAGCATGTGGGCATGCCACAAGGACTGAAATGACATGGTAAGTGGTTCCAAACCATTGAAACAAAGCAAGTAAAGCATGCTAGAGGGGTCAACACTCAAGGCTCACAAGGGGAATTGCATGGTAGCTATACAAAGCAAAGCATGGATGACCCGAGCAACCAAAAATAGACCTCAAGCATACTAAAACATGCATAAAAGCTTCACAAAGCTAAGCCAAAACAAGTAAGCATGATAGTCTAAATGCTAGGCACATGTTAAGGCAATTCATGGCATTACATGACAAGTATGCAAAGCAAGCATGGTGTGTCTAAACCAAGTAAAAATAGTGCTATATCATGGAAAAATAAGCACAAATAACACTTAATACATGGCCAACAAGAACTCAAGAATGGTGCTCACACATGAGGCAAAAAAGACACATTTTGAAGACAACAAGGAGAGGGGATGGCCCTCTCCTTCTTAGGACCTCAAACCACCATCCTCACCACTGAAATCCCTTAAGATTTCAGTGGTGAGGAGGCCCAAACAAGGCGGTCCCGGAGCTCACCAAAATAACACAAAAATGGGGCCAAAGAAGGCCTAAGAGGGGTCAAACAACCCCAAACACCAAAACAACCTTAAACAACTATTTTAAGCAAGTAAAAAAAAGACTTTTATATGTTATATACTAAGCTCAAAAACAGATGCAAGGTAGGCAAAAGGGCTATGCAAAAATGGGGTATTTAAAGGTAAAGTTCTTACCCTTGTAGACCCCTTCAAGAACAGCACTCCAGCTGCTTTCTCCAAGCTTGAATCCACTCAAGAACTTCAAGAACAGCCTATTGGCTCCTCAGCAACCAAGGTAAGGTGTAGAACTAGGTGTTTGTGCACAAAAGTAAGGACAAACACACACTTATACACACAAGAGAGGGAGATATAGAGATAGAAGAGATACGCAACCCTAACCCTAAAACCAAACCTCTGGAGCTTTTTTTGTAACCCTGGAGGAGGGAGGAGAGGCCCTCCCTTTATAGAGGATCACTCTTGCAAAGCTTACAAAACAAGCTAAGCAAGAGTGAAATCCCTCTATACATATGTATGGAGGGGGTGCAAAGTGTATGCCAGCTAGCACAGCTGGCATAAAAATATCTGCAAAAGCAGATGCACAGTGGTCGGCCAGCCAAAAATGCCAAATTTACCAAATACATGGTCGACCGACCAAAAAAAGTGCCGGCCGGCCATCACCAATGGCCGGTGGCAACAAAACAGTGGCCGGTGGCCTCAAGCCAAGGCCGGTGGGATGTGGGGATGGCCAACAAGCCATTCCCTGTCCCTCAAAAGCAAAACACAAGTGTTTGGTGCAAAACTAAACACAAAACAGTCGAGTCGAGAGATCCTGAGGCAAGGCGCGTGGCCGAGACCTCCGGGAACTCAAGACGAACACAAATATGGATGATCACCGAGTGTTCAAACGGTGACGTCCAAGTCTTAAGGACGGTCAAAAATGGGGTCTCTACAGTGAGCTTGGATACTCAGTGAATGATATTAGTAATAAAGGTTTAAATGAATGATATCCAAGATCTTTATCAAAACAATACATATCATAATTCGTACAAAATCAAGGGATGAACCAAATTCATCTATCAAGTCTTTCAAAGCTTCAAGGGATGCTTACTAGCATCAATATAATACAAGGGATGACATTCCGGACAAACCCACGCAGTGAACCATCTATGGCAAAACAAAGGAGATATCTCAAACAAATGCGCTAGTTGCATTATAGTCCCCTAGCACTAAGGACTTTCCAAGACAAACGCGCTAGTTGCATTATAGTCCCCTAGCACTAAGGACTTTCCAAGAATGTCATCAAAACGAACATAATACTTGATACAAAAACTCGGGATAATCATTCATGCTTGAACAAACACTTTTCCAAAATGAAACAAGCAAAGCTTTTATCAAACGTTAGAACATAGCTTTATTAAAAATACCACTCACATAGCTCTTCGGGTGTGGGGATTACAAGCAAGGATCCAAGGCCTACAAGTACATAACAAATCCCATTGAATGCATTTCTAAAACAAGCTTTACATGAGTGTAAATGATCTCTGCATTTCTTTAAAAACTAAGTCAAGACAAAGCAAAACATGTGCTGGGAGTTAAAACATTGTTTCTCGTCTCGAGAAAACGTGCTGGGTACCAACCAAGTCTTGGCCGAGGTATGGTCTCCTAGGCCTAGGTGCGCATGCAAGATAGACTAAGGTGCAAGTGACCTTGCAAGGTAGGCCAAGGTGAGATACGATTCTTGGCCTAGTAGTAGGATCTAGGTAATAGTGGGATCTAGGTAAGGGTGGGTCTCGGCGACCACACTTAGGCAAATGAAGTTTGGGAAATCTGGGTTTCCTCTTGAAGAACATGAAGAACATGAACGTGAAAGGCATGAATGCTAAAATCGTAACTTCCTTATTCAAAATCTGAGATTTCATGGCATGAGTTCAAAAACATGGACCTTGGTACCCATATTTTGGAGATTTTATGAAAACAAACACAAAAACATGGATCTTGGTACAAACTTTTGGATCAAAACAAGGCTTTTCTTCAAGAACACAAGAACATCATTTTCTCTTTCTAAAACCGAACTTCAAAGCAATACATGGCTCATGAATCATGCTAGATCATGTAATGTAGTTAGACGAACATAAAGAACAACAAGAGCAAATCAAGAATCTAACCTCAAAACACGAATCTAACGGTTCAAGGTGTGAAGATCAAGCTTCGAAATCTATTCTCAATCTAAGAAGTCTTCCTTTCTCTCTTCCTAGAGCTTCTCTCTCTAAAAGGCAAAGATATGACAAATGACGTGGGTTTCTCTACTGCCAGCAGACTTAACCCTCTGCTGGGACACGTGGCACTACCGGATTGGGTTTCCTCAAAAAGGTGACTGAGTGAAAAGACAAGGCTATGACAAGGTGTGTATGACAAGCAAGGTGATAAGGGCATTCCGGCAGGTAATGAACTCGGATTAGGACGTAAGCTTCGGCAAGTAAGGTCTCAATGATCTCGGCTATGAGGGATAACACTTGACCTAGCTGTGCCACACCTCAGCCTAGATGTACCACACCTCAATCTAGGTCATACCAGTCCAGGAACAAGATCACTAGGTGCAAGGTTCAAAGGTTTAGGATGTCTAGTTGATAACATCTCGGCCTAGATGATATACATCTCGGCCTATATGTCAGGAGAAGGTGGAGGTCAACCAAAGTGGTTCCAAGATGGTCCTAGATATGAGAGGTTCAAGGGTGTGACCTAGGCTTAAGATGACCTCGGCTTAACACACACTAAGGAAGAAATCAGGGTCTGCAAAATGCAAGCAACACTTAGACAAAACAAATCAGGGTCTGCAAAATGCAAGTTTAATCAAGACAAGGATCATGCAAGTGCACGTGAGCATGACTAAGACAAAGTGAGGGTTGTTACATCCTACCCCCTTTAAGGAAGTTTGGTCCCCAAACTTGAGTTACCTTGCCCCACAAACAACTCCGGATGTCGGATTTTCATATCTTCTTCCATTTCCCATGTAGCATCCTTGCCATAATGCTCTTTCCATTCAACCTTCACCATCAGTATCGACTTGTTCCTCAACTGTTTCACTTGCCTATCAAGAATCCGTATCGGCTTCTGTAACAACCCCGGTCTGTAATTAGCTACTAATTCGTGATTAAGAATGCTAACTAAGTGTTTAGAATGGAATTATGTGTTATTATTAATTGTGATATATGCTTTGTAATAATTTATGCATATCTATCTGATTTGAAAATTATTTGTCATGATTTGTACTTTGAATATGAAATTGTTAGCCTAAATGCTTTCAGAAACCGAATTGAGCACATGGATTGACTAATTAGAATTTTTGGAACCATCTGAGAAGTTTTGTTAAAAACTGATTCAGTTTAGTAAAATTGCATGTGATTAAATTAAGCCTTAATTGGAACTATTTTTGAATAATTGAATTTTGTGCTAACCTTGACTAATTAAGGTTACTTGTGTTTGATTTAAATGATGCATGATCGGCACCTAATCTAATCCTATCCATGATCCAAGATGTGATTGAGTGTATGATGTGTTGAGGGATTTGGTGATATTGAATATAGGGGATTAAAACTCTTGTCGGTGTGTTGGAATAATGCATATGTGTGCACGTGTTGTGTATTCAAATGTAAGAGTGTGTGTTGTGTAGTTTATGATGAGATATGAGGGAATGTAGGCAACATCCTTTGGCTCATTATACTTCATTAAGTTGAGAGTTCAAGCTTAAGAAAGAGAGTTTGGCTTTAGCGAGAGTTTGGCTTTAGTGAGAGAGAGCTCACAAGTTTGAAGAAGAAGAAGAAAAATAGGAAAATCCATCTCACATTTCTGAAAATTAAAGCCTTGGGTAAGGATTCGATGTCTAATTTTTGTAGCTATTCCTCCATGCATCATGATTTTATCAAGCTTTAAGCTACTTTCATGAGAGTGCAAGAAATGGGTCTTTGAACATGTAGATTACTTTCATGTGTATTCATGGTAGATCATCTTTGATTTTATCATTTTGAGTTTGAGTTTTAAAGTCCTTGCATGCATGTGAGCTTTAATCATGTCCATGGTTTCAGAATTCATGAGTTTGTTGATCACCATTTGCATGTTATGAAAAACCATGGAAGAGTTGAAATATTGCATGAAGGAATTTTGATTCAAATCTTTCAAGAACTGATGAGGTTTTGAATAAAAGATGTTTTAAGGGTCTTGTATTGGAGTTTTCTAAAGCTATTTTATGTATTTGATCAAATCATGCAAGACCCCAAGTTTTGGAAGTTGTTTGGAAGCCATTTTTGTTAAGCTTGATGCCCAGAAATTTACAGTTGGCTCGAGCGAAGAAGTGGTGGCTCGAGCCAACATTACGAGTTCTCAGAATTTTGAACTCTGCAGAAGCTGGCTCGAGCGAGCTCTATTTTTGCCTTCTGCTGGCTCTAGCCAAGAAAAGCTGGCTCTAGCCACCAGCTTATTTTCAGCATGTTTTCAAAAGATGTTTTAAGTACATATCTTCACTCCCATCTCTTTATGGACATTCTTAGGCATGATTTATGAGCCGTTAAAGATTAATAAGCTAAGAAACAACATAAGTAAGTGAATTAGAAAATATGTGTTGAATCCGAGTATATGGGCATTATGGACAAGTTATGTAGCATGGAATGAATGGGAAATTAAAGTAAGAAAGCTAAGCCATGTATGACTACATGAATGAGTAATAATGAGACATGTTTTGTGCTATGTACATTTATGGTTGTAGGTCAAGACTCAAAGACTGACCAACCGTTTCTGGAAGCCCTCTGTGAGTAACAATGTTGTAAAGATATGTTCAATTCTAATTATTTTCTAAACGATTGACTGTACTGCTTTCTAAAGTAACATTGTTTCCTGAATGAATGTTTGTCCTAATTATGAATTGTACTCGTGGCATCCATAGCAACTTACTGTTACTGTTACTGCTACTATTACAGAGATCTCTGTCAGTTCCTATCCTTGGAACTACTGTTACTGTATTGATGGCCATCAACTGACTGCTCGGTCTATTAAGACTTACTGTGCTGTTTTGCTATTGAATGTACCACGTATGATTGTTATGATTTCTAATTGACTGATATGGCATGAAATATGAGCCACTGATTGAATAACTGATCTACTGATGCAAATGACTGTTTTAATTACTGAAAGGACACTCATTCTTAACCCCTTTACGCATTCGTTATTCACTGGGCTTTAGCTCACTGTTTATATATATATATATATATTTATAGGTGAGCGTTCTGGAGGGCAAGTGTAGGAGGGTTTTTACCGAGCCACTGTTTTGAAGCCTACCAAGTGTTTTGGGTGCCTCCGAGTTGGGGCTAGGCCTGGAAGGCCGTTAGCAAGCTTTCGGTTATGTTATACATTTTTGACCCGTACATCTATTTTTGCATAAGATATTGTGTTATATGTTATGTAATGTAAGTGGGTAAATTAACGCTTTTGCATGTGATTATTTGTTCATATAGATGCATAGCTCATTGGACTGTTGGTATATGTTTGAATATTGCTTCCGCAAGCCCCGATTATTTTGATTATACAGGAAGGCCTTCGGTAATCCAAGGATTACTGGCCAGTTACGATGCTAAACCTATAGGGGCGGGTTTGGGTCATGACAGCTTCTCCTCATAACCCAAATCTTCATTAATCACAATCCCGAAATGATCAATCACATGCAATGGATCTCGAATATACTTCTTCAACGTCGAAATATGAAACACATTGTGGACTTGACTCAGTACTGGTGGCAAAACAAGTCTGTAAGCAACAGGGTTAACTTTCTTAAGAATTTCAAATGGTCCAATATAACGAGGTGTTAATTTACCTTTCTTCCCAAACCTTGAAACTCCTTTCATCGACAAAATCTTCAGGAATACATGATCACCAACTTCAAATTCTAACTCTCTTCTCATCTGGTCGGCGTAACTCTTCTGTCGACTCTGAGCAATTCTAATCCTTTGCTGGATAAGTTTAATCTTCTCAGTTGTCACTTGAACCAATTCGGGACCAATCAAAGCTTTGTCTCCTACCTCGGTCCAACATATCGGCGATCTGCACTTCCTTCCATACAAAGCTTCATACGGCGCCATGCCAATGCTAGCTTGATAACTGTTGTTGTAAGCAAATTCTACTACCGGAAAATGCAATTCCCAACTTCCCTTGAAGTCCAATACACATAACCGGAGCATATCCTCAAGCGTCTGAATCGTTCTTTCTGTCTGCCCGTCGGTTTGGGGATGGAAAGCTGTGCTAAACCTCAACTCGGTTCCCATAGCCCTTTGTAAACTCTGCCAAAATCTAGAAACAAACTTCAGATCTCGGTCTGACACAATAGACATCGGCACTCCATGAAGTCTAACAATCTTATTCATATACAACAAAGCAAGTCGATTGGCATTAAAGGTAGTTTTAACAGGCAAGAAGTGTGCTGACTTAGTTAATCTATCAACTATAACCCAAATCGAATCCATACCTTTTTGTATCCTCGGTAAACCAACAATAAAATCCATGGAGATGTGTTCCTATTTCCACTCAGGGATTGATAAAGGTTGAAGAAGTCATGCTGGCCTCTGATGCTCTGCTTTCACTTGTTGGCAATATAGACACTGAGATACGAACTCAACTATTTCTTTTTTCATATTTGGCCACCAAAAAGTTTGCTTCACATCTTGGTACATCTTGGTATTTCCTGGATGAATGGTAAATCTGGAACCATGAGCTTCCAGTAAAATTCTTCTTTTCAACTCTGGGACGTCGGCCACGCACAATCTTCCTTCAAACTTAAGTGTTTGACCTTCAAGGATGTATCCCAATCTCGGCTTTGTGATAACCTCATCAACTACCTTCTTGAAGAATTCATCTTCCATCTGTCTTGCCTTTACTTCCTCAATGATAGTCGGCTCCACTGAAATCATCGCTAGACATGCCAATTTTGCAACTAACTTTCTACTCAAAGCGTCGGCTACTGTGTTAGCTTTACCTGGGTGGTACTGAATTTGCATACCGTAGTCTTTCAACAACTCAAGCCATATTCTCTGCCTCATATTCAATTCCTTCTGAGTGAACAAGTACTTTAAACTCTTGTGATCTGTAAAAACTTGACAAGAAGCTCCATACAAGTAATGGCGCCAAATCTTCAAAGCAAACACCACGGCTGCTAACTTTAGATCATGGGTAGGATAGCTCTTTTCATGGGGTTTCAATTGACGAGAGGCATACGCTATGACTTTACCCTCTTGTATTAACACACAACCCAAGCCCTTATGTGAAGCATCACTACAAATTTGAAATTCTTCATTGCCTGACGGTAGCACAAGAATCGGTGCTGGACTAACCTCATCTTTAGCTCCTGGAAGGCTGATTCCCTATCCTCGGTCCATTAATACGCCACTCCCTTTTGAGTTAGTTGTGTCAACGGTACTGGAATCCTTGAGAAGTCCTTCACAAACTTTCTGTAATAACTAGCCAAGCCCAGAAAACTACGAATCTCGGACACGTTAGTCGGCATCGGCCAATTCACAATGGCTTCAATCTTACTTGGATCGACAGAGATACCCTCTTCATTAATCACATGACCCAAAAATGAAATGCTGGAAAGCCAAAACTCACATTTGCTAAACTTGGCATATAATTTTCTGTCCCTCAAAATTTGCAAGGTAAGTCTCAAATGGTTCTCATGCTCAACCTTACTCTTAGAATAAATCAGTATATCATCAATGAAAACAACCACAAACTCATCTAGGTAAGGCTTAAAGACTCTGTTCATCAAATCCATAAATGCTGCAGGAGCATTAGTCACTCCAAAAGGCATTACCAGAAATTCGTAGTGGCCATATCTTGTCCGAAAAGCAGTCTTCTCAACATCCTCGGCTTTAACCTTGAGCTGATGGTAGCCCGACCTAAGATCAATTTTAGAAAAGACTCATGCTCCTTGTAGTTGATCAAGCAAATCATCGATCCTCGGCAATGGGTACTTATTCTTAGTGGTTACCTTGTTCAGTTCTCGGTAATCAATACAAAGACGAAGTGTACTGTCCTTTTTCTTCACAAATAGAATTGGTGCTCCCCAAGGTGAAGTGCTCGGCCTAATAAAACCCTTATCCAATAACTCTTGTAACTGTACCTTCAACTCTTTAAGCTCGACTGGGGCCATTCTATAGGGTGTTTTGGAGATAGGCTGGGTTCCCGACATAACGTCAACAGTAAAGTCTACTTCTCTATCGACTAAGTGGCCAGGCAAATCATTTGGAAAGACGTCGAGGAATTCATTAACAATTGGGATATCGGCCATTTCGACGTTTCCATTCGGATTACTTAGTACACTACACAAGTAACCTCGACACCCTTTTTGGATTAACTTATAAGCTTTCATAGACGTGATCAAGTAAGGTGGGGATACTACTCCTTTACCCTGAAACGTAACCTCGGCTTGGTTTGGGGGTTTCAATGTGACACTTTTGGAAACACAATCAATGGATGCACGATTAACTACCAACCAATCCATTCCCAATATAGCATCAAAATGAGTCATTTTCAACGGCATCAAATCAACTAATTATTCAATATCCTCTATCACAACAACACACGCCCTATAAATGGATGCAACAGTCATAGTTCTCCCAGATGGAGTAGATACAGATAACACATAACCAAGGGGTTCTAGTTCCCTATTTAACTTCTCAGCAAACTTAGTAGATACAAATGAATGTGTAGAACCCGAATCAATCAATATATATGCATCTTGAGAGCAAATTGGAAGGGTACCTGACACTACTATCTCGGCACTCTGGGTGTCTCCTGGCACTAATGCAAAGACTCTACCCTGCATCGTCTGCGCCTTGCCGACGTTGCTTTTCTGTACAGCTCCCGACGTACTCCCATTGTTCTTACCCTCATTAGACTTAGTCTTGGGACAGTCTTTAACGTGATGACCCATCTCACCACATTCAAAACAACCTCTAGACTCCCAACGACAAACTCCAGAATGTGGCTTCTCGCAGCTTGAACATGTCGGCCTAGTATCACTTCCTTGATTTGAGTTGCTTGAATTGCCGACATTTACTCTCTTCTTGGCATCAAACGATGTTCGGCAGTTTTCATAATTTTGTCTCTTTCTCTGGCTCTCCCCTAGACTCTGATATTTGTTTAAGTTAGCTTCTACCAGGATGGCTTTATCCAATACTCCGGCGTAAGTCGGCATGCTGAGCATATTCACCCCATCTTGTATGGGTCCATGAAGTCCACTCTCAAATTTCCTGGCTTTTCTATACCTTGCTAATTCGGTGAAAGCACGATCATATTCAACCACGGTTTTGTTGCCCTGTGTCAAAGTTTGGAATTCGGTGGTCTTGCGATCTTGGACACTGAAGGGAAAGTGCTTGTCATAAAACAATTCCAAAAATCTGGCCCAAGTCAAACCTGGATTACCTTCTCGGATCATCATCCACCATCTTCGAGCGTCATCGTCCAATGTGAATGCTGCTAATGACACTTTTTGAGTGTCGGTGCTGGGAAAAATCTCAAACAACTTTTCCATTTCCAAAACCCACGCTTCGGCTTTCATCAGCTCTATACCCCCATGGAACTTCGGCGGATTCATTTTCTTGAATTCTTTAATCAAAGTCAAAGTGCCGTCCCCATACAAAGCTGGCTGTGCAGGCACTTGCGGCACTGGAGGAGGTGGAGGCGGAACTGCATCTCGGCCGTTTGTCTGCTCGGCCTGAGTAGAGGTAGTACTGGTGTTCTGTTGCCTTGTTCGCCTCAACTCATGAGCCAAACCCTCTACCATCTTTTCTAATCTGTCTAACTTGTCCTCAGATTAATCTAGGCCAACTGGAGGTCTACCCCTTCTCATGATGCTAGAGGTATGCAAAATGTGACTCTTTAAAACAAAATGAACAAATAAACATGTATACAAGCAACAAATGTTCATGCCGAGATAATGCTCACCTTGTCAAGTAGCAAGCAATATGATGCAATCCTAACATCGTTCGAAGGGACATCCTATGCTCTTTAGGACTCAAAGTGTGTGAATAACGTACTATAAGGAACTCGTGCTCTGATACCAATCTGTCATGACCCCATTCCGCCCCTAGTAGAATGGTGCCGTGATGGCCAATATGCAAAGTCACACACAAACAGAGTATACATACGGGGCTTACATGTGTGGAAGCAATAAATTCAAATCTAAATAGTCCACAAGAGCTGTGCATAAATCAAATAAAATGACATACATCTTAACAAGGTCTTACAACTTGAATACAAATAAAATAGGGTACATGATACATCTTGATCAAAAGGCTTCTCGAGCCGACATATACAAAAGAAATGGATTACAAAGCCAAGAAGCATAATCCTCAGGATGCTACAAAATATGAATCCAAAAACATATTGCAAAACACATCTAGGCGTCACCGCCTTCTTGCTCGTCACCTATATATATATATATATATAAGGAGAGGCTGAGCTTGGATACTCAGTGAATGATATTAGTAATAAAGGTTTAAATGAATGATATCCAAGATCTTTATCAAAACAATACATATCATAATTGGTACAAAATCAAGGGATGAACAAAATTCATCTATCAAGTCTTTCAAAGCTTCAAGGGATGCTTACTAGCATCAATATAATACAAGGGATGACATTCCGGACAAACCCACGCGGTGAACCATCTGTGGCAAAACAAAGGACATATCTCAAACAAATGCGCTAGTTGCATTATAGTCCCCTAGCACTAAGGACTTTCCAAGACAAACGCGCTAGTTGCATTATAGTCCCCTAGCACTAAGGACTTTCCAAGAATGTCATCAAAACGAACATAATACTTGATACAAAAACTCGGGATAATCATTCATGCTTGAACAAACACTTTTCCAAAATTAAACAAGCAAAGCTTTTATCAAACGTTAGAACATAGCTTTATTAAAAATACCACTCACATAGCTCTTCGGGTGTGGGGATTACAAGCAAGGATCCAAGGCCTACAAGTACATAACAAATCCCATTGAATGCATTTCTAAAACAAGCTTTGCATGAGTGTAAATGATCTCGGCATTTCTTTAAAAACTAAGTCAAGACAAAGAAAAACATGTCATGGGAGTTAAAACATTGTTTCTCATCTTGGGAAAACGTGCTGGGAACCAACCAGGTCTTGGCTGAGGTCCCACACCTCTTCGCCGATGTATGGTCTCCTAGGCCTAGGTGCGCATCCAAGATAGACTAAGGTGCAAGTGACCATGCAAGGTAGGCCAAGGTGAGATACGATGCTTGGCCTAGTGGTGGGATCTAGGTAAGGGTGGGTCTCGGCGACCACACTTAGGCAAATTAAGTCTGGGAAATCTGGGTTTCCTCTTGAAGAACATGAAGAACATGAACGTGAAGGGCATGAATGCCAAAATCGTAACTTCCTTATTCAAAATCTGAGATTTCATGGCATGAGTTCAAAAACATGGACCTTGGTACCCATATTTTGGAGATTTTATGAAAACAAACACGAAAACATGGATCTTGGTACAAACTTTCGGATCAAAACAAGGCTTTTCTTCAAGAACACAAGAACATCATTTTCTCTTTCTAAAACTGAACTTCAAAGCAATGGATGGCTCATGAACCATGCTAGATCATGCAATGTAGTTAGATGAACATAAAGAACAACAAGAGCAAATCGAGAATCTAACCTCAAAACACGTATCTAACGGTTCAAGGTGTGAAGATCAAGCTTCGAAATCTATTCTCACTCTAAGAACTCTTCCTTCCTCTCTTCCTAGAGCTTCTCTCTCTAAAAGGCAAAGATATGACAAATGATGTGGGTTTCTCTACTGCCAGCAGACTTAACCCTCTGCTGGGACACGTGGCACTACCGGATTGGGTTTCCTTAAAAAGGTGACTGAGTGAAAAGACAAGGCTATGACAAGATGTGTATGACAAGAAAGGTGACAAGGGCATTCCGGCAGGTAATGATCTCGGATTAGGACGTAGGCTTCGGCAAGTAAGGTCTCAATGATCTTGGCTAGGAGGGATAACACTTGGCCTAGCTGTGCCACACCTCGGTCTAGGTCATACCAGTCCAGGAACAAGATCACTAGGTGCAAGGATCAAAGGTTTAGGATGTCTAGATGATAACATCTCGGCCTAGATGATATACATCTCGGCCTATATGCCAGGCGAAGGTGGAGGTCAACCAAAGTGGTTCCAAGATGGTCCTAGATATGAGAGGTTCAAGGGTGTGACCTAGGCTTAAGATGACATCGGCTTAACACACACTAAGCAAGAAACAAAGCATGCAAGCAACACTTAGACAAAACAAATCAGGGTCTGCAAAATGCAAGTTTAATCATGACAAGGATCATGCAAGTGCACGTGAGCATGACTAAGACAAAGTGAGGGTTGCTACATCTTCTCACTTTGATCTTTCATATTTGCAATCCTTTCCACTTTAACTCTTTAAGTTTGATTTTTCTCGCTTTGACCCTTTATTTTTGCAAACCTTCCCACTTTACTCATAGACCAACTTTCATAAAAAAAAAAAAAAAAAGTAACAGAATTTGTCACATCACTAACACTTCAGCTCCATATGTGATGTAAAAAATTTATTAAAGATGCAAAAAATAAAAAACAAAAAAATTGAATTTTTTTAGTCTTTAGTGAACTTTTTTATCAAATTTATTCATAAACAATATTACATTATGGATGCATGTAGCTAAAAAAATAAAAACGAATTTAACTAAAAAAAGAAAAAAAAAATCACTAAAGACGAAAAAAAACGATAGTAAATTTTTCATTTTAGAATTGACAATATAGATATTTGAGTCAGTATATTTTCATTTTTTTCGTTTTTAGTAAACTTTTTTCTTTGTTTAGTTAAATTTGTTTTTATTTTTTTTAGCTACATCTAATTTAGATGCATCTATAATGTAATAATGTTAATGAATAAATTTGAAAAAAAAAATATTCACTAAAGACTAAAAAAAAATTTCAATTTTTTGTTTTCAATTTTTTATTTTTTGCATCTTTAGTGAATTCTTTACATCACACAAAGAGCTGATGTGTTAGTGATGTGGCAGATTCTGTTAGTTTTTTGGATGAAAGTTAGTTTAGGAATGAAGTGGGAATGATTGCAAATATGAAGGGCCAAAGTGGGATGGATTGCAAACATAAAGGACCAAAGTAAGAAGGATTGTAAACATAAAGAGCCAAAGTGAGAAAAATCAAACTTAAAGGGCCAAAGTGGAATGGATTGTAAACATGAAGGGCCAAAGTGGGAAAAAAACTAATAATTTTTAACAATTTTTGTCTTCTAAAGCTACTTAATTATAAAATAATTTTAAAAAAAATAAAGGGATTACCTTTTTATTTCTTAATTTTGTCTTGTGTCAATAACCTATAAATTTCAATAATTTTTGTATCCTGAAGCTACTAAATAAAAGAAAAAATAGCATCACTTTTCTTTTTAAAATCCTAGTTAGTTTTATTTTTACTTTGTGTTAAGAACCTGTGTGTGTTGATTTCCGACCACACAACCAAAAGGGGAAACTCAGCTGGAGAGCACTGGAAGAATAGATTAAGCCTGAACAACCTGTCACAGAAATATAAGAATCCCGCGGTGGTTCGTCCACCTGGGGGCACTCCGACGATCAAGTCAGTAAAATATCTCTCAAAGATAATCAATAGTGCTTAACTCACTAAACAGAACATAAAAAGCATACCTTAGACCCATGGGGGTGCCTCCTTTTTATAGCCAACACAATCCTAGTCCCAATAGAAGCCTAGCTCTAATGGACTTAGGATTACTGCTAAACTTGGACTCCCAGTAGGATTAGGAGAAACTCTCTAAGAGCCTTATCTTTACCCAAACTGAAGTCTTCTCCCATTCTAGGACTCTTGTCCCTTATCCACTTATCCCGAATTCCGGTGTCTTCGCAGATAACCTCGGCCTAGCCGAGATTACCTCGGCATCATGACCAGGACACGTGGCACCCTGGCTGGCACTTCGGTGCCACCTCGGCCACGTGTCGTCATTCAAAATTTATGTCTCCACAACTGCCCCCTAGGTTTTATTACCTCGGCATCCTGAGGTGATGGAACCTATATCATTCCTTCCATTAATCATGACCCCGATTTCACTTCAACTTGTAAATTTTTAAAATTTCAACAGGTGTTAAACATGTCCTTGGTTTAACTTCAACTTGTAAATTTTTAAAATTTCAACAAGTGTTAAACATGACCTCGGTTTAACTTTAACTTGTAAATTTTCCTTAAAATTTCAACAAGTGTTAAACATAACATCAGTTTAACTTCAACTTGTAAATTTTTAAAATTTCAACAAGTGTTAAACATAACCTCGGTCTCTTGTTTGTTGGATCCATTGTTAGCTTGGCCTCGCTTCGGCGAGCTGTTTCCCTTCTCTTGTTTTGTCGCCTTTGTCCCTGACGTGCTAAAGGACTGTAGGAACCGTTTTCTGTCCCCCTTTCTGGGCACCCTTCTTGGTCGCTGGAATCAGCGTATCTTGTAACGGGAATGGTGGCTGTATGACGTTGTTCTGCATCATGAAATTGACGACTGTTTGCAGGTCCGCCAATTTGTTCGCCATTCCCTTCATCTCGTCGTCCCTCCGCAGGCATCTATCTTTCCATACTTTTTAAAATTTCAACAAGTGTTAAACATGACCTCGGTTTAACTTCAACTTGTAAATTTTTAAAATTCAACAAGTATTAAACATGTCCTTGGTTTAACTTCAACTTGTAAATTTTTAAAATTTCAACAAGTGTTAAACATGACCTCGGTTTAACTTTAACTTGTAAGTTTTCCTTCAAATTTCAACAAGTGTTAAACATAACATCTATAAAACTTCGACTTGTAAATTTTTAAAATTTCAACAAGTGTTAAACATGACCTCGGTTTAACTTTAACTTGTAAGTTTTCCTTAAAATTTCAACAAGTGTTAAACATAACATCGGTTTAACTTCAACTTGTAAATTTTTAAAATTTCAACAAGTGTTAAACATAACCTCGGTCTCTTGTTTGTTGGATCCATTGTTAGCTCGGCCTCGCTTCGGCGAGCTGTTTCCCTTCTATTGTTTTGTCGCCTTCGTCCCTGACGTGCTAAAGGACTGTAGGAACCGTTTTCTGTCCCCCTTTCTGGGCACCCTTCTTGGTCGCTGGAATCAGCGTATCTTGTAACGGGAACGGTGGCTGTATGACGTTGTTCTGCATCATGAAATTGACGACCGTTTGCAGGTCCGCCAATTTGTTCGCCATTCCCTTCATCTCGTCGTCCCTCCGCAGGCATCTATCTTTCCATACTTGGAGGTCGTCCTCGTTATAATACCCATTCCGGTCCGATTTCTTCGGTACGCCGCCCTCTTGGCCGATGTCCTTTTCTCTGTGATTCTTATCACGAGTCTCCTTGTTGCAGTTGTCTTCTTCGACGTCAAGGTCAGTATGTTTCCCACTCCCAGCAGGAGTGTCACCCCAACCTTCTCTTTCTGTCCGTCGTTGGCCATCTATTCTCCTTTCTTTCCCACAGACAACGCCAAATTGTGTGTGTTGATTTCTGACCACACAACCAAAAGGGGGAACTCAGCTGGAGAGCACTGGCAGAATAGATTAAGCCCGAACAACCTGTCACAGAAATATAAGAATCCCGCGGTGGTTCGTCCACCCAGGGGCACTCTGACGATCAAGCCAGTAAAATATCTCTCAAAGATAACCAATAGTGCTTAACTCACTAGACAGAACATAAAAAGCATATCTTAGACCCATGGGAGTGCTTCCTTTTTATAGCCAACACAATCCTAGTCCCAATAGAAGCCTAGCTCTAATGGACTTAGGATTACTGCTAATCTTGGACTCCCAGTAGGATTAGGATAAACTCTCTAAGAGTCTTATCTTTACCCAAACTGAAGTCTTCTCCCATTCTAGGACTCTTGTCCCTTATCCGCTTATCCCGGATTCCGGTGTCTTCGCAGATAACCTCGGCCTAGCCGAGATTACCTCAGCATTATGACCAAGACACGTGGCACCCCGGCTGGCACTTCGGTGCCACCTCGGCCACGTGTCGTCATTCAAAATTTATGTCTCCACAGAACCGATAAAGTGGCCTTGGGAGTGTTGTGCACGAGTGTAAATAAATAATCAAAAATTAATTTTAAAATTAAATAATAATATAAAATTTATCCAAAATATGTAGTAAAAATAATTTATAATTAATTAAATTTGATTCATTTTTATCAGAGTTACACATAAATGACTTGTATTTATACCAATATGACCTTCACCTAATCATTAAAAATTGTATTGGTCTCTGCCCAACTTATGAATCATTTGACTTATTTATTTATTAAAATGGTAAATAAATATCTATAAGTATTTTTTAATTTTTAAATAATAAATATGAACATATTTTATGCATATCTATTGAAAAATTAAAACTTAGGTAAAAAATTATATATTTATGTTTAACACTATGAAATAAGTAGATACATATATTCATATATTAAAAATTATCTAAGGTAGAGTCGTCCTAAATTATATGTCATATTTTAGCTTTAATCTTACACTTAATCTAAAAAATTAACAATTAATTAGTAAAAATATTTGATAATAATAAATTTCAAATTATATATATATTATATCATAATTTATCAATTCGTGACCGGTATGAGCTAGTTTGGGGGGTTTGGGCCCCGTTTTGATGATCCAAACTATTCATATTTTTGGGTTCGTCAAGTATATCATCCCTACAAAAAATCAAGTCGATCAAATAATGGAAATCACTTGTTGGGATCAATTTGGTATGAACCGTTTATTTTTTTACCGTTTATTTTTTTTTTTATGCAAAACTAACACAAACACATGGTCGTCGTTATCTAATCGACTTGATTTTTTTTATAGAGCTGATGTACTCGACGAATCCTAAAATATGAATGGTTTAGATTATCAAAATAGGATCCAAAAGTGGGCCTATAAGGCCCAACAACACCTCTCCAATCCGATGGAAGACTGGAGAGAGGCCCAGGCCATGTTAAAGAATCAGTAATGTTTAAATTTTAAGTTAAAGAATTAATTATTTTCTATATGTGTATGTATAAATGTATCAAAATCATGCATTAATGCAATCTTATGGATGCAATTTTGAAAATAAATTTTGTATGGTAAACATAAATTAAGGAAGTAATTTGAAAGGGTAATTATGGTGGCATAATTTAAGGATTTATTATAAAACTCCATGAATTTAATTATGAACTAATTAAAATGCAACACATAATGACACTTAGTATTTTAATTATTAAAAAATAAAAATTATAAAAAAAAAACTTAAGTTGAGAGTTTGAATCTTAAAAAAAAAAAACCTATTAACGTTTGTTGTGTATAAAAATAATTAGATTTGATATATATAATAATGGCCATGGTGAGAGAAAAAGAAATGTGTTACGAAATTTTAATTATATAAATTATTTTATTTTTTATAGTGAAGAATTTAAAATATTTCTCAACGAAATATTTTTGAGTGTGTGCTTTATTCATTTTTTTAATTGGAAAACTCCTTTTTTGAGTGTGTGATTTATTAATTATTTTTTTCTTAATTAGAAAACTCCTCCCTTGTTTGATGGTAAAGAAGAAATGATTTTAGGAATAAAAAATACACTCGTTGTTTAAAAAAGAAAGTGTTAGTGTGTGATTTATTAATTATTTTTTAAAATTAAAAAATTAAGAAATTTAAGATTGTGCACTTAGAGCTCTCTTAGCTCTTCTTACTAAAAACCTTCTTTTACTTATATAATATATAGATAGATAGTGAGAGGGTAATTTATACATAAATTGGGCCGAGATGGGTAAATGGCCGAGCTGGGTAAATGTGTCGTTCTTTGGGCTACAGTAAGAAGGGCTGGATGAAAGGGGGCTTGTAGTTAGCCCAGTCCTGGTAAGCCTTATTGTTATCTCGGTCCGAAAGAACCCTGAACTTAGTCCGGTCTAGAGAAGCTTTGCATTTAGCCCGGTGTAGACGCGCCCGTGGGCTTCACTCTACAGTTCGGACTCCCTTTGTGTCGGTTCTGAATCTTGAACTAAAGAGTCCAAATCCGGCAAATCGTTTTGAAGAAAAATAGATTTTTTGAAAAGTAGTGCCAAACATGGACCGCTTTGCCAGATTACAGAGTCGCCACCTAAATATTTTTTAATGGGAAATTTAGGAAACCCTGACTCGGTGCCGAAGGCCACATGTCCGTCATCACCAAAGTGGTCTTGGCTCGAGAGCTTGGGTACGATCGGGGAAGGTCAGCTATGAGCACCCCCTTTCGCCCGGTCTGAAGACCGGCCTCTACTAACCGTGATATCTGATTTTGAAAACTTTATGCGTTCTTATTCCAATTATTAACCTAGAATTACTATGTGATGCGCACAACACGAAAATATAGACTAGATTGCCTAACTTGGAAATAAACATTGCATATCCGTTTTGTCTCGAAAAACGTGTTAGATTTTGCTACTCGCAAGTAGGCTAAAATACGAATTTCAATGAGTTGTTCCAACTCAGGCAATCCAACCTCCACCCACAAGCATTCAAGCAGTTTATCTCACATAAGCATTTAGCCGCATGGTAAGCATACTGTCATGGCAACATTCACACGCATGTGGTATGCTAAAGCGTAAAATACTTACATCGTACTCCGTGCCAAAACAATAAACTCGGTTAGCAAACATGCATGACCTAGTTCATGTTAAGTGGCTAATGCAACATAGGTATAGATCTAGAGTAGGTTCGGCTAACCCAAAACATGACATGTGGGATGCTACAAATAACACGTATTCAATTTGGAATTGAAAATACGATGCAGTTTGCATGATGTACCGAGCCCGATGCATGTCAACAAATGCATGGATGCACGCATGCATAGCATAAGGTATGCTAAAATAAATGTGCCCTAATCTACCAACATAAGCAGGTAAATAAAAGGGAGAAAGAAATGGGGGTTGGAAGACATACACACCACTCACACACCCTTATTACAATTTTGCCCTCACTCGGAGGGACCAAATAATAATACAGTCCGAATAATAAACGAATAAATTATTACAAGACCTCTAATTACTAAAATTAAATCAAGTAAATAAAAGAAAGGGGGCCTCAGCCCTGCCTCGGGTTGCGCGAATGATGCATGCTCGTTGCGACTTGCCCGGAAAAGCCTACACCGTGCCACTGCCACCTGCTTTTCTTGCCTGCTCTCCAAAAAAATACCAAAGTCCCAGGAAACCTTCCTTGTGTTCTGCTGAGTGCCGCCGGCTGGAGGAAACTACCACCGGCTACTTTTGGTGGCTACCGGCTGCAAAATAGTCTATCGGCCAGCAATACAGTGCCGGTCGGCACTCTTTCCTGCCGGTCGGCACAAAATTCCTGCAGAAGACAGTTTGACAGCAACAGCAGGCAGCAGTGCATGGTATTGGATTTTTGAGCATATTTATGCATGGCCAATGCTTCCTATCATGAATGGGACTCAAGGAAACATGGCTCTTGGTTCTAGGGCTATCAATTGTGCACCTTGGTGCATGATAGCCTAAGATACCAAGGTTGCATTTCAATGTAAAAATGCATGCAACACAACAATGATAACTAAGTCCCTATCATGCCGAAGTCAAGGGCCTTAGTGACAAGGGAATTGAGGTGTGTTTTGTCACTTGGAGTACAAACACCCCTCATTTCCCACACTTGGTTTGACACCCCAAACCAAGTAATGGAATGCAATCCATGCAAACATGCATCAACAATGCAACATGACACAAAAGTGTAAGGCATGCCAAATGCTATGTAACACATCATGGGAAGTATACAATACTAAGCATGCACAATGCAAAGTGTGATACAAACATGAACACCTAAGGCAATAGGATTGTCTTATGTCAAGACCATGTTGACTAAGCATGCAACACACATATACTAAACATGCAATGGTAGACTAAGCTACAATGGGACAGCCCTCAAACCTCCCTAAAACAGTGGCAAAACATGCCCAAAATGATGACCAAAACTCATGCAAGCATGCAAGGCAATAGGCCCAAAACCAAGGGCACCAAAGAGAGTACCTCACTACCATTATCAAGGCCACTCATGGCATGCATCTAACAACCAAAAACAGACTTCTATCATGCAAAATGACACCCAAAACCCACATATGGCAGCCCCAAAATGTATTAATCATGCAAGCATACACAATGCCAATTCCTAGACATAAAAGGGGACACCCTTGAAGCATGAAAATGGTCACATATGTAAACATACACACATGATTTATGGACTGAAATAGGGTCACAAACGATGCCAAATCATGAGGATGATCAATGTTGAACATGCTAGGAACCAAAATGCATGAGGCTTACAAGTCTAGAATACAAAACAACCACGTCAAGCACACTATACATGGCAAAATCAGTGGCTCATAGCCCTAAAACATGGCAAATCAAGACCAACATCTTCAAGATGCTAAGCTAAAAAACATGGAGATACATGAGGCTAAACACATGGCATGTCTCTAAGCAAAATGGAACATTACAAAGCAAGTACGGGAAGTATGTTAAGGGCCACGAAACCAACCTTGGACAGAGGTATAACATGACTTAAAACACCCCAAAAAGTTCTGAAATGAAGCCAAATGCAAGCATGCACACATGCTACCTCATGAGCCAAGAATGAAAGCCAAAGATGGACAAAGGGGAGAGGGGTGTCCCTCCCCTACATGAGGCTTCAAAACACCTCCCTCACCACTGAAAACCCACTGGTTTTCAGTGGTGAGAAGACCAAAAACACTGAAGTTAGACAGTGCTCCAAAAAAAGGCACAAAAGGACCAAAACAAGGCCTAAAAGAGTGAGGCTTCATTCAAATACAAAAGTGACCTTAATGAATGTTCTTGAGCAAGTAAAAACAAGGTTTTTTTATGTTAAACACAAAGCTCAAAACACAAGACAAGAGGGGTAGAAACTAGTTGCAAGAATGGGGAAACTAAAGCAAAAAGTTTACCCTTGAAGATCCAATGAAGAACAGGTGGAGCAGCCCTCCTCTAGTGATCAAAACCAGTCCAAGATCATGCAAAACAAACCTCCAAGCCTCCCAATCTCGGATTAAGGTGTAGTAGTGTGTGTAATGGTGCAAAAGTAAGGTGAAATCACACTTTTTGGTCCAAAAACACACACACAAGAGGAGAGAGAGGGAGATATAGATATATATATGGATGTATAAGCTCTGGTTTTTGGTTTCTTAGAATGGCTAACCCCTTAAGCCAAGAAGACAAGGCCTCCTCTTATAGAGGAGGCAATCTTGTAAGCTTAGCAACTAAGCAAACAAGGGGTTCATCCCTCCATACACGTGTATGGAGGGGAAGAAAGTGGTAAAAAGCTGTCTAAAAATATCTCCAACAACTTGTTTGTAAAAAAGTGGTCGGCAGGGCAAAATGGTCATTTTGCCAAAAGTAGTGCCGACCGGCACAATATAGTGCCGATGGCAACATTAACCAGCCGGTGGCCTCTAGCCACTGCCGGTGGTGTGTGGGGGTACTTCAGAAGGCATTCCCTGCCCCTCCAAGGCAAAGCACAAGTGTTTGGTGCAAAACTAGACACAAAACGGTCAAGTTCGGAGGTCCTGAGGCCGGGCGCTTAGCTGAGAACTCCGAGAACTCCAAACAAACACAAACATGGATAATCACCGAGTGTTCAAGCGGTGACGTCCAAGTCTTGAGGACGGTCAAAAATGGGGTGTCTACAGTTGCCCCTCTTTGACAGAACTCGGAAGTCATAACAATGACAGGAGTGAATGTCAAAGCCCAGAGACGACCCATTTTTGACAAGGCCGAAGACTTGGACAATCATGCAAGACAAATAAGGTATGCGCCCGAAGGCAGGGGCAAAATGCAACTGAAGATGCACGAAGCCGAGCATAACTTATGATCATGCAAAGAAAGCTGTAATGAAGCACACATGCAACAGTTATAAGCTAGCATACGCCAATCTACACTACAATGCAGAAAGGATGTAAGAGAATTATGTAATTCTCAATACGTCTCACTCGGAGGATACAATACCTGTGCGGCTCGTCCGGTTGCAAACCTCAAATGAGTTTGTACATACAATATCGATGCTCGCAAAGGAAGCAAACTTAACAGGTACAATATTGTTAGCGACATGCATGACAAGGCAGTCGAAAGTGTGTGATAATGCATGCAATGTGTGCAGCAAGATAGTAGGATTGAACACATGTGAGTAAAGCAATGCACGTATGCACGCAATGTGTATGGAAAGAGAACTTGAACATATGTGAGTAAAGCAATGCACATGTGCACACAATGCGATGTGTATATAGAGAAACTTGAACACATATCAGTAAAGCAAAGCACGCATACAACGCAATGTGTATATAGAGAAACTTGAACACATATCAGTAAGGCAAAGCACGCATACAATGCAATGTGTACATAGAGAAACTTGAACACATATCAGTAAAGCGAAGCACGCATACAATGCAATGTGTACATAAAGAAACTTGAACACATATCAGTAAAGCAAAGCACGCATACAATGCAATGTGTACATAAAGAAACTTGAACACATATCAGTAAAGCAAAGCACGCATACAATGCAATGTGTACATAAAGAAACTTGAACACATATCAGTAAAGCAAAGCACGCATACAATGCAATGTGTACATAAAGAAACTTGAACACATATCAGTAAAGCAAAGCACGCATACAATGCAATGTGTATAGAGAAACTTGAACACATATCAGTAAAGCAATGCACGCATACAATGCAATGTGTATAGAGAAACTTGAACACATATCAGTAAAGCAATGCACGCATACAATGCAATGTGTATAGAGAAACTTGAAATTGAACATGGTAAAACATGATGTTGAAATGCAACGTATTGCAACACAGTATAATTGAAATTGATTTATGGAATTCACAAAATATAAAAGGATACGGGAAGGGACATCCTTCGCATGTTCCAAGCATCGCTCACAAAAGTTGTGGTACGAGGTCAACTCGAAGCTCCGCTTATGTTCTGAAGGCGCCATTTCTTGGACTGCCTTAAGTGATGAAGGTGCCAAATCACATGACTGACCCGAACAAGGGCGCAAAAGGTACGATGGCCGAAAGGGGGAGGTTACCGGTGTCAAACCCAGCGCTCTGCTACCCTGCTATCTTGTTATTCTTCTACTTTACTTTCCTTTTTTACTAAGAGTTTAGGCACATTGCGCTGCCTCGGGCAGGTTTTATTTCTCAAAAACGTGTGTTGTTTTTTGTAAAACATATGATGGAAATGAAACAGCCGTTTGTTCAAAAGGTGTTACATTTGCGCGTTCTATGCATCGCATCGCAAGGCATCACATAACAATGTGACTGAAATTGAAGCTGTGTTTTGAAAACAAAGCATCGCATCGTAACAATCAGGTAGTAAACCAATTACAACTCGATAAGCAAAACAGGGGGACTCAGCAAACTAGCCAAATGCGAGTACACCTTGATAAACATTACAAAGACTTAAAGAGAGTGAAATACAACTCGATAAGCAAATATACAACAACTCGATAAGCAAATGGGCGCGCCCTCATAAGAATTGATCACTGGAGGGTATTGGAAGTGGTGGGATTTTCCAAATTCCTAGCATAAACAGCTCAAGGGGCAAGGAAGAGAACCACCGGCCGAGTAGAAAGGCTACCGGCCTTGAGGAATGGCCATCGGCCGACAATATGATACACCGGCCAAAACAGATGGCCGGTCGGCACTATAGTTGGCCGGTCGGCACTTAAAGTGTCAGCACCAGCAGAATGTTGACATCTGTCCTTCACTCAACCTTATCCTCTTCAAAAGGGTCTCAACTTCGGGGTTTCCTTCATTTCCACACTGATTTGCTCCAAATGGAAGAATTTCTTGCCCAAAATCTATAACTTGGATTAACAACTTGGATGGCTCGGAAAAATTTGAATTTAAGACTTTTAAACGCACTATTCACTTTGCGCCGTACCCTGCTGCATTTTTCGTTCCTCCATGCCGCGGCAAGGTTTTGGAACCCGGTAACACATGTCTTTAGCTTTAGCGGGCAAGAGGTGTGTCCCACTTTTGAAGATTTCCAAGCTCTAATGGAATCTGAACGCAATGAGGAGATTCTCCCCCAACTCAATTTCGGCCATGCCCGAGCTTTAGGACGAATGTGTGGCTTTACGATGCACAATTCTCGATCTCTGATTCGCGACGGAATGCTGGACATTCCTAGCCTGGTTCATCAGTTTTCTGATATAGGTGACCGTAGTGACCATTATTGGCAAGGCTTTCGACGGCATGCCCTCTGTTTGTGCATGCTATCTCATTTCCTGTTCGTCTCTGGTTCCGGAGGATCTAGTGTCCGGTTGATTGAGGTTGCCCAAGGCTTGAAGGAAGGCAAAAGCTGCATTGCCATGACTCTGGTGAGGCGTTCTTTGGGTTTAGACGCCTTTTACCATCGAGAGACGACCAGATTAGCAGGGAGTCCACTATTACTGCAGGCAATATTTCCCACCCAATCTCACATTTATGTCTGCTCACGTCACTCGGCTCTCGAGCTCGATTTTTCCTCACAAAACCCTTTTCTCACTTGTTCTCTCATCATACATCTCTCTATTCTTTATTCTCTCATTTTTCATCCCTCCCCAGGTATGGTTGATGGATAAACTGCGGGTTGTGGACTCTTGTCCGGCTTACTCAGCTCGCGGTTACTTCTTTAAACGCGCCTAGTCGGCGCTCTTGATGAGGAATTTGGTGGTTCAGTGGATGTGCGGTTTGTCCATGAACCGCATTACATGGCGTTGTCCTTGGCTCAATCTCCCGGCAATGAGCTATAGCATGTTCCAGGACACTGGGATCCGCTTGATTGGCCTGACTCACTGTGTCTTCTACTTTCCATTCCGTATCCTGCGCCAGTTTGGTCATGACCAGACTTGTCCACCGGAAGGGATAGAGTATCCGACTACTTTTGCAGTCCGAGGTGTGCAGCTTATCCGACAGGCAGCCGCGTGGAGGACTAGAGAACTTCTGCCTCCCGCCCCTACTTTCAATTATACTTTATCTGATGAGTGCTTAGATTGGCTCAATGAAGAGGCACAGGAAGGGCCCACTTTGGCATCAGAGGCTTTGACCCGGCTCGGGGAGGCACGAGGGCATTTGACTTGGCGTGCCGGATTTATTCTTTTATTAGTACTTTCATGTTTTCTTTATGAATGAAAAAAAAGGCAACTTCGATTGTATGCAAGAGCAAGAGAACTCTGTTTGAAATCAATGAAATTGAAGGTTGTGGTACTGAAAATTTTCCATTTTGGTCCAGAAATGGTCTTAGTTGTAAAAAGATTTATTTGAACAAAGTCATCTTCATTAAAACTTTTCAAAACTATTTTCGATATGGATCAGAATTTGGACACGCTTTGAGATCATCATTTGAGATGTACAAACCTGGATCCTAGCAATTGGAAAGATGCCCCTTGTCTGAATGGTACCGCGGCACTGTATGGCAACGGAAAGTTGCCCCTAGTCTGAATAACCTGCAGGAGAGTGCGATAAATGCTGATGGGCAAAGATGACCAAGATGATCAAATGGACAAAGTTGATCGGGGAAGGGTTTATGGCTGAACTTCAGGACGAAGCTGCCTACGTATCCCAAAGATGGGAATCAAGCCTTACGTAGTTCAGGCTTGGGTTCACTCGAGTATTTTCACTCTCCTTTTGCGCTCTAACTTTTGCCAAGGCCGCCCTTTGCGGGTTTTCAACCTTGCGAGCTCAGTTTTTATATTTTCTAATTTTTTTGTGCTCTGAATTTTGCCTAGGTCGCCCTTCCGGGTTTTCGGCCTAGCGAGCCTCTCAGGGGTAATATTTCTTCAACTTGTCCATGTTGATCGGTTGGGAGAACTCTAGGCCATCTAGATCCATCAGAACCACAGCTCCACCTGACCAGATAGACTTGATGATATAGGGACCCGTCCAATTAGGTCTGAACTTGCCCCTTGGGTCGTGGATGGGAGCTCGGTTGTCTTTGAGCACCAAATCTCCTTCCTTCAAATTCCTGGACTTAACCTTCTTGTTAAAAGCCCGGGCGATTCTGCGTTGATATCCTTGGACATGGTACAGTGCTTTTAATCTCCTTTCATCAAAGAGCATGAGTTCCTCGAATCTGCTCTGCTGCCAATCTGCCTCGGCTATCTGACACTCAGCCAGTACTCGTAAAGACGGAACCTCAATCTCTATGGGTAGAACGGCCTCCATCCCATATACCAAGGAATACGGAGTCGCCCCGGTAGAAGTTCTAATTGAAGTTCGGTAGCCCCACAGGGCGAACGGCAACTTATCTGGCCAATCCCGATAGGTCTCTACCATCTTCTGCAGTATGTGTTTGATGTTTTTGTTGGCGGCCTCAACTGCCCCGTTGGTCTGCGGCCGATACGTGGATGACTTATGAAAAGCCACATTATACTTTTCTAACAAATCAATCACCTCCTTCTTGAAGTGAGAACCATTGTCCGAAATGATCTCATTCGGGACTCCATAACGGCAGATAATGTTGTTTCTGATAAACTTTGCGACATGCGAAGCCTTCAACACGGCATAAGATTGGGCCTCGACCCACTTTGTAAAGTAATCTATTGCTACCAAGACATACTCATGCCCATTCGACCCCTTCGGGGTAACAGCTCCAATCACATCGATCCCCCAAACTGAAAATGGCCATGGCGACGTCATGTTGTACAGCTTCGACGACGGGATGTTCATGCGGTTTGCGTGAATCTGGCATTTGTGGCATCGCCGAACAAAGCCAATACAATCTTCCTCCATGGTAGACCAGTAGTAGCCTTGTCTGAGGATCTTTCGTGCCAGCATCACCCCATTCATATGTGCCCCACATTCTCCTCCATGGATGGCCTCCATCGGTAACCGACTCTTGGCTTCCACACGCGGCTTGTGCATTCCCAGATGACCTCTTTTGTACAACTTACCCCAGATGATAAACCGAATGACCATTCTTCTGATTGCCCTCTTGTCCTTGGCATTTGCCCCTGGTGGATATGCCTCCTTTTCCAAGAAGTTCCATATATCGTGATACCAAGGGTTGTTATCCTGCACTTCATCTATGGCAGAGATTGACTCGTAGGCAGGTGCAAATTTCTGGTCAATAATGACTGGACGCATCCGGACCCCAGATGGGATGTCTATCATGGAAGATAGAGTTGCTAGCGAATCTGCAAACCTGTTATTCTCTCTCACTAGGTGAGTGAAATTTAGCTTTTCAAACCGAGGAATTAACAGATCCAAGGTCTGGTGGTAAGTTATCATCTTTTCCTCTTTTACTTTCCAATCTCCTTTAGCTTGAGACACAACTAGGTTCGAATCCCCAATGACGTTCAATCGCCTTGCCCCTAGTTCTAGGGCAGCTTCTAAACCGGCAATACAAGCCTCATACTCTGCCTCATTGTTCGAGACTTTGAACCGAAGCTTGAATGCTAAAGGGATACGGGAATCGTCAGGTGCTATCAGCAACACTCCTATCCCGTATCCGTATTGATTTGACGCTCCGTCAAAGTACATCGTCCAAGTTTCATCTTCGATGTGCAGAATAGCTTCATCTGGGAATAGGTACTCAACCGCTTCATCCCCTTCAACCGGGTGGTCGGCAAGGAACTCTGCCACTGCTCTCCCTTTTACGGACTTGCGTGTCACATACTTGAGATCAAATTCGGAGAGCAACAGCAGCCAACAAGCTAGCCTACCCGTAAGTGCTGGTTTCTCGAAAAGATATTTGATGGGATCAAGTCGTGAAACCAACATTACAGAGTGAGCTAACAGGTAGTGCCGCAGCTTCCTGGTAGCCCATACCAAAGCCAGACATGCCTTTTCCAGCGGGGTGTAGCGGGTCTCGTAATCGAGCATCTTCTTGCTCAGATAGTAGATGGCCCTTTCCACTTTATCTTCCGACTCTTGTGCGAGCATACAGCCCATTGTAGTCTCGATCAGCGAGATACAATATCAACGGCTTCCCGGCTTTGGTGGTGACAACAGGCGGATTCTGTAGATACTCTTTAACTGTTCAAATGCACTTGGCATCGGCCGTCCCAATGGAACTTCTTTCCTTTCTTGAAGACCAAAAAGTGGTTCACAAGTTAAGGTTAGTTAGAGATAAACCGTCTTATGAATTGCACTTTACCCGAGAAAAGCCTCGCACCTCCTTTTCGGTCATTGGTAGGGAATTTCTAAGATGGCCTTGATTTTGGAAGGGTCGACTTGATGCCCTTTGTGTGTCGAGAAATCGGCATTTTTCCATTGTAACACCAAGCGTACATTTTTGAGGATTCAAATGACCTAAATTCACGATCCTTTGGAAAAACTTTTGCAAAGGCGGTGTAGTGGCCCTCTCTTTCTTTGGACTTGACAATCATGTCGTCACATACACCTCAACTTCTTTATGGATCATGTCATGTAATATTGTGGTTGCGGCCAGTTGATATGTAGCCCCAGCGTTCTTCAGCCCAAACGGCATTACTCTGTAGCAATATGTACCCCACGGGGTGGTAAAAGCGATCTTCTCCGGTCTTGGTGCCATTACTATCGATTATAGCAAAAAGCCATCCATGAGCGAAAGCAAAGCATGCCCCATTGTGAAATCTACCAACTCGTCGATATCGGCAAGGAAAGTCATCCTTGATGGCTCTGTTCAAATCCACGAAATCCACACATACCCGGATTACGCCATCCTTCTTGACCTTTGGAACAATGTTGGCCAACCAAGTCGGTATCGGATACGGCCAGAAGCCGGCGTCAATCTGCTTGGTGACCTCTTCTTTGATTTTAATGGCCCAATCAGGGCGGATTCTCCTGAGCTTCTGTTTGATAGGTCGGGCCTCGGGGTTAAGAGGGATCCGGTGCTGTACAATCTCAGGATCGATTCCAGGCATGTCTTCGTAGGACCACGCGAAAACATCTTTGAAATCTTTTAATAAAGCGACTAAGCGCTCGCGTTCCTCCGAAGACAACATGGACCCGATCTGGACCAGCCGCGGGTCCTTCTCAGTACCAACGTTCACGGTAGTGATTTCATCCATTAAGGGTTTAACAAACCTCTCTTGCTCTTGTTCAATTAATCGTTGCAAAACCGGAGGAATTTCGTCCTCGTCGTTTTCATCAAAATTTTGAAAGTCCTGATTTAAGCAATAAATCAAAGGCACAGAAAAGTACTCGGAAACCACAGTCACCTCATTCTCATTAGATACTTTCGAACCGTCCAATTCTTCTGTTACAACAGACTCAAAAGAGAAAGAAAAAGACGACCCGGACAGGATTGTGGTATCCGGGTTATCACTCCTCAGAATACTGGGACTCAGACTCGAGCAGTGGAACTGATTCGACTCACAAGACTTCGGTGGAATCGATTAGGCTCACTACTGACTCTTTCGCTTGACAAAAATCCCTCCTCGTACTGCCAGGTGAGGGAGGGTACGATGGATGCATCCAAAATAGCTGACGGTAGGCCCGCAGCCGTTTCATCTCCGATCATGGACACCGAGGAGTCATCCCCCAAGCACAATTGGTTGATCAAAGGATCTGAAAGTAGACATGCCAGTGCTACCCCCATTTCAAACTCTGTGTCCGCGGACTCCAATTCCTTGCTATGTTCAGCCTCAACTGTCGGGTGCATGCGCTCTTGACAACATCATCCCCAGATAACTGCAAGTCGAAGAAAATTTCAAATCCCGGCATGCGTTTCTTTTCTTTATTCAGCCATGGCTCCGGAAAACCACAGAATGGGAAGTCTTCCCCCTCCCGGACGAAACGTCCGTTCAGGGTACCCCGGATGGGCCGATGCATCAATTCAAAAGGTTTCCCCATCTGTTTTGCTTTGGCTCTTCCAGCCACCTCTTTTCCTTTTCTTACCCAATCTTCCTTGGTGGGCAGATAACCCAAGCCGAAGGTGTGAGGGTTGTACGGCACTTCGGCCAACGTTGCAATGCCCTTATGGCCGCTCTTCCCTAATCCCATCCCGGGGATGTATTGGAGTTTGTTCATGAGGTACACTGCTTGGGCACTAACATATATCCCTTCATTAGCGGCCATGATATTACATGCGACTGAGCCTCGGCCAAGGTAAAACGATATGAATCGTCCTCCATGCCATGCTCGATTTCGAGCAGTGGATACCTCGGGTGGTGGGTGGATTGACGAATTCGAAGGCGATGGCTACTCCTTCCGTAGGGGTATTTCACCATTTGATGCAAAGTGGATGACCTTTGCCTTCACGATCGACCACGGCCGCCCCAAAAGCAAATTAAAAGTCGCGGGAACTTCTAGGACGTGGAAATCTATCTCATGTCGTTCCGGCCCAACCTTTGTCTGAACTTTAACCGTTCCCATCACTTCTCTACTTGTATTGTAAATGCTTGGGATGACTTGGAACATTGGTATGAAATCTGCGGTTTTCAAGCCAATTGCATCGCCCGTCCTTCTTTGAAGCGAGCGTTGATGGCAGACCCGGTATCGACAAATACCACTGGTATCCACTTATCTCTACATTCCACGGAGATGTAGAGGGGTTTATTGTGATTTGAGCCCTCAGGCGGAAGTTCTTTATCCGAAAAGGTCAACGTCGGGGAACCTCCTCCCGGGAAGACCAGTCCAACCAGCTGCTCTGGTGTAGTCTCTATGGAGAGCTTGGCCTTATCCATGGCCGTCAAAACAGCCTGCCTGTGTACTCGCGAGGCCATGAGCAGTCCCCAAATGGAAATGTCTGCTTGTATCTTTTTCAGCTGTTTGAGTACGGCTTCCTCTTCGAGCTGCTTCTCCTTTTGCTTCTCAGCCTCTCTATCCTTCCCTGAGGCCTCTGGTTGATCCAAGTGTGGAGGTTTGAAATATCGCCCACTCCTTGTCATGTGGTCGACCTCTCCAAGGTACCAAGTGTTATCGGGTTGGTCATTCCCCCAATCTTCATCTGTATGGGCAAGATATAGGTCTTCATGTTCCCACCACATTCCATCAGCGGCCGACAGACACCTGTCCGGCTCTGGTATGACTGTTCTTGTGCTCTCAGCGCCTTTCATCCACATGCCCACGGCATTCTCGGTTCCTGTGCACACAGCAGTTTCCACTCCCACATGGGCCTTTGCCTTTATGATTCTCTCGGAATCCTCAAAACTTGCTTGCTCTGACACAATTGATTGTTCAATCATCTCCGTACTCAAAACGCTCCAATCTCGGGCGAAATTCTTGGCACCGGCGCCCTCCGGCGATGTATTCTGCTCTTCGACCCTTCCAGCCGTCGCTGATATTCTCTTTCCTGCTGAACTCTGCCCTGCCTGAAATTCTTCTACCACATCGGGCTGATCGTCCAACCACCCGGTAGCTTCTACTGAATCCTCATAATCGAACCACGCAACTACTGCGTCTTCTGGGTATTGGTCATTGTAAAGTTGGAGATTGGCCAGGTCCACCTCCACAGCTGTTACATCATCTGTTCCCTGTCCCAGACTATCCCCTTGGATCATACACAACTCTCCCCCTGTTGGCAATTCTATCCCGGGCCTATCCTGGCCTATCGACGAAATGTAGTCACTCGGACTGTATGTCTTCCCAACGTAACTCCCAGATTCCGCAGACTCTGACTCAACAACTCTTTTTTCCTTCGGGGTCTCCTCTCTCCTATTCTCGGCGGTCACCGCCGCTGGCTTGGGTTGGGTCATGGAGATGTCCATCATGCACAAGTCGGTGCAATCGGGGAGGAACACCTCTGGTTTAGGCAAGTGGGTGGGTGTGATATAGATACTAGGGTCGTAGGACACGGCCCCAGTATGGATGAAATTAAGTCTTTTAGGTGGTGGAGCTTGGTTATGTGCAGGGAGGGGATTTGTAGTAACATTGGGCTTCTTGGGAGGCAAAATCACCCCGTTATCGATAAGGTCTTGAATTTCATGGCGTAACCGATAGCACTGGTCGGTGTCGTGACCGTGTTGTTGGTGAAATGCACAATACTTGGCTGGGTTATGGGTAGGGGGAAGTTTTTCCGGTAGGGGCCGCGGCTCTAGGGGCTTCAAGTGCCCTTTCTTGATCAAAACCCCCAGAGCTTTGGATAGGGGCATATAGAGTGGAGCGAAAGTTCTGGTGTTTCTGGGTGGGTATTTAGTTGTTTGCGGGTTGCTTCCGGACGCGCCGGAGAATGGCGAAGCCGCCGTATTTCTTTGTGGGGGGTTAGTGGTGACCATGCTCACTTCGGAGGCTCTTGCAGCAGATGTGCCACTCGGGCCTGCATTAGTGTTACGGTTGAAGGTTCTTCGGGGTTGCTCCCGATCATTATCAATCCAGCCCTGCTTCAAGGCATCTTCAATCTGCACCCCCATTTCATGTAGGTCAGAAAAAGTGGGAAATGGGACTACTATCATCTTTTGCATCAACCGGTACGTAGATTGCGCACAATCATCCGAATCTGGTCTTTGTCCGTAGGCCTCAAGGTCATCATCGAAGCCTTGGCCCTCCATCTGGTTACGAACTCTGAAAAACTCTCTTTAGGCTCTTGCCTAGTTGTCTCGAGATCACGGGTCGTGATCTCAATCTGTGTGTTGTATGAGTACTGCGCGATGAAGGCCTCAGCCATTTCGTCCCAATTTCTCTTGACGTCATCTTCTAGCTTGGCATACCATGCGGATGCCACGCCTGACAGGGTCCGACCAAATAAAGACAACTTCTGGAGCCTACTGAGGCCCATTGGCCTTAGAACGTCCGAAAACAGTCTTAAGTGTACCATGGGGTCCCCGGGCCCATCAAATCGATCAATATGAGGCATTTTGAATCTGTCGGGCAGCGTCACAGCCGCGTCAGTGTAACCATCTTCAATGTCGGGGATAGTCTTGACCCCTTGGGACCTCTTGAATAACTTTTCAAGCTTGCTCAACTTGAGTGCGGTGGGATCAGTCTCGAACTCAAAGGGAGAGTCTGGTAGATTGGTGGGTGTTTTTGATAGCTGAGGTTAAATTTGAGGTAGGGTTGGAGGTGGGGGTGGTCCTGTGAGCAGCTCTGTATCAGTCTGAACATTGGTTGTCTCCCCGTCGTTAGGAACTCCTGGTGGGAAAGGAGCTTGATGTGAAGCAGATGCTCCGGTTTGCTGCTCTAGCCTGGCAATTGTCTCTGCCTGTTCCCTCACAACTGTGGCCTGTTGCCTGGCGAAATCTGCCTGACGGACGGCATCCTGCTGCATTGCTTTCATGCTCTCTTGAAGGTGGCGCACCATCTCCTCCAAACTAGCCATGCTATCCTGCTCTGGTTGGGTTGCTGGTATATATTCTCTCTCTGTTGGTGACACAGAATCCCGATCCCTACTGAACACAGGTGGGGTAGACAAAGCCCTCTGAACTGACTGCTGTACTGATGTCCTCTGCCTTACTGACCTCCGTTTAGTAACCGGGGGTAGCGAGTAGTACACTGGTTGTCCGTCTATCAGATCCTTAGATCGAAGGAGTCGACGGCCTCTAACCCAGGGTGCTTGGGGGATATCTATCGGGTCGGTAGCAATTGTGCTCAACTACCTAATAAAAAGATAAATAAAGCGTATAAATAAACAGAAAATCGGATGACATAACGACATAAAATAAATAACACGGTTGGATAACACTGAACTTCGATACCTTTGTTCCTCAAATACTAATCACTGTTTCTGAATCATTGCCCCCAAGTCTGAACCTTGTACCCACAGATAACTGATTCCCCAAGATACCGTTACTGGTGCCCTCAGGCCTGATACCCAATCTTGCAAACTGACATGTGTGTTCCTGTAGAAATACATTCTGAAAACACATAGCAGATAAATGGGAGCCAATACACCCCTATGTTGGGGTAGGGTTTCCCTGTCCTATCTTGTTAGGAGCTAGGGTTTCACTATGCACACAGCGGTTTCAAACAACCTAACATCGGGTAAGCAACCTGTCCTAGTTTGGAATGGTCACTATGGATCCGAATATGCACTAGGTCGAATGGTCGAAAAGGGTGCCCCAGTAAAACCGAGGTTTGTGTTCCCATGCTGTCAGAGCCCATAACCGGTTAGCCTTATGGTCATGCCTTGACAAGACAAGCCTCCGGCAAACCGTTCGGGAATGGCAGATGGCAAACACTATGTCCTAGGCGCACCAATGCACATGCAATGCAAAGAAACACATAAGTGTAGTCAAAACAGGATATCACGAGTTCGAGTCAAGCTCTCTAAAGTCCCCAGCAGAGTCGCCAGAAACTGTAGACGCGTCCGTGGGCTTCACTCTACAGTTCAGACTCCCTTTGTGTCAGTTCTGAATCGTGAACCAAAGAGTCCAAATCCGGCAAATCGTTTTGAAGAAAAATAGATTTTTTGAAAAGTAGTGCCAAACATGGACCGCTTTGCCAGATTACAGAGTCGCTACCTAAATATTTTTTAATGGGAAATTTAGGAAACCCTGACTCGGTGCCGAAGGCCACATGTCCGTCATCACCAAAGTGGTCTTGGCTCGGGAGCTTGGGTACGATCGGGGAAGGTCAGCTATGAGCACCCCCTTTCGCCCGGTCTGAAGACCGGCCTCTACTAACCGTGATATCTGATTTTGAAAACTTTATGCGTTCTTATTCCAATTATTAACCTAGAATTACTATGTGATGTGCACAACACAAAAGTATAGACTAGATCGCCTAACTTGGAAATAAACATTGCATATCCGTTTTGTCTCGAAAAACTTGTTAGATTTTGCTACTCGCAAGTAGGCTAAAATACGGATTTCAATGAGTTGTTCCAACTCAGGCAATCCAACCTCCACCCACAGGCATTCAAACAGTTTATCTCACATAAGCATTTTGCCGCATGGTAAGCATACTGTCATGGCAACATTCACACGCATGTGGTATGCTAAAGCGTAAAATACTTACATCGTACTCCGTGCCAAAACAATAAACTTGGTTAGCAAACATGCATGACCTAGTTCATGTTAAGTGGCTAATGCAACATAGGCATAGATGCAATCTAGAGTAGGCTCTGCTAACCCTAAACATGACATGTGGGATGCTACAAATAACACGTATTCAATTTGGAATTGAAAATACGATGCAGTTTGTATGATGTACCGAGCCCGATGCATGTCAACAAATGCATGGATGTACGCATGCATAGCATAAGGTATGCTAAAATAAACGTGCCCTAATCTACCATCATAAGCAGGTAAATAAAAGGGAGAAAGAAATGGGGGTTGGAAGACATACACACCACTCACACACCCTTATTACAATTTTGCCCTCACTCGAAGGGACCAAATAATAATACAGTTCGAATAATAAACGAATAAATTATTACAAGACCTCTAATTACTAAAATTAAATCAAGTAAATAAAAGAAAGGGGGCCTCGTACATATGGATTCTTGTGAATGATGCATGCTCGTTGCGACTTGCCCGGAAAAGCCTACACCGTGCCACTGCCACCTCTGTTTTTACTGCCCCGTCTCTCCAAAAAAATACCAAAGTCCCAGGAAACCTTCCTTGTGTTCTGCTGAGTGCCGCCGGCTGGAGGAAACTACCACCGGCTACTTTTGGTGGCTACCGGCTGCAAAATAGTCTATCGGCCAGCAATAAAGTGCCGGTCGGCACTCTTTCCTGCCGGTCGGCACAAAATTCCTGCAGAAGACAGTTTAGCTGACAACGGCGAACATTGCATGGTATTGGATTTTTGAGCATATTTATGCATGGCCAATGCTTCCTATCATGAATGGGACTCAAGGAAACATGGCTCTTGGTTCTAGGGCTATCAATTGTGCACCTTGGTGCATGATAGCCTAAGATACCAAGGTTGCATTTCAATGTAAAAATGCATGCAACACAACAATGATAACTAAGTCCCTATCATGCCGAAGTCAAGGGCCTTAGTGACATGGGAATTGAGGTGTGTTTTGTCACTTGGAGTACAAACACCCCTCATTTCCCACACTTGGTTTGACACCCCAAACCAAGTAATGGAATGCAATCCATGCAAACATGCATCAACAATGCAACATGACACAAAAGTGTAAGGCATGCCAAATGCTATGTAACACATCATGAGAAGTATACAATACTAAGCATGCACAATGCAAAGTATGATACAAACATGAACACCTAAGGCAATAGGATTGTCTTATGTCAAGACCATGTTGACTAAGCATGCAACACACATATACTAAACATGCAATGGTAGACTAAGCTACAATGGGACAGCCCTCAAACCTCCCTAAAACAGTGGAAAAACATGCCCAAAATGATGACCAAAACTCATGCAAGCATGCAAGGCAATAGGCCCAAAACCAAGGGCACCAAAGAGAGTACCTCACTACCATTATCAAGGCCACTCATGGCATGCATCTAACAACCAAAAACAGACTTCTATCATGCAAAATGACACCCAAAACCCACATATGGCAGCCCCAAAATGTATTAATCATGCAAGCATACACAATGCCAATTCCTAGACATAAAAGGGGACACCCTTGAAGCATGAAAATGGTCACATATGTAAACATACACACATGATTTATGGACTGAAATAGGGTCACAAACGATGCCAAATCATGAGGATGATCAATGTTGAACATGCTAGGAACCAAAATGCATGAGGCTTACAAGTCTAGAATACAAAACAACCATGTCAAGCACACTATACATGGCAAAATCAGTGGCTCACAGCCCTAAAACATGGCAAATCAAGACCAACATCTTCAAGATGCTAAGCTAAAAAACATGGAGATACATGAGGCTAAACACATGGCATGTCTCTAAGCAAAATGGAACATTACAAAGCAAGTACGGGAAGTATGTTAAGGGCCACGAAACCAACCTTAGACAGAGGTATAACATGACTTAAAACACCCCAAAAAGTTCTGAAATGAAGCCAAATGCAAGCATGCACACATGCTACCTCATGAGCCAAGAATGAAAGCCAAAGATGGACAAAGGGGAGAGGGGTGTCCCTCCCCTACATGAGGCTTCAAAACACCTCCCTCACCACTGAAAACCCACTGGTTTTCAGTGGTGAGAAGACCAAAAACACTGAAGTTAGACAATGCTCCAAAAAAAGGCACAAAAGGACCAAAACAAGGCCTAAAAGAGTGAGGCTTCACTCAAATACAAAAGTGACCTTAATGAATGTTCTTGAGCAAGTAAAAACAAGGTTTTTTTATGTTAAACACAAAGCTCAAAACACAAGACAAGAGGTAGAAACTAGTTGCAAGAATGGGGAAACTAAAGCAAAAAGTTTACCCTTGAAGATCCAATGAAGAACAGGTGGAGCAGCCCTCCTCTATTGATCAAAACCAGTCCAAGATCACGCAAAACAAACCTCCAAGCCTCCCAATCTCGGATTAAGGTGTAGTAGTGTGTGTAATGGTACAAAAGTAAGGTGAAATCACACTTTTTGGTCCAAAAACACACACACAAGAGGAGAGAGAGGGAGATATAGATATATATGGATGTATAAGCTCTGGTTTTTGGTTTCTTAGAATGGCTAACCCCTTAAGCCAAGAAGACAAGGCCTCCTCTTATAGAGGAGGCAATCTTGTAAGCTTAGCAACTAAGCAAACAAGGGGTTCATCGCTCCATACACGTGTGTGGAGGGGAAGAAAGTGGTAAAAAGCTGTCTAAAAATATCTCCAACAACAGCTGTAAAGTGGTCGGCAGGGCAAAATGGTCATTTTGCCAAAAGTAGTGCCGACCGGCACAATATAGTGCCGATGGCAACATTAACCAGCCGGTGGCCTCTAGCCACTGCCGGTGGTGTGTGGGGGTACTTCAGAAGGCATTCCCTGCCCCTCCAAGGCAAAGCACAAGTGTTTGGTGCAAAACCAGACACAAAACGGTCAAGTTCGGAGGTCCTGAGGCCGGGCGCGTAGCCGAGAACTCCGGGAACTCCAAACAAACACAAACATGGATAATCACCGAGTGTTCAAGCGATGACGTCCAAGTCTTGAGGACGGTCAAAAATGGGGTGTCTACACCCGGTCACCGTACTCAAAGTTAGCCCGGTCATGGCTTATCATGGTTAGCTCGGTCAGAACCTTGCTATTTGTTAGCTCGGTCTAATCACACCATGGTTTGTACCTGAGAAACCGAGGTAAGAGCAGTGAAAGGAAGAACCAAACTAGTTATAGTTCGGTCTAGTCTGCGACTTTGCATAGCCATGCTTAGCTTGGTCGTATTGGAATCCGACCATGGTAAGACCATCTCACTTGGTTTAAGCAGTGAGGGGGGTGTTGAAGGATAAGTATTATCTTTCAGGAATGTAACTCCTAGGAGGACTCTACATGGAGGAGTAAAAATCCTACTAGGATTGTGCCACACGGAACCTACAAAAGCTCACAAACATCACCTATGGAGAGGTAACACAACTTTGATTTCTGAATTCACCGAGCTTTTTGTCTATTTGTCTATTTGTCTATTTTGCTGACTTAGGCATCGGAGAGGTATCCGGCACACACCCGCCGACTAGCTCACGTTTGTGCTTTCAGGGAGTAAAGCGACAACGTACGGAGGAGCGCAATCTTGATTAACAGGATTATACGAGAAGGTTTATTTCTTTCCCGTACAATTGGCGCCGTCTGTGGGAACAAACAGAACGAACAAAACCTCTTGATTGAGTTTTCCTTGCTAATAAAAAGTAATGGCGCACAACGAAGATTTGCCGCAGTCCGCCATTGATGGACAAACCCCAGAAGGAGGTGGGAGGCGCGAAGGTTTGCCTCCTGTCCCTCCCATGGCGGACTTGGAGCCCCAACGACATAACCCCAGGAGGGATGCTAAGGGGAGGCAAAATAACAGCCCCCGTCACTCGCGTTCACAAAGTCCTGACAGACAAAGGCGGAGGATTGATCCTCAAGTTCTGGAGGACCGCGTGAAGGAGCAGGACGAATTGATACGACAGATGGCGGCGGACATGGAGATTATGAAGCGCTAGATGAAGGGAAAAAGAGTGGCGACAAGAGAGGGGCGCAAAAGCAAGACGCCCCCTCTCCACTCAGAAGACCGTGGTAGGCATACCACACCATCACAATCAGAGAGTAAAAGCCTCAGGACATGCGATACTCAATCCAGAACCTCTAGGACTCGTTGCTCCAGGTCTGAGAGAACGAGGACTGAGAGGTCGTATACTGAGGGAAGCAGCTATCGGCCCTCGCGCACGCACCAGACATCATCCAGGCAGACGGAGTTGCCAAGATCATCCGACTTACGGACCGTACTGGAAGAAATGGCACAATGGAAGGAGGATACTAGGGTGCGCGACCCTCGCAGGGTATCTGCCCTTCAGCGGTTGGCTCCTCGGACGCATGGAAGCGTCGAGGTTGGAATGCCATTACCGCGCACTGCCTACAAACCAACGGACAAAGCATTAGCGAGGCTGCAGACCTCGCCGTTCATTCCGGCAATCGAAAACGCGCCCCTACCTTCAGGCTTCCTCCAGCCCAAATTCACCACGTACGAGGGAAAGACAGATCCCAATATGCAGCTGAGCCACTTTCGCCAGGTTATGGCGGTATATTGGCGAAACGAGGCTTTGATGTGCATCCTCTTCCCATCAAGCCTTGGCGACCTAGGCTTGACTTGGTTCGAAAAACTTCCAGAAGGCAGCATAGCCTCCTGGGCACAATTGGCGGAGGCGTTCGTAACAAGGTTCAGGATGATCACCAAAACCCCGGTGGAGATTGATCAACTACTCTCCATCGACATGGGTGAAAAAGAGACATTAAGATCCTACAATAACTGCTACTGGGAGACCTTCAACCAGATTGGGGACTGCCCCACCAATCTCACCATCGCACAATACAAAAGAGGCCTTCCAGTCGAGAACAGACTAAGGGACTCAATCACTATGACACTGCCTCTCACGATGGAGGCCTTAATGGAGAAAGTGCACCAGCACATTCGGGTAGAAGAAGATGGCGCCCGTGCTAAAGCAAAGTCTAGCACAACCGCAGTACCAGATAAAAAGACCGCGGCAAAGGTCAACGCGGTAGAACGTCCGAACAAAAACGGATGAGGCAGGTGGGACAACAGAGAAGACCAAGATAAAAGATGGTTAAGAGTCCGCACTGCCATTACCACGGTATTCAAAAAGCCAATCTACCGGATTCTAAGCGAGATACGCGATGAACCTTTCGTCAGATGGCCTGCCAAGCTAGGAGAGGCTCAGAAGGACTACGACGAAAGATCACGGTGCACCTTCCATAAAGAAAAGGGGCACCGCACTGAAAATTGTACACCATTGAGACAGCATCTAGAGGAGTTGGTGGCAGCCGGTCACCTGGACAAATACATTGAAGGAGGGGCGCAGCCAGCCCCCCAGAATGACAACCACCCGAACGAAATGCCAATCGACGCCCCACCTCAAGGTGTGATAAACGTAATACATGGGGTATGCGAACTTGAGCGCGTATGTGAGCTCAGGGGCATGATCAAAAAGGCTGAGCACTTAAGGGAGGTTCTAAGTGCACAACCCACAATCAAGAAAGGAAGAACGGAGGCCACCAATGTCATCTCTTTTTCAGACAGAGACTTGGCAAGGATATACTGCCCTCACAACGATATGCTGGTCGTCACTCTTCGCGTCAAGGATTACGACATCAAGCAAATTTTGATAGACCAAGGTAGCTTGTGTGAGATAATGTACTACGACACCTTCAAACAACTGAAATTCGAGGACAAAGACTTGGCACTAACTGTATCCCCCCTGATCGGATTCAACTCAATGCTAGAGTGGCCAGTCGGCAAGATTATCCTTCTAGTCAAGGCAGGAAGCGTGACAAAACAAGTGGAATTTTGCGTGTTGAAGGTCCCTTCCACTTACAACATAATCTTGGGAAGAACATGGCTGCATGCCATGCGAGCGGTAGCTTCATCCTACCATCAAGTAATGCGATTCCCCAACGAAGCCGGGGTAATTGAAGAGGTCTTTGGAGACCAAATTATGTCCAAGCAATGCTTTGTCACGGTTAATGGCAGCCGGGCTGCCAAGGGATATGTTCATTCGGTGGAAGAACCTGAGAGCAATGAACTGTTCGCAGATGTCGACAAAGCAGCTGATCAAAAAGCGGTGGAAGACTTGGTAGAGGTAAGAATAGATGAAAAGAACCCGGATAAGTTCTTTTTGCTCGGTCCGTCGTTGTCCAGCACTGAGAGATTAGAGGTCTTGGAATCCTTGACCTCTAACATCGAGGTGTTCGCCTGGACACTCTACGACATGCCAGGCATTGATCCAAACTTCATCTGTCACCAACTCAATGTCCACCCATCCGCCAGACCAATCATTCAGCGCACTCGCAGATCAGCACTCCACCACGCCGAGATAGTGGCGGAAGAAGTGGGAAATCTGCTAGAGGTAGGAGCTATCAGAGAGGTGCACTACCCCAGATGGATTTCCAACATAGTCGTGGTGCCAAAGAAGAATGGCAAATGGCGTGTCTGTGTCGACTATAAGACAATCAACAAAGCATGCCCAAAGGACAGCTTCCCCCTACCACGGATAGATCAACTGGTAGACCTAACGGCGGGGCACAACCGACTTAGCTTTCTTGATACGTACAGAGGCTACCATCAGATCGCCATATACGAACCAGACCAGGAGGTCACATCCTTTACAACTCCAAGAGGACTGTATTGCTACAAGGTCATGCCCTTTGGCCTAGAGAACGCAGGGGCAACATTCCAGAGAATGGTCACCAAGATGTTTGAGCCGTTGTTAGGCAGAACAATAGAGGATTACATCGACGACATGGTGGTCAAGAGCAAGGATGAGAATGACCATCTAAGGGACCTAGGTGAGATGTTCCAGATTCTGAAGAGGCACAAGTTGCGCCTTAATGCATCTAAGTGCACGTTCGGTGTAGGATCTGGCAAATTCCTGGGTTTCCTGGTGACCAACCGGGATATAGAGGCAGACCCCTCCCAAATCAAAGCTATTTAGGATCTAGAGAGGCCTAACTTAGTAAAAGAAGTACAGTATCTCACCGGTATGGCAGCTGCACTCAACCGATTCATTAGTCGATCGTCAGACAGACTACAACCATTTTTTCAAGCATTAAAAGCCAAGTTCGAGTGGGACAAAGAATGCGACCGCGCTCTGGAAAACTTGAAAGAATACATGTCTTCTCCACCACTGCTCGTCACCCCAATACCTGGAGAAGAACTCTTCCTGTACCTGGCTGTCTCTTAGCATGCAATTAGCGCAGTGTTGGTCCGTGCAGAAGGAATCCAACATCTGCCCATCTTTTATGTCAGCAAGACATTGCTGGGCGCCAAAACAAAGTACTTGCCACTGGAAAAACTGGCCTTGGCCTTGATGATGGCCTCAAGGAAGTTGTCGCACTACTTTCACGCCCACACCATAGTCGTCCTCATAGCTTTCCCATTAAAAGCTTTGTTTGAGAGGGCGAACTTTTCTGGGTGAATCTTGAAGTGGGCAGTAGAGTTCGGACAATTCGACATCAAGTTCCACCCCAGAACTGCAATAAAGGCCCAAGCTTTGGCAGACTTTGTCACAGAATTTACCCCAGGAAGTCATCATATCTGCCCAGTCGACCTGACTGACACAACCGAACTAGGGATAGAAGTTGATGCCGGAATAGCGCAACCCCTGGTGCAGGATACTCAGTCAGACCCCAAGGCAGACCAGAGTAAAGAAAGCAAGGAAGAAGCGAACCATGCTACACCAAGCCAAGACTCACCAACAAATAAAGACTTGGTACAATCAGATAGCGAGGGGCAGACAGCAAGCATGGACCTTGAAGAAAACACCAGCAACATTCTTGACCCCACGGCATCATCTGACCCCTCCACTTGCTGGAAGTTGTTCGTTGGAGAGATGTGGAAGCTCTTCGTAGATGGAGCATCCAACCGGCACGGCGCAAGACTTGGCATAGTCCTCATCTCATCAGACGGCCTAGTTGTGGAGCAAGCAGTCAACCTTGGCTTCCCAGCATCAAACAACGAAGCGGAGTATGAAGCGCTTCTTGCAGGTCTCAAATCAGCATTCTACATGAAGGCCACCGAGCTAATGGTTTACTGACGACTCTGGCTGGTGGTAAACCAAATTTCAGGCGACTACGAAGCAAAGGATGACAGGATGGCTAAGTACCAAGACTTAGTCAGAAAAGAGATCAAGAAATTTGAAGTAGTGAGGATAGAACAGATCGGCAAGGAGGAAAACAGCAGAGCAGACGAACTAGCAGGCTTTGCTTCAATGGCAGATACATCCATCCCTTATCCGCTGCTAATCGACTACCTACCAAGACCAAGCATTGAAGACCCCGAAGCAGAAGAGGTATGTTCCGCCGAACTAGGCCCCTCATGGATGGATCCCATCATAATGTTCTTAAAAGACAACGTCTTACCGGAAGAAAAGAAAGAAGCCAACAAATTAGAGCAAAGTCGCAGCGATTTTGGCTCTCCCCTTCTATGGCATTGTACAAAAAGTCATTCTTAGGACCTTATCTGAAGTGTGTTCACCCCAGCAAAGTGGAAGCATTCTTGTTCGAGATATACGAAGGTGTGTGCGGAAGCCACCAAGGAGGAAGATCGTTAGCTTACAGAGCCATTTCGCAAGGATACTGGTGGCCATACATGCAGGCAGACTCGGAGAAATATGTGAAGAAGTGTGAGAAATGTTAAAAGTTCGCACACCAAATACATCAGCCAGCCAGAGAGCTCCTACCATTGACCAGCCCATGGCCCTTCGCAATGTGGGGCTTGGACATAGTAAGACCACTTCCAACAGCACCCGGAAACAGGAAGTTCTTTCTCGCAGCAACAGACTACTTCACAAAGTGGGTGGAAGCAGAAGTATTGGCATCAATCAAGGAAAAAGATGTGAAGAAGTTCGTCTGGCAGAATATCATTACTCGGTTCGGCATACCTAAAGCCCTAATATCAGACAACGACACTCAGTTTGATGGCAGAATCTTTAGAGGCTTTTGTGAAGAATACAAGATAGAGTTCTACAATTCTATACCGGCATATCCCCAAGCAAATGGCCAAGCAGAAGCATCAAACAAGGTTGTCTTGGATGGATTGAAGAAGAGGTTAGAAAAAGCAAAAGGCAAGTGGGCTGAGGAACTGCCTCATGTTCTGTGGGCTTACCGTACCACACCTCGGCGATCAACTGGAGAGACACCATTCTCTTTAGCCTATGGCATGGAGGTAGTAATCCCACTAGAAGTCGGCCTCTCTACAATTAGAAGCGAAAATTTTGATCCAAACTTGAATGGATAAGCCATAGCATTGGAGCTCGACCTCGCCGAAAAAAGAAGAGAAAGAGCACTGGTTCACATTGCCTCATACCAACAAGAGTTATCCAAGAAATACAACAAAACAGTACATCCAAGGCAATTTAAGATCAGAGATCGGGTACTGCGCAAAGTGATGGGAAACACCTTGGTACCAGGAGATGGCAAGTTAGGGCCTAATTGGGAAGGACCTTACAAAGTGGTCGGATTAGCTGGCAAAGGGGCATACCACTTAGAAGATGAGGACGGCAAAGCAATTCCCAGGCCATGGAACACTGCCAATCTCAAACTATTTTATTTTTAGCCTTTCTTCAGAATACTTGTAATTTTTCTTTTCCCCAATAAAACAAGTAGTTTTCCTTTCAGCATAAGTGTTTTATTCTGTAAAAGTTGTTTTAGTGAGTTAGGGGCATTGAAAACATGGTTGGTTGGAAAAACCAACACCCTTCCTAAGCCCAGGATAAGGATCCAGGCTACAGGACGTTTGGTCGGAATAACCAAACACTTTACTCTAGGTTGACTGGAAAAACCAACTTAGAAGTTAGTTGGAAAAACCAACACCCTTCCTAAGCCCAGGATAAGGATCCAGGCTGCAGGACGTTTGGTCAGAATAACCAAACACTTTACACTAGGTTGGCTGGAAAAACCAACTTAGACGTTGGTTGGAAAAACCAACACCCTTCCTAAGCCCATGATAAGGATCCAGGCTGCAGGGCGTTTGGTTGGAATAACCAAACACTATACTCTAGGTTGGCTGGAAAAACCAATCTAGAGGTTGGCTGGAAAAAACAACATCCTTCCTAAGCCCAGGATAAGGATCCAGGCTGCAGGACGTTTGGTCGGAATAACCAAACACTTTACACTAGGTTGGCTGGAAAAACCAACACCCTTCCTAAGCCCAGGATAAGGATCCAGGCTGCAGGGCATTTGGTCGGAATAACCAAACACTATACTCTAGGTTGGCTGGAAAAACCAACACCCTTCCTAAGCCCAGGATAAGGATCCAAGCTGCAGGACGTTTGGTCGGAATAACCAAACACTTTACTCTAGGTTGGCTGGAAAAACCAACTTAGAAGTTAGCTGGAAAAACCAACACCCTTCCTAAGCCCAGGATAAGGATCCAGGCTGCAGGACGTTTGGTCGGAATAACCAAACACTTTATTCTAAGATGGCAGGAATAACCAATTTAGAGGTTGGCTGGATTAAACCAACTCTTAGTACTCTTCAGCTGAGGTAAGTATCTCGGCTAAAGAATGGTTGGCTGGATTAAACCAACTCTTGGTAATCTTCAGCCGAGGTAAGGATCTCGGCTAAAGAGTGGTTGGCTTTATTAAACCAACTCTTGGTACTCTTCAGCCGAGGTAAGTATCTCGGCTAAAGAGTGGTTGGCTGGATTAAACCAACTCTTGGTACTCTTCAGCCGAGGTAAGTATTTCGGCTAAAGAGTGGTTGGCTGGATTAAACCAACTCTTGGTACTTTTCAGCCGAGGTAAGTATCTCGGCTAAAGAATGGTTGGCTGGATTAAACCAACTCTTGGTACTCTTCAGCCGAGGTAAGGATCTCGGCTAAAGAGTGGTTGGTTGGATTAAACCAACTCTTGGTACTCTTCAGCCGAGGTAAGTATTTCGGCTAAAGAGTGGTTGGCTGGATTAAACCAACTCTTGGTACTCTTCAGCCGAGGTAAGTATCTCGGCTAAAGAATGGTTGGCTGGATTAAACCAACTCTTGGTACTCTTCAGCCGAGGTAAGGATCTCGGCTAAAGAGTGGTTGGCTGGATTAAACCAACTCTTGATAATCTTCAGCCGTGGTAAGGATCTCGGCTAAAGAGTGGTTGGCTGGATTAAACCAACTCTTGGTACTCTTCAGCCAAGGTAAGTATCTCGGCTAAAGAGTGGTTGGCTGGATTAAACCAACTCTTGGTAATCTTCAGCCGAGGTAAAGATCTCGGCTAAAGAGTGGTTGGCAGGTATACTTATAGTTGCAATGTTAAGACCGGGATAAAGTATCTCGGCAAGAGAATGCTGTACCTCATCCAAGACTTCAGTTAGAAAGTAAAGTACAAGCATAGAGATTAACCGAAATAAGAGTTGGAACAAAAGAGCAGACTTCATTGAAAATTCAAAGCAAGTACAAAGGGTGGGGCCTCAGCCCGGTTACAATCTGTGTCCAAAAGCAAAGAAAAAAAAATACAGAAATCAAGCAAAAAGAAGAGAAATGCAAAGTCAGGCAAACAGATCATCAAGATCAGCATCAAGTTCAACTCGCAGCCCAGTTTCAGTTGGAAGCTCGGTTTTGGTCAGGAGTATGGTCTCAGTTGGAAGCACGGTTTCAGTTGGTAGTTCGACAGTCAGGTCTTCCACCGTTGGCTCCGCCTGAGCTGACTGATTGGCAGGTTCATTGACGACCGGGGTATCGTTGGGCACGGTTTCTTTTTCATCATCCGAATCTTCAAGAAATTGTTACTGAAGGGTCGCAGCATACTCTGATAGTGAGCTCGGAATGAAGTATGAAGGAGGATTGAAGACCTCGGTCTCAGGTCCATGACCGAGCTACACCATGGCCCCCCTCCAACCGCACTTAAAGAAGAGATCCTTCGCAGCTTCACACTGCTTGATATAGAGGGCTTCGCCTTCCCTGAAGCCGCGGGTCTCCACATCCTCCAGCTGCTTCCCAAGCTTTGTTATCTCGGCGTTCTTTTTTCTTCAAGTTTAGCCAATTCACGCAGGTATTTGTCTTTTATCACGGCAGCAGCCTTTTATTTGTCTGCTTCAGCCGAGCTAACAAGACCGGTCAGACGACCGTTCTCGGTTTTTAGCTCGGCTATCTACTTCCTGGCCTCTTCTAGCTTGGTTGTTTTCTCGGTTACTTCGGCCATGGCTTGCCTTGCTGTTTTACGAAGCTCCAACACACGCTTATGAGCAATATGGTTCTTTTGCATGGCCTGAAAAAGAATGGGAAGAGACTTGTAGTAAAACCGAGCAGAAAGTAGTGCAAATTAGAAAAATCAGCAAATGAAGCTACTTACAAGCACCATGGATTTTGTGGCCGAGCGGATGGCCTTTAGCTCGGTCAAATGGTTGTGGTGCTCCATGTCTGCTAGAAGGCAAACACTCTTGGCAAGGTTGAATGCCATTAAGTGATCTTTTTCAGCGACCACTGAATCAGTGTCCTGAATAGCTCGGTTCTGGAAAGTGATTTTGGGTGCCCATTTGGAGGAGCTAGCTCGGTCGGAACGCTCCAGTTGCGGGCTTGGTGGAAGAATGGTTTCGTCTTCACCAACAAGGCGTTGCATGGTTGAGGTAGTTCGTGCACGCTTGTTTGGACGAGATGAGGAGGGTTGTTGAGATGGAAGGGCCACCACGGTTTCCTGAGTCTGGTTGGGCGGTGGTACCTTGGCTCGGTTCGTTTTGGTCAGGAGGGCCCTTAATACTCTCTTCTTTGCCATCTCTTGTTCAGCAGTTAGAGGGATGAGATTGATTCGAGGCAAGTTTGGGTCCGGTTCAGGAGAGGCTTCTAGCAAAAAGTCAGTTACCTTCGGTTTTTGTCGGCTGCTATATCTGTATGTCGGTTCAAAGTTCAGTAGCTTGGCCCAACTTCTTTTGGGATATCGCAGTGCGGCGCGAAGTGTGTTCAGATTAGGGTAACTGTATAGCGACTTGAGGTGGGCTGAATCTGCATAAAGAAGACAACAGTTAGATTGGTTCAGGAATTGGAGATCGAAATAAAAAGAAGGCAACTGTTAGCTCGGTTCAAGTATTGACAACCGAAGTAAAGAAAGACATGCAATGGAGCCGAGATAAACCTACCGACTACACCCTTGTTCCAGTTTATTCTGTCACCAGGGATCTGGGCTTGTTAGTCCTCAAAATTCCCAGATACCCAGAAAAAATCATCATCATTGACATCTTTATCCGGAGTATCCTTTATTATTTTTTCATACCGGTGCCTTATTCGTAGATAGTAAACCCAACCATCTTCCACCGAGCCTATGGAATATTGGTGGAAGAGCTCGGCTAAGCCGAGGTTTAGACCAGCCCGGCGATTTAGCTCGGCAATACCATTTATTATACGGTAAGAATTGGTGGAAAGTTGGGTTGGGCAAAGGTTGGTCTGCCTGAGAAATTCACAGAGAAGAGGCTGAACAAGAAATCTTAGTCCGGTTTCTACTATGGACAAAAGGGTAAAGGGAACAAAGCCGCGGTTTCCCCATGGTGTGGTATCTAGGTCGGCTAAGGTGAGGTGAACATCGTTAGGGATGTTATAATCCTTTCGGAATTCAGCCATACCACCAGGTGTGCTTACTAAAAACCTATACTTTCCTATTTATGGTTTAAGTTATGAATAAATTAAATCTGAGTTTTAGCTCGGTCGGAGAATAATGCTGAGTAGCTCGGTTGAGTGCTCAAAGGAGTGCCTGGGCAACCTAAGTCTGCAAAGTGAAAAAAGAAAAGTGTTAAGCACTGATCATTGGACCGTGCTACAAGAAACAAAGGCAAGATAAATGAAGTCCTAGCTCGGCTATGATAATTGCTTCGTGTCTTAGCTCGGTTTAAGGAAGGGGTCTGTTAGCTCGGTGTGAACAAGGGATTTGTTAGCCCGGTTGAGCCTCTAGGGGCAGCATTCTTAGTTCGGTTTGAACTAAGAAGGCTGGTTTAGCCCCAAGTTGTAGCTCGGTCATGGTCGAGGCTTTCAAGCATACTATTACAAACCTAGTACGGATCAATAGCCCGGCTAAGATAAATGAAACAAAAGATGGTTCGACCTGTTGAAACTACTAGTTTAGCATGAAGTGCTAGTCCGGTTGGTAGTCTAGCTAGATTGACATCAACTACAAACAACTTCCTAGTTCGGTTATATTGTGATTTTGGATCAAATACAGTGTTCTACAGATTGCTTAGTGAAATACAAGTGGTTCTTGTAAGGTTTTTCCCAGAAAACACAAGGAAAAGTAAAAATGTGTTTTGCAAAAGGCACATAAACAATATGCTGTGGATTGTAAACAATACAGTTTAAAAAGAGAACAGATTTGTGTTACTTACCAGGTTGAGACGAAGGAAATGGAAGTAGAAAACAGCAACGACCACAAGCTTCACAGTTGCAAAGTTGAAGAACAATGGAGGCTCGAAGAGAGAGAGAGAAGGAGGTGAATAGTGGTATGAATGATTCAAAGAAAAATGAAGAGATTTGTTTTGATGGAAGGCCCAAAATTTGGGCGGGACTGTTCAAAAAACACGGGGTACGAAGACGCCGTGACAGCTGCCTTGGGCCAATCAGAGTATGCCACGTGTCATTGGATGGAGAAGCGATTCAGTTGCTATGATTGAAGAGACGTTTTGACCGGACAGCTAGAGCCCGGTGTGAATTTAGCTTGGCTGGAAAGGCTAAAGAGTTTTAGCTCGGCTGGGAAGGCTAAATAGTTTTAGCACGGCTGTAAAGGCTTAAAAGTTTAGCTCGGTTGTAAGACTAAAGTTTTTAGCTCGGTTGGTAAAATAAGTAAATCCCTATCATGCTGCGCAGATGGAATTAAGGGGCAATTGAGAGGGTAATTTATACCTAAATTGGGCCGAGATGGGTAAATGGCTGAGCTGGGTAAATGGGCCGTTCTTTGGGCCACAGTAAGAAGGGCTGGATGAAAGGGGGCTTGTAGTTAGCCCAGTCCTGGTAAGCCTTATTGTTATCTTGGTCCGAAAGAACCTTGAAGTTAGTTCGGTCTAGAGAAGCTTTGCATTTAGCCCGGTCACCGTACTCAAAGTTAGCCCGGTCATGGCTTATCGTGGTTAGCTCGGTCAGAACCTTGCTATTTGTTAGCTCGGTCTAATCACACCATGGTTTGTACCTAAGAAATCGAGGTAAGAGCAATGAAAGGAAGAACCAAACTAGCTATAGTTCGGTCTAGTCTGCGGCTTTGCATAGCCATGCTTACCTCGGTCGTATTGGAATCCAACCATGGTAAGACCATCTCACTTGGTTTAAGCAGTGAGGGGGGTGTTGAAGGATAAGTATTATCTTTCAGGAATGTAACTCCTAGGAGGACTCTACATGGAGGAGCAAAAGTCCTACTAGGATTGTGCCACGCGGAACCTACAAAAGCTCACAAACATCACCTATGGAGAGGTAACACAACTTTGATTCCCGAATTCACAGAGCTTTTTGTCTATTTGTCTATTTTGCTGACTAAGGCATCGGAGAGGTATCCGGCACACACCCGCCAGCTAGCTCACGTTTGTGCTTTCAGGAAGTAAAGCGACGACGTACAGAGGAGCGCAATCTTGATCAACAGGATTATACGAGAATGTTTATTTCTTTCCCGTATAGATAGGATTTATATATATATATATAATTAAATTATGTCAACTGTTTATAGTTATTTTTTTTTAATTTAAAAGTCTATCTCAGACAATTTAATACAGTTTTTGCTTGTAATTATTAAATAGAAATAATTTTAATCAACTAAAAACAACTGATTTTTGAAAATCAGGTGAGAGATATTTTTCGTTTGTACTTTTAAATTATTAATTTTTAATTTACAATAAATTACATCAAAACAGCACTTATGTACATATACATAGGGACATTTCTCTTTAAAATAAAACATTTATAAAGATGATTTATATTTAGAACAATATCATTATCACATTTTTCTTATAATATTTTTTATATAAATAGAATTTGTCATGACAATATTAAAGAGCCATTAGAGTCATTCATTAGCTTAGGCAACTGACAAACTTTTTTTTTGAATCCTCCATTGGGCTTGTTAAGTTATTGGTTGGTTAGCTCATTAATTAGGATTGGTGCTGAATGTGGTTGGTGCTAACTATATATATATATATATATATAGAGAGAGAGAGAGAGAGAGAGAGGAACCTGGGAGGATTCTATGCCTCAGAGACATAGAGCCGTGTTGTGAGTTTATGGGTTGTTTTTTGAATTTATTTTAATGATTTTAATTGTTTATATTGTAAGATTTGTTGAGTAGATTTATCAAAAGTTAATTAGACATTTATAATCTGTAACAAGACTATATTTATGTTTTAAAAAAATAAATAATTAATATAATTTTGATAGTTTTTTAAGAACAATTATGGTCCGATCATGGGACTATACATGTCTGATTAATTTCATTTTCTATGTGGATGATATATTCAATGAACTCTCTATAATATGAACAATTCGGATGATCAAAATAAAACCGATACAAACCTCAACCAAGCTGCCACAACGTGGTACTGTGAGAGCACGGTCCCCTTGTTCGGGTTGATAGGCTGCTACATGTACTTTATTTTAGGTTAATTATAAATACATTTAGATTGTTACATGTGATTTTAAAAGTTGTAATATTTTATTATTAGAATTTGTTATTTTACAAAAGTAGTAGAAAAAAATAAAATCTCTATCTATCTTTCTATCCAATAATAAAATTATTAGAAGCGTTATTTAAAATATATTTATAATATTATTAAAAATTATTAATTGACTTAATAGTTGATTAATGAAAAGGGTGCAATATAATTTTCAAAATTATAAGAGATAATTAGTTGGGCAATTTGACCTACTCGATTTTTGCTTTAAAAAAACGAGCCTGCTAGAAGCCTACTTAGACCTTTGGGATTTGAAGACAAACTTAATAGGTACATGCACCAGACTCGTGTGGATGTACCTCCTAATCTATATGCGATGATTTTAGACTACTTTCATCATTAGAGTAGTCTAAGTGTACAAAGACTATATGAGATTGCTCAAGCTAGCTTTAATCCACCATGATGGTCTTACATCCTCAACTCCCAGCTTTTTATGAGCTAATCATTATTTTTCACTTGACAACAGAAATGTGCTACCATTTGAACTTGAATGATACTTCCCAACAAGGTGCGAACTCCTTTGGACATGGTGACCAAATTAAGGAAACATGCAGAACTTTGTCAGATTACATGATGTATCTTCTCCTCATGTGCCCTTTGTTGGAATCTGTCCCACATCGCCTGGAATTGCCCCATATGTACTAGTTATAAGGCTCTAATTTCCCTTTCCTTAATACTTGGGTTTTAAGAAGAAGTGTGGGCTGAGCTTTTCAACTCCTTCGGTATTGCCCATTGCTCTATCAGACACTGAGTTGGCAAACTTGATCCATGAGCTCAAAGTGTTTCTTATTGATGCGCAGAATGAAAGAGAAGCTTGTGAAAGGTTAAAAGATTATTCCATACAATTCCAAGACCCCGACAATCTATGCCGCATATTACCTGTTGCTTAACATTTTGTAGGAAATTTCTTGGGATAGGCAACACTGAAATCCCTATGGCTAGGACTGCTAGGCTACGTAGCAATTAAGGGGCAAAAAAATCATCATCTTGAACAACTTAGATAGGGAGGCAATTTTCTCACTTTCTTGTGATTCTTTATGCTACAATTTAATATATTAGATAGAATTGACACTGCGAGAGTGAGTAGAAAAATAAATAATCAAGTGACTCAGTTTATTACGAGTAAAATTGATAGTTATGCAGTTTAGATATATTATCAATATAGGAATGGTTGCTTCTTTTAGAGGTCCTCTTGCTATCTTATAAACAACATGGGGAATGTTAAGAATGATTGCATCTTCAATAATAAGCTGACAATAGCAGACGTTGTGAAGACCAGAATGGCCTTTTGGGTGAAGCAATGATGGAAGACAAAAGATTTCACTATCAATGAGTTCATTTTCGAGTTGCAATAGGTCACAGGTAATGGATCTCTCTATTGTGATATTGGTGTTATCAGAATAGAGAGAAACTGAGAGAGAGAGAGAGAGAGAGAGAGAGAGAGAGAGAGAGAGAGAGAGAGAAAGCACGATACTCATCCTTAATACTAGAGCAAGCAATAAAAGTTTGCTTCTTGTTATGCCAGGCAATGAGAAAGTCACCCAAGAAGAAACAGAACCCTGTAGTAGAACGGCGATCAGTAGGATCCCCTGCCCAATCTGCATAAGAAAAGACGCATAATAGTGAAGACCATGAAACATAGTGCCTTTGAGGGTGCAAAATGCAAACCAGAGCATCATAGTGTAGAGAGCGAGGAGTAGCCATGAACTGACTGACAATGTGAACAGCATAGGCAATGTCTGGATGAGTAACCGTGAGATAGACAAGACTGTGAACTAGTTGACGATATTGTAACACCCGTTCCACATCGGGAAGTTTGCATGGGTGATCTTAGGCATATAAAGCACCACTACCTTGCTACTAAATAACTTGGACTTAAGCTTTTGGGTATTGTTGGCCGACCCACAAGTTATTTGGGCCAGCAAGTAGTGGGGCGTTACAAATGGCATCAGAGCCGACCCATGCACAGAACCATGTGGGCCACTTATTCTGGGCTGGCCACGAGCTTGTCGTGGTATTCTGATTGATTATAGACCCTCGCAAGGACGCGAGGATTTATAAGTGGGGGAGTTTGTAACACCCGTTCCACATCGGAAGTTTGCATGGGTGATCTTAGGCATATAAAGCACCACTACCTTGCTACTAAATAACTTGGACTTAAGCTTTTGGGTATTGTTGGTCAACCCACAAGTTATTTGGGCCAGCAAGTAGTGGGGTGTTACAGATATAAAGTAGCATCAGATAATAGGTGACCATCAAGAGGTGTGAGATGAGTCTGAGAATCAACTGGGGTTAGCGTAGTCTTGCAATCAATAAGACCAACATGAGCTAAGAGATCAGATGTATACTTGGCCTGGGTGAGAAAGTAACCAGAAGGATCTTAAGAAATTTCCAAGCCGATGAAGTAGCTAAGTAGACCCAAATCTTTCATCTCAAACTGGCGACTAAGGAACTGTTTGAGACTAGAGATCAGATGTATACTTGGCCTGGGTGAAAAAGTAACCAGGAAGAGGTTGCATGTAAACGTCCTTAGTGAGATCACCATTGAGAAAAGCGTTCATGACATCCATCTAACAAAAACTCCAATGGCAAGTAACAACAATGGCAAGGAGGATGCGAACTGAAGTAAGACGAGCAACAGGAGCAAATGTTTTTTCATAATCAACCTCGTATTCTTGAGTAAACCCCCAGGCAACAAGTCGAGGTCTGTAACGCTTAATGGAACCATCAGAATGAGTTTTGATCTTGTAAATCCATTTGCAACTAACAACACTCTTTCTAGGTGGAATATCAACAACATCCCAGGTATGAGCTTTATCAAAAACTTGCAGTTCATCAGTCATAGCTTCCTACCAAAGATGGTTAGAGCAAGCCTCTTGATAAGAAATAGGTTCATGAGAAGAAAAAGTAGTAGAACCAACAATAAAATCACAAAAAAGTACAGAAGGTTATGTTACCTGAGTAGAATGACGAAGAGGTACCTCTAGTATAGAAGATAATAGAGTATAATCAAGGAATGTAGGAGGCTCACTGTGAGAAAGAATAAAAACAAGACTATGAGGTGGAGTAGGAGTAGGAGCAGGCTCAAGATTAAAGAGTGGAGCAGCAGGACCAGTAGTCGGAGCAAAATCCTCAAGATGGGCTGTAGTCATCATGTCGGAAGTAGGGTCTGTATTAAGCTCATCAAATAAAAGAGAATGATCTGTAGAGAATGGTGTAGCAGGAAGAGTAGACAAATGAAACTTCGATAGAGAAGAGAACATCTTTTGTTCCCAAAATACCACATGACGAGAGACACAGAGACGACAAGAAAGAGGATCCTATAGACACCCCACTTTTTACCACCCTTAAGACTTGGGCACTACTGACGGTTTACTTGGTGAAGAAAGGTATGCAGGGGAAAGGTTCAGTTTCTTCGGTAAGGAGAGAGTCAAATCTCAACTTCATACCCCTTTTGGACCAAAACAATCTTAATCGAAAGATTTTAGACCTTGAAACCCTCTTGTTCAAAATGTTTTGAAAATAAAGTTCCTACGATGTCCAACGCTCTCATTTTGTCAAAATGTTGCGCTTTTCGGTAAACCGAGCAAGGAGAAAAGTGGAAATGAATGAAAGAGAGATGAAATCTTTGAAAAATCTTTCAAGACACCTTGGTTGGGGGTTTGGAGTTGAAGAAAAGAAGAGTGGAGAGAAGAAATCCAGTTGGGGAAGAAAATGGGCATGAACCGTTAAGAGAAAGTCGAGCAGCCCTCGCCGAATCGGGCCTATTCATTTGCATACTTGGAATCCAGCTATGAGGCCACCACCGTTGGAAAGATTACTTCCGGGGCTTCATTTTGCACTCAAGAATCTTCTAAAGCCAATTCCGGACAGGAGAGATATGGTTGGTTGAAGTAAGGCATCAATCCGGTTGGACTAAATCTACGCGGCTTCACCAAAATAGGCATAATGTTTTTCATAGGAGGAATTTTAATGCAAGGTTTACGCTATTGGAAAGATAACTTCTGGGGCTTCAATTTGGACACCTGGTCGACCACTTTTGGACTTCCCAATCACTGGCCGACCACCTTTCTTTCCTGCAGACCAATTTTTGTCCTGAAAAAACCAAAAAAAGTAGCAGGCCGACCAGAAAAGGTGGTCGGCCGACCACTTATGCCCAGAAAGCTCAGAATTGATAGATATTTTCCCTTCATCTGTCTTCCACAACCTCCAGCTGTCCTATAATCAGATATTTTCGAGCAAACTCTCATTTTTGATATATATGAGTTATATCTCTCATTTTTCAAGGACAACCTTCCTAAGCAAGTTTTTGGAGCTTCTCACTCTAAAAAAAAATCCCTCTCTCTCTAGAAATTCCAGAGCCAAATCTCTGTCTCTCTCTCCTTCTCTTGCCTTTGTGTGTATAGCAAGAGCTATACTTGGAGATATACCTCTCATTTGCCTAGGCACCCTTGATCAAACTCAACTACCATTGGACTGAGGTTCTTTGAGGATCATTTTGAGCTCCAAAATCTGGTTTTAGCTCAGAGTTTGGACCCCTTTTGCTGCTGTCTTCTTGAGCTTCAAGGGTAACACTTCTTTCCCTCTTTTAAGCATTATTTTGCTTCATATCTTAGCTCTATTTGCAAGCATTTTTGGGCTTTGTCATAAACTGAGAAAAGTCTTGTTTTGAGCTTATAAACATGTTTTTTTAAGGCCTTTTTTCTGTTTGGGGTCATCTACCCCATTTCATGCTTCATTTCCTCATGCTTTGAGCCATGCATTTGAGCATTTGCGTTGGCCTTTGTTTGGCCATTTAGCCACTGAAATCTAGTGGATTTTCAGTGGCTTAAATGTGTTTTTGAGCCCTAAAATCAGAGAGGGGTGACCCTCTCACCCCTTGTTCTCTTTACTAGCTTTGTTGGCCTTCCAAAGGAGCTCCATCTTGCATGTTGTGAAACCACATTTCAGGCCCTATTTTGTGAGTTTCAAGGTCTTCCTTGACTCTATCCAGAGCCCTTTTGGCCATATTTTGTGTCTTTGATGCATGTGTAGAGCAATCCTCTTTAAGGCCTTTCAAAGGGGCCTTTATTTCCATGTTTCCTAGAACCATTTCAGGCTCTTTTTAGTGGATTTTAGGACCCTCAAAACCTCTTTCCAGAGGTGGTTTTTCCATTGTGTGTGTCCATCATGCATGTGTAGAACAACCCCCTTATTGGCCTTTCAAAGGAGCCCATCATTCTTGCATGCATTGACTGAGTTTCATTGGTTATTTGGGCATATTTTGGCATGGATTACTTCTGTTTTTGGCTGGTTTGATGAGCCTTCATATGCTCCATATAGTTGTAGTGTAACTCATGGTTCACTAGCTTTCTTTGCATGCTTTGTTGACCCTTAATTTTAACACTTTTTGGCCATGCCTTAAACTGATATTGTGCTTATTTTGGACTGCCCTAGCTCTGTTTTTGGGTCTCATGGTTGAATGATGTTGGTTTTGCATGCTTGTAGTTCAATACCCATGCTTAACTCTGAGTTTTGAGGTTCATTCCATGCATATACTGAGGTGTGTTCATGTTTTGGACTCATTATATATCATATTTCAGAGCTTTTTTGAATGTCATATTGCCATGTTTTGTACTCTTTAAATGTGTTTGAGAGTCGGGCTTGTATGCCTCATTTACCGACCATTGAATGAGCTCCATTTCTTTGCATTCCGAGCCATCATTTTAGGCCATTTCCCCACTATTTCAGACCTGCCTAGGGTCTGTTTGGGGTTGGTTTTTCCATTGGTGCATTGCTTTGGGTACCTCTAGAGTAACGCACTTCACTAGTTTTAGTACCCGAGCCCCCTAGCTTGCATTGTGTGCCATATATGCATGTTTCGGGACCATCTTTTGTGCCATTTCAGAGCTGCATCATGTGTCATTCTATGCCATACTTCATCTTCTGCCATGCTTAGTTAGAGTTGCATGTTATGCCTTAGGATCGGTCCTTTGCATCCGTGCATGTTTGCATGTGTTTCAGTCGTCTCATTTCCATCATATGGCCACTGATTTGAGTGTGGCTGAGGTCCACTCATATTGGTGTAAGTCCATCTTACATTGAGCATGCCATTTGGTTCATGTTGTTGCATGTTTGACCATCGCATTGTGTATGCTTTGATTATGCCTTTGTGTATGTCCATGTTCGTATGTGTGCATTGTGTATGCCATTGTAGTTCATAGCATTGTGTATGCTAGGTTGCATGTTAGTCGCATTGTGTATGCCATTCATATTGCATTGTGTTTGGAGCAGGGTTTAGTCCAAACACGGGAAACGAGGGACGTTTCGTACTCAAAGTGACGAAACGTGTCTCAATTCCCGATCGCCGACACTCCGGATTACCCATGATGGAGTCTAGGCCTTGTTGTGTTTTCATGTGCATTCATTTCACATCGAGTCGTGCAATTCGACTCCTCGACCATCATGCATCGAGATGCGTGATTGGTGGCACGAGGATCGAGGTGTGCATACATATGTGAAAATGCTTTTCCATGCCTCTTTCTTGCTCTCTGTTGCAGCAAATCAAAAATCAGCAGCCTTCTAGAGCTTTGCACAGCATTCCGGCATTAATTGCAAACAGAGGCGAATTGGGGCATCGCAATGGATTTCCACGCCAGGCAACTCAAGCATGCATCATTCATCATTCGGAACAGAGCTGAGGTGGTCCATGGATTTGCATACTAGTTTATTTCACTTCTTAGTTAATTTGTTAATTAATTAGGGTTTTGTAATATTTAATTAGCTAGAGTAGTTAATTATTTATTCGGACTGTATTATTTATTCGAACCCTCCGAGCGAGGGCACAATTGTAATAAGTGTGCGTGTGTGTGATGTTTGACTTCCAACCCCACGTCTTTCTCCCTTTTATTTACCAGCTTACGATGGTTAGATTAGGGCATGTTTCAATTAGCATACTTATGATAGCATGTTTGCATCATTCATTTGTATTGCATGCACTGGACTCGGCGCATCATACTAACTGCATTGTATTTCAATTCCGAGTTGAATACGTGTTAGCTGTAACATCTCATATGCCATTCTTAGGATAGCCGAGCCGATTTCTAGTTGCATTATTGCATGTGTTGCATTATTGCATGTGTTGCATAGTTAGGATCATGCATTGATTACTAACTAGTTTCTGTTTTGGCTTGGAGTACTCGGTAAGTGTTTATGCTTTAGCATCCTTGCATGCGTGTGAGTGACTGACATGATAGCATGCTTACCATGAGGCTATGTGCTTATGTGATATAACTGCCTGAGTGCCTATGGGTGGAGGTTGGATTATCTGAATTGGAACAATTCATTGATTGCGAATTTTAAGCCCACTTGAGAGTGGCAAAATCATGTTTTCTAAGCCCACCTAAGGGTGGCAAATCCACATTTTAGCCTACTTGCGAGTAGCAAACTGTTTTCAAAACGAACATGAGATGTTTTGTTCCAATCCAGGCGATCTGGTCTATACTCGTATGATGTGCACATCACATAGTAATTCTAGGCTAATAACCGGAATAAGAACACATAATGTTTTCAAAACTCGATATCATGGTTAGTAGAGGCCGATCTTTGATCGGGCGAGCGGGGGTGCTCATGAAGTGACCTTCCCCAATCATACCCAAGCTCCCGAGCCGAGGCAACTTTGGTGATGACGGACACGTGGCCTTAGGCAACGAGTCAAGATTTCCTAAATTCCCTCAAAATAAAATATTTAGGTGGCGACTTTGTATCTAGTAAAGCAGTCCATGTTTGGCACTTCTTTCTAAAATCTGTTTTTCAAAACGATTTGCCAGATTTGGACTCTTTGATGATTCATCGGTCTTGCATTGCACTCTGCGAGATTAGATACAGGACCGTGACATTGAGTCCTGAACTGTAGTGAGCCCAAATGAACAAAACGGGATTTCCCTCCCGGGACGTTCGGGGACGTCTACAGATCCTAACAACGATAACTTTTATGTTCAATTCCACACCCTAAGAAACAACACAAACAGGCGCGAGGTTCTAATTTGGTACGCTCATGAGGTTAAAGAAGAACAAAACAAGCACATCCAAACACATGAAGAGCAGTATAGGCATGAGGTGTGCTATATAGAAGCTCATATGGGATTTGATTGTTGATGGTAAGGAAAGGGACACGATTGATAGTATAGATGGCTATAAAAGTAGCTTCCTCCCAAAAACATTCAAGAAAAGAAGAAGATATTAAAAGAGCATGGACAATGTCTAAGATATGGTGATGTTTGCGCTCAGCATGACCATTTTGTTAGAAGGTACCAAGACAAGAATAATGAGAAAGTGTACCATTTTGACGAAGGAATCTCAAAAAAGGAGTTTCTTTATATTCTTGGGCATTATCAACACGAAAAATTTTGATGGTGGAAGAAAACTGAGTTTTGACCATTTGTGAAAAATCATAGTATATTTTGTGTAACTTAGAATGAGATTTCACAAGAAATAACCAAGTAAAACAAGTAAAATCATCGACAAATATGTCAAAGTAATTAGATCCCCCCATAGTTGTATTATGTGAAGGTCTCCAAACATCAGAGTATATGAGATCAAAAGGTACATAAGACATAGAGGTACTAGTATGAAATGGTAAAGCAGGTTGTTTGGCAAGTTGACGAGATAGACAATCTACTTTATCATTTGGAATAAGATTTAATTGACCACTTGGAACTAGAGATTGTAAACGACCAAAAGACACATGAACTAATCGAGAATGCCATAAAGCAAAAGGGGAACTAGTAATAGCAGGAGCAGCAGTCTAGATAGAAGAAATACTAGATAATGGAATGCACAGATTGATGAGCTCGTACAGACAACCATGTCTACGACCTATCCCAAGAGTCTATCCCATCTTCGGATCCTGCACAACACAACCAGTTGGAGAAAATAAAACAGTGAGGCCAAGATCACATAGTTGACCAATACAGATAAGATTAAGTATAAGGTTAGGGATCAGATAAGTGTGAGGTAAAGAGATATTAGAAGTGGAGATATGACCTATATGACTAACATGGATCAGATAAGTGTGAGGTAGAGAGATATTAGAAGTGGAGATATGACCTATATGACTAACATGCATTTGAGAGCCATCAACAATGTGAATAATTGGCAAATTAGAAGAAGATATAATGGAAGAAAAAAGTGTAGAGTCAGAGGTCATATGATTGTAACGAGCTGAATCAAACTACCAAGAAAAGGTACTTGGAGTGACTGAGAGAGCAGTAGAAGGTGTACCAAAGGTAGAGGTAGAGATAGAGGAGCGTGCGGCGCAAGATAGTAGGCAAGAGGTGCGGCACACTAGAGACCAAGGCTGACGTCAGCGATGACATCAGAAACATGCGGCTCGCTATAGAAAAGAAGGACGTAGCTCAAGATAGCGCGAGGCGATTGAGGACTTGTGTCAGCTGCTGACGTAAGCAGGAGCAAGAGGCATGTAAGGCACGTTTGGCAATGACACAGCGCGTGGCCAAACTTTGGGAGGCGTGTAGCAACGCATGTGAGCTCCAATGAAGATGATTTTGGTGGCGTGGATTCGTCTTGAAGAGACAAAAAGTCTAGTATAGTCCAATCATTGAAACAGAAAAAGACTAGATACACAAAAACCAACATGAGAATGAATCAGTTTACCGAAGAGACAAAAACAACGTGAAAAAGAAGAGAAGGCTAGGAGGAAGCCCTAGGCTCTGATACCATGTTATAAGAATAGAGAGAAATTGAGAGAGAGAGAGAGAGAGAGAGAGAGAGAGAGAATATAACTCTGTATATTTCAATGAATGAATATGAGTGAATACAAGACTCCTCTATATAGGAAAAGGGGAAGTTAATATGGTAAAGTGCAATATGGTAATAACACAATATGGTAATGCACAATATGATAATATAGATAAATACAACTAACAATTGGAATGATAATTTGTGGGTATTTGGGAATGCTTAATTTCAATTTTAGTGAACTTTAGATTTTAGTGTGATTTTAGATTTCAGTTTTACGTAGAAGTTGTAAATGTGTTTGGTGAAAAATAAGTTATAACTTTTAGTAATAGTGGCCAATAAATAAAAAAAAACAAAACTTTTAGTAATAGTGTTTTTGTAGAGAGGTAATGTTAGGGATACCAAATTTTCTATCAAATTGTGAGACATTTGGTAATTTGTTTGGTAGAAAATTTGGAATCTATAGTATTTTCCTTTTTAGAGTGTTTAGTAGAAAGGTGATTTTCCTTATCTAAAGTAACAAATGTTCATAACTAACACTAACAAATTACATAACATGTATGCACAATATATACAAATTGAAAGGTTTCATCCTATCTAATCTTTTTAAACTACCAATAATACCTCTGTTCCAGCCACAGGTAGTCACACTCACTCTCACAGACTCTCACTCTTGCTCTCACTTACTCATCCACTCACTCTTACAGACACGAGGTGTGTCAAGGCCTTATTTTTGTTAGAGGAACTGAAATAACCATACCATAGCAATCCAAAAAATATGTGCAAAAACATACCATAAATATAGCCCCATTACTGTTGCTGGAATCGACCATTTTATTTTCCAGATGACAAATTCCATCCTTGAAACAGTGTTGAACTAGTAGAGAACTTAGACTTCAAGATAATGGTTGGCCTAATAATTCAAGATGAATAACATCAATGTAAAGTACTGTACATACATATGTTTCACATGATACGGAAGAAAAAATTAAAACTAGAATGAAAAGAAAAGGAGATTGAGAAAATACGAAAGAATAGTGAAATATTGATCATGAGAAAGAGTGGAATTGAACCCACCCTTGATCGGTACAAATAATCATAAATTAATGGATTTGTAACGATTGAACAATAATTAAAAAGATAATTTATGTGAAGCTTACATAACCATCTATATATACTGATAATTTCTAATATATTAGGTTGGGTTATAAAGAACCATAACAAAGTGAGAAGCTGGCCTCCTTGTCTAAGCTGTTGAAGATGATAATTTTTGTCCCCTTTAATTGCTGCAAACCCCTGCATGCCCAACCACAAGGATCTCAGCCTTTCCCATCCCAAGAAGTTTCTCACAAATTTTTGTACAAGAAGTAGTATCCATTGTAGATCGTAAGGTTCATGTAATGTTATGGGATAATCTTTCAACATTTCATAAGCTCTGAAAGATTGATGAGCAGCACCCAAGGGCACATGAGGAGTAGAAACATCATGCAATGGGCAAAGTCTTGCATGTTTCCATAATTTGGTTTTCGTCTCTAGAAGAGTGAGCACCTTGTTGGTTGGTAATATTCAACTCCAAATGGTAGCAAATTTCTGTTGCCAAGTGAACAATCACGATTAGCTCGTAAAAACCTGGAAGATAAGGATCTAGGACCTTCATGGTGGATATTAGGGTAGCTTGAGCAACCTCATCTAGTTTCACCACACTCGGACTACTCCAACAATAAGCATAGTTTAAAATCGTGTCATATAGATTAGGAGGTACAACCACATGAGTCTTATGCATGTACCTATCAAATTTTTCTTGAAGTCCCAGCAACTCAATTATTTTACTACCACTATAAGACAACATAGTAGGCTTATTTTGTTCAAAGCAAAAACCTAATAGGCCAAAATTGCCCTACCTTCTTAGACCATTTCTTTTGTTTGTAAAACCAGGGGAATTTTCATCTCAATTGGATCACCCATTCTCCTTTCTTGTGTTCAATTAGCCAAAGCATTGTCCAATCAGAGGCTAAAATTACGATGATTGCATAAATCTCCAATGCTAGAGCTCCAAATAGCAACACTACTATGATAGTGACGTCAATCCTGGAGTAGTTGTAGTAGTGCTCACGATGCCAGTTCTCTTTCCTAAATATGGCCCAAAATGATCCTACCAACACAGGCATAGTACAAACAAAGCTGATGGAGCGCATAACACACCCTTGCTTAGTATACATTATGGATGGTTTTGAATAGAATAAATCATACATAAGTCCCATTTTGATCTCTAATGCATCCCAAAAATATGTATCATCACTCATGAATTTTTCCCTCCATTGCACCTTTGTTGACAGGCGATTAGAATGAAATTTAAAAACAAATCTACCAATGTCATAGTTCTATATATAACGCTTAAATTGTTTGACCAACTTCTGGGCCATGACTTACGTACTCGTGTTCCTAACCATCAAGACTTATGTTGGCTTGCTTTTTAAATGGTACAATGTCACCCAAGATGTAATCACTTGCTGACTTGAGAACCCACCACACTCTTTCCACATACTTGATAATTCCAACCACAAACGCTAGGAGTGACAAATATGAAAACCAAGAATATTTTCTCCAAGACATAAGAATGACATAAATTGCCACAGTAGCTTGAACGCCGAGTATCATCAAGTGCCTCAACCACAACTGTTTATCTTCTAAAGAATATGCTGTTATGGTGTCTAAGCCACCAAGATGTAGCAAAAGCAGAGGAGCCCATATTGCTGGAAGTACATTGTTATTGTTGTCACCTTGGGCATCAGATAGGTTGCTAAGGGCAACAACCACAGATAGATCAAATTTGTTACCAACCTTGTGTATTTAATTTATTTATTTATTTTTATTTTTTTGGAAAATAAGAAAAAATTAGTACTCAAACCTACATATGGATTTGTGATCGTGCTCCTTAATTTTCATGTTTAATTTGTAAACATTGTAAGTGGAAAAGACTTTGGTACACACTCTTCAAATGGTGCGTACCTTATACACCTTATAACTACAGAATAAAATGATATAATTTCATACTTTCTGAGTTATAACTATAAAATATATATATATATATATATAAGTCATAACCGAATACAAAAAATTCGTATCCAAAAAATCAAAATAATATCATAATTAAAGAAGAAAATAATGTAACTAAGAGTGTATATGATATGGGGTGTGCATAATAAAATTCTCCTATATATTTTGAGATGTGTATAATAGAATTCTCCTATATAATATGGTTCCAACATGTGAAGTTCAAACATGGACTAGTGTAGACACCCCATTTTTGACCGCCCTTAAGACTTGGATGCGACTGATGGTTTACATGGTGGAAAAAGGTGTGTAGGGGAAAGGTTCAGTTTCTTCAACAAGGAGAGAGTCAAATCTCAACTCCATACCCCTTTTTGGACCAAAACGATCTTGATCGAAAGATTTTAGTCTTAAAACCCTCTCTTTCAAAACGTTTTTGAAATAAAGTTTTTACGATGTTCCGAGGCTCGCATTTTGTCAAATGTTGCGCTTTTCGGTAAACCGAGCAAGGACAAAGTGGAAATGAATGAAAGAGAGATGGAATCTTTGAAAAATCTTTCAAAACACCTTTTTTAGGGGTTTAGAGTTGAAGAAAAGAGGAGAAGAGAGAAGAAACCTAGTTGGGGAAGAAGTTGGGTATGAATCGCTAAGAGAGAGTCGAGTGGTCCTCGCTAAATCAGGCTTATCTATCTATGAACTTGGAGTTAAGCTATGAGGCTGCCACCGTTGGAAAGAAGACATCCGGAGCTTCATTTTTCACTCAAGAATCTCCTAAAGCCGAGTTCAGATGGGGGAGATATGATTGGTTGAAGTTGGGCATCATCCCGGTTGGACCGAAACTGAGCAACCTTTACCAAAACAAGCATAACTTTTTGCACAGTTGGAATTTTGATGCGAGGTTGGCGCCATTGGAAAGATAACTTCCGGGGCTTCAATATGGTCACATGGAAAACCAGCAAATCAGATGGCCGCCCAGCTTTTTCTGGTCAAAAGTGGTTCAGCATGAATCTGGAAGGAGAGAAAACATCTGCGCGGCTTCAACAAAACGAGCATAACTTTTTACACAGTTGGATTTTTAATGCAAGGTTTGCACCATTGGAAAGCTAACTTCCGGGGCTTCAATTTGGACACAAGCATGACCTGAAAAGGGGTTCACATGAAGGAGTTATGTCCATTTGAAGTTGGACCTTCAGAGCAGATTTTTTTTGCCACCAGCACCATTGATGAATGGTCGGTCGGCGAGGTCGGCATGGTCGATTGGTCGGGCGAGGTCGGTGAACGGTGGTCGGTCGGCATGGTCGGTGAACAGTGGTCGGTCGGCCATCATTTATTTATTTATTTTTTTTTTTTTTTTTTTTTTTCAAGCTTCTCGGGAAGCTTGAACATTTTGTTTTAGCTTCTTGAGGAAGCTTGAAATCTTTTTTAGCTTCTTGAAGAAGCTTGAACCCTTTGTTTTAGCTTCTTGAAGAAGCTTGACCCTTTTGGTTTAGCTTCTCTTAGAAGCTTGCACCCTTTGCTTGAGGCTTCTCCAAGAAGCCTTGGCCCTTTTTCTTCTATAAAACCAACACTCCCTCTCCATTTGCAGGGGTTAGAAAATTTTGTATAAGCCTCCTACATACAATCTCTCTCTCTCTCTCTCTATATTTTAACCATCAAAAACTCTTAAGCTCCTACACCCGTTTCTTCACCACCACCTAGCACCACCACCACCAATCCATACCAGCAGTTTGGAGGTCATTTCCAGAGGCAAGGAGCATCTTTTCTCAAGCCAAGAGGTTGCTAAAGACTAGTCTTCAAGGAAGGGGCCTCCTGTGTTCGAGACCAGCAGATGTGACTTACTTCATTACCCCTCTTGTGGAGCCAATTTTGCATGCTAATTTTGCCCTATTTGTGCCCACTGTTTGGCCATACTTTGAACTGTAAACATGCTTGTTTTGGGTCTGCCTTGCTTCTGTATTTACACTTCATGTTTGTATCATGCATGCTTTGTATAGCTGTAAGCCATTTCATATACCTAGTTTTGCATTTCGGGTGAGATTCCATGCATCGGGTGTCATTTCGCCTTGTTTCGGGGCTGTTTTGCCCCTCATTTTGCTACTAATTTTTGCATGTTTGCATATCATATTCCATGTCTTTTCCATGTCTCATTAGAGTGGCATTCTGTGACGTAGGTTCGGTCCTCAGTTTGCGTGCACGTGTGCACGTATTTCGAGTTGTCTCATTTTCATCTTATGGCCTCCTATGTGAGTGTGGCTGAGGTCCACTCATGTTGGTGTAAGTCCATTATGCATTGTGTATGCCATTCCATTTCATAGCATTGTGTATGCTAGGTTATATATTAGTGCATTGTGTATGCCATGTTACCTCGTGCATCGTGTATGCCATTTCATAGCATTGTGCATGTTAGGTTGTATCTTAGTTTGCATTCATGCATGTCATGCATATTGCATTGTGCCTGGGATAGGAGTTAGCGAGCACGGAAAGCGAGGCGTTCGTACTCGAAAGTGAACGCGTGTCTCAATTCCCGATCCAAACACTCCGGATTACCCATGATGGAATTAGGTTTTGTTAATTTTTCATGAGCATTCATTTCATATCGAGTTGTGCAATTCGACTCCTCAGCCATCATGCATCGATATGCGTGATTGGTGGCACGAGGACCGAGACATGCATACATTTGTGAAAATACATTGCCATGCCCCTTTCCTGCTCTCTGTTGCAGCAAAATGAAGAATCAGCAACTTTTCGGAGCTTGGCACGCATTTCAAGAACAGGTGCAAACAGAGGCTAATTGGGGCATCGTCATGGATTTTCAAGCAGCATGACAAACATGCATCATTCCATCATCCGGCGAGAATCAAAGCGATCCACGGCTTGCATGCTAGTTTTATTTTTCTTAGTTAATTTGTAAATTAATTAGGAATTTGTACATTATTTGGACTGTATCATTTGGACTGTATTATTCTTTCATTTGGGACTGTATTATTTATTCGGACCCTCTGTGCGAGGGCATAATTGTAATAAGTGTGGGTGAGTGTGATGTATGTCTTCCAACCCCACGTCTTTCTTCCCTTTTATTTACCTGCTTATGATGGTTAGATTAGGGCATATTTCAATTAGCATCTGATGTAATGACATGTTTGCATCATTCATCTGCTTTTGCATAGACTCGGCACATCATACTAACTGCATTTGTATTTCAATTCCAAGTTGAATACATGTTAGCTGTAGCATTCCATATGCCATGTTTAGAATAGCCGAGCCTGCTATAGTTTGCATTTTTGCATGTGTTGCATTAAGCATTTCTGTATACTTAGGATCATCCATGATTTCTAATGTAGTTTCTGTTTTGGCTTGGAGTACTCGGTGAGTTTTTATGCTTTAGCATCCTTGCATGCGTGTGAGTGACTGCCATGAATAGCATGCTTACCATGAGGCTATGTGCTTATGTGATATAACTGCCTTGAATGCCTGTGGGTGAAGGTTGTGTTATTTGGATTGGAACAATTCATCAAATGTTTGTTTTAAGCCCACTAGATAGTGGCAAAATCATGTTTTCTAAGCCCACCCGAGGGTGGCAAATCCACGTCTTAGCCTACCTGCGGGTAGCACCATCAAACCATTTTCAAACAAACAAGCATGAAATGTTTTGTTCCAATTCAGGCGACTCAGTCTATACTTGTATGCTGTGCGCATCACATAGTAACCTAGGCTAATAACCGGAATAAGAACATACAATGTTTTCAAAATTTGATATCATGGTTAGTAGAGGCCGATCTTTGGCGAAGCGGGGTGCTCACGAGGTGACCTTCCCCAATCGTACCCAAGTTCCCGAGCCGAGGCAACTTTGGTGATGACGGACACGTGGCCTTTGGCACCGAGTCAAGGTTTCCTAAATTTCCCATTAAAAAAATATTTAGGTGGCAACTCTGTATCTGGCAAAGCAGACCATGTTTGGCACTTCTTTCAAAAATCTGTTTTCTCAAAACGATTTGCCGGATTTGGACTCTTTGGTTCGAGATTAAGAACCGTGACATTTGAGTCCTTGAACTGTAGTGACCCCAATATGAACGGAACGGGACTTAACCCTCCCGGGGCATTCGGGGACGTCTACAGTTTCTGGCGACTCTGCTGGGGAGTTAGAGAACTTGACTCAAACTCATGATATCTCGCTTTGACTACACTTGTGTGTCTGTTTGCATTGCATTTGCATTGGTGCGCCTAGGACACCGTGTTTGCCATCTGCCATTCCCGAACGATTTGCCGGAGGCTTGTCTTGTCAAGGCATGACCAAAAGGCTGATCGGCTATGAGCTCTGACAGCATGGGAACACAAACCCCGATTTTACCGGGGCACCCTTTTTGACCATTCGACCTAGTGCATATTCGGATCCATAGTGACCATTCCAAACTAGGACAGGTTGCTCACCCGATATAGGTTGTTTGAAACCGCTGCGTGCGTAGTGAAACCCTAGCTCCTGACAAAATAGGACAGGGAAACCCTACCCCAACATAGGGGTGTTTTGGCTCTCACTTATCTGCTATGTGCTTTTAGAGTGCGTCTCTACAGGGAAATGCATGTATCAGTTTATAAGTTTGGGCATCGGGCCTGCGGGCACCAGTTTAGTATTTTGGGAATCAGTTATCTGCGGGTATCAAATTCAGTTTCGAGGCAGTAATTTGGGGAACAGTAATTCAGTTATGTCTGCGGGTATCTGTCTTGGTAAAATTGGGCTGAGATGCTGCATGTTTTCTCTTTTAGGGGGGGAAGGGTTCAGAGATTCAATTCAGAGCAGCCAGTATTTTCCTTCGCTGAGGCAAGTTAAAGAAAGGCCAGTCAAGGCTTTCTGGTTCATCTGATCCGTCAGTCACCAGTCACATCACCTTCATCCAAACTTAGCAGACCATGATGGCACAGAGCTCAGAAGAAATTGTGGCCATGGCAGCCGCATTGGACCAAGGAAACATCTTGCGGGATGAGACTAATGTTGAAATACCATACTCGCCCAGGTCGCCTGCCGCACGCTCGGTCTGGGCGCCCCAGTTGTGTCAAACTCGTGAGCCCACAACATTTGAACTGATGGGAATGATTGGTGATCTTCAGCGATCTGTGTCTGATCTCGCCCACAGAATGTCGGCTTCGCCACCAACCATATCCTATGCCGGGAATTTTGCACCGCAGGAGCCCCCACTACTGGGGCGAATTGTGATCGAGCTCAGCCAACCCGAGGCTGTCTCAAGCTATGGCAATGACATGTCAACAGCAACCCAAACCCATGATCCAGCTGAGGCTAGAGGTAAGAATAAAATGAAGGCAGACACCGATCCCATCAAGCAACTGTTGTGGGCAGTCGAGGCTTTGAAAGCCGGGGGGATGAACAAACAGCAAGTATTCGCGGTCGTGGCCAAAACTGTGGATGATGCTTTCTCCACTCCAGCCGAGGGCAGTTCAAGCTAGGCAGAAAACCGGGATAGGCCCCGTCATGCCAGAATAGTTCATTCCACCCCCAACTCTGCATCCGGAAAAGATCAGAAAGCCAAGACGGTGCCTGCCGACCCTTTCGCTAGTGCGTCTAGCAAGAATCCTCAGACTTCGAAGTATCCTCCTCGAGGGCGCAGAGTCTTTCATGCCCTCTACATGCCTTTGTCTAGGGTATTTCAAATTCTGGTTAACAAGGGGCATCTCACACCCCTCGAGCCTCGACCGCTGCCGAAGAATATCCCTCTCACACATGATGCTACCTTGTATTGCGCATACCACCAACAGACTGGTCACAACACCGACAGCTGTTTTCGCCTTCGTCACGAAGTGCAAGATTTGATCGACAATGAAGTCATTCTCCCACCTACCTCAGCAAAGTCTGTCACTGCTGAACTGTTGGACTTCCAGGATACTGTGAGTATATGATCAGGGGTTGGACCACCTGCGGGCGGCACTCGGCGTATTTCGGATGTGGCGTTTGGCACACACTATTTTGAGCATTTGCGAATGCTAGTTTTTGTAATTTCTGGCTTGGGTGTCGAGTTAGTCCTTTGTTTTGAATCTATCTCATTGTCTTGAGTCAGTCTTTTTGATTAAGGGTCTGTCTTGTTGTATCGAGTCAGTCCTGTTGTACAAAGGTCAGGTGATTCCGGGGGCGTTATCTCGGGCATCACCGTTTTGTTTTGTGTTTGTCTTTTCATTTTCTTTTGAGTCTGTTTCTGCCTTGGAGCCAGTAACACCAACAGATTTGAATGAACAGCAGTGATTTTCACATCCTTGTGTTCGCTTCTGCCTTGTGCCAGTTATGCCGGAAGTTCTGAATGAGATGGCAGTATTTGACTAAGAACTCTGTCTTTTCTGTGCCTTGAAGTCGTTGTAACGACCTAAGTTTTTCAAAACTTTTTGAACACTGTGGTGAAAACGAAGATGAAGGAATTCCTCGGGATTTGCAAAATTTTGATCAATTGAGAGAAAGAGAGGCGTGCTAAGCCCTTAATGATTGAAATAATGCTTGTTAGCGTGAGTATTGAGAAGGGCCCTGGCTTGATCCAAACTGGTTTCACACTATCTTCAGCGCGAGCGATTTGTCGCTTTCTTAAAAATTTTCAAAAACAAAATGTTTTGCGCGGTCCTGCGAAGACCTGTGTGGAATCGCTCTTGAGATTGTGCAGCCTAGGATCGCTCTCAGCCTCGAGATTCAACCCCTTCGCTTCCAACCTTGAACTTGAAATCAGAAGGTTCAACGATCAACTACGATGTGAGGCCTGTGTGGCCAGATTTGAAGCAGCCCTCGAATAAGAGGCCAGGAAAGTCGGATCAAGAAGATCAGGCCTCATCAGAAGAAGCATGCGAAGCTAGAACAGAAACACCCCTCGAACTAGGGGCGAAAATGTCCGATGTGCTCGAAGAGCCGAAGATGAATCCTCTTGCAAAACAATAGCCACTCTCTTGGATACGGATGGCTTCGAGATCCTAAAACCATTTGACATGGACTTGTTACACTTTTACCCTTTGAGAGGCTCGCTGGGCCGAAAACCCGGAAAGGGCGACCCAGGCAAAAGTTAGAGCAAGAAAAGATATATACAAAAAGCAAAAAGGAAAAAAGAAGAAAAGAGAAAAAAAGAAAAAAAAAAGAAGAAAAGAGAAAAAAAGGAGAAAAAAAAGAGAGAAGAAAAGAAATGAAAAAGAAAGAAGAACAAAGCTCGCAAGGTTGAAAACACACAGGCATATGGCAAAAGTTAGAGCATAAAAGGAGAGGTTAAATACCCGAGTGTACCTTAAGCCTGAACTACGTAAGGCTTGATTCCCATCTTTGGGATACGTAGGCAACTTCATTCTGAAGTCCAGCCGTAAAACAATTCAAATTCGATTGTGTCCATGCGATGGTTCTAGTCATCTTTGTCTTCTCTGTATCTAAGGATTTGGTTGTCTGAGGACTGACTACAACGCGCTGCGGTGCCATTCAAACAAGGGGCAACTTTCCGTTGCCATTCGACGCGCCGCAGTGCCGTTCAAACAAAGGGCAACTTTCCGTTGCCATGCAGCTCTCTTCAAGCACGGGGCAATTTTCCTTCGGATCTGAGGTTGTGCATCTCAGGAGTGGGTTCTATGCTCGTTGCGCAGTGGCCGATTGCAAAAACAGTTTTTGAGAATTTTTACTGAGGTTGACTGATTTTCTCTCAAAAAAACTATCCCATTTTTTTCAAAACTGGACCTTTTTCTTGGATCCAAAAAAGGAAAATTTTCAGTGCTCATAACCTAACTTGCATGATTTTGAATCAGAAAATCGAACAAGCATGTTAATCTAACTCTCATTTTGGTCAAAACTGTTTTAGTAGAAAGCAAAAACAAAAAATGGTCAAAATGATGAACTAGGGGCACAGTTGAGTCAGGTGTTCTGTCTTTTCCCCTTTGTCAAAATACTTGCCAGAAAGGGCACTCTACTTGTCGAAAAGGGCACCGTATTCGCCAGAAAAGGGCACAACAAAGGGCAGAAAGCTCTCACATCCTCCAAGCAACGAGGTATCAAGCAAAGTGCGAAGCACGAACTGGAATGGGGCAAGATATCCCACTCCATCATCTGGACAGATCTTATCACGTCCAAACTCCCCAGTAGAGCATCGTCAACCGGTCAGCTGCAGATTTGCTACACACCCAGTTGTAGCACAACCCCTCTGTGGGAGAATTTCACTACTGTGTGCAGGAGAAAAAGAATCTAGCAACATGCTAGGGGAAAGAGCCTGCAACTTCATGTTTATCCATCAACCACCCAGGGGAGGGATTGAAAAATGAGAGATTGAAGAATAGAGAGATGTGCGATGAGAGAAAAAGTGAGAAAACGGATTTTTTCAGAAAAACAGAGCCTGAGGGCCGAGTGATGTGAGAATCACAAATAAGGGAGGGTGGGAAACACTACCCAGTGAAACAGGCTCCCTGTGCACGTCTGAGTGTCGTGTCTTTTTGTTTGTCTCAATTCTTGTTTTGAGTCGTCTCGAGTGTTACTCGATGTGTCTAGGTTGTGTGCCTTTTATTTCCGTGTCGAGTCGTTTTGGCTGTGGTCAGTTGTAGGCTCAATACCCTGGTTGAGAACTCATTCTCAAATTCAATTTCAAAAAAAAAAAAAAAAATCACTTTGTGCTCAGAGTGCTGTGCCATTCTCCATGTTTGCGAAAAATGAGATTTTGTTTTTTCAAAAACCGCAGGGTTCAACCCGGGTCATGTGGAAACAGTAAAACCAGGACCTATCTGATGCTATATAGGTTCCAGACTTCGAAGCAAAAGGAAAAAGAGAAAATGTCGGACAATTGAGTTTGTTTCCACTTTTGCAAGTTCCGTCGTCGCATCCTGTATGTTCAGAATGAGCTGTGTGTTCAGAATTAAAAGACTACTGTGTTATGAGCCGTGTGTTCAGATCGAGCAGAGTTGTGTTACGAACTGCGTGTTCAAATTCAAATGCTTGAGCTGTGTGTTCAGATTTCAAAGTGTGGGCTGCGTGTTCATCTCAAGTGTTTGGGCTGCGTGTTCAACTCTCAATCAGTATGGGCTGTGTGTTCATCTCAAAGTTCAAGCTGTGTGTTCAACATCAAGTATTTGAGCTGTGTGTTCAGATTTCAAAGTATGAGCTGCGTGTTCATCTCAAGTGTTTGGGCTGCGTGTTCAACTCTCAATCAGTATGGGCTGTGTGTTCAGAAATTCAAAGTTTGGGCTGCGTGTTCAACAACTTTCAACAAGTGTGTGCAGCGCGTTCACCTTCACAATGGACTGTGTGTTCAGAAATTCAAAGTTTGGGCTGCGTGTTCAACTCTCAATCAGTATGGGCTGTGTGTTCAGAAATTCAAAGTTTGGGCTGCGTGTTCAACAACTTTCAACAAGTGTGTGCTGCGCGTTCACCTTCAAAATGGACTGTGTGTTCAGAAATTCAAAGTTTAGGCTGCGTGTTCACCTTCAAAATGGGCTGCGTGTTCATCATCAAAGTTTGGGCTGCATGTTCAACTTTCAACAATTGTGTGCTGCGTGTTCACCTTCAAAATGGGCTGTGTGTTCAGAAATTCAAAGTTTGGGCTGCGTGTTCAACTTCTTTCAACAAGTGTGTGCTGCGTGTTCACCTTCAAAATGGACTGTGTGTTCAGAAATTCAAAGTTTGGGCTGCGTGTTCAACAACTTTCAACAAGTGTGTGCTGCGTGTTCACCTTCAAAATGGACTGTGTGTTCAGAAATTCAAAGTTTGGGCTGCGTGTTCAACAACTTTCAACAAGTGTGTGCTGCGTGTTCACCTTCAAAATGGGCTGCGTGTTCATCATCAAAGTTTGGGCTGCATGTTCAACTTTCAACAACTGTGTGCTGCGTGTTCACCTTCAAAATGGGCTGTGTGTTCAGAAATTCAAAGTTTGGGCTGCGTGTTCAACTTCTTTCAACAAGTGTGTGCTGTGTGTTCACAATCAAAATGGGCTGTGTGTTCAGAAATTCAAAGTTTGGGCTGCGTGTTCAACTTCTTTCAACAAGTGTGTGCTGTGTGTTCACAATCAAAATGGGCTGTGTGTTCAGAAATTCAAAAGTTTGGGCTGCGTGTTCAACTTTCAAAAAGTATGAACTGCGTGTTCACGACAAAAAGTTTGAGCTGCGTGTTCAAATGTCAGAAAAGGTGGGCTGCGTGTTCAAGACAAAAAGTATGAGCTGCGTGTTCAGAAATTCAAGTGCTTGAGCTGTGTGTTCAAAATGCAAACCAAATGCTGAGTTATGGACTGAGTGTTCAGATTAAGTAATGTTATGAGCTGTGTGCCCGAAAACGAGCTGCGTGCCCGGAAAATGAGCTGTATGCCCGAAGAATGAGCTGTGTGCCAAATGAATGGAATGCTATGTCGTAAGTTGTGTACCAAGTCCTGCATTATGCATGCATTTCATCGCGTTATTTTGCGCACCTACGCCGGTCTAGGAGACCTTAAATCCTCTAAAGGTGCAATTCCTTTGGTGTTTGTCGTGCCCGAACGACTTCCAGCGGTCTGGTATAGCCACCTGCTTGTGTTAGTAGTGAGTTCCTAGGAGACCAACTGAGACGGTGGAAACTAGAGTTCGAATGGCTCATGCCTAGAACGCAAAGGTTCGGGATTTCCGAGACTAAAGTCTGGTTTAAATACCCAGGGGTATATCCTCGGCTTGAAATCTGTATGGCAGCCCCATAGATTGAGATAGCATCTGTATGCGCCTCAATTCTGGATACTGATCTAACCTAGTCTGTCACCCTGTTGGAGAATAGGGAAAGCTGCGACCACAGTCAGGGAGAAAAGTGTTACCTATGGTTCAATTAAGATACAGAAGCAGGAGATCCCCAGCAGCCTGAGGTGAGTCATCACCAATTGCCCCTGTAAGGTACCTCCCTTTTCCTCGCTATCACATTGCATTTTAGTCATTACAGTGCATTGCATAAATCCTCAATTTTCAAACTGGCTTCGCGTAGCGTATAAGTCCAATCTTCAAACCGGCGTCGCGTAGCGTATAAGTCCAATTTTCAAACTGGCTTCGCGTAGCGTATAAGTCCAATCTTCAAACCGGCGTCGCGTAGCGTATAAGTCCAATTTTCAAGCCGGCTTCGCGTAGCGTATAAGTCCAATCATCAAAATCTTTCTGCATATCATTTTGCATCCTGCCCCTGAACTACGCTGGTTTGATTCCTTGCAAAGGGATACGTAGGCAGCCTGCGGGCGCAACCATTTATTTATCTATATTTTATTTGTTTGTCCAAGTCTTCGGCCTTGTCAAAAATGGGTCGTCTCTGGGCTTTGACATTCACTCCCGTCACTTCTTGACTTCCGAGTTCTGTCAAAGAGGGGCAACTGTAGACACCCCATTTTTGACCGCCCTTAAGACTTAGATGCGACTGATGGTTTACATGGTGGAAAAAGGTGTGTAGGGGAAAGGTTCAGTTTCTTCGACAAGGAGACAGTCAAATCTCAACTCCATACCCCTTTTTGGACCAAAACGATCTTGATCGAAAGATTTTAGTCTTAAAACCCTCTCTTTCAAAACGTTTTTGAAATAAAGTTTTTACGATGTTCCGAGGCTCGCATTTTGTCAAATGTTGCGCTTTTCGGTAAACCGAGCAAGGACAAAGTGGAAATGAATGAAAGAGAGATGGAATCTTTGAAAAATCTTTCAAAACACCTTTTTTAGGGGTTTAGAGTTGAAGAAAAGAGGAGAAGAGAGAAGAAACCTAGTTGGGGAAGAAGTTGGGTATGAATCGCTAAGAGAGAGTCGAGTGGTGCTCGCTAAATCAGGCTTATCTATCTATGAACTTGGAGTTAAGCTATGAGGCTACCACCGTTGGAAATAAGACTTCCGGAGCTTCATTTTTCACTCAAGAATCTCCTAAAGCCGAGTTCGGATGGGGGAGATATGATTGGTTGAAGTTGGGCATCATCCCGGTTGGACCGAAACTGAGCAACCTTTACCAAAACAAGCATAACTTTTTGCACAGTTGGAATTTTGATGCGAGGTTGGCGCCATTGGAAAGATAACTTCCGGGGCTTCAATGTGGTCACATGGAAAACCAGCAAATCAGATGGCCAACCAGCTTTTTCTGGTCAAAAGTGGTTCAGCATGAATCTGGAAGGAGAGAAAACATCTGCGCGGCTTCACCAAAACGAGCATAACTTTTTACACAGTTGGATTTTTAATGCAAGGTTTGCACCATTGGAAAGCTAACTTCCGGGGCTTCAATTTGGACACAAGAATGACCTGAAAAGGGGTTCACATGAAGGAGTTATGTCCATTTGAAGTTGGACCTTCAGAGCAGATTTTTTTTGCCACCAGCACCATTGATGAATGGTCGGTCGGCGAGGTCGGTCGGCATGGTCGGTCGGCGAGGTCGGTGAACGGTGGTCGGTCGGCGAGGTCGGTGAACAGTGGTCGGTCGGCGAGGTCGGTCGGCATGGTCGGTGAACAGTGGTCGGTCGGCCATCAACTTTTTTTTTTTTTTTTTTTTTTTCGGCTGAAGCTTCTCCAGGAAGCTTGAACATTTTGTTTTAGCTTCTTGAGGAAGCTTGAAATCTTTTGTTTTAGCTTCTTGAAGAAGCTTGAACCCTTTGTTTTAGCTTCTTGAAGAAGCTTGACCCTTTTGGTTTAGCTTCTCTTAGAAGCTTGCACCCTTTGCTTGAGGCTTCTCCAAGAAGCCTTGGCCCTTTTTCTTCTATAAAACCAACACTCCCTCTCCATTTGCAGGGGTTAGAAAATTTTGTATAAGCCTCCTACATACAATCTCTCTCTCTCTCTCTCTATATTCTAACCATCAAAAACTCTTAAGCTCCTACACCCGTTTCTTCACCACCACCTAGCACCACCACCACCAATCCATACCAGCAGTTTGGAGGTCATTTCCAGAGGCAAGGAGCATCTTTTCTCAAGCCAAGAGGTTGCTAAAGACTAGTCTTCAAGGAAGGGGCCTCCTGTGTTTGAGACCAGCAGCTGTGACTTACTTCATTACCCCTCTTGTGGAGCCAATTTTGCATGCTAATTTTGCCCTATTTGTGCCCACTGTTTGGCCATACTTTGAACTGTAAACATGCTTGTTTTGGGTCTGCCTTGCTTCTGTATTTACACTTCATGTTTGTATCATGCATGCTTTGTATAGCTGTAAGCCATTTCATATACCTAGTTTTGCATTTCGGGTGAGATTCCATGCATCGGGTGTCATTTCGCCTTGTTTCGGGGCTGTTTTGCCCCTCATTTTGCTACTAATTTTTGCATGTTTGCATATCATATTCCATGTCTTTTCCATGTCTCATTAGAGTGGCATTCTGTGACGTAGGTTCGGTCCTCAGTTTGCGTGCACGTGTGCACGTATTTCGAGTTGTCTCATTTTCATCTTATGGCCTCCTATGTGAGTGTGGCTGAGGTCCACTCATGTTGGTGTAAGTCCATTATGCATTGTGTATGCCATTCCATTTCATAGCATTGTGTATGCTAGGTTATATATTAGTGCATTGTGTATGCCATGTTACCTCGTGCATCGTGTATGCCATTTCATAGCATTGTGCATGTTAGGTTGTATCTTAGTTTGCATTCATGCATGTCATGCATATTGCATTGTGCCTGGGATAGGAGTTAGCCCGAGCACGGGAAACGAGGGGCGTTTCGTACTCCGAGTGACGGAACGTGTCTCAATTCCCCAGTCACCGACACTCCGGATTACCCATGATGGAATTAGGTTTTGTTAATTTTTCATGAGCATTCATTTCATATCGAGTTGTGCAATTCGACTCCTCAGCCATCATGCATCGATATGCGTGATTGGTGGCACGAGGACCGAGACATGCATACATTTGTGAAAATACATTGCCATGCCCCTTTCCTGCTCTCTGTTGCAGCAAAATGAAGAATCAGCAACTTTTCGGAGCTTGGCACGCATTTCAAGAACAGGTGCAAACAGAGGCTAATTGGGGCATCGTCATGGATTTTCGCGCAAAGCAGCCCAAACATGCATCATTCCATCATCCGGAGCAGAATCAAGGCAGTCCCTGGCTTGCATGCCAGTTTTATTATTTTCTTAGTTAATTTGTAAATTAATTAGGAATTTGTACATTATTTGGACTGTATCATTTGGACTGTATTATTCTTTCATTTGGGACTGTATTATTTATTCGGACCCTCTGTGCGAGGGCATAATTGTAATAAGTGTGGGTGAGTGTGATGTATGTCTTCCAACCCCACGTCTTTCTTCCCTTTTATTTACCTGCTTATGATGGTTAGATTAGGGCATATTTCAATTAGCATCTGATGACAAAGATGTTTGCATCATTCATCTGCTTTTGCATATAGACTCGGCACATCATACTAACTGCATTTGTATTTCAATTCCAAGTTGAATACATGTTAGCTGTAGCATTCCATATGCCATGTTTAGAATAGCCGAGCCTGCTATAGTTTGCATTTTTGCATGTGTTGCATTAAGCATTTCTGTATACTTAGGATCATCCATGATTTCTAATGTAGTTTCTGTTTTGGCTTGGAGTACTCGGTGAGTTTTTATGCTTTAGCATCCTTGCATGCGTGTGAGTGACTGCCATGAATAGCATGCTTACCATGAGGCTATGTGCTTATGTGATATAACTGCCTTGAATGCCTGTGGGTGAAGGTTGTGTTATTTGGATTGGAACAATTCATCAAATGTTTGTTTTAAGCCCACTAGATAGTGGCAAAATCATGTTTTCTAAGCCCACCCGAGGGTGGCAAATCCACGTCTTAGCCTACCTGCGGGTAGCACCATCAAACCATTTTCAAACAAACAAGCATGAAATGTTTTGTTCCAATTCAGGCGACTCAGTCTATACTTGTATGCTGTGCGCATCACATAGTAACCTAGGCTAATAACCGGAATAAGAACATACAATGTTTTCAAAAATCAGATATCATGGTTAGTAGAGGCCGGTCTTTGACCGGGCGAGCGGGGGTGCTCACGAGGTGACCTTCCCCAATCGTACCCAAGTTCCCGAGCCGAGGCAACTTTGGTGATAGCCGGACCGCGTGGCCTTTGGCACCGAGTCATGGTTTCCTAAATTTCCCATTAAAAAATATTTAGGTGGCGACTCAGTATCCGCAAAAGGCACCATGTTTGGCACTTCTTTCAAAAATCTGTTTTCTCAAAACGATTTGCCGGATTTGGACTCTTTGGTTCGAGATTAAGAACCGTGACATTTGAGTCCTTGAACTGTAGTGACCCCAATATGAACGGAACGGGACTTAACCCTCCCGGGGCGTTCGGGGACGTCTACAACTAGACAGTCCAATAAATTGGAAAGAAGCATTTCCCTTTATTTATTTATTTTTTGGAGTAAGATTCCCTTCCGTCCAAAATCTAAACTGGAGAGGGCTGTTTGACCCCATGGAATCTATCACGTGTCCCGTTTCGATTATTCAAACCGTTCATTTTGTTGGACACTTTGTGTATTTCATACATAAATTAGATTGATTCGATAACTGCAACTTGTTCAATTTATTATTTTTGTCATCAAAAAAATGTATGATTTATTTTTTTAAAAACACAATTATCATCCATTTTTTTTAATGAAAAGCACAATAAATTGAATAAATTACAATTATCGAATCGAATTAATTTTTTGTGTGGATGATATGCATGAAGTGCATAAGAAAATAAACGATTCATATCATCGAAACGGGACCCGCGGTGAGTCTCACGAGCCCAAACAACCCCTCTACAATCTAGATTTTGGAATGGAGGGAATCTTCCTCTGTATTTTTTAATTCATTAAGATTCGTGAATCAACTCAGTATGAGAATACATTATTCTTAAAATTTCGTTAAGGTTTTGTAATCAGAGAGGGTCTACAAACCCATAAAAGGATGACCATAAATTACACAGATTACAACTATTTAAGCCTAGGATTTATTTGGAGTGAACTCACAATTAGATGATCATCACCAATATGTGATTCTGATCAATTTCTCATTTTAATTTTTGGTATTATAGATTTTTCCTTTTGTAATATTTACATAGGAAAATATTATGGTATACACCCCTTTTTAAGGTGTGTACAATATGCAAGTTATGTTATTTGTAAATTTGATCATCACAACATAGCTCAACATTATGACAATCATAATTAAAATAAAAAAAAAATTAAGTTATAACTAAATATCACATGAGGTATAACCAAACAACTCTTAAATCACAATCAAAATTTTATCATAACCAACATCAAATTATGTCAAAACTTACTACACCGTATGTCATAACCATTGACTGAAACGTTATAACTAAAGGTGTATATGGTACACACTCATGTACCATAGAATTTTCCATTTACATATCAGCAACACAAAAAATTAATTATGTAATCGAAATTTATTTAAGAAAAATTTACATGTAGGTCTTAATAGGTGGACTTATTGTTCAATAGGTCCTGTGAGAATTAATGATATTTTTCATCAAACATTATTAAAAAAACATTAGTAATTTTTAATTTTTAGTGATAATTTGAAAATTTTGTTACAAAAATATCACCAATTATAAGTTTTAGCGACAGTTTAAAAACAATCGTCACTAAGTATCAACTTTCAGCAACATTTTAAAAAAATTGTCACAGAAAAATGTCACTAACTGTAAGTTTTAGAGACAATTTATAAAAACCATGACAAAAAAAAAGTCACTAATTGTTAATTTTTAGCGACATGCAAAAAATCGTCATAAAACATTACTTTTAGCAACAATTTTACTAGGACTTGTTTTCAATAGAACTTAATAGGAATTAAATCTAACTATTAGAATGTATTGATAATTTACCATTTATTTAAAGTGTGATCCACAATATAAGAATAGAGTCTACATGAATGTCTTGTCTGTAAGATTCTAGACAACTTTCTGGGCTAATAGCATTTCTTTATACAGGGAACCCAAACGAACAATGGCGATCTTTTCCCCAGAATGCAATGCATGTGTGTGTGGTGGAGCAAGTGTCACTACTAAAAAAAACACTTTTTGCGACCGCTATAAACCGTCGCAAATAATAAAAAACAGTCGCAAAAGACTTTTTGCGACGGCCCATGCGACGGCAAATAGGGGTCGCGAATATGGGGGTGGCAAATACTTTTTGCGACGGCAAAACAACGGTCGCAAATTATTTGCGACCACCTAAACTACTTATGGCGACCGCTATTTTGCCGTCGCAAAAAACAAAGAAAAACACTAATATAATCTTTGGCGACCATCTTGTTACATGCAAATAAAAATAAAAATAAAAACAAATAAATAAACCGATATCAACACTGTTAACAAATTGATCGGGTGGGGATTACAATCACAACACAAAAGCATTGCATAATTTGCATTTAATACTCATGCTTAAAGCTATACAAGTCCCAATTCATGTGCCCTATACAATTATAGAGACAAATGTTGAGAAAATATTTTTGAACAAATTTCAAATTGAAACAATCAGTCAGAAATAAACTTGTCAATTACTTTCTGTAAAACAAAAACTGAGTAAGAGGAAGAAGATATCAACAAAAACTAAGTAAGAGGAAGAAGATATCACTAGCATCCCTTGTGACATTTATCTGCTCCAAGAGACCAACAGAACTGAATGCCAAGCTGTCATCCAGAGATGATATATCTTCATTATAAGTATCCAGAGATGATATATCTTCATTATAACCTCTCAGGGTCTATATTGAGTAGAGTCACAAAATCCTTCACAGTTTTAATGTTGTCTTCTGTCAAACGCTTATGGAAAGCACCATCTTTACCAATCTTTTCTAATCTCTAGATAGCATCAGATAGAGCCGGAGGGTGGTGCTTCTGATACACTACAAACAGAAACAAGAAGTTACATAGGAGATTTTTCTTTTCTTAACATTAAAAAGATCTCAGACACCCTACTATGTGTAGTGATATACAATCTCATAGTATCATAGTATTATAATATCATAGAATTGTACTTGTGCATGAAGCCAGTAAGACAATTATTCAAGTAACTGAAAAACATGTCTTCCATAGCTATATCTATAATCACTTAAATGGTTATAGACATTATTAGTCATTCAGATGAATTTCACATAATGATATTTTGAACTGATTACTACTGATAAGTTGATAACATAATAGTGAAAAAAATAAATAAAATAAATAGGAGAATAATAGCTGACAACAATGAGCTCAAAGTTTTTAAAGAAACTAGTACAACAAGGAATGTCCAAAGACTCCAAACACAGAATTTCACAACATATAGGTGCAGAGAGAGAGAGAGAACAATAACCTATGGTTAAACTAGACGCAATGAAAAAATGAAAATTATAACTAACAAAAGAAATTAAGAGAACAGAACCTATGTCCTGTGTTTTTCATGCTTCCATTGTTCTAACCAATCCAGTGAACAAACAATAATTCAAACAATACTCAAGAATTCAGGACATGAACCAAGAAAATATGGAAAAGTTGTCATTACTCATTGATAACCACAAATACTGAAAGAATGGAAGTTTTATGAACATGTCACATGAAAGGGAATTAATGGCTAATCTCTATTTCTCATAAAAGAATTGGTTCAAAACATTAAATTCCCACTATTTATATTTGCATTCAGTACACTATCTATGTTACATGGACTCTTCAAAATGATAAATAATACCCAAATTCCAAGAGTTCCAGGTGTCCACATATACATAAGAAACAACTCCGTAAACATATGATTTTTAATTAGGAAATTTAAGTTCAATTAAAAATCATATGTACGGAGTTGTTTATAAAGGCAGTATCAGTGCACCAGACCATTACCCAAACACAACAAACTATCTGGAAGTTATAATTTTGTTGTACTAAATCAAAGTTTCAATGTTTTGTAGGAAAGTGTTTTGATGGAAAAGTTAAACAAGATGAGTAGTGACAACAAGAAGCTAACAGAGATCTTTGTTTTGATTTGTGAAAATTACAATGCTTTGCAAGGCCACTTAGTGGACTTGATGCAAAAGAACTCGAAAATAATAACCACCAAAGTACCAAATCAAAGAAGAGACGAGTGAAGGTGGTGAGAACTCTGGTGGAGCTAACAATGAGAGCAGCTCATGTAGTGATGGAGGTTCATGTAAGAGGCCAAGGGAAATCAAGACTAGTGTTTCGAGGGTTTGTGTGAAGGTTGATGCATCTGATACAAGCCTAGTAAGTCCCCAGTCACAAAATTATATAAGTGGAAAACAGAAATCACTATGTACCCAAAAAAAATTACTTAAAAAATTACTTGAATTTTGAAATATGTAAAATAGATTTATCCTGAGTTTGATGAGAGAATGTCTAGAATTTGAAATGTGTGGATCTGATATGCAACTTTTAACTCCAAAATATGACAAAATGATGGAATAGAAAGCAATCCATCAAAAGTACTAAAAGAAACCTATTTTTGTGTCCTTGGTTTGAATTCCACAGATAGTAAAGGATGGATATCAATGGAGAAAATATGGACAAAAGGTCACTAGAGATAACCCATCTCCTAGAGCTTACTACAAGTACTATTATTCAAGGCATTTGATTGGTGTAAAATAGAATCATCACACTTCAAAGTTTAGATATAAGTCATTTATTAAATGAAATGATAAACAGATTGAATAATATGGCTACTTTATTAAATGAAATCATAAATACATGCAGAAATATAGTAGAGTGGCATACCTATTCATTTTCTTTTGAAGCTTGTTGCCCACTAGATGCATCGGACACCTACAATATGTTAGTATAATGTGTTAATAATTTCCATATGTGTATATACAAATTGATAAAACGTAAAATTCGTTAATTTGTAAGTATTGCACCTCTCTCAAGCTCATACTCCCAACCACACCCTGTGACTCTAAGAACAAAACACGTGCCGTTAGGTTCTTGATCGTCGTAGTGAACCTAGACTCAACGTCTTGTGTCACGCGCTGTGTGATCTCATCAATAAACGAAGGGGCTGCTAACTGAGTCAAAGAATCATCCTTACTCAACATTCAAGCAAAGGATGTCACAGTCTTTGCATGTCAACAGACTGTGATCACTGAAGTAAAAAATAAAACCGAGCAGCATTCATCCTCAAAAGACCTATATATGTTGGTTTCCTGAATAACTAACGTATGAAATTAACTCTTATGCCTTCCTCAACTCATTATCCTACAGAGTTACATGACCCTCACACATTCCACACAACAAAATTTATAGTTCTTACCCTTTTTGTTCTAATCAAAATTATTAATTTTCAATTCATGACTATCTTTTTCTGCCTTTGTTTTAAAAAGAAAAATCATCACACGCCACGCCTAAACTTAGCATTGTAAATTACTTGCCTTGTTTCCTTTTAGCAGAGTGATACCAATCAAGGTTTTCTTCTTTGTAATGCTTTCTTCTTTCGTTAGTATCAAATACAAATACAAATACAAATTCATGCACACAAAAATGAAAACAAGAAGACGCTAGAGAATTATGAGAACTAGAAATGAGCGCAAATTGAAAATGTTGAATTTAGTAAGAGATTTCTCAAACCATATTAGATATCCTTCATGTGAAACTAACAATTCCAATTGCATTTCAAAAATGATTTATGTTGCTGAAGTTAGACATGTAAAAGACTCTACGTCACGGAACCTAACAAAGTTTCGGACAAAAGCATATGAAAACAAGTCGCATACCAATCACCATCCCCAAAATTTATTTATTTTTATTTTTAAATAACAATAGTAGTGCAGTTCATATATATCTTTGTGATGCCTTGGTCAAATAATTAAAAGCTGCAACAAATTTTAGGAATAAATGAAAAACTCAGACCTACAATGTGGAGCGTACAGTTATTGGGCACACTCGGTGAGTTTTCCAAGGTTTTGATTTTCCAGTATGGCCCAAATGAACATGTTGTTCTCATCCAATCTTGCATCAAGGACAAGATACAAGAAAACTAAGTGAAAAAAAGTCTATTAAACATTGTATCATTCATATACCGAAAAAGAAGGTTGAAATCAGTGAATTCAAATAAGGTCAATTCTAGAATCTACTTTGTACAGAAAATCACCTTGAATCATGGTCTGATGGGTGTGGCATTTTCAAATCAAACTGCAACAGTAAACAGCTACGATAAAAGTTTTGCTGCATGTCCAGAGCCCATGAATTAACCCCATTCTGCGTTGATATGCCTTTAAAGCAGACATAATTATGTTTTGATTAATAAATTGTCACTACATGGAATTAAATAATTTCATTTCATTTTGTTTGGTATGGTATGGTATGCAAAAAAACAAATCTTCATTTTACAAGCATTTTTATAGTGTAATCACTTGAAAGTGTTTTCCAATGAAGGCTTGAATCTCGGGTTATTATGTGATTTTGGTGAACTTGGTAATGATCATCCATTTTACATGACAAACATGTGTGTTCAAATCCTACTTAAATTTAAATCAAGCTATTTTCATTACCATCTACAGAGCTATGAGATTGAGCATTATTTAATCGTTTTTTATGATTTTTGATTCAGTAATCTTCTAACTCAAGAAATTTGATTTATTCTTAACTTCACAGAGGTGCTTTTAAAATCCGGTTCTGTAGCATTCAATCATATTTAGATGTTATTCTCTTCACCAACATCCAATAGGAGCTAGAATTCTATATTCCACATGAGCGAGCGGATTTGCATAAGCATTGTAACAATATGTTCTAGAATGAAATTGACTCCCCGGATTTAAGTGTTCTTCTCTTTTGATTAAAGTTACGAGCACCGAGGCTTGAGAAGTCAAGAAGTAAGTTCAGGATCAAATGAGTGAGTTAAAATGCTAAAGATGAATTAATAGAAAATCAAGAAGAAAACTGCATGAGCGTAAAAGCCAAACTGGAAACAGCGTAAATTATGAGAATTGACATGAAAGCTAGCCTGTTTGGTTGTATTAAAAAAAACCTTAATCTCTTGTGGACCAAAATTTCCAAGGAGCACATTGCAAAATTGTTCCAAAAATTACAAAAATCAAACCTATATGGCACTTTAAATCTTACATATATGCGTTTCGTTTGTATATATATATATATGCACAGACAAAAATAAAATAAAATTAGATACCTATAAAAACATACAAACAAAATCGGAGAGAGAGAGATTATGATCAAGTGGATCTGTTACGAGCTAAAATATTTGTTGAACCAAAAAATGCCTCATTCAATCGATTACAGTGATACATGTATTGTGAGATGTAATTTACACCTTTGTGAGAGGTGATACTGTTGTAATTTACACATTGTTGTAATTGAACAACACATATCGGTGATACATTACATGGATATATATATATAGAGAGAGAGAGAGTACGAAGAGCAGAGAGGAGAGCGATGAAGATGAATCGATGAAGATGTGCCAAACATTACAGAGAGAGACAAAGAGAAGTGTTTAGGCTTACCGATTATGAATCTCGATTATGGATCGATCGAAATCTTCATCAACAACAGATTGAAATCTTCAAATCTTCATATCAACAATCGATCAAAATTTTCAAATCTTCTTCAAAGTGAGAGTCTAGTGAGAGAGACTGAGATTCGAGCGAGAGAGTCGAGTGAGAGAGAGTTCTGATTTGGGAAATAAAGGGAAAAAAGGGGGACGGGTCAAGTTTTTTTTAATGATTTGGGGGTTTTTAATTTTTTTACTTTTAAGAACACGGTTGGGTCAATTAAAAAGAGATTTTTTGCGACCGCAAAACAAACGGTCGCAAAAAAATAGACGCAGAAAGTTATATTTCTAGTAGTGTGTATTGAAAAATCTGTGTAGAATAAATTTTAATCATATATTAAAAATTGTGTATAATTTCTGGTGACAATGCTGCAATACATACTCCTAAAAAAAGGTGTACCATAATACAAGTTATGAAATCACTTTTTGTCATAACTTAATAGATCATAATTAAACACTTTTGAGGCATAATCAAAAATCTCTACAGTCATAACCAAAATGACAACCATAAGAGATCATAATGAGTGATAACCAATATCACAATGTGTCATAATCAAGGGTCATAAACCAAACATCACTTGAGACAAAAGCAAAGACTTAAATTATGACCAATATCACAAAAAGTCTTAATTAAAAGCCATAATGGTCATAAATGGTGCATATCATAGAATTTCCCAATATATACATATGAAATGAAAAGATAAAACAGACATGAAATCTGGGTTGAGTTGAGTAGCCCTCAACATCACAAACTTCCAGGAATAGAGCAACCCAGAAGCTCAGCCAGGCTGTTTCTTTTATTTATTTATTTTTATTTTTAACATATTATGATTACAACATTTCTTGTTCAGTCTCATACTTGAAGTCGAAGCAATTGCGGCCAGTGTAAATGCCATCATCCATGGTTTCAGTAATTTGTTGTGTATCAATAAGAGTGGTGGTGTCGAGCTGCTCGTAAGAGAAGGGAATGTCGCACAAAGCTTTTGTCGCTATCAGATTCACCCTCACCATTGTCATTGGTGGCACACTAACCTTGTACAGATTCTCCTCATCAGTTGTCAATGACTCAGTTTGTCCCCACTGGTAATCTCCACTAAATTCACCTGAAAGCTCAATTTTTCCCTCTGCAATAATGAGTGGAACAGTGGTTTGGATGGTGGTTTTGACACCCAACAACTTCAATGAAACGCTGGAATTCCAAGCACGGGTCTTACTCTCTGAATACCAGAGCTTGACGTCTACAGTTTTGGATTCTGTTAATAGCATCTTCAGTGGCCAACGTGAGGATGCTCCGGTTGTAAATCCTGGCATCTCCGAGGCGAAAATTGACATTATATATCTTCCTTAAGGTAACTGTTTCATCCACCTCTAGGTGCACCTCCGTGGAAATGGTGGACACATCAGCACAGAGACAGTTAATCTTCCCATTGGCGGAGGAGAGTATCTTGCATAGCTTTCCGTTACCCAAGTTACGGAGAGCAACGACGTTGTTGCCAACTTTGGTAGGCCAAAACAACATGTCAGATTCAGGGGAGTTGTTTTCTTGTTTTTGCTTTTGGTTTCTTCCTTTTTCTGATCGACCAATAAAAATTCTAGATAAAATGGAGGAGAAGGAGGAGGAGTTGTTGTTGTTGTTGTTGTTGCTGCTGCTGCTGGTGGAGTCATCTGAATCAGCCAAGATCCAATTCTGGTTGTTGCGCCCCCAGAATTTGCCCAAGTGATGAGACTTTATGTGAACGCTTCCATTAGGAGTTGTGATGACATCGTTGCAAACCATGGGATCTGTAATGTCACTGGATGAGGAGAAATGTAGATATTGGTGTCCCTTGATCGAGCAGGGGCTAAGGTATTTGCCATTATTGCCTTTGAACGCCACGCACTTGGGTAGTATGAACAGTGATTCCCAATCAATGATGGTGTAGAGATCACGTCGATCCGGGTCAAGCATTGAATTTCCTGCGAATAAGCAGAAATCACGAGGAGAGGCTATCCTCCATAAGCATACATAGGAGCCAACTTTAACATGGCGAAATCGGATTGTTTGGGCTACAACATTTTTCGTAGAGGGGCTCGAACAACGTGCATGACCATTGTTTTTGGTCTTCCTCTGGTTCGTCAGCACCGGCAACAATCCAACGATGCATTGACGACCACTTTACCAAGTATTTGTTGTTGTAACAACATCTTAGGTGCACAAATGGTCCCCTCCCACCATTAGTCTTTGCCATCACCACTTCGTATTTTGTGTATGGGCTCACAAACTCCTCCCCAGAGAATTGGACAAACTCATGCTCCAAACCATCTTCATGTATGTAGCGCAAGTATTTTCCATTGTAGTTTGATTTGATCGCCACAAACCTTGGCAATGCTATTGTCTCTCTTGTAAAAGCATTGGATTTGGGCTGGACTAATGACAGCATTTCCCAATTGATGATTGTGAAGACATCGCATTGATCTTTGTCAAGCTCTGTTGATGCTGCGTATAAGCATGAACTTTTTGCGCTTGTTACCCTCATTAAGCCTGCATATTTGCCAAGCTGGACATGACGCAATCGAATTGTTTGAGTAACAGATCCAATTGTTGTTTGAGCAGCGTCACAATCACTTACTCGGCGGGGCTCAAATAAAGTACATGACCATTTCGATTGGTCTTCCTCTAGTTCGTCAGCAGTGGCAAGAATCCACCAGTGGTTGGGCGACCATCTTACAAAGTACTTCTTGTTGTAACAGCATTTTATATGAACAAGTACATTCCCATTACTACAAGTATTCGCCTTCTCCAATTCGTACTTTGAATACTGACTGGAAACCTGCTCTCCAGAGAATTGGAGAAACCCATGCACCTCCCCATCTTCATGTATGTAGTGCAAGCACTTGTCATTGAAGTTTGATTTCAGCACTGCAAACCTTGGTAATGTCATGTTCTCTATTGTAAATGCTTCGTCTTTCGGTGGCAAAACTAGCAGTGATTCCCAATCAATGATTGTGTAGACATCACACTGATCTTTGTCTGGCTCTGGTGATCCTGCACATAAGCATAAATCACGTGGAGTTGCTTCCTTCCATAAGCATGCATAGCAGCCGAGCTGGACGTGACGGAATCGAACTATTTGAGCATCATCATTATCATCATCATTATCTACGTAAAAGGGCTCGAATAAGATACAGGACCATTTGGATCGGTCTTCCTCTAGTTCGTCAGCCCCTGCAACAATCCACGGGTCGTTGGCCGACTTCCTTACAAAGTATTTGTTGCTGTAACAACATCTTATATGCACACATCCCTTCCCACTACTAGTCATTGCCCTCGTCAATTCAAACTTTGTGTACTGGCTACAAACCTCCTCTCCGGAGAATCGGAGAAACCTATGCACCGGCCCATATTCATGTATGTAGCGCAAGTACTTGTGATTGTGGTTTGATTTAAGCACAAACGTCCCTGACATTAATGCCATTTCCTCTCTTGCTAACATTGAGGATGTCGGTGTCGACAACACTGATTCACAATCAATTAATGTGTAGATATCGCACCAATTTTCGTCAAAATCCTCTGATCCTGCATATAAACATGAATTGAGCGGGCCTGTTACCCTCCATAAGCACGCATAGTGGCCGAGCTGGACATGGCGAAATCGAATTTTTTTATTTACATTTTCTATTGATGGGTGAATAGCGCCATCCACGAAAAGGACCTCAAATAGCGTACAGGACCATTTGGATTGGTCTTCCTCTGGTTCGTCAACCCCAGCAACGATCCACCACTTGTTCTCCGCCTCCCTTACCAAGTATTTGTTGTTGAAACAACATTTTATATGCACAAGCCGCTTCCCATTATTACTTGTCTTTGCCATCTCCACTTCCAACTTGGCGTAGGGACTGGAAACCACCCTTGCGGAGAATCGGAGAAACCCCTGTATCCACCCAGCTTCATGTACGTAGCGCAAGTATTTGTTGTTGTTGATTGATTTAAGCGCCACAAACCTTGGCAATTCCATTTTTTCTTCTCTCTGCATTGATCTCTCTAACTTCTTTCTTTTTAAGAAGCTGTATTTCTTAATTCGTTACAGTTTGAAAAAAATTTCAGCTCTTCTGCAACATCCACAAAACATTTTAATAAAAGAAAACTCTAAAATGTTTACTGACATCAATTGTTGAAGTAAAATCTCTTCATTTTTACACTCTGTTTCGACTGAGAGATGAGAAAAGAAAATAAAAGAAATGATTAGAATTTTTCACCTAGATAAGAAAAGAAAAGAAATGAAATGAATTGAATGTGGTTTCTCACATCCAAATAAGTGATGAGAAACCATTCTCTCAATATATATATATATATATATTCTTACGAAACCCCTCAATCCAAACGGATATTTATGTAACAGCAATGCTAAGTATTATGAAAAACCTTTCATAAAAATAATCATGAAAGTTTTGTGACCCTTGGATTACACTTAGAATAATGCACCACACATTAATCAAGGTAATCCAAGCATCATAAATCTTTTATGATCATTTTCATGAAAAAAATTTCATGATCTCTAACTTTTCTCTTTATGTAAAACTTAATTTGAGTCTATGAAGTCATAATCCGTAACCCTGACTCATACCAAAACCAAAATATTTTTCTTATTATTTATTTTTTACATATGTATGTGTATGTGTATGTGTATATTTATATAAAAAAAAATTTAGGTAAACTACCAATAACTCTCAATAGTTGAATTTAATTCACATGAAGTCCTATTAAAATATGTCTTAATAAAATTATTACTAAAAATAATTTTTTGTGACGATTTTTGCATGTCGCTAAAAATTGACAATTACGGACTTTTTTGTCACAATTTTTACAAATTGTTGCTAAAAATTACAATTAGTGACTTTTTTAAGACAAATTTTAAAACTGTCACTAAAAATTAAAAATTAGTGATTTTTTTGTAACGAGTTTTTTAAACTGTCACTAAAACTTATAATTAATGACTTTTTGTAACAATTTTTAAATTGTCGCTAAAAATTAACAATTTGTGATATTTTTTAATAATGTTTGATGAAAAATATCATTAATTATCATAGAACCTATTAGACAATAAATCCATCTATTAAAACCTACACGTAAGTCCTCTTAAAGTTTAACTCTAAACTCTTTCTCTAAACATCTCCTCTAATTCATGTTAACATAGAAAATATATTATATTAAATTTTTTTATTATTTTTAATGATTTTAAAATTACGTAACATACATTATCAATAATTTTAAATTTTATTTTGCATTGAAAATTAAATCTTATAATTCTCAATTTGATTTTACAATCCGATCTATGAATTCCTTCCAACAATCCCACCTAAAATTCCAAATTTTCCGAACTTAACAAATATATTTTAAAAGACTTAAATATAAACATTCACTCACTTATCAACAACCTTTTCATAGTTTCAAATCAATGGATGTTTTTTGGAGTGTGTTTAATCAAGTCAAAGCCTACATAGTTTTGGGTCTCAGATGGTTTTTTTTTTTTGGTGCGCATGTGGCATACATGGGGTATATGAAGCCACATTAGCTTTAGGAAGAAAGATAGCGGTGAAATGTCTATTTTTTCGATCATGCGGTTAGCAATTTCAATGATTTTTATTTTTTTTTTAATTTTGTCAAATAGACTTATTATTAGACTCAAATTAAAATGTTGTACACAAACAAGCACTTTCAATAGTTTAGGGATGAATTAACAAAACGGTAATAGTGTTGGGGTGATTTTTGTATTTTACCTGTCACGCCCTCAAAACATAACATAAAACCCATCATTTTAGACATGCTTTAATATATAAAGATCAACATCCTTCTATTCATCAGAGTGTTTCATTACAAAAGTATTACATGTTGACAACAAAAGTAAACGCCCCATAGGCTTACAACTTTCCAAGCCAACACTCGGTTACAAGAAAAGAGTACTAACTCATATACACATTAAGCCCTAAGCTTGAATTTACATGTAATACATCAAAAGGAAAATGACATCCAAAAAGTCTGACAGCCTCTAGCCTCCCAAGCTATGTCCTTGAAGGTGGCATGCTACCTGTACCTAAAAATGATGTTCCCATATAGGGTGAGCCACAGCCCAGTAGAAATACACTAAACCAGCTATGAACAATGTCTAAAAGATTAGCAGTTGATAGATGGCCAACACTGTTACATCCACTTATATCACATTACATTTACATGACTTACAAGTCTATGTTACTTTTCATTTCTCCATTTTCAGTAGATAAGCATACTAGCTAAATCAATACATCAACAGATAAGCATATTAGCTATATCAACATCTCAACAGATAAGTATAAGAACTGTATCATACAACCAAAGATAAGCATATGAGCTATATCTACACTTCTCTAGACAAGCATATGAGCTGTGTCTACACTTCTCAAAGGTAAGCATATTAGCTATATCAACACATTAACTGACAAGCATATGAGCTGTATCAGTAGAGTCCATCCCCTATCTCCTCCCAATCAACAACCGGTTTAGAGGTCCATCCCCTATCTTTCCCTAAACCGTTGAGTACATCCCCTATCTCCTCCCACACACGCAAGGTATATACATACAAGTCATATACACCATCAATCAATACATAACGTTAATGTATTCTGTCAACCGTCATATTCTATGACATAACCAATTGATTAGTTTTAGTTTGCCTAATCATCATGCATTGTCTACAACAATCAAGACTATCCTCTACCGATAGCCCAAAGCAGTTATTTCTAAACAGAAAATAAATGCACAAAATGGGTAATATATCAACATTTCAATTTTGTGAGCGATGAATAACTCAACTACACCCTTTAATCCCATACATTCCCAATTCCAACATTCCTAATTACATTCCTCCTTTTCTCAAATTAATTATACAAATTAATTTATCAAGTCAATTAGGACAAATTCCCTTGACTAACAAAACAACTCTAAGGTTCCATTTTCATCCACATTCCATCATCTATCTCGTTTTTCTATGTCAAACTTGCATTTAGGTTTGTTATACACAAAACCTCAACTTTTGTAAAATTACACAAAGGCCCAAACTTTTCCAAAATTACCCAACAACACCCAATGTATCAAAATGTTAAAATTTAAAGACAAAATCCATAGGAAGGAGTAGGATATCCCTACCTCAAAAGGTGACACCCAACGAAGAAGATGAAGAAAACGAAGGTGCTCCAAATCACAAATTTCTCGGATCAAAAGATAGCCCTCGACGATCAACAACTTTTTTGTAAAGGCCAAAGGTGAGGAAATCACTCCTACTAGATCAATACCTAGAGTGAAGGTAAAGCTCTAGAGTGAGAAGCTCAACAATGGTGTTTTTTGGAAAAGTAAGAGAGAGAAGAGAAGTGAAAAAATGATTTCAAAAAGTCAAAACACGGAGCTTTAACCCAATCGCCCAGCTCGAGCGTCACTCACAGACTCCCGCTCGAGCGTCAAAAATCTCGCTCGAGCGGCGGATACACACTTCCAGAACTTTACACTAAACCAGGTCCCCGCTCGAGCGTCCAACTCCCCGCTCGAGCGTCACATACAAACTCACGCTCGAGCGTCAAAACGTCTGCTCGAGCGTCCAACACTGCAGAAGAAATACTGGGAGAGTGATTATCACGCTCGAGCACCAGAACCCCCGCTCGAGCGGAGAAGCAACAACAAAGGTCCCGCTCGAGTGCCAAAAGCTCCGCTCAAGCAGACAGGCCAAAATCTGGGCAACTAGTTTTGGTTTCTAAGCTCAACCAACCTGTTACAAACCTGCCCAACACAACCCAAGACTCAAATACAAGGAGTAAAGGATGTAAACAAGATAAACGCAACAACCAACTCCACGGAACCTAAGTCCGAATGCAACAATTTAAAGAAATGGAAACCGGGATCGCTATAACCTCCCCCCCTTAAAGAATTTCGTCCCCGAAATTAAGTGCAAATTTTTGGAAAGCAAGCTTTTCCTCATTTTAAACAATGTTATATTACGACATTCCACAACTCGACCCATTACCGGTCATCCCATCTCTTATCAAGAGGCATCTCACAATATGTAAGAACAACATATATTACAAGTGCATCATTAACATGCATTTCCCTTCCATTTCCAACCATTTCCAACATACAAGGTTCACAATTTCCATATCATATTTAGTTCTCATGATATAACTCCATTTCTATAATATAGCCAACATATGCAATATTATAATCAACTTCTATTTACCAAAACATTTACAATGTTTTACAACTTAAGACACATATAATGTTCTTAAAGTTCAATATTATTACAAAATTTCATCACATGATTACACATCAACAAACAAGTCCGGATATTTCTCGTGGACTTCCAACTCACGTTCCCAAGTGGCTTCCTCCACTCCGTGATGCTTCCACAAAACCTTTACCAAGGGAATGGTCTTGCCACGCAGGACTTGATCCCGCCTATCCAAGACCCGAACCGGTCTCTCCTCATACGAGGCATCCTCATCCACCTCTAAATCGGTCCAATCCAACACATGGGACGGATCCGGCTCGTACTTCCGAAGCATACTCACATGAAACACGTCATGAACTCCGGACAACTGCGGTGGCAAAGCCAAACGATAAGCAACTTCCCCAATCCTCTCAAGGATCTCAAAGGGGCCGATAAACCGAGGGGATAACTTCCCGCTCTTTCCGAACCTCATCAAACCTCGCCTAGGTGATATTTTCAAGAAAACATTATCACCTACCTCAAACACCAAAGGTCGCCTCCTACGGTCGGCATAAGATTTCTGACGACTCTGGGCTGTAACAAGCCTCCTACGGATAAGCTCAACTTTCTCCGTTGTCTCCCTAACCAACTCCGGGCCCAACAAAGGCGCATCACCCACCTCAGCCCAACACACTGGAGGCCTACACGGTCGGCCATACAAGGCCTCAAACGGTGCCATACCGATACTAGACTGAAAGCTGTTGTTGTAGGCAAACTCCACCAATTGCAAGTGCCTCTCCCACGTCCCACTAAAGTCAAGGACACACCCTCGAAGCATATCCTCAAGGATTTGAATAATACGCTCGGACTGTCCGTCGGTCTGAGGATGATAAGCCGTACTAAAGGTCAACCTCGTGCCCAAGGCACTCTGCAAACTCTGCCACAACCTAGCAGTAAAACGAGGATCTCTATCTGAGACGATCGTCACTGGGACCCCGTGCAACCTCACTATGTCCCGAATATACAAATCGGCAAGATGATCTACCGAATCTCTCACACGCATAGGGATAAAGTGCGCCGACTTAGTCAACCGGTCTACAACCACCCAAATAGAATCACTACCCCGCTGAGTCCTCAGAAGACCTACAACGAAGTCCATAATGACATGCTCCCACTTCCACTCGACAATAGGCAAGGGTTGCAACAAACCCGCCGGCCTCTGATGCTCGGCCTTCACTTGCTGACAAGTAAGGCACTTAGACACGAAAACTGCCACATCCCTCTTCATTCCTCGCCACCAGAACTGGCGGCTCAAATCCCGATACATCTTAGTGCCTCCCGGATGCACCGCAAGGCGTGAATGGTGAAACTCTCGGAGTACCTCCTCTCGGCAAGACTCCGGCACAAACAGACGGTCTCGGTATCTCACACTCAGGTCGGGATACACCGTCAAACCCTTCTCAACCTTCCCAATGGAGATCTTCTCTCCGAGGGATTCTACCTCAAGGTCACCTCTCTGTGCCTCTAACACTCTAGTCACAAGTATAGGCTACGCAACAACTGAAAACAAGACCGCAGCCTCAACGGATTCGCCTAGAAGCAAATCAAACTCGCCAAGTGCCCCCAACATCTCCCATTCCCGGATGGCTATACAAGCTACATCACCTATGAATTTCCTACTAAGGGCATCGGCCACAACATTGGCCTTCCCCGGATGATAGTGCAACTCAAAGTCGTAATCCTCAATAAACTCCATCCACCTCCTCTGCCTCAAGTTCAAGTCTTTCTGTGTAAACAAATACTTCAAACTCTTGTGGTCCGAGAACACCTCGAACTTCTCACCATAAAGGTAATGCCTCCAGATTTTCAAGGCAAAGATCACTGCTGCTAGGTCTAGGTCATGTGTAGGGTAGTTCTTCTCGTGTATTTTCAACTGACGTGAGCCATAAGCTACCACTTTCCCCTCTTGCATTAACACACAACCCAAACTCTCTCGTGAGGCATCACAATAAACCGCATAACCCAGCCCTCTCTCCGAAATAATCAAAACCGCAGCGGTGGTCAATCTAACTTTCAACTCTTGGAACGACTTTTCGCAAGTCTCATTCCACACAAATTTGACTCCCTTCCGAGTCAACCTAGTCAACGACGAAGCTTGCTTGGAGAAATCCTTCACAAACCGGCGGTAATACCCAGCTAATCCTAGAAAACTGCGGATCTCAAACACACTCTTCGGCTGTGCCCAGTCTTGCACTGCCTCTATCTTGGATGTATCAACAGACACCCCTTTCCTAGAAACTACATAGCCTAAGAACTTGACTTCTTCTAGCCAGAACTCACATTTCCTGAACTTGGCATACAGCCTATGGGCTCTAAGCAACTCAAGCACCACTCTCAAGTGTTCCTCGTGCTCCTCCTCAGAAGGCGAATAGATAAGAATGTCATCCACGAAAACGACTACAAAACGGTCTAAGAATTCCCGGAAGATCCGGTTCATCAAGTCCATAAAGACTGCCGGTGCGTTGGTGAGCCCAAATGGCATCACCAGAAACTCATAATGGCCATACCGCGTACGGAATGCCGTCTTCGGAATGTCCTCCTCCCTGACCCTCAACTGGTGGTAACCCGATCTCAAGTCTATTTTAGAGAAACAACGGGAACCCTTCAACTGGTCAAACAAATCATCTATACGGGGCATAGGGTACTTATTCTTGACCGTAGCCCAATTCAACTTCCGATAGTCGATGCACAGTCTCAAGGCACCATCTTTCTTTTTAGCAAAGAGGGCCGATGCTCCCCACGGCGAAACACTAGGGCGAACAAAGCCCTTATCCAGCAACTCCTGGAGCTGAATCTTCAACTCACTCAACTCGGCTGGGGCAAAACGGTAAGGTGCCATAGAAATCGACGCCGTGCCGGGCACTAAATCAATGAAGAACTCTATCTCACGGTGAGGTGGTAAACCAACGAGATCCTCGAGAAAAACATCCGAATACTCACAAACCACCCTCGGCAACACAATCTGGGTCTCATCACACTCACCACTCATAAAGCTAGCAAGTAGACCACTAAGCTCACCCCGCCCTCGCGGATCATAACCCGGTGGCAAAACACTACCAACCCGGTCCCCCAAGAAATGGAAACACTCCCCGCTCACGGTACAACAAGTGACCCTCTGGCGGTAGCAATCAATAATCGCCGATAGCAGATAACGATACCCAAAATAACATCAAAACCCTTCATGGGCATAACAACAAAGGGAAAAGGAAGCCTATGGTCGGCGACCTCTATATCACAACCTCTACATTCGTGTTTCAAAATCAATTCACCCCCGATAGGCGACACAACACAAATAGGAGATGCTAATAGTGCCAACTCCAACTCCAACTCCAATACATATGCAAATGCAGCAGACACAAAAGAATGAGATGCACCCGTATCAATCAAAACACTAGCAACCGAGTTGCAAAACAAAAAGGTACCTCTCACAACAGACGGAACTGCCAGGTCTGTGTAACAAGATACACGCTACTGAGGCCCCTGATCCACCTGCTCACCTCTAGGAGCAAAAGATTGTTGCACTGACTGGGATGACGAAGCTCCCGGATTGGCCCTTGAGGCCTGCACAGACTGAGCTGGCTGATAACTCTGCGTCTGCCTAGAACCAGACGCTCCTGAAGTGGCACTCAACTGTGGGCAGAAACTCTTCAAATGCCCAGGCTTCCCACACTGGTAACAAGACAAGGGCTGGCCCCTGTCCAAACTCTGACCCTGAGGTCTAGCTGAAGACGAAGCAGCTCGCTGACCCCCTCCTTTCTGCAGGCAAACCGAAGACTTGTGACCCAGCTGGCCACATGTATAACAAGTCAAGCCTCCCTGACTACCTCTCCCCGAGCCTGCACTCGGCACTGGAAAGGTCGACCTAGCCAAACCACCCTGAGACTGCTGAGGGTTAAAACCCCTCTATCTCCTGCCATCACTCTGGCCGTCTTGGCCCTCTTGGAGCCCCTATGCTTCTCATCATCCTCCTCCTGCATCATAAGCTCCATATGAGCTACAGCATCCACCAAACGTCTATACTCCCGAATAAACGACCCTCCAACCCTCAACTTGAGCCCGCGCCTCAACTTCCGCTCAAATTCAAAGCAACGGCGCTCCTCTGACGCCACTAGTTCAGGTGCAAACCTGGACAGACTGGTAAAAGTAGCCTCAAACTCGGCCACTGACAAACCCTGCTATTTAAGCTGGCAAAACTATTCCCTCAGCTTCTCCCTAGCAGCTGAAGATAAGAATTTCTCTTGGAAGGCATTCACAAAAGTCTTCCACGCACCACCAACACGGCCCTTCTCGTACTTCCACCATTGACCCGCATCTCCCTTCAGTTGGAAGGATGCCAAGGTCACTTTTAAACCCCCGTCCTCAATGCCAAGCATCTCGAACGTCTTCTCCATCTGTTCCAACCACTCGTCAACCTTAAGTGGCTCTTTCGGATCTCCAATAAATTCGTCCGGGTTAGACCGGAAAAAATCCCTCTTCAAGAAAGAAGGCCCTACCTCTGCAACCTGATGCTCAGCTCTGAGAATATCCAAAGCTCCCGCTATCTCTCGGGCCAAGGCACCTATAGCCTGCTGACCCACTGGCTCGACCACATTGGCCTGACTAACTCCCTCTTGCACTGCCGGAACGTCATCCGGTAAAGGCACCTCCTGCCTCCTAGGCCTACCACGCCTACCACCTCGTCCTGACATCCTATTAAAGATAACAAAGACGTTAGCACATTCATAAATGTGCTGAAACTAAACACTCGCGTCCTAATGCATGTACAACTGTAATTCACTCCACGTAAGCACATAAACACATAAGCACTTACGAATTTCATTCCCGGATAATGACAGTCCCAAGGCGTTACTAGAGTTCCGGTTATAAACAGCATTGATCAAGTGCTTTTCCAACAAGACTCACAGAAACCCAAGGATCCAATCAATATCCTAGAAATCAAATCCCATACCCAAATAGTCACATAAGCATGTTATCAATTTAAACACATAAGACTACATCTAAGTCTCTAACCAAGCGAGACAAACCCATTGTGATACTAATCACTTCCCACGTACCCAAAGTATTCGAACCCGGTACGCTCTGATACCAAGTTGTCACGACCTCAAAATATAACATAAAACCCATCATTTTAGACATGCTTTAATATATAAAGATTAACATCCTTCTATTCATCAGAGTGTTTCATTACAAAAGTATTACATGTTGACAACAAAAGTAAACGCCCCATGGGCTTACAACTTTCCAAGCCAACACTCGATTACAAGAAAAGAGTACTAACTCATATACACATTAAGCCCTAGGCTTGAATTTACATGTAATACATCAAAAGGAAAATGACATCCAAAAAGTCTGACAGCCTCTAGCCTCCCAAGCTATGTCCTTGGAGGTGGCATGCTACCTGTACCTAAAAATGATGTTCCCATATAGGGTGAGCCACAGCCCAGTAGAAATACACTAAACCAGCTATGAACAATGACTAAAAGATTAGCAGTTGATAGATGGCCAACACTGTTACATCCACTTATATCACATTACATTTACATGACTTACAAGTTTATGTTACTTTTCATTTCTCCATTTTCAGTAGATAAGCATACTAGCTAAATCAATACATCAACAGATAAGCATATTAGCTATATCAACATCTCAACAGATAAGTATAAGAACTGTATCATACAACCAAAGATAAGCATATGAGCTATATCTACACTTCTCTAGACAAACATATGAGCTGTGTCTACACTTCTCAAAGATAAGCATATTAGCTATATCAACACATTAACTGACAAGCATATGAGCTGTATCAGTGGAGTCCATCCTCTATCTCCTCCCAATCAACAACCGGTTTAGAGGTCCATCCCCTATCTTTCCCTAAACCGTTGAGTACATCCCCTATCTCCTCCCACACACGCAAGGTATATACATACAAGTCATATACACCATCAATCAATACATAACGTTAATGTATTCTGTCAACCGTCATATTCTATGACATAACCAATTGATTAGTTTTAGTTTGCCTAATCATCATGCATTGTCTACAACAATCAAGACTATCCTCCACCGATAGCCCAAAGCAGTTATTTCTAAACAGAAAATAAATGCACAAAATGGGTAATATATCAACATTTCAATTTTGTGAGCGATGAATAACTCAACTACACCCTTTAATCCCATACATTCCCAATTCCAACATTCCTAATTCCATTCCTCCTTTTCTCAAATTAATTATACGAATTAATTTATCAAGTCAATTAGGACAAATTCCCTTGACTAACAAAACAACTCTAAGGTTCCATTTTCATCCACATTCCATCATCTATCTCGTTTTTCTATGTCAAACTTGCATTTAGGTTTGTTATAAACAAAATCCCAACTTTTGTAAAATTACACAAAGGCCCAAACTTTCTCAAAATTACCCAACAACACCCAACGTATCAAAATGTCAAAATTTAAAGACAAAATCCATAGGAAGGAGTAGGATATCCCTACCTCAAAAGGTGACACCCAACGAAGAAGATGAAGAAAACGAAGGTGCTCCAAATCACAAATTTCTCGGATCAAAAGATAGCCCTCGACGATCAACAACTTTTTTGTAAAGGCCAAAGGTGAGGAAATCACTCCTACTAGATCAATACCTAGAGAGAAGGTAGAGCTCTAGAGTGAGAAGCTCAACAATGGTGTTTTTTGGAAAAGTAAGAGTGGGAAGTGTAGTGAAAAAGCGATTTCAAAAAGGCAAACCACGGAGCTTGAACCTAGTGCTCGCCGAGCGTGAAACCCCGCTCGGCGTCACTCCTGAACTCCCGCTCGAGCGTCAAAAATTCCGCTCGAGCGGCGGATACACACTTCCAGAACTTTACACTGAACCAGGTCCCCGCTCGAGCGTCCAACTCCCCGCTCGAGCATCACACACAAACTCACGCTCGAGTGTCCAACACTGCAGAAGAAATACTGGGAGAGTGATTATCCCGCTCGAGCGCCAGAACCCCCGCTCGAGCGAAGAAGCAACAACAAAGGTCCCGCTCGAGCGCCAAAAGCTCCGCTCGAGCGGACAGGCCAAAAGCTGGGCAACTAGTTTTGGTTTCTAAGCTCAACCAACCTGTTACAAACCTGCCCAACACAACCCAAGACTCAAATACAAGGAGTAAAGGATGTAAACAAGATAAACGCAACAACCAACTCCACGGAACCTAAGTCCGGATGCAACAATTTAAAGAAATGGAAACCGGGATCGCTATATTACCCCATCTTAATTTGTTTATCTATTAATTAATTTATATTTATTTATTATTTTTTGTTTCCACAAACCACTAATAGTAAATAAAGAATGAAAAAAAAAATTTCTCTAAGGCTATGTTTGTTTGAACAAACTAGATCAGATAATAGTAAGGCCATATTTATTTGGATAGATTAAATTAGATGAGATTAATATTCTTAGGATATTATTAGTGCTGGGATTATCAATCCCTATGAATTGTGTATACTATTAATTTTTCAACTTAACTAATTTTCGAATCTCTCCTTAGTTGTCTATTTTGTATGTTACTCTATATTGGGATTCAATAATCCCCCATATGGTACCATGTCTAAATAGATGACTAGTTTGAATGTTAATTTTCGAAGCTAAACATTAGATTATGTATTTTGTTGGACTATTAGTCCAATTTAAAGGTCATGTACATTCAAACAAACATATTAGTTTAGGATTAGGAGAAGGGATTGACAAAATCGTATCAATTTTGTAATTATAACTAATTAGTCTGAAAGGTGGCCATCGGTTTGTTGGCCCGCCCAACCCGTGCAATCTAGCCTGATATTTTTATAGTTTAGAAAAATTATTTTGCCCATAAGGCCGAACTAGGCTAATATTTTATGCTAATTTAATATTCGGGTTGGGCTTAGGGGGATTCTATTTACACCCATAAAATTAATTAATACGTCTAATTTTTTAGTATTCCCTATGAAATTATTTAAATATACAATTTACTTTCAATATGCCATATATTTTTCACAAATTACCCTTGAATAATATAATATTTAATTTTATGGTACACTCAAATAATAACCTTCATATAAAATCAATTCAAAAAAACCCCTCTTCTCTTCTCAGCTATTCTTAGCCATGGCATCTTCTTCTCAGCCGCGTCATCTTCTTCTTAGTCTTTTCATTGCCAATTACTGAAGAACAAGCACATTGGGTCCAAGTTGAAAAAGGAGAAGGACAAAACAAAAATTGGGTCTAAGTCAGCTTATTCGCCCTTCTAGTACCGAACAAGACTGTTTTGTTCAAACTTTCAGATCCAAACAAATTCACTTTGTTCAAATCTAAAAATCCAAACTATTGATGTAAAACATATTGCAATTCATTTTTACGTTAGAAAAACACGAAAATCAAGAATTGTATTTTGATATTTTTGTGAATATTTTTCTTCTCTTTGATAGGTTGCTTCAAAAAACAATTTTTATTATTATTCTTATCCATTATTTGATTTTGTTTAAACTTTCTTCTATTTGTAAGTAGCAACACAATAAGAAACAATGATGTTGATGACAATGGCGAGTTTTGGTGGAGTAGATTGGAGTTTTGGAGTGAGGAAGAAGATAAAGAAAAAATAATTGAAACTTTGGAATTAAAATGAAAAAAACCTAAATATAAATAATACGTATAAGTGATTAGGGTGTACTATAAAAAAAGAAAAATTATTTTAAAATTTAATGTGTATTGTCTTTATTAGTAAATTTACATTACGGTATAATAAAAATTAAAATTTCAAAATTTTAATTGAGCGAGCTGAGTTATTATTTGGCTATAAATAGAATCACCTTTGTACTTGGGATAGAAAGTTCTAACCCAGCCAAGCCGGCCACCCATTTATAAAATATTAATTATAATTTATATTATTTTAGTAATAAAATAAAGTAGAAAAAATATAAAAGATTATATATTCTAAAATTATAATATATTTATTAAAAATCATTTTAAATAATAACACATACCCTCTTATTAAATAATGCAAGTCTGACCTGAACCCGACCCTACCCGAGATTTGTCTACTCCGACTCCTTAGAGCTTCTCCAACGGTGAACCAAAATTTTCACCTAATTTGAGTAAAAAAAAGCCAAATTTCTCAATCTAATATGGCTTGCTCCAACCGTGCATCAAAAGGGAAGTGGTCAACCGATTGGTTGATCGGCCGGTCGACCGGCAAGGCCAATTTTTTTTTTATAAATTTTTTTTGAACCGTTTAAACCAGTAATTTGAACCAGTTCACAGGCCAATTTTTGCATGAGCTAGTCGACCGGTTGGTCAACCTGGTGGTCGACCAGGGGGTTGACCAGGTGGTCAACTAGGTGGTCGACCACTTAGTGTAAAATTTTCACAAATTTCTGTTTTAACGGCTATGCACAGTGAATTGGTGAAAGGAGCAAACCGTCCTCAGTTTGGTGAAACCTTTGATGTTTTCTCAATTTGATACGAATTTGCTGAAACCATTGAAGCTCCAAAAAGTGACTTTTTCACCAAATTTCAAATCTGATGCAAGGTTTGATGAACCGTTGGAGATGGCCTTAGTCCTTCATTTTCTATCCCCCTCCCCTCATGGGAATCAATAATTTTCCATAGGATAAAGTCTTAGTCCATACAGTAATTTTCTTAACCAAATATCGATATATATTTTGTTGGATTATTAGTTTAAGTTCATGTTCATCTTAACAAACATAGGGGCCATTTGGCAACATCCAAAAAAAAAAAGTCAAAAATAGTTTTTAATTTATTTTGGGTCATATCCCTTCTCACATAAAAAAGTCAAAAATTAACATTTAACCATCTTCCCAAAACACCCCATAATCTAAATGTTGGTTTTCAAAAAAAAAAAAAAAAATAGTCTAAGTGTTCTGTAAATAGAATGGAAAAAGAAAAACGAAAAAACTAAAAAGTTTTGAGTATTTCACACAAAACACCTAAATTCACCGTAAATTAAGTGAAAGAGAGGAGTACCAGTCAACGACGACAAAGACGAGTTCTGAGAAGAAGGTAGGTCGCTCTTCGGACGACGCCTCTCTTTCTCTCGTCCCAATTCGTTCTATGGATATGGTGTCTTTTTATTTCCTTCTCTTTTTATCCGTTCTATTTACTTCAATTATTGGTGAGAAGGTCCCCTATGCTACCCAAATAAAGGGAATAATTTAATAATTTATAATGATTTTTTAATATTTTAATTTTGTTTGTTTGGATGAAAAATATATTTTGAAAAATATTTTTTTGTATTTTTTAGTATTTGATATAATGAAAAACGAAAGTTAATGAAAAATATTTTTCATGATTAATGAAAAATAAATCTATTTGGACAGAAAATATTTTTTATTTTTAAAAAGCACAAAATGTTTTTCAAAATAAAATTTTATCAATATCTCCACACCACCACCACCACTCTCACCTCTGCCACCATCACCACAGCCACCTCCAACATCACTGTCACCATCACCATCATAGTCGTCCGGCCATCTCCACCACAATACCCCCACCACCATCAAACATAAAAAAAAAACATATTCTATTAAAAAATATTTTCTGTTTAAGCATAAAAATCTAAATTTTCAAACAAAACCTAATGCTCACCTCCATACATTAAAAAACAATTTTTAGCGGTTAGAGCATCTTCTCTGGTGGGTTCCTCTACCTAAAGTACGTTTTAAAAAAAAAAAAAAAGTAAATTTTATTTTTTTACATTTTTAACTTTTATATTTGTTTATTTTATTAATTAAAATGAATTTATAAAAGAGATTTGATCCCATTTAAATAGCATTTTTTTTCAAAAAAAAATGTGTTATTCAATCAACTAATTTTTTTAACAAATTGTTTACAAAAATACTACTTAACTCCAAATTTATAGATGATAAAATGAAAAAACAAATTTGCTAAAAAAAATTGTTTTGCAACGGTATTAAAATAGGACAACTTTTGGCTCATCGATTTTGTACTTGTTGGACTACAATTTCCATAACAAAAAAAAATTTTAAAAAGAAGAAGAAGAAGAAGATGATGATGGTATAAAGCCAATAGCATCTGAAACACTTTAGAGAAATACTTCAGAGAATTCGAACACTTCTAAAAAATATATACTTTCTCCATCTTATTTTGTTTGTCTACCTTCTTATTTTGGGTTCTTTCAAAATATTTGTGATTATAAACACATTTGAAATTTGAAATTAAAGGGGATTGTCGCAAAATACACACCAAAATTGAAATTTAAAATTACGATTGTATGTTCCTTTAATAAGTTAAAAGTTGAAATTTAAAAAAGAGACAAACATTTTAGGACCAAAGGAATACTTTTCATTAGATTTAGAATTGATATTTAGTCAATAAAAGATGATTATATAATTATCTTATTATGACAAATATGAGACAAAATTGTCACATTATTCCACCTAGTATTTTCGAAATATATTGAATAATCTCTCAAGTAATAATATACAAATTAAAAAAAAATTATATATAAAATTTATATACAATGATGTGTTAAATAGATATTCACTTCATTTTAAATAAAAAAAAATCCCATAAAAGTGACTTCTTATTTCAAAATTGCCATTGAGACATCATTCTGATAAATTGTTTAATATAAAAATTCTATTTACAAATCATTTTCTTAATTTGTCCTATAGTTTTTGGAGTTATTACTAGTAGTAGTTACAATAAATGGTGAGGGAGAAATAATTATTTTGTGGGAGGAGGATATACACAGTTAACCATTTATGAGTAAAAGGGTGGGGCGCTTTTAGTTTTCGTTTTGTCCTAAGTGGGTATATTTTTAGGAAGAGTTAAAACTGAACAAAAAAAAAAAAAAAAGGAAGAAGAAGAGGAAAAAGTATTAAATTTTTGTGTGGGGGACATAAGAATGTAAGAATTTGTTCTCCTTTTTCTAAACAAAATCCAAATCAAGAATTTGTTCTGTCCTTTTTTCTAAATTGCAAGCGAGAATCTGATCTCGCCTTTCATTTCTTTGTTAGAAACTGTTAACTTAATGGATTAAATAATAATGGAAGTTAGCCATTATTTCAAGTTTTTAAAATTAATTGAGGTGCGTCCAAGTTAATTCAAAGAGTTGATTAAAAAAAATAATAAAAAAAAAAAAAGAGAGAGGATAAATTATATTATTAGTCTTTGCATTTTGCACTTTGAGTCATTTTTGTCTCTATAATTTCAATTTGCTTGATTTTTGAAAAATCTAGAAATCTCCTAGATGTTGATTTGTGATTATGTAACAATTTTAAGCAGTAAATAACAATCTCAATCAAACAATCAAGACAAATCGACAAAACGAATTTACGTGGAAAAATCACAATTGGACACCTCCAATTGTGATAAAAAACCACGGGCAACAGTCACAAAACAATCCACTAAGAAGATTTAAAGGAATTACACAAGTATACTCTCAATTACCTAGCGAATCCACGTCCGAATTGAACCAACCCCTATGTGCCTCTTCCAACCCTGTCTTCACCTCGGAATTGTCTTGACGATGAGCCACTCCAGAATCCACCAAAACTTCAGGCTCGAATTCTTCAGAATCTACCGAAGAACAACTCTCTCTTTTGTGTAGAACAAACAAATAATCCTTTGATGTATACTCTTTAAACCATAAGTTGAATACTCAATCAAAACATCAAAGAAAACTTGCAAAATATCCCCAGATATAAACCTTAATATCCAAAAAGAAGATCTAGAGAAGTAATCCTAAATTCTGACAGAAACTCGTACTTATAGAAATCTGGAACTGCGAGGCTCGCTCGAGCGAAGCTTCTCTCTCTCGAGCGAGGAACAAAAAACGCGTGTTTTCTATAAGTGGCTTCGCTCAAGCCACGCATCCTTTGCTCGAGCGAACAAACACCTCTTTTAGGTCTTTATGCAGACGCAGTCCTTCGCTCGAGCGAGAACTCCTTCGCTCGAGCGAGCAAGGGCAGCAAGGGTGGATAGGCAACTTTGAATGCAATTTTACATTTTGCTTCGGGGGCGCTGCCCCTCGGACCCGCCATGACCGGCAACTTATGGACCGTCAAGTGGCAATCTTAAAAGTATTAACATCACAAAACTTCTCTGTAAAGCACAATTCGAGTTGGATTCGCATCTAAAAACTCATAGCCTCACTGAAATAAAAAGTGCGAAAACAAATACAACTGAAAGGAGTTTTGTCAAATGGGGTTGCCAAGAATAAAACCTAACAATTTTGACTATGAATTTTAATTTTTTGTTAATTATGTCCAATTAATAACACTAATTGAAGTTTTTTTTAAAAAATGATCACTGAGTTAATTGAGCTTAATTTACTGAGTTGAACAAATTTACAGTTTTACATACAAAAGCATGGCCCATGGCACTCCTATGCCTATTTTTCATCAAAAAATACCAACAATTGTAATCAATTGAATCAAATTAAAATCAAATCATAAATTCAGGTCAAAATTGAATCAATCAAAATTATAATGACTTCAATGAAATGATAGCTCGGAATATAGAAACAGCATGTATAATTTGTTCAAAAAAATTTTGATCCTTTTATTCACTTCATTTCTATGTATAAATGTGGAGTGCGGTGTAGCTTGTAGGACGCTACGAATCACTATATCATCATGTAGGGAAATTCCAACCTACACATTATTAAAAGGGGTGCAACATATAGATCTTTAATTATGTTTTTTTTTTTTTTATAATTATAATTGATTTTCTTTTTTAGTTGTGACTGTTAAATATAATAATTATATATTTTATCTATCATATATACTATACTATATTCATTCTGTCTATTATACACATTATATTATATTCATTATTATACTTAGATTTCTCTCCTCCTATATAAAGGAATCTTATATACACATAATATAATAGAATAATGTTTGGGGGCCCTAAAAAAGGTGGCTCAAATGGCTCAAATTGAGTAAAATGACGTAGTTTTGTGTTGTGTTGTGCCCAAAACGACGCAGTTTTGGGCAATTTAAGCCATTTGAGCCACTGAATTTAGGGCTCTCTACCAGTGTTGAATATAATATTACCTCTCGCTCCCTCTCTATCTCTCTCTTAGATATTCTAAGATGTTATTAGAGTTAGGTTAAGTACCTACTAATTTCACTTCACCGGCGGACGGTAGCCTTACTTTGGTTGCCCGCCGAACCTCAATTCAATCCACTGCTATATTTTTCTTTTAGTAACACTTCGTGATGATCTTCTCCTTTGTCCGTTAGTTTCTTTATATTCCTCCATCACCAACCAAGTTTCCCTGCATCTACCAACTCCGACTATCATCGTCGTCCCACACCACTGCCCACAAATACATTGCCATCTCAATATCATACTACATATTTTATTATTTTTTCTTCATTACCTTCAACGGCAAAATCAACACAACCACCAATTTTTTATTTTCCGCTTTACTTTATCATATAAGTTTTGTTCTCCACTTTCATCTTTTTACACATTTTTTTGTTCCCACCATCACATGGGCTTGCTTCTACCAACCGATCCAATTTTTTTTTTCTTTCTTTCCAAAAAAAATATATTATTTTTTATATAATATAAAAAAAAAACTCTTTTCCGCTCCACTCTGTCTTTCTTTCCACTTCAACCTTAAACAGGTTTCTATCTTCAAACCTATTTGAGTTTGAAGGGGAGTATTATACCTATATCATGGTGAGCATGGTTATACACCATACAACCCACCCAAGCCACCCCTTTGGCACACTATCTAAGTCTCCCTCTTAGTGTACTACCTAAGTCGCTCCCTTGGCTCATTCCCTAAGTCACCTTCTTGACACACTAGCCACCCCCTTGGCTCACAACCTAAGTCACTTCCTTGGCGCACTCCTTAAACTGCCCCCTTGGCGCATTTTTTGTTCTTTTCAAAGCCGCCCCTAGCGCACTTCTTCAGCTGTTTCCATCATCATTTAGTACTACGTCATAAGTTATGTGTGTGCCACATTTGTTAGTTCAACATCTAGTTTTTCTTCAACAGTTTGACATGACCCTAAAAAATTTCATCCGATTGAGATTTCTTTGCTCCCAACTTCTTCTATGATCATCTAGCACGACCTCACCAAAAAAAATTGTCATGCAGGCACACCTTCACCGCTCCTGGACAGTCCAACACGACCTCACCAAAAACTGTGCTCCAAGCACACCTTTGCCGCTCTTAAGCGGTCCAGCACAACTCACTAAAAATTATCTTCTGACATTAACTCCGGCCTCTAATCTATATCAAGCGCCTTTGTGCTTCCATCTGAACTTTGCAATCTATTTGTCTCAGATCTATTCATATTTTTAGTTTTATTTCATCTTTTAGTTTCTCTCTCCAAACTTAAGTTGGTATCCCTACTTGAGTTTGAGGGGAGTGTTAAATATAGTAGCTATATATTTTGTCTATCATACATATCATATTATATTTATTACCATACTTAAATTTCTCTCCTCATATATAAAAGAATCTTGTATACACAATATTGAATATATACATAATATAATATTTTCTTTCTCTTTCTCTCTTAGATATTCTGACAATGACGTTATTTTATTTATGACTCACGAGTTCTTTACTTATATTAAATATTGTGTTTAGTTATGACAATTTTTATTTTTTTTAATTATGACTCAAAAAGTATAAAATTATATCATTTTTTTTTAGTTATAAAGTGTATATAGTACACACCTTTTCATAGGTGTGTAACATAGTGTCTCCCCATTATATATGTCCTCCACAAGTTGCCAGTGACTGCTGCAAGTGAGGTCTCACATTTAAAATAGAAAAATAAAATAAGAAAATGACGTGTAAATGAGATGATATACAAGTCAATTTTATGAATTTATTTTTTTGGACTCAATGATGTGTAAATAAGATAATTGACGGATGACTAAAAAAAAATATAAGAGAGAGATTTGTTTTAGATATTTTAATATATTTTAATACATAAATTATCCCAATATGATAAATCTAATTTTTAGACTTAAATGGCACTACTCTTCAAAATATGGTCTTGTTAACGAGTGCTTTGGAATACTTTAGTCAACTAAATTAAGATAAATATTTTTTAAAACAAAATTCATTTTTTTTTAAAAAAAAAAATAAGAAAAAACCTAGTTACATTTTTTGGATCTAGTTTTCCACATCAGAAAGTCTATGGATCTAGATTTTGGATTCCATATTTTAGTCAAGAATAAATCATGTAGTGGAGATGGAAATTATATATTGTGAAATTTATGTATAAAATAAATCTGAATTATATACTAATATTTTTGAATAAATTGTAAATGATTTTTTTAAATTGGTAGTATTTTGTTTTCACAAGCAAGTCCTACCACAATAACAATTTGATTTTATTGCAAGAGCCATGGATCGTGACATAGACCTCTGAAAAATAATTTATTCTCTCTTTTGTTGTTTTTATCATTGTATTGATCATGTCACATCAATGTCCTTCTCCTGTTTGGATCCATATCCTGTCTCCTATTTTATAAGATAGAATGGGGCTGTTCGTTGTATATCTGAGTATTTTTATAAAATAGTATATGGTTTTTTATATAATTTATGTCAATTGTTTAGAGTTTTTTTTTTTTTTTTTTAATTTAAAAGTCTATCTCAGACTATTTACAAACTGTTTAGTACAGTTTTTAGGAAAAATTAGTCTAAGGTCTTTCTCTCATTTTTAGTAATGGAAGAGATCCACAATATTATTTTATGATGTTTAAGGTCTCTCAACTCCCACACTCATATATCACAGAGAAATTTGACTTAAATCAAACCTCATTTGCAAACTGAATTCATAGGGCAAAGCAAAATCTGAGAATCAAAGATGCATAAATAGATACATATGTAAGTATGTATATGTAGAGAGAGAAAAGGGAACCTCCATGGGAGAACCTAGAGCCAAGCTTGGCGTAAGAAGAGAGCTTGACGTCGAGATCGGCCTTGATCTTGCGAGCCTCCTCCCTCAATTCCTCCCAATCCAACTCCTATAACAGTTCCATAGTCGGATCCGACATTAACTTTATTTGCTTTCATAACAGGTATGTTCCAACACATTTACATATGATGGTTTTTGAGTTGGTTAAGAACTCCTTGCGTGCTGTCAAAGAGCGGTTTATGGACTCAGACAAAGTTGCACCTCCTATTCGACTAATCGTAACTGATGGAAGCTTCTTAGTTGCACTTGTTTTTACTAATCTTAATCTTTTTTCAACAACTGTGGTCTGTTTTGATTCTAGGTCTCAGATGAAGGAGGTGGAATACCAAGAAGTAGTCTCTCATAAATTTTTACATATCTTTACAGTACTACCAAAAATCCCATGGATGAGTGGTCAGAACTTGGAATAGCCAATGTGACAACAATGGCTGGTTATGGATATGGGATTCCAATAAGCCGCTTATATGCCAAATATTTTGAAGGGGACCTGCAAACCATCTCCATGGAAGGATATGCTAAGTTAGTTTTTATACTGTGTTGCACCATACATGAATGCAAGGATCCCTAAATGTATCAAAATCAGCATTGTGCACATATAATTTGCCTCCATGACTGTTGTTGTCCTATTGTTTTGAGTTTACCACAAAATGCTTGTTATTGGACATCCAAAGTTAAAGTTACAATGTTTAGTTGATATCTAGACCTGTAGTAGGAATTTTCTCTGATCCACCACAATATTTCTCTGGGTTAGAGGGAATTTTCTCTGGGTTTTTGTGAATTTCTCTGGGTTTGAAGGAATTTTCTCTAGGTTTTTGTGAATATCTCTGGGTTGGAAGGAATTTTATCTAGGTTTTTGTAAATTTCTTTGAGTTGGAAAGGAAAATTAAAAAAGACCATTATTGATAAGAGCTTATACAAATATCTATGGGTACTTTTTTAAAGCTATTTTGGAAGATCTCTATCTTTCTCTCTCTCAATTTACTTGAAGGGTTGGGTTCTTCTTCAGCTCTTCTTCTATGGTGATAATATATCATAATCTGTGCTCTTTCTCAGATTCTCTTCCAGAAAAATTTGGTGTTGGAGATGTGTAAAATTTCTCTGTGATGTGTCCAGAGAAATTTGGTGTGGGTGATGTGTAAAATTTTCTCTGTGATATATTCAGAGAAATTTGGTGTTGGTCTAGAGAAATTTAGGCTTTGTTTGGTTGTGCTCTGTAATCAATTTTCAACATGTGAGCTCGCGCTTGATGTTTGGATACGACGTTCAAAAGTTGATTCCGCGTGTTAATTCAAATTACATTTTCAAAATCCGTTTGGCAGCTTATATCCACTTTCAACGTTCTGCCTTCTTTCTCTTTTGATCTGAAATACTTCCATGTCCTTCGCCATCGTTATCTGCACAGACATTATCTGCAAAAAAAAAAAATTCTGGACCTACTCTGATTCTTTATGAAAACTTCCTTCCTTATCACTTTTTAATCAATAACAGCAAAAATGCTTTCCAACACATTTTCGTGAAGTTGTTCCGTGTTTGATTCCATGCCCACAATATTATTTTTCATGCTGGACAAATAAAATATCAAACATATTCTTGTTGTCCATGTTGCAGGTAGGAAACTAAGATGAGATGGGATGACCGGCCGGATGACCGGCCGGATGACCGGCCGATTGTCCCTTTTCGACTTCCTGTGTTCTATCTGAAGGTTCAACTGAAGGTTCAGAAGGTTCAGCTTGATTTTAATTTTTATTTTTTACGTTATGATTCTTATTTTAAAATATTAAACTTAGAGTATTTATGTTAATTTTAATTAATATGTATTCTCAAAAGTTGTTGACTTTAACAAAATTTTAGAAAAAAATAAAAAACGTATTGTGGAAGATGTTTATACAGGCGTAAAAAATGAATTGATAGAAAATTTAATAGATTTATTTTAAAATGAAAAAAAAATTGAAAAAAAAATTATTCAAAAAAAATTACTGAAAAAAATTAATTGAAAAAAAAAAATCAATTTTTAATTTCAATATTTTAAAAATAGTTTGGTTATTACTGTTGATAAAAAAAATGGATATCGATATATTAGTTGTGTGTTTGATTATAAATTATTGATTGAATTAAGTTTTGAAAACTATTTCCAAAACATATCACCAAACAAATTTTCTTATTACGGGTACAATAATGCATGGTCAATCTGTTACCACTTTATTACAATAATGCATGGTAAATTGAAAAAAAAAATTATTCAACAAAAATTACTGAAAAAAAATTAATTAAAAAAAATAATTTTTAATTTCAATATTTTAAAAATAGTTTGGTTATTACTGTTGATAACAATTACAGATATCGATATAAGAGTTGTGTGTTTGATTATAAATTATTGATTGAATTAAATTTTGAAAACTATTTTGAAAACACATTACCAAACAAATTTTCTTATTTCACATGTCACATCAAACTTTCAAAACATAATTCAAAATACATCTTCAAAACACATTTCAACACTCTATTTAAAAACCATAACCAAACAAATTTTCTACACTCAAATCATAATTTCACAACACACAAACTCAAAACACAACTCATACTCTCAAATCACATTTACAAAACTCTACCAAACGCTACCTTAGAATTTTCTCTGTGATTTGTCTAGAGAAATTCTCTGGATTGAATTTTCTCTGGATTGATATTGAGGGATCTTAGACATTATGAAAATATTGAATGTCATTTATGCTATAAAATCTTAATACCAAAGACCTTAAAAAAAATCCCCCAGCTTTTACTTATACTTTATTAAATAGAAATAATTTTAATAAATTAAATACAATGATTTTTAAAAATAAGTAAGAGATGCTTTTCGTTTGTGCTTTTAAATTATCAACTTTTAATTAACACTAAACTACATCAAAATAGCACCTATGTACAGGTACATAGGGACGTTTCTCTTTAAAATAAAGCACTTATAAAGATGATTTATATTTATAACAATATCACTATCACATTATTCTTATAATGTTTTTTATAGAAATTTTATACAAGTAGAATTTGTCACGACTATATTAAAGAGCCATTAGCGTCATTCATTGGCATAGGCAACAAACAAATTTTTTTTGGACAAAAATGGTAGAAGTGTTAAAAATTTTACTAAATATTTGACCAAATATCTCATATGAGTGTGAGTTCCTCACTTATGTCAGATCCCATGAGATCGACACCCATGTAAAATATTTGATCAAATATTTAATAGAATTTTTTATATCTCTGTAAGTGGTGATTTTTGACCACACAACCAAATAGGGAACTTAACTAGATAGCACCGGCAGAATAAATTGAGCCAATTACCTGCCAACAAGAAGATGAGAATACCGTGGTGGTTCGTCCACCCGGAGACACTCCGACAATCAAATCAATAAATCTGATCTCTTACAGATATCAAAACGATACTTAAACTCTCAAGTAAAAACTTACTTTCGACCCACAAGGGTGCCTTATTTTTATAACCAGCAGTGACTAAGGCCCCTAGAAGTCTAACTTCGCAGGATTCAAGCCCAATGCTCATCTCGGACTCTCGGCTACATAGACATAAACTCCTCCAAAGCCTTATCCTTATCCAGACTAAGTGCCTCTCCTGATTTAGGACTCTTATCCCTTATCCAAATATCTCAGGATTCCGGCATTATTGCAGAACATCTCAACAATGCCGTGGTCACCTCGACAATCATGATTCATTCATGTGGCACCTTAACTGACATTTTGAAGCTATCCTGACCACGTAGTGTCATTCATAAAATACTTTCCCACACTAGCATAACTTTGTTTTTAGATCCTGTATTGGGCTTGTTAAGGTATTGGTTAGCTCATTAATTAGGATTGGTGCTAAATGAGGTTGGTGATAACTCACACACAGAGAGAGAGAGAGAGAGAGAGAGAGAGAGGTTAGCTTGTTACGAGCTGTGTCCATATAGAACCTGGGAGGGCTTTGTGCCTCAATAGCCATAGCATCATGTTGTGAGTTTATGGGAGTATTTTTTGAATTTATTTTAATGATTTGAATCGTTTATATTATAAATTATTTATAAAAAAAAATTAAATTAATTAGACATTTGTAATTTATAACAAGACTAATTTATGTTTAAAAAAAAATAATTAGTATAATTTTTATAATTTTTTTTAATCAATTATGGTTCGATCATGAGACTACACATGTCCGATTAATTTTATTTTTTATATGAATAATATACTCAACGAATCTTATATATAAACGGCTCGAATTATGAAAATAAAAGAGATACAAACCTCTACCAAGCCGTCAGAGCGGGGCACTGTGACAGCACAACCCCCTTGTCTGGGTCGATAGGCTACTACATGTACTTTATTTTTTAGGTAAATTATAAATATATTTAGATTGTTTAATGTGATTTTAAAAAATGTAAATATTTTATTATTAGAATTTGTTATTTAACAAAATTAGTAGAAAAATAAAATTTCTATCTATCTTTCTATACAATAATAAAATTATTAGAAGTGTTAATTAAAATATATTTATAATATTATTAAAAATTATTAATTGACTTAATAGTAGGTTAATAAAAGGGGTGAGATGTAATTTCTAAAATTACAAGACATAATTAGTATTTTAAACAAAACCCATGAAAGGTACTTGTTAGGGATGAGCATGGTCCGGATTAGGATAAAATCAGGACCAATCTGTTATTTATGGTTCCTGAAAAATTGGAACCAATCCAATCCATTTAAATTGTGAAACCAATCCGAACCAATCCATTTAAACATGGATTGGATCGGTTTAGGGCCACGGATTCACATAATTAAATAACAAAAAAAAAATATAGAATATTTTAATTTCATAAAAATATAAACATAGTATCATATTAGTTCCACAATAGCAACATGTCTTTCTATAATAGCAATATACTGTTCTAAAATTTGAGTAACTATAAGAAAATTGGTTTCATCATAAATATTTAGACAATTACAAATTAAAATTAAAAACTAACAAACAAAAACAATAAAAGAAGATATTATACGGGTTTAGGTTTGGATTTAGGTTTTACATGGAATAGGGGAAAATACATATAAATATAGGCTATTTGTATACGATTCGAATCGATTCCAATCTTAAACCATGAGGCTCAATCCAGAACCGATCCGTGGACTACGGATTTTTAATTTTTCAATCCAGAACTGAACCACGGATTTAAAAAACTAATCCAAACCTACCGGATTGGACTAGACCGGATCGAATTACGGATTTAACGGATTCTGAGAGGGTAATTTATACAGATAAATTGGGCCGAGCTGGGATAGTGGGCCGCACGGTGGGCCGTGTTAAGAAGGCTTAGAAGATGGGTCATACGGTAGTCCGGTCCGAAGTAAGAGATTGCCACCGGTGTGAGTGGGCTTAGTTCGACCTTTATTGTTGGTTAGCTCGGTCGCTATGTTTGAACCGAGGTAAGTTGGGCCTGTTTTAGGACCTAAGTAAAGGTTAGTTCGGCTTAAGTCTTCTATGGATAGCTCGGCTTTTGCATGTGAGGCCGAGGTAGGAGAAGGGTTTCGAAGAACCGATGTAATCGTTAGACCGATCGAGGCATGGTACGGCTAACTCGACTTCGGCATGAGGAGCCGAAGTAAGAACATGGGAAGGCAAATCTGAGCTATGGGTTAGCTCGGTCGTACAACCGGTCTGACAGGGAAATGCTACTTCGGTCATATTGGAGTTCGGCCAGGGTAAAACCATCTCACTTGGTTTAAGCAGTGAGGGAGGTGTTGGAGGATAAGCGCTATCTTCCAGGAGTATGAATCCTAGGAGGACTCTACATGAAGGAGTAAAAGTCCTACTTGGATTGTGCCACACGAAACTTATAAAAGCTCACCCATATCACCTTTGGAGAGGTAATGCAACTTTGCTCCCTGAATTCATAGAGCTTTTGTCTATTTGTCAAGCTTACTGACTTAGGCATCGGAGAGGTTTCTGGCACACACCCGCCGGCTAGCTCACGTGTGTATTTTCAGGTAGTTGAACGACGTCGTACGGAGGAGCGCAGACTTAGTCAACAGGATTATACGAGAAGGTGTATTTCTTTCCCGTACAATTGGCGTCGTCTGTGGGAACTCAGACAAGAACAACCTCTTGATCAAGCTTTTCCTCCCAGAAATCAATGGCGAACAACGAAGAATTACCACAGTCCGCCGTCGACGGACTAACTCCGGAAAGGGGTGCAAGGCGCGAAGGCCTACCCTTGGTCACTCCCATGTCGAACCTGGAACCACAAAGACAAAATTCCAGGAGGGACGCAAGGGGACGAAGGCGGAATAACAGTCCCCATCACTCCCGTTCGCAAAGCCCAGAAAGACAAAGGCGCAGGGTTGATCCCCAAGCTTTGGAGGATCGCATCAGGGAACAAGACGAACTGATCCGTCGGATGGCAGCGGACATGGAATCTCTGAAGCACCAGGTGAAAGGAAAAGAAGTGGCGACAGGAGAAGGGCGCACAAACAAGACGCCCCCTCGCCACTCGGGAAGTCGTAGTCAGAGTACTACACCCTCTCAAGCAGAGGATAAGAGCCTCAGGACAGGCGACACGCATTCCAGATCTTCCAGGACTCGTCACTCCAGGTCTGAGAGGACGAGGTCTGAGAGGTCGTACACCGAAGGAAGCACATATTGGTCGTCGCATACGCACCAAACGAGATCCAGACAGACAGAGTTGCCCAGATCGTCCGACCTACGAACCGTGCTAGAAGAGAAAGCACGATGGAAGGAGGACGCCAGGGCGCGCGATCCACACAGAGTTTCTGTCTTACAGCAGTTGGCTCCTCGGACGCATGGAAGCGTCGAGGTTGGAATGCCAATACCGTGCCCGGCCTACGAACCAACGGACAAGGCATTGGCGAGGCTGCAGACCTCATCATTTGTCCCAGCAATAGAGAACGCGCCCCTACCGTCAGGCTTCCTACAGCCCAAATTCACAACATATGAGGGGAAGACGGACCCCTACTCACACTTAAGCCACTTTCGCCAGGTCATGGCTGTATACCGGCGGAATGAGGCCTTGATGTGCATCCTATTCCCTTCAAGCCTTCGCGATCTAGGCTTGACTTGGTTTGAGAAGCTTCCAGAGGGCAGCATAGCCTCATGGGCGCAACTGGCGGAGGCGTTTGTAACGCGATTCAGAACAAACACGAAAACCCCGGTGGAGATCGACCAGTTACTCTCCATCGATATGGGCGATAAGGAGACCCTGAGGTCATACAACAGTCGTTACTGGGAGACATTCAACCAGATTGGGGACTGCCCAACCAATCTCGCCATTGCGCAATACAAAAGAGGCCTTCGGTCGAATGCATCGAGGACTCTATCACCATGACACCGCCCCTCACCATGGAGGCCCTGATGGAGAGAGTGCATCAGCACATCAGGGTAGAAGAGGATGGCGCACGCGCCAAAGCAAAATCTGGCGCGACTGCAGCACCAGAAAAGAAGGCCTCAGCAAAGGTCAACGCGGTAGACCGCCCGAACAGAAACGGACGTGGCAAAAGAGACAATGCAGAAGACCAGGACAAGAGATGGCTGAGAGTCCGGACCGCCAATAACCACGGTCTTCAAGAAACCAATCTACCGCATACTTAGCGAGATTCGAGACGAGCCTTTCGTCAAGTGGCCAGCCAAGCTAGGCGAGGCACAGAAGGACTATGATGACAGATCGAGGTGCACCTTCCACAAAGAAAAAGGGCACCGGACTGAGAATTGCACGCCATTAAGGCAACATCTGGAAGAGTTGGTGGCAGCAGGCCACCTAGACAAGTACATAGAGGGAGGGGCACAGCCAGCCCCCCAGGACCAGAATATGCCCAATGGAATGCCGATCGACGCCCCGTCCCAAGGCGTCATCAACGTAATACATGGAGTCTTTGAACCTGAGCGTGTATGCGAGCTCAGAGGTTCAATCAAAAAAGCTGAGCACTTCAGAGAGGTGCTAAGTGCCCAACCAGTCGCCAAAAAGGGGAAGACAAAAGCCACAAATGTCATTTTCTTTTTCAGACAAAGACTTGGCAAGGATTTATTGCCCTCACAACGATGCCTTGGTCGTCACTCTTCGAGTCAAGGATTTTGACGTCAAGCGGATTCTGATTGACCAAGGTAGTTCGTGTGAAATCATGTACTATGAAACCTTCAAACAACTATAGTTGCAAGATAAAGACTTGGCGCCTGCCGTATCTCCCCTTATCGGATTCAACTCCATGCCAGAATGGCCCGTTGGCAAAATTATCCTCCCAGTCAGAGTAGGGAGTGTGACAAAACAAGTGGAGTTCTGGGTATTGAAGGTCCCCTCCACCTACAACATTATCTTGGGCAGAACATGGCTGCATGCCATGCGCTCGGGGGCGTTCTCCTACCACCAAGTGATGCGGTTCCCAAACGACGCCGGAGTAATTGAGGAGGTTTATGGAGATCAAATCATGTTAAAGCAGTGCTTTGTCACAGTAAACGGCAGCCGCGCTGCCAAAGGATACGTTCATTCGGTGGAAGAACCTGAGAGCAATGAACTATTCGCAGATGTTGGCAAAGCGGCTAGTCAGAAAGCAGTGGAAGACTTGGTGCGAACAGAAAGCAAGGGGCAGGCAACGAGCATGGACTCTGAAGAAGACATCAGCATCATAGAAGATCCCAAGGCATCATCTGATCCCTCTACCTGCTGGAAGTTGTTCGTCGGAGAGATGTGGAAGCTCTTCGTGGATGGAGCATCCAACCAGCATGGAGCAGGACTTGGCATAGTCCTCATCTCTCCAGATGGCCTAGTAGTGGAGCAGGCTATCAACCTTGGCTTCCCAGCATCAAACAACGAAGCAGAGTATGAAGCGCTTCTGGCAGGCCTCAAGTCAGCTTTCTACATGAAGGCCACCGAGCTAATAGTTTACAGCGACTCACAGTTGGTGGTAAACCAAATATCTGGCGACTACGAGGCAAAGGACGATAGAATGGCCAAGTACCAAGATCTGGTCAGAACAGAGATAAAGAAGTTTGAAGTGGTACGGATAGAACAGATCGGCAGAGAGGAAAACAGCAGAGCAGACGAACTAGCAGGCTTCGCCTCAATGGCAGACACCTCCATTCCTCACCCACTGCTAATTGACTATCTACCTAGACCAAGCATTGAGGACCCAGAAGCAGAAGAGGTATGTTACGCAGAATTAGGCCCTTCTTGGATGGATCCCATCATACTGTTCCTGAAAGACGGCACCTTACCAGAAGAGAAGAAAGAAGCCAACAGAATAAGAGCAAAGTCACAGCGATTTTGGCTCTCCCCATCCTTGGCATTATACAAAAAGTCGTTCTCAGGACCTTATTTGAAGTGTGCTCACCCTAGCAAAGTGGAAGCATTCCTATTCGAAATACATGAGGGTGTATGCGGCAGCCATCAAAGAGGAAGATCACTGGCATACAGAGCAATTTCACAAGGATATTGGTGGCCATACGTGCAAGCGGATTCAGAGAAGTATGTTAAAAAATGCGAAAAGTGTCAAAAGTTCGCACACCAAATACACTAACCTGCCAGAGAACTTCTACCTCTAACCAGTCCATGGCCTTTCGCAATGTGGGGATTGGACATAGTAGGCCCACTTCCAACAGCTCCAGGCAACAGGAAGTTCTTTCTTGCCGCAACTGACTACTTTACAAAGTGGGTAGAAGCAGAAGCCTTGGCGTCAATCAAGGAAAAAGATGTGAAGAAGTTTGTCTGGCAGAATATCATCACTCGATTTGGCATACCAAAGGCACTGATCTCAGACAACGGCACTCAGTTCGATGGTAGGATTTTCAGAGGCTTTTGTGAAGAGTACAAGATAGAGTTCTACAATTCTACACCGGCATATCCCCAAGCAAATGGACAAGCAAATGCGTCAAACAAGGTCGTCTTGGATGGATTGAAGAAAAGGTTAGAAAGAGCAAAAGGCAAGTGGGCAGAAGAGCTCCCTCATGTCTTATGGGCTTAGCGCACCACGCCTCGACGATCAACAGGAGAAACACCATTTTCCTTAGCTTATGGCATGGAGGTAGTCATCCCATTAGAAGTTGGCCTCCCCACAATCCGAAGCAAAAACTTTGATCCAGACTTAAATGGCGAAGCCATAGCATTGGAGCTTGACCTTGCAGAAGAAAGAAGAGACAGAGCATTGGTTCACATCGCCTCCTACCAACAAGAGTTGTCTAGAAAGTATAACAAAACAGTGCATCCAAGGCAGTTCAAAATCAAAGATTGGGTACTGCGCAAAGTCATAGGAAACACTTTAATACCAGGTGACGGCAAACTGGGACCTAACTGGGAAGGACCTTACAAGGTGGTCGGATTAGCAGGCAAAGGGGCATACCACTTAGAGGATGAGGACGGCAAAGCAATTCCCAAGCCATGGAACACTGCCAATCTCAAGTTGTTTTATTTTTAGTTTTTTTTTCTTCTTCTTCTAAGTATGTGTAATTTTTTACTTTCTCAATAAAACAATTCGATTCTTTTTCAGTATAATTGTTTTCAGTAGACAGTAGCTTTAGTAAGATAGTAGCATTGTAAACATAGTTGGCCAGAATAACCAACTATGACCCTTCCTAAGCCCAAGATCAGGATCTAGGCTGCAGGACGTTTTGGTCGGAATAACCAAAACACTTCATTCTAAGTTGGCTAGAAAAACCAACTTAGAGGTTGGCTGGATTAAACCAACACTTTGTACTCTTCAGCCGAAGTAAGTATATCGGCTGAAGAGTGGTTGGCTGGATTAAACCAACACTTTGTACTCTTCAGCCGAAGTAAGGGTATGGCTGAAGAGTGGTTGGCTGGATTAAACCAACTCTTTGTACTCTTCAGCCGAAGTAAGTGAAGAGTGGTTGGCTGGATTAAACCAACTCTTTGTACTCTTCAGCCGAAGTAAGGGTATGGCTGAAGAGTGGTTGGCTGGATTAAACCAACTCTTTGTACTCTTCAGCCGAAGTAAGGGTATGGCTGAAGAGTGGTTGGCTGGATTAAAACAACTCTTTGTACTCTTCAGCCGAAGTAAGTATATCGGCTGAAGAGTGGTTGGCTGGGTTAAACCAACACTGGATACTCTTCAGCCGAAGTGTCTATATCGGCTGAAGAGTGGTTGGCTAGTAAGATAGACAGCTAAAACCGAGATCAAAGTTGAGCAAATGAAGTACATGGAAAATTCATTACAAATGCAAGCATGCTCAAACAGGTATTAAAACCGGAATAAGAGTTGAAGAAGATTTTTTCATTGAAGAAACAAGCAAGTACAACTGGGGGGCCGTAGCCCGGTTACAAAAATTCAAAAACAAAAGAAAGGAAAATCAACGAAGAAGAGCATCTAGTTCGGCATCAAATTCGTCATCGGCATCTACCCTAAGTCCGGTGGCGGTCGGGAGCACGGTCTGAACTGGGAGCTCGGTCTCAGCCTGAACCTGGGTCTTAGCTTGAACCTCAGTCTCAGTTGATGGTGGCTCGTCCCTTCGGTCTTCAATGATAGGCTCCGACCGAACTGTCTGATTATTTTGATCATTGACGACCGGGGTGGGAGTTTGCTCATCTTCTTCAGAATCCTCATCATCATCATCTTCATCACCAGACCCCTCAAGGAACTGCCTTTGGAGATCGGCAGCGTATTGTGAAAGTGAAGCTGGAATGGAGTACGGTGGAGCATCGTAGACCTCGGTGTCGGGCGTACAACCGAACTTCTCCACCGTAGTCCTCCAGCCACACTTGAAAAAGAGATCCTTGGCTACATCGCATTGAAGGGTATATGCGTCTTCGGCTTCCTTAAAGCCTCGTTTTGCGGCTTCCTTCACTCCGGCCTTCAGTTGGTTTATCTCGGCATCCTTTTTCTTCTCAAGTTTGGCCAAGAGGCGCAGGTATTTGTCTTTTGCCTCGTTTGTAACCTTCAGCTTTTCGGCCTCGACCGAATTGGCAAGCTCGGTCAATCGATCATTCTCACCACGTAGCTCGGCCAGTTGCTTTTTTACCTCCTCCAGCTCGGCCGTTTTTAGCTTCGGCCTCTGCCATGGCCTCCCGGATATTTCTCCTTAGCTCCATCACCTTCCTGTGAGTAACGTGGTTTTTCTGTATGGCCTGCAAAGGAGTAATGACTTTACCGTTAGCCGAAATGAAAGTTGGAGAAAGTTACGTAAAAAGAAGAAAGCTATGTACCAGAATCATTGACTTGGTTGAAGACCGTATGCACTTCAGTTCGGTGTTAAGTTGCTTATAGTGGTGCTCCATATCTTTTGGGAGGCACACGCTTTTGGCAAGATTGAAGGCCATCAGGTGGTCCTTCTCGGTGACGACCGAATCAGCAGCAGAGATATCTCGGTTGTTGAAGGACAGTTCGGGGACCCATCTAGAGCTGGTAGCCCGGTCGGAGTGCTCGGGTTGGTGGCTTTGTTGAGGGCTTGGAGGAAGGCTTGGTGGCAAAACGGCCTCATCCTCATCAGCAAGGCGACGCTCGGTTTGGCTAGTCCGGGCGCGCTTTCCTGGACGCGATGAGGATGGCTGTTGAGAAGGGAGTGCTACCACGGTCTCAGTTGCCTGACCGGGTTGTGGTGCCTCGGCTCTGGTTGTCGCGGTCAGCATTGCCTTCAGCCTGTTCTTCTTTGCCATTTCTTGTTCGGCAGTAAGTGGCACAAGGTTGATCTGGGGCAAGGAAGGGTCCGGCTCTGATGCGTCTTCGAGGAGGAAGTCGGTCACCATTGCTTTTCAGCGACCGGAGTATCGGTAAGTCGGTCCAAAGTTTAGAAGCTTTGCCCAACTTCTCTCCTTTACTCTTAGTGCGACGCGCAGAAGACCGAGGTTGGGGTAGCCGTAGTTTGAAAGGAGATGGGCTTTATCTGCAAAAGAAGATAAACTGTTAGTTCGGTTTAGAGGAGAGAGCCGAAATAGAGAAAAGTGTGAAATACAACCGAAGTAAGTGTACCAGGAATTCCTTTGTTCTAGTTTATTCCCCAGTCAGGAATCTGGGCCTGGTGGTCCTCAAAATTCCCAGAGACCCAAAAGAAGTCATCGTCGTTTAAGTCTTTGTCCGGTGTGTGTTTTATTATTTTCTCTCGGCCACGGCGTACTCTCAAGTAATAACACCAGCCTTCGTTTTTTGATCCTATGGAGTATTGGTGAAGTATCTCGGCCAAACCTAGGTTGAGACCGGTTTGATGGCTCAGTGCAGCTATACCCATTATTATTCGGTATGTATTGGTGGACAGCTGGGTGGGGCATAGTCTGGTTTGTCTTAAGAATTCACAAATTAAGGGTTGGACTGGGAATCTAAGTCCGGTCTCTATTATTGATTGGAGGGTAAATGGAACAAAACCTCTGTTGCCCCATGGGTCAACATCTTGTTTGGCTAAAGTAAGGTTTACATCGGCTGGAATATTGTAATCCTTTCTGAATTCGGCTAAGCCGCCTGGGGTTTCTACTAGGAACCTATACTTCCCCATTTATTGAATAACTTATGGAATAAATTAATTCGGCTGAGAAGTTGTGCTCAGAAGCACGGTTGAGCCTTCAAAGAGAATGGCCTGGGCAACCTAAAGTCTGCAAAGTGGAAGAACAAAGGGGTTAAGCACAGATCATTGACCGTGCTACAAAACAAAGCAAGAAAGACAAGTCCTACTTCGGCTGCGCAGTGTACTGCAGAATCTACCTCGGTTGTAACCAAGATGTTTGGTTATCTCGGTTCTGCCTATGGTTTTTGTTACTCCGGTTAAGCATTAAGGGGCAACTTTCTGAGTCCGGTTTAGGAATTCAGAAAACTGGCTTAACCCCGAAGCTTTAGCTCGGTCGAGGGCCAAGATTCCTAGTGCGGTGCGTTTTTATTTCGACTAGTATGAATCAGATGGTGACTTATTAAAGCTACTGAGATGTGCACAAGTGCCAGTCCGGTTCCAGTTTTCCTATATCTGTGTATAAAAGTAAACGGTATCCTAGTTCGGTTGCTTCGTGATTTTGGATCAAAATCAGTGTTCTACAGGTTCTTATGTGCATTCATATGTTCTATGGCTAAGTTTTTCAGAAACAACACAAAAAGTGTTTTGCAAAAACATATTATACTGGATTGGACAAAAGCAAAACTAAGCAAAGAAATTTATGGTGCTTACGGAGGAGAGGAAGAGCAGAAATGAGAGCAAAGAATAAAGAATGGAGAACACGTAGCTTCTTCAGAATGCAAAATAAAGAGACAGCAAGAACTCAGGAGAGGAAGGGACAGTGAAGCAGTTTGGTGAATAATTTGAGAGGTAGAAGGGTTGTTTTGTTTTGATGGTGGAATCATAAGGCGGGAATTGTTCAAAAAATTCGGAGTACGAGGAACGGCGTGACAGCTGTGGATAGCCAATAAGAACCTGCCACGTGTCATTAGAATACTGAACTATTCAGATACTGCAATTGAAAAGACATTGTGACCGGGTAAGAACAGCTCGACTTAAATTTAGCTTGGCTGGATATGCTAAATGGTTTTAGCTCGGCTGAAAAAGCTAATGGGTAAATTTAGTTCGGCTAGAAAAGCTGAGGGGGTTTTAGCTCGACTGGAAAGGCTAATGGGTGTTTTTAGCACGGCTGGAGAGGCTAAAACTCTAGCTCGGCTGGAAAGGTTAAAACTCTAGCTCGGCTGATAAGACAGGTAATCCCTATCATACTATGTAGATGGAATTAAGGGGCAATTGAGAGGGTAATTTATACAGATAAATTGGGCCGAGCTAGGATAGTGGGCCGCACGGTGGGCCGTGTTAAGAAGGCTTAGAAGATGGGCCATACGGTAGTCCGGTCCGAAGTAAGAGATTGCCACCGGTGTGAGTGGGCTTAGTTCGGCCTTTATTGTTGGTTAGCTCGGTCGCTATGTTTGAACCGAGGTAAGTTGGGCTTGTTTTAGGACCTAAGTAAAGGTTAGTTCGGCTTAAGTCTTCTATGGATAGCTCGGCTTTTGCATGTGAGGCCGAGGTAAGAGAAGGGTTTCGAAGAACCGATGTAATCGTTAGACCGGTCGAGGCATGGTACGGCTAACTCGACTTCGGCATGAGGAGCCGAAGTAAGAACATGGGAAGGCGAATCCGAGCTATGGGTTAGCTCGGTCGTACAGCCGGTCTGACAGGGAAATGCTACTTCGGTCATATTGGAGTTCGGCCAGGGTAAAACCATCTCACTTGGTTTAAGCAGTGAGGGGGGTGTTGGAGGATAAGCGCTATCTTCCAGGAGTATGAATCCTAGGAGGACTCTACATGAAGGAGTAAGAGTCCTACTTGGATTGTGCCACACGAAACTTATAAAAGCTCACCCATATCACCTTTGGAGAGGTAATGCAACTTTGCTCCCTGAATTCATAGAGCTTTTGTCTATTTGTCAAGCTTACTGACTTAGGCATCGGAGAGGTTTCCGGCACACACCCGCCGGCTAGCTCACGTGTGTATTTTCAGGTAGTTGAACGACGTCGTACGGAAGAGCGCAGACTTTGTCAACAGGATTATACGAGAAGGTGTACTTCTTTCCCGTACAGATTCCTTACTCAGCTCTAGCATTTGTAATTTATCTTTTTTTTGTGTGTGTAAATCATACTGTGATGCCATGTGTCTTGAGAAAAATTATAATTATTTTATTATATATATATATATATTTAAAGGAAAATGATTGGTGACCCTAAAAACTGTGGCTCAAATGGCTCAAAATTTCCAATTTTAGTAACTTTGTTTTTTTTTTTTTTTTTTTTTTTTTTACCTGATAGGGAAATTTGAGCCATTAGGGGCACCCAAATTCGGGCCCCCTAACAGTGCTCATATTTAAAGGGATCCCACACTTACATAACTCTCATTTTAACACACAACACTTTTTTAACCATCCCATTAGAAATAATACTTAAGGGTGTTTAGGATCCTGCTAAAACATTTATATATTTTTTGTTTGTTTTTAGTAATTCTCTTTTAAAATTATGTTTTTTTTTTTTTTTTTTACTTTTTATATTTGTTTTGTGTGGACGAATTTAAAAAATCAAAAAAAAAAATCATTGAAGAAATTTTTGGTCCTTTCAAAATTTTTATTTTCAAAATTCTTTAAAAAAATTAACTTTTTTAATTCATCTAATCAAATAAAATTTAAAAGTGTGAAATTCAAAAAATTAAAAAACCAACCTCATCATGCACTAAAGTGCGCTGCATTTGTGTCCGATGTTAATCAACTTTACGCAGTTGGCGAGTCTACTAGTAAAGATGTTATTCAATTCCACTTGTCACATTCGATGTGTTGTCCATCTTGTGTAATAACATTTGATGGCGTGGCCATGTGGCAACATATATGTGTGTAAGGAATAATTTTTTTTAAAAAATTATAAATTAGTGGTAGTTTGAAAAAATAATTATCAATTTATCAAAAAAATTTAAAATTTTAATTATTAATATTTAGAGATTTACTATTGATTTGTAATTATTTTTACAAATACTAGTGATATTTCTTGTAATTTTTTTCCACTTATGTTTGAGATTTTTTTATTTTTTTTTTCCACAATGATGTAATATAATAAGTATTACACTATTCAATTATACAAAATTCAACTCCCTTAATATATCATTATGGATTAATTTACAAAAAACAAGAGACGGAAATAAATAAGAGACAGGACTATTGGGAATGGATAGCGTCTCCTTCACATGTTGTGTGTGAGTAAAAATTTAATGTAATGATAATATCAATGACAATGACAACTAATAAAGTACATGATGAAGAGGGTCAATTCTATTTTTCAACGTGAATTGCCTTGCTATATATATATATAGAGGATAAAAATAAGAAATGATTGAATGGTGGTACCAACAACATAGTATTACCATTATATTAAAGTTTTTTATGATGTGTGGGCCAAAAATTATTTTCCAAGTTTCATTTCGCAAGTGATTATTTTAGTAAAAAGAATTAAAAAGTTAGAAAATTTTAACTTATGCCAAAAAAAGTAAAAAAACCATTTCATTCACCCTATTTTTTATACGTTTTTTTATAAAAAATTATTTTTAAACCTATTATTTTTTTATCTCATATTTTAACACAAAAGCCAGTAAAAAAAAGTCATTTATCAAACGAACACTAATTTTTTTTGCACTTTGTATATATATATAAGGTTGAATTTCTCTTATGTTCATATCTCAACAAGAGAAAATTTGAAGAGCTTATGGAGTTCACCATGAGTCGCATTTTGATGATCTAAATTGTTCATTTTGTAATAAATTCTGTTTCAATGATTTGAACTGTTCATTTTGTAAGACCTTTAATATGTATCTTTTATGGAAAAAAATATAAGTTGATAATTGTAATATTTTCATTTTATCGTGTTTGTCTCTAAAAAAATGAATGATCTTTTTTCAAAAATATATTTGTTGTTTATTTTTTCAAAAACTAATGGTATATTTTTAAAAATATATTTTTCATCTATTTTTTTGAAAACTAATGCAATAAAATATAAATTTACGATTATCGGATCAAACTAATTTTTTTTTTGTAACTAATATATATTATAAATATTGAAGGTTCTACAAAATGAATTTTGAAATGAATTCGGCGATAAATTCCATGGGCTCTTAAATTCTTTAAAATCAAAATATGAATATGAAAAAAACTCAACCATATACATGGGTTAGGCTTCTCTCATATTGGCCATCTTAATTTGAGAAAGCATTTTGATTTGGTAGGCCTATTTTGGGACCGACTTCAATGATTTGAGCTGTTCACTTTTTTAAGACTTGTTGAATAGAACATTTATGCAAAAAATCAATATGATCGGATATTGGTAACTATATGTTTGAATCGAATTTATATTACAAAAAATTGATAGTTAATCTGAAAATTATATTTGTTGTCCAATTTTTTACAACAAATATGATGCAAATATATAGTTATCAATATCAAATCATCTTAATTTTTTATATAAATATTCTACTCAACGGGTATTAAAAAACGAACAGTTCCGATTACCAAAATCAATTTCACAATAGACCTACTAATAAACGCTCTCTCAAATTAAAATGATAATTTAAGAGAAGCTAAACCCCATATATATTTCCATCGTCTCGAAATTAATGTTCAACTTCCTTTTTTTTTTTTTTTATCAGGATTAATATTCAACTTTGGAAACCCAATTTTTAAAGGAGACCCAATAAAGGCATTTCAATAGAGTAATAAAAACAACACCTAAAATAAATAAATAAATAAATAACAATAACAATAACAATAATAAAGCGATAAAAACGATCCTTAAACACATTTTAAAAGTTTTAAAATTATCTTCTTTGAATTTGTGCCTATTCAAAAATGAATGCTAAGAGCATTCATAAGATATATGTTAAGAATCTTAAATAATTTATTAAATTTTATGAATAATGTTATATATACTAGTTGATATACTAACTAATGTACCAATTGATGATGTAATATAATTTAAGAGATTTTTGAAATTTGTAATGTGATTAATAAATTGGGTCAATAATAATGTCATAACTAGTATTGGTACACTAGTTAGTATACTAATTGGTGCATATAGCACCACTGAAATTTTTTATAAGAATGTGAGATCTACACACATTTTAGTTTTGTGAATCTCATACTTATGTGCAAAATTTGATAAAAAATTTAATAAATTATTTGAGATCTATAATATTTTTCCATTCATAATGGAAGCTTCAAGAAATACTTTTGGGTCAACTGTGAAATTCTTAGCGGGTTGGTTGGCTTTCGGATGCTCCAATGGAGCTATTTAGAAACATGAGTAAGATATTCATAATTTTTTTTGTCTGATATTATAAACCTTCTAAATGGTAGAAAAATTTATAAATCAGTCTAAATAATTAAAAATAAATTTTAAAGAGGCGGGGTGTAATTCTATTTTGTGAAATTTTTGTACAAGGAGAATTGGATCCCCTTATTTCATATAATTACTTTAATCATTTGGACGGAATTGTAATTCCGTCTTAGTTGTAAAAACTGATCCAACTAGCTCAACGAAAGAATGAACGAGAGAGAAAGAGGGCCATAGGAGAAAGGGAGTATAAGGAGCAATAGACCGACATGAATAGAGAAGGAGAGGTTGAACTCTTTTTCATGTTTTTTAACAAATCTTGTTTCATTTTTCACTTTTTATCATATAATGTATACGTGTGCCCGTATCTGAAGACACGGTGTAATTAATGATAAGATTAAAATATAATTGAAAATAAAATTATTAAATTAAAATGTAATTTATCAAATTCGTTATTAAAAATTTAAGGTCAAAATACAAATCTAGTTACAACTTTTAAATGAATTTTGTAAAATTGCCCGGATAAAAATGCACCCAATAAAATTAAAGTAAAAACTAAAAAATGTAATTTATTGTAAGAATATGTCTCGTGGGCTTTGTCACTGAGGTGGGTAAAAATGTTCTATTAGAAAAAAAATAAAAATAAAAATAAAAAAAGAAGCTGTTTTTTATTCTTTAAACAAATCACGCCATCCTTATTATCTCTCTTCTCTCTCTCACTTGCCTTGTGAAAAGATTACATTTTAACATAATCTAATTTAAATTTTGAGTTCAAATTTGTCTAACCCAAAAAATAACATTTTCCAAAAAAACGACATTTTCCACACAACCACTTTTTTTTTTTTTTTTTTTTTTTGAAAATGATAGTTACGTTTTTTTTAATAAATAAGCATTTCTAATAATGTTACGTTGCTTAAAAAAAAAAATTATTTATTTAAATTTTGAGTTCAACTTTGACAATCAAATTTTTTTTTTTCCACAAACATTTTTTAACCTAAAGTTATTATGATTTATGGTGAGATAAAATTATGATTTATGTTACAAAATTTTAGAATTTTATTATAAATTTTATTGTACCAAAACATTTTGGGGGAGACAAACCCACGTGGGATCAACCGCCATTAAGGATGTAAACGATTCAGTTCAATCGGTGTCAAGAATATATATTTAGTACCGAACTAATTCTTTCATTTTTTATGATTGTGAAACCGATACAGATCGTATGCTACCGTTTGGTTTTGTCGATTTGATGTAAAAAAGAAATTTATATAAAATTTTAAAAGGTTTTATAGTAGATTATAGAAATTTACATTGAAAATAAATAAAGAACATATATACAAATCGCTCTATAAATGTTTTTCTTCCTAATTTTTATCACAAAAGTGCATTCTATTAGTTATTTCTCATATATAATGTTCAAGAAATTATAACATAAAAATATTTAAATATAATATTCGGTCGGTTCAATTTGCATTGGTATAAAAAGTTTCAAAACTAAAACAGATCGTATGTTATAAAAAACAAACCAAAAACTAAAATTTTGATTGATTTCAATCGATCAGCTCAGTTTTATCAATTTTTCTTACATCCGTAACCGCCACACATTGCTTGAAGCCATGCTTGCATTATTGTTTTGGGTTTTGTACATCGAAGCTTCAACTTTCCAAAAGTTGGTGGGACAAAAGTTGGTGTAAATATGGTAAGACAAAAGTTGGTCGACAATTTGTCTCCCAAAAAAAAAGAAATGGAGAGATAAGGTGATTGAGTTACATAAAACTATAATATATATATATTGAGTGAAAATAAGTCCGAGTTATAGAAATAAAATAAAAATATTGACCCCGTGAGAGACATGCCCAAGTGAGTTGAAGAAAAAAAAAAAAAACAAAAAAGAAAAGGTGGAAATATTAAAAAATTGTTGTGGGTTTGAAAGTGGTAGGGCATCTCTTGGTGCTTAGGTCTTCAATTGGATGGATAGAAAAAACAAATGACTCCTGAGAGAGAGAATGAGATGAGTGATTAAAAAAAAAAAAAAAAAAAAAAAAATTGGGAAGGTTGATGTGTTTAATTAATTAATTGTGGAGGATGGGTTGTGATAAAAAAAAAATATATATTTTGTGGGTTTGGGAGAATGGAAATCTGAGTGTGAGAGAGAGAGAAGGAAAATGAGATAGGGGAGAAAAGGGACCAAATAAATACTATTATTAGAGACGGAAAATCCAAAACCGTGGCAAAAAGTAATATTATACGCGACGGTACATTACCCGTCGTAAATTTCTTTTTTCGTTTTGCGGTTTTTGTATTTTTTTTGCTACGTCGTTTGTTAGTCCATCGCAAAAAATTTTAATTTTGCGATGCCATTTTTTAGTCCATCGCAAAAGGTTTTTTTCTTTTCCTTTTTGGCCAGGCAAAAGAATTTTTTTTTTTGGGTTCAACAAACTGATTTTTTTTGCTCAAGAAACTGTTTTTTTTTTTCCCTCTTTCCCTCTAATGTTTCCTGAAAAATAAACAAAGCCCAAAGTATAATTTTATGGTTCAACAAACTCACTACAACAAAAAAGACTTTTCTCGGCATTTTTTTTCCAACGTTTCTGCAAAACTCTACAAAAACAAAATTATTCTTGACATTTTTCAACAAACTCCGTAATTTATGATATTGTTTTAAAACACGATACTTGAGCTGAACTAAATATTATTTTTCCCGGTGTTTTAGTATTAAGTTACACCTCGTTTGGGATCATACTTTTTTAGTAACTTTTTGGTTTTTTGACTAGAATATGATGTAAAAAAAAAACTAGTATGTTTGGGATAACCTTTTGATTTTTTATGAAAAGATATGCAAAAAGTATAGAGAAAAATGGAATTTTTGACTTTTTGATTTAGGTTGTTAGCTTTTTGATTTTTTTAGTGACTTTTTGACTTTTAGGTTAAAAAACGATGTTGCCAAACGAGGCTTTGGGGATTCTTTTTTATGCCATCCAAAACTACGTCGTTTTGGCATAAACTTCAAGTAAAACCCTACCCATATTATTCTCATTCCAAGATCCGTCACCAAGCAGCGGTTTCTCTACCTCACAGGTATGTCTCTATGGCTACTCTCTCTCTACCACTCTATCTGTTCCTTTTTCTAGTTGTATGTTTGTGAAGGGCACCTAGGGGGGAGGTGATATCAGTGGCGGGGATGTGGCAGTGTTGTGGTGGGGAGGAGGATAGCGGATCTGTGGTAGGGAAGGAGTAGGGGGTTTCGGTATTGGAGGGTGGGGTAGATGGATATGGGTCGTTGGTACGGGAGGAGAAGGAGGAGGAGGGTAAGGGTGGTTTTCGTGGTAAAGCCGTTAGTTGGTGAAGAGGATTTCGGTAGTAGAGATAGTGGGGCTGTGATGGGAAAGGGTGTTTTTGGTGGTCAAGAGATGGCGGGGCTGTGTTGGGGGAGGTGGAGGTGGAGGTGGAGGTGTGGTGGAGGGTATGGGTTGTTTTTTGTATCAATTGATTTGTTGCTGTTATTTAACTGTTATTGAAGATGGGATTTGGGTTTATTTAATTTTGGTTCAAGTTTTGTGCGGTTGTGGAATTTGGATTTGACTAACTACTTGGCTATAATTGCTTAAGGGGGTTCTAGGGTTTTTAATTACATTTGTGGGCTTTGATGTTTCTCACTATGGTTTCCATGGATTCATTGCTTTACCCTTTGTTTTAATGCGCGTGCTTTTTTTTTTTTTTTTTGGGTGTCTCATTCATGGAAGAAAATTGGGGGGCTTTGACTAGGGATCAGTTTCTAAAATTTAGTGTGAAAAATCTAGAAACCTCCTAGATGTTGATTTGTGATTATGTATCAATTTTAAGCAGAATATAAAAATCCCAATCAAACAATTAAGAGAAAGAGACACAAAGATTTTACGTGGAAAAACCACAATTGGACACCTTCCAATTGTGATAAAAAAACCACGGGCCACAGCTACCAGAACAATCCACTAAGAAGATATAAAGGAATTACACAGGTATCACTCTCAATTATCTAGCGAATCCACAACGCCTAATTGAACCAACCTCTATGTGCCTCTTCCAACCCCATCTTCACCACGGAATTGTCTTTCTGATGAGCCACTCCGGATTCCACCACGAAGCTTGCATCAATTCTTGTAATCCACAATCGAAGAACAACTCCCCCTTTGTGTAACACACAAAACCTTTGATGTAGCCTTTTCAGATCATGAGTTGAATACTCAATAAGACATCAAAGAAAAAAAAATATCCCCAGATATAAACCTTTAAGAACCAAAAAGAAGATCTGGAGGACTTCAATCAATTACTTAGTTTTGGGAGAAAACCAAGTATTTATAGAGAACCAAAAGTAATCCAAGATTGGGAAGAAATCAAACTCCTTGAGAAATCCGGATTCTGAGGCTCGCTCGAGCGAAGCTTTCCTGGCTCGAGCGAGGGGAGTAATTTTCATGATTTCTACTAGTGCCTTGGCTCGAGCGACGGATCCTTGGCTCGAGCGAGGAATACATTTCTTCAGGTTTTTGTATGGACGCAATCCTTGGCTCGAGCGAGCATTCCTTGGCTCGAGCGAGCAAGCCTTAGCTCGAGCGAGCACTCCTTGGCTCGAGCGAGCAACGGCTGACATGCAATTTGGGTTTGGATTTGCATCTAATAAACTCATAGCCTCACTGAAATTAAAATGCGAACAAAATTACAACTCAAAGGAGTTTTGTCAAACGGGGTTGCCAACAATAAAAACCTAACAATCTCCCCCTTTGGCAATGCCGTGACAAAACACATCTAACAAATAAAATCCTAATCACCCCAACCCATTACATCCAACAAAAACAAACTTCTTTCTCAAGGTCAAGATCTGTAAAACAACTATCAGTGCCACAATCTCCAAAACAAATATTAGTCCCACAAGAGTATATGAAAAGAACAATATAAGACTATCTTGAAACATGAGATGAAAAACATGAATAACATGAAGATGCAACTTTGGAGATTTTAAGAACATGTAGCATGAAAACTTGAACCCGACACATGGCATAAAAACATGAAATCCTAAGTCACATGAAAAACAACTTTCTTCCCTTAAACAACAAAAGCAAGATCATAAACCACACAAGCATGATATGATGATGTAAATATCAGGACATGCAAAACAACTATAGCCAATCTCCCTTACAAACCAAATCAAAGTGATCAAGCGAACAAACTTTTGTAACAAAAACCAAACTCCCCCTCACTAAAAACAACCACACATACTGAAAACAGTGAACAAGAAGAAAAAAAAAAAAAAACAAAACAAAACATAATATGGTGGAGCAAGCAAGGAATTTCTAATTTGTACCTTGAAACACACAAGATTATCCAAGAAGCACTATTACAAGAAAACACAATGTGCACAGCCTTTAGAAAATTCCTCATAAAAGAAAGTGATGCATTATGTGAAAAGCATAGATCCCATGATAAAAAGTGTGTGTGTGACTCTTGGAGTTCGACAAACACAAGATTCAAATCCTAGTAGTGATATGAAAGCTGGACCTCCAACAAGAGAATCTAAGCACAACTAAGGAAAGTCAAACCACTAGGAATCAAGGGGTATTTGGTGAGTAAAGGCGGAGGCTCCCCCTCAATCAATGAATCCTTTATTTTTCCCTTTTTTTTCACATCTTTTTCTTTTCTTTTTTTTCTCTTTACTTTCTTTTGCACATTTATTTTCTTTCTTTTCTTTCTTGTGCACATTTTTTTTTTTTTTTTTTTTCTTTTGCACACTCATTGGCGGCTGACACGCTCAAGAGTATGGAAACCGAACCAGAGAAGCATGGATATAATAATGATGGCCTGGTTGGTGACTCTGAGGTAGCCTTTTCCTCATGCCTGGACTACAAAGAATAGAGGGGAAAGCCATGGAGATGCAAAAAGATGGAAGGTGGTTAAGAGACTCAACATCACCCATGATATGCTAGTATAGGTCAATTCCTCTAGAAAAGCAAAAGATATCATGCCAGAAGTCCATAGAAAAAATAACCACTAAGGCAAAAGACTCCAATATTTGCTAATCCAAGAGTGTGTACAGAATGAGACATACTAATCAAAGAACACACACTCCAAAATGAGTAATTACCACAGAAAGCACACACATATTAACATGTAATAGATATTCTCATCAATTCCAATATGCACCAAGGACATCTCAAAAATTCAAACTTGCAAAACCATACTAAGAAAATCTTTTTGGGTTTTTTTTTTTTTTTTTTCAACAATAAAGCAAGACAAAAAAAACAAAACATGCACATTTTTTTTTATTAAAAAGAACAGAGACCCAAAAAACTAAAAAGAGAAAACACATTAACACAAGTCAAGTTTTCTTATCCAAATCTTTTTGGTTTTAACAAAATCAGGTCTAGTGGTCTTGGTAAATGACATGGTGTTGTGAACACCCTCATGAATCTTGGTATTCCGCCTAGACAAGTAAGGTTGTCTCCTAACCCAAAAAGTATTCAAATTTCTACCCTTTTGAGACATTCTCCCATGCAATTTATAACAAAAAGGGCGAATATGGCCATGCATACCACAATGATGACAAAAAAAAACAGGACGTACCTTCTTTTCTTTTACCTTACCAACTCTAGGGAGTTTGAGAAATTTTTCCTCTTGTTGAATCTTTTGTCCTCCCTTTCCTTGAGTTCTTGTGTCATGAGATGTGGAAGCACTCTGTTTTTGCTCTTTCTTGCCACCAAAGCCAATGCCACTCTTGTGCGAGCAGTTGTTGAGACCCAATAATATCCTCCAAAGTTTTTGATCCTTTGTTCCAAAGACCAATGGTGACCATGGCAACCTTGAGCTCTTCTTCTTTCTTGATCATCAGTTCTTCCAAAGCAACTTGAGACATCTCGAGAGATTTAATCTTTTCTTCATACAAGGCATGAGTTTCAGTAGCTCATCCCTCTCATCTCACAAGTCAGCAGTTTTGCACAAAGAACTTGTTGATCATCAGTTATCTTGATGACATTGATCCTAGCCTCGGAAATCTCCTCCTTAAGTTTGACATTCTCACATTCACATGCTTTGAGTTTCTTTGTGAGTTTGTCATTCAACTTGAATAAATTAAGAGACTCCTTATACAGCTTTTCATAGGCTTGCTCAAGCTCTTCATGATCACTCGCCGAGGATTCATCATCAGTAGTATTCTCAACTGACCTTTTCGGAGACTCTGTTTGTCCTTCAGTTTCGGAAGCCACCATGAAAGCAAGGAATTGCTTATGTCCCTCTTCACCTTGATCTTTATCATCACTTTCGTCTCCATCAGATTCTGATTCATCATCCCAAGTGATGGCGAGGGCTTTCTTCTTCCTCAAACGAGTGGGGCATTCTTGAGCAAAGTGGCCAAATCCTTGGCATTCATAGCATTGGACGCTTTCAGAGTTCCCTTGTATCTTTCCTTTCTCCTTCTTGGCTATAGAATTAACTTTGACTTTATCTTTGCCTTTGGATTTATGAGTATGAGTAGATTCCAAAAGATTAGGATTTTTATTCAAAAAAGATTTTTTAAATTGTTTAACAAAAGCAGCCATAATCTTGGAATCTATCTCACAATCTTCATCAGAATCCTCAACCACTTTATGAGCACTACTAAAAGCAAGATCTTTTTGTTTCTTTTTGAAATTTCTGTGCCTCATAAGTTTGAAGATTTCAACCAAGCGATCTAGCTTGAGGTTGTCAACATCTTGAGCCTCCTCAATAGCCGTAACTTTTGGTTGGAACCGATCGACAAGGATCTCAAAATTTTTCCCACAACTTTGGATTACGGTATTTTTTCACCTAAATTGAAGTGGAATTTACAATGTCACTCAACTTCGCATAAAATTCATCAAAGGTCTCACTATCTTTCATAGTAAGGTTTTCGAAACTAGATGTGAGCCTTTGAAGTTTTGATCGTTTAACAGAAGGAGTGCCCTCATGAATAGTTTGTAAGATATCCCAAGCCTCTTTTGCGACTTCACAATTACAAATGCCGCTAAACTCTTGGTGTGACAAGAAAAGAGAGAATTGATAGCTTTACTATTCCAGCTACTATTTTGGTAATCAATTGTGTCCCACTTATCAATTGGTTTGGGGAAAGTTACTCCATCAACAGTAATTGTTGGTTCAGTCCACCCATTCATGACGGATTGCCAAACTTTTTCATCAATAGATTTTAAAAAAGATCTCATCCGGGCTTTCCAAAAAGAATAATTGGATCCGTCAAGTAGGGGTGGTCTAACCATAGAATTTCCCTCACGAATTGAATCCATTATCACAAATCAAACAAGATCTCGTTCTAAAAGAAAAATTTTTTTTTTTTTAAAAAAATAGAGCGATCTAAAACAAGTTTTTTTTTTTTTAAAAAAAAAAAATAGAACGACCCGCTCTGATACCAATTGAAAAATCTAGAAACCTCCTAGATGTTGATTTGTGATTATGTATCAATTTTAAGCAGAATATAAAAATCCCAATCAAACAATTAAGAGAAAGAGACACAAAGATTTTACGTGGAAAAACCACAATTGGACACCTTCCAATTGTGATAAAAAAACCACAGACCCTGACTACAGAACAATCCACTAAGAAGATATAAAGGAATTACACGGTATCACTCTCAATTATCTAGCGAATCCACAACGCCTAATTGAACCAACCTCTATGTGCCTCTTCCAACCCCATCTTCACCACGGAATTGTCTTTTCGATGAGCCACTCAGGATTCCACCACGAGCTTGGACCAATTCTTCAGAATCCACAACTGAAGAACAACTCTCTCTTTTGTGTAACACACAAAACCTTTGATGTAGCCTTTTCAGATCATGAGTTGAATACTCAATAAGACATCAAAGAAAAAAAAAATATCCCCAGATATAAACCTTTAAGAACCAAAAAGAAGATCTGGAGGACTTCAATCAATTACTTAGTTTTGGGAGAAAACCAAGTATTTATAGAGAACCAAAAGTAATCCAAGATTGGGAAGAAATCAAACTCCTTGAGAAATCCGGATTCTGAGGCTCGCTCGAGCGAAGCTTTCCTGGCTCGAGCGAGGAGAGTAATTTTCATGATTTCTACTAGTGCCTTGGCTCGAGCGACGGATCCTTGGCTCGAGCGAGGAATACATTTCTTCAGGTTTTTGTATGGACGCAATCCTTGGCTCGAGCGAGCATTCCTTGGCTCGAGCGAGCAAGCCTTAGCTCGAGCGAGCACTCCTTGGCTCGAGCGAGCAACGGCTGACATGCAATTTGGGTTTGGATTTGCATCTAATAAACTCATAGCCTCACTGAAATTAAAATGCGAACAAAATTACAACTCAAAGGAGTTTTGTCAAACGGGGTTGCCAACAATAAAAACCTAACATAGTGCTTTACCTTTCTAAAATTCAAAACTTATTTTCTGAATTTGTTTTGAAAAATTAGAATATAGTTTGGCAAAACTAAACATCAAAAGAGATCTTTTTTAATTTTTGAAAGTTATTTCTTGAGAAAACTATATAAAAAGACTGAGTGTTTACATTTTTTTTTTCTTTCACCAAACTAGTTTTTGAAAAAAAATTGGAAAACTAGATCCGAAAGCTCAACCAAACAGAGCAACATGTTTGGTTTTATTCTCATTTTTCGTGTTTTTGGAAACAAACAATGAAAACTTCATAAACATCCATTGTTGTTTAAAAAGTGAATTGCTCTGGTATGCTTTGATGTCTTATATTGCTCTCTCATGGATCAGTTTTTGCATTTGCTTCAACTTAGAGGCACGAAGCTTATTATTCTTAGTTTTTAGTTTTTAAATTTCTTGAATCAATTGCATTCGTCCTTGTTGTGTTTAGGCTGAGTAGAGTGAAAATTTAGGAATATCTAACTGTGAAAAGAAGTCCTTTGGGTGGGTTTCTTTCCATCATTGTGAGTTTCAGCTTTTGGGCTTGGAGTTCTTGATTTCAAACTAAAATTAAACTGCATTCGGATTTGAGAGGAGTGGAACTGACCATTGTGTGAATTTATTTTATTTAACTTTACAGATGCTTACAATCAGGTTTCATGATTTTATTATGATTGTTTCTCCCCTTTAATCTAATCTCTTATAGTTCATTTTTACCTATTTGACTACCATGCACGGTAGCAGTACAATCAACTTGTTCAACATTGATTTCATGATTTTACTTTTGTGTTAAGATTCTGCCTTATTTTATTACTTTTTCAATCGTGCTTTCTCTTTATCTGGTTCATTACAATTCAAGTTTTTTTCATGTTACATGTTACTATTTTTTGGCAGTACAATGAAATTCTTGGCAAAAGAGCTTTTAAAGACACTGTGTGAACCTCATTTCCTCATATTGTTTTAAATTTTCATTGTGCATAATATTTTCCTAACTAAAAAAAAAATAAAAATAAAAATAATAAATAATAATAATAATAATAATATTTTGGTTTGTTCTTTGTGTAGTTTTAGAGCATTTGATGACTATGAAGGGATTGAATTACAATGGAATCAGGTGAAAAGATCTATAGAGGTTGTTTTGTGAAATTCAATACCAAAAAACACAATTAAATATGTTTGGTAGCTTTAGTTATTTAGTGCTTTTTATTATGCTATTAAATATGCTGTCAATGAGGAACACAATAATCTAGATTCATTTATTTCTTCAATTTTTCCCTACCTGTCTTTCTCCCCCTGCTGTTTGTAGTTAAAAATATTCATGATGATGATTAAATTTTGGTTAGTCGGGGTTATAACTTGCACTGCAGGAATCGTTCTTCAACAGTTGACAATTGGTGGTAGAGAACTCATGGCTTGAGAGAGGAGGCATTGCTTATAATACAGTTTTGTTATATAACAGTCGGTAATGGCCACAAGTGACATGGTTCATTCTTGATGTTCTCTAATATGAGTTGTGCATTTTAATTTTTCTTTTTCTTCATATTTGTTGACGCTGTTAAACCAATTTGATAAGAATGGACTTAGATTTTAATTTTAAGATTGTTTTGTATTGAATTTGTTTTGGGTCGCAAAATGTAGGGTTCTTTGTTTGTTGGACTTTTGTGAGTACTTGGAATTTGGTTAAATTAGTGTTTAGTCACTTTGTATTTAGTTTTCCACCACAAACACCAATCTTAAAATGTCAGGTTACGAAGTATAATTTATGTCAAGATTGATTTGTTTAACCTTGGTTGTTTAGGTAATGGATTTAATTTTTGTGCCAGCTAAAGAAAGTGATAATGGCATTTCTACCAATCATTGTGTCAATCACTCAGTTGGTCATCTCCCCCTATTCAAAAGGTACTTCAATTATTGCTTAGTTTGCTACCTATGCATATAATAAGCACATGGTTTGATTACATTATTTTTATCATGTGCCCTAAGGTAAATTCTGAAGAGAAAAAGTAGATTGTTGATTCTTTACCAAAATAGCAAATAAATTTACCCAAGTCTCACGACCCCCACATGCGCAGCTCGTGGGGTCTAACTAGTCAAGGTAAAATGAAGGCAAAAAGTGATATACATAGTCATACTTTGATTAGATAGTTTTTTCCAAATAGCACCTGCATCAAATAGTGAGTCATCTTCAACCCTACTAGGCTGCTACTTGTCACCCATCCTGATTAATGCAAACCTTGATTTTCAATAGGCTCCTCAAGAACCTATTACATTAGAATCAGACATTAGCACAGTTAACACTTTTATAACTGTAAATGATTAGTGTTTTTTTTTTTTTTTTTTTAAATTTCTTTTTGCAGATGCAACCCTTTTGAGTACGTGATGATATCTTTGCATATCGATATTGGAGTTTACAATCTTATTTATTTATTTGTTTGTTGAAATAAATATCAAATGTTTTACATTGTAAATGATTTTTTTTTTTTTTTTGGGTTTATTTTTGTAGATGCAACCCTTTTGAGTATATGATGATATATTTGCATATCGATATTGGAGCTTACTATTGATATCAAAACAAGCTGTAATATATATGTTTTTTTTATTTGTATTGTCGATACTTTTGTTTTGTTTTAGATACAAAAATTTGAGTTTTTGAATATAAAAAATTATTAGTATTGTTGGAGAATGTTTTACATATTTTTGTAAAGAATATTTGTTTGACAATTGTTATAAGGTATGTATATATTATTCTTGGTATGATTTTGTGAAATGTGAATGTGAGTGTGAATGTGAATGTGAATGTGGATGTAGATCTAGATGTGGATGTGGATGTATTTTATTTTACAAAATATTAATAATTTGTACAGGGAATGAATTAATAAAATATATATTGATTTTATGAAAATTATTTTATTGTGACAATAATAAACCGTCGCTAATACAATCATAATTTTCTTACATTTTAATAGTGATGGGTTAACCTGTTGCATATGCATATTAGTTCAAACTTTTAGCGACGGTTTAAACTTTCGTAAATACGATATTAATTTAATTCTATTTTTTTGTGACATTTTAAACCGTCGCTAATAATACTTTTCGCAACGTCAAATACCGTTGTTAAAAAAGTTTTGGCAACGGCAACCAACATCATCATTAAAAGTGAAGTTTTTTTTCCCTTTTTTTGTGTCAGGTTAAACCATCGCAAAAAACATTGATTAGCCGTTGCTACAAGAAAGCGACGGTTTGTAACCGTCGCAAATACTTTTTGTCACACCCCCTTCCGCCACCCCTCATTTCCCGTCGCTACTCTGTCGCAAAAATTTTTTTGCGACGATAAGTGGACCTTTTGCAACGTTTGAGACCGTCGCAAAAGGTCCGGTTTTTAATAGTGTATATGGAAAAAGATTAGATTTCAGAGAGGAAAGATAAGAGAGAATGGGAACGGGACGGGGTCTTTCTCATTTGGCTGGATGAATAGTCATTAGAGAAGAGAGATGATAAATGAGGACGAGATGAGATGAAAGGCGGTGGTGGTGGGGTGGTTGGTGGTCATGGTAGTCCGTGGGGGCATCGCGAGAGAGGCGGAGGACAAAGAGAGGAGAGACAGATGAGAGAGAGGTTTGGACTTAGATTTTGAGCAGAGAGATAGAGAGAGAGAGAGAGAGGGGTATGGTAGAGTGATGATTTAAGAGAGGAGAGAGAGAGAGAGCATTTGGGCGGGAAATGAAAGGCATCTCAACCATTGAATTTTGGATGGGACAATCTGCACCATTGAAAAAAAATGTATCTCTGGTACATTTTGAACATTTTTAAAAGCCTTCTTGCTATATTATTTAGATATTAATCTACGTAATTTTAATACTTTCTAATAGAGATGCTCTAAAATTTATATTTGAACTTGAAAGGACTTGAAGAGTCTGTAGGGCTTACCATAGATTCAGGTTTCACTAATTTGAACTTTAATTTTGTAGAGCACTCTGTGTATATCATCTATGAAAAAAATTATATTGATTTAATAATCATGGCATTTTCATTTTATGTGTTTATCTCTAAAAAAAAATAGGTAATCAATTTTTAAAAGCATACTTGTCATCCATTTTTCAGAGGCAAACACGATGAAATAAAAATATTACAATTATCGAATCAATTTAATTTTTTTTTGCAAAGATATACATTGAAAAATTTACAAATTAAATAGTTCAAATTATGAAAAAAAAAATAGTTTACGGGCCAATCAAATCCTCTCTAATCCCTTTATTTAACATATTTAACATTTCGATTACAATATGTATCCACTATTTAAACAGAAATACTAAAAAAAAATTTAAAAATTATTCTAAATTTTACTCAAAAATATTAATTTATATTTCTAATCTATTTCATACATAGATCATACACTATATCAATTTAATTTTTATTCTACAAATATATTGCCCAAAAAATATAAGAGATTATTTTTCTGGGACAGTCATTTGTGCTCTTAAAAATAAAAAATATTTTAACACTCTTTTAAAGTACCTATTTGCCTCACCCTTATCCAGTTCAAAAAAAAAAAAAAAAACGTAACCCACTATTGAATACGGATGATCTTTGATGGGTCCAATGAAAGAGAAAATGAGTGCTAGATTTTTCTGGGACAGTCATTTGTGCTCTTTAAAATAACAAATATTTTAACTAACAAATATTTTAACACACAATATCACTCTTTTAAAGTACCCCACTATTGACTACGGACGATCTTTGGTAGGTCCAATGAAAGAGAAAATGAGTGCTAGTAGTGTGTCCTCATCTCTTGTCTACGAGATGGATTTGGATCCTCTCCAGCATTTTTAACAAGATGGCCACACGTGGCCGAGAGAAGATCTAAGGCACTGTGTTAGGTTTTTATTCTTAGCAATCCCGTTTGACAAAATTCCTTTCAGTTGTACTTATTTTTGCACTTTTTATTTCAGTGAGGTTATGAGTGTACTTAGATGCGAATCCAACCCGAATTGTGCCTTGCAGAGAAGTTTGTGATGTTAATACTTTCAAGATTGCCACTTCGCTGATTATGACGGGGATCGAGCTGCCCGGTTAGCTCATGAGGTCGAGGAGCACACTTCTTGGTCCGGCGGCGCCAAAGCAAAATGCAAAATTGCATTCAAAGTTTCCTGTCTGCCCTTGCTCGCTCGAGCGAAGAAATGCTCGCTCGAGCGAAGGACTGCGTCTGGCTTAAAACCTGAATGAGATCATTGTGTGCTCGAAGCAAAGCTTTGGTGGCTCGAGCGAAGAACTGCGTCTGCATAAAAACCTGAAAGAGTTTATTCCTCGCTCGAGCAAAGTTTTTGTGGCTCGAGCGAAGGCACTTATGGAAATCACGCGAGTTAAGGTGCTCGCTCGAGCGAGAGAAGCTTCGCTCGAGCGAGATTTAGAATCCGAATTTCTATAAGTAGTTGGTTTTCTCCAAAATTTAGGATTACTCTTTCAGATCTACTTTGAGGTTTTCTAAGGTTTTCCTCTGGAGAGATTTTTGTGAGTTTTCCTTGATGTTTTGAGAGAGTTCTTCACTCATGATCTAAGATACATACATCAAGGAGTTTGTTACTTTAAAATTCAAGAGAGTTCTTTTCGGTGGATTCCGAAGATTCAAACGTAGAGTTTCAAAAGGCGTTTGATTTTGTACGTAGTCGTTAATTCGACAAGTGAAGTTATGGATTCAACTTCAGGTGGATCAGTTCCGAGATGAAGGCTTGGTGAAAGAGTTACAGAAGATTCGAAGGCAAATTGACTGAGTTGGGTAATTTGTGTATTATCTTTGTAATCTTTCTTTCTTCAGTAGTGGATTGATTAGTGGCATTTCGCCCGTGATTTTTGATTACAATTGAAGGTTCTTCAATTGTGGTTTTTCCACGTAAAAATCGTTTGTGTCGATTTATTGTTTATTCATAAAACAACAATCTAAATCACTTTCGTAAGTGCTTGATGATTTAGATTGAGTGTTTTAAATATTTGGGAATTGGAATATTTTAAATCCTGATCTAGTCACGAATCACTTAGGATTTTCACGCTAAAACGTATCCATGTCACAAAGAATGAAGGAAATTACGCCGTTTTGTTTTAATGGAGGAGCACAATTATGGACGGAATTTTGCTTTCTTTTGTTTTTTGTTATTAAAATATTCAGAACTTCAAATGAATCAAAAATCAGTCTTCCTCTTCTCTTCATTTCAATCATAGCTGTAGATTCGATTCAAAGAGGATTCGGGTCAGAAGAACTGCCAGAGTTCACAGCAACAGCGCCATCGAAAAGAACCCTCAACCCATCAGATTCCATTTCATGAAGGGAAGAGCTTACTTAATCTTCTTCTTTGCAATTCAAGGACATAGATAAAAAAATTTAATTTGTGATTCATATCAAGAAGGGAAAAAAAAAAAAAAAAAAAGCAAAAAAAAAAAAAATTGATGAATAATAAGGTGCCGTTTGATAACACTTATGTTTTCAGTTTCAATTTATATTTACAAAAATTTTAAAAACTCAAATAAAAACTTGTTTGGTAAATTTTTTATTTATAAATCAATGGTCTTAATTTATAAATTTGGCCAAAAAATATAAACTAAAAAAATGAATTTACGTTTTGAGTTTTCAAATTTTTTTTTTACCACCCAACACTAGCCACCACCTGCCACCATTTTCCACCACCCAACCCCCACCACCACCACCACCACTCACCACCCACCTGTCACCACCACCAATGTACCTGTTATTTATTGGAGCTTAAATTTTCAAAGTGAGCAATAAAAATGGATTTAAAGTAAGTGTCAACAGAGCTTAAATTCCAAACAACATCAACATTAAGAACACAAAAACAACACACACCCAACAAAAAAAAAAAAAAAAAAAAACTTTAAATAAGCATGGAATCCTATGTCCAACAAACGAAAATTTTCAGTCCAATACACTAAAAATTTCAAACAGGGAAGATCGAAAACCGTCGACGCCATTACTACTCCGTTCTTTCCTTCTTTTGTCTATGGAGATTGGGAGATCTAGGGCTGGAGTAAAGTGAGAAGAGGAGTACGATGTGTTTGTGGGGTGACACCGTCGGTCATTAATGTCGGCCAATGTTGCCACTCCGTTCTTTCCTTTTTTCCATTGGGTCATCAATGGAGATTTGGGGCAAAGTGGAGTGCCCTGTGAGCTTGTGAATCTGTTTGCCTCCGTTAGTTTTTTAGTCGAGTACTCAACTTATCTCCCTCTTTGTGGCGTGGCAGCTTCTAGTCCAATAGAATTGTTCTTCGCCACGTGTCGCCATCCTATTAAAAGTGCTGGATAGTGCTGGAGAGAGAACAGTTGGAGAGGATCCAAATCCATAAGGTGAGCATAATCCGGATTGGTTTGAATTGAAGTAAAATTAAGATCAATTCATTATTTATGATTATTGAAAAATTAGAACCAATTTAATTTGTTTAAATCGTGGAACCAATCCGAACCAATCTATTTAAATACGGATTGGATCGGTTTAAGACTACGAATTCATATAATTAAATAACAAAAAAATATATATATAGAATATCTTAATTTCATAAAAACGTAAATATAGTATCATATTAATTCCACAATACTAACATGTCTTTCCATAATAACAACATACAACATACTGTTTTAGAATTTAAACAATTATAAGAAAACTGGTTTCACTATAAATATTTAGACCATTACAAATTAAAACTAAAAACCAACAAACAAAAGCAATAAAAAAAAATACTATGCAGGTTTAAGTTTTATATGAAATAAAAGAAGATACTATGCAGGAGGGTGTATAATATAAATATAGGCCATTTGTATATGGTCCGAATCGGTTTCAATCCAGAACTGATCCGTGGATTATGGATTTTTAATTTTTTAATCTGAAACCGAACCACGGATTCAAAAAATCAATCCAAACCTATTAGATTGGACTGGACTAGATAGGATTACGAATTTCATAAATTCCTTACTCAACCCTAATGAGATTAAAGTTTAAAACAGATGTACCGTAAATAAGAAATTTTTGGATGCGGATAGGGTATCACACTGGCAGCCACAGGTGGTACCTTTCTACCAATGAGATATGGACAAAACGCTACAAGTCAAATTATGTCAGCAACTTATCACATCTAAAAAATGTCCCAAAAACTAACGAAAAATTCACAGGCGGTTTGAAATTGTCCCTCCTCTCACTTGCTTTTAATAACATATTTTCTTTCTCCCCAATTAATTCACTTTTTGTTTTTATGTTTTTTTTTTATTTTTATTTGTTTGTTGTTTTTTTTTTTTTTTTTTTCTTGTTTATTTCACCCCTCTCTCTATCTTTCTTTCTTCACCATTTCATTGCTCTCTGAATTTCGATCTCCTATTCAAAGCACAACAAATGACTTCTTTCTTGACAATTAAAGATTCCATGTTGACGATTTTTTTTTTTTTTAAAAACCCATCGAAAACACTCCGGTCAAGTGTTGATGCTATCTCCTCGATGCATCTTAAATTTTTTCATCTACTTCTTTAGTTTTTGGTTTGTACATAAATTTTTTGTGATAATAGATTGGGTTTGTATCATAATTGATCTGACAAAGCTATGTAAATTATATCACTTGTTTCAATCAGGAAAGGAGCCAGAACTCCGATATTGGGGGCCACCTAAAGAGCATTATTGTTCTTGCCTCTCTTCTATGTTTTCTTTGAAATCTCTATATTTTTATAATTGTCATTTTGTCTTTTTTTTTTTTTTTTTTTTTTTTTTAACACTATTGATTAGTAGCTTTTCAAATAACTAATGAACTCTTTGTTAGTGTTTAATTAATTAGAATGCATAAAAATATAACGATTATTTCATTAAAATGCATATTTCACATTTAGTTCATTAAAAAATGATATATAAAAAAATATTATAAATTAAATCATCATTAATTATTAAATAATCATTTTTTTAAAAAAATAAATGAATATTCAATTCTATTTTACTTTCATTCTAGTGAAGCAAACAATATCTTAATTTTTTTTCACTACCTTAATTAGTGAATAAAGTGAGTCTTCACCCTTTCAAATATTATGGCCTTCTTTTTAAAATACGCAAGTTTTATTATCTGTTTTAGCTTCCCCACCAAGTTGCCTTCTATGCAAAACAAGCTTACGCCTCGTTTGGCAAGTAGTAATTTTAGTCAACAAGTTAAAAAGTCATTAAAAAATAAAAAAATTAATAACTTATTCCAAAAAGTCAAAGATTTTATTTTTCTCTACTTTTTTGTGCATTTTTTCGTAAAAAATTAAAAAGTCATCTCAAACGTATTAATTTTTTTTACATCATATTTTAACTAAAAAATTAAAAATTATTAAAAAAAAATATGTTTCCAAACGAGGTCTTAATCCCTTTAGAAGCCTACAATAGTGTACATTGGTGCAAAAAAGGGAAGATGTCCTGTGGGGATGTATTTTCTGAGTATCAACACGTGGCCGAGGTGACACCGAAGTGTCAGCCGAGGTCCCACGCGTCTTGGTAGTTACGCCGAGGTTATCTCGGAGTTGCCGAGGTTACCTCCGAAGATATCGGAATCCGAGATGATCGGATAAGGGACAAGAGTCCTAGAATGAAGAAAGACTTCAGGATGGATAAAGATAGTATTCTTAGGGAGTCTATCCTTATCTCTTGTAGAGTCCAAAGTAAAGTGCTGAATGAGAGTCCATAGAAGTAAGACTTCTAGTGGGACTAGGATAGGGAGACACTATAAAAGAAGGGCACCCCGTGGTCTAAGGTACGCAATTTGTATTCTGGCGATATTTTTTAGCACTTGTTATCTTTGAGAGATATTGACTTGATCGTCGGAGTGCCCCCGGGTGGAAGAACCACCGCGAAGCCTTTTCTTCTACTGCGGATTCTGAGGGCCGTCTACTCTGCCTGTGTTCTTCAGCTGGATTGCTAAGGAGGGCAGTGTGATCGGAATATCACTCACACAATTTGGCGCCGTCTGTGGGAACGAAAGGAGAGTAGATGGCCAGTAACGCACAGAAGGAAAATATTGGGGACGACACTCCAGCTGGGAGTGGAAGACCCGTCGACCCTAACGCTGAAGGAGGAGATCATAACGAAGAAGCTCGTGATCAGGATCACGTAGAGAAAGGCGTCGGCCAAGATGGCGACCCATCGAAGAAAGCAGACCAGGGCAAGTACTATAACGAGGACAACCTCCAGATCTAGAAAGACAGATGTCTGAGGAGGGATAAAGAAGTAAAGGAGATGGCAAACAAGTTGGCAGACCTTCAGTCGGTCGTCAACTTCATGATGCAAAATAATGTAATGCAACCGCCGTACCCGCTACAGGACACGCCACTGCCGGCAGCAAACACCCAGAAGAGGGGGCGGAAAGAAATCCCCGAAGCCCCTCAGCACACGAGGAGCGGAAGGCACTCTCACCGACCCTCTAGGGAAGTCGGCCGAGAAGAGCCGAGGAGAGAAGAGTCCCGAAGGACATGTCGCGAGAAGGAAGCAGACCCCAAAGAACATTGGCATGTTCCAGGGCGGATATTGTGTTTCGATGCATCCTGCGGAGAAGGATCGAAAAGGGGCCACCATGAGGCCGAGAGTAGTGCGCCGAAAAGACTGAAGTCCACCGGTACCGTGCAGGAGAAGTAAAGAGGACTTGAGATTACCTCAAGAGGAAGCGGAGAATCTTTGGGCGAAGTAACCTCACCGGTTAAGCCGAGGACGCCATTCTCGGTTGAATTGGACAAATTCGTCGCGCCGAAAAGATTCAGCATGCCGAGGTTCCAAATATATGATGGTAAGTCAGACCCTAACTTCCATGTTGGATTATTTTTGAATTCAATGGCATTATACAGTGGGAACGAGCCATTGCTCTGCAAAGTGTTCCCTTCATCCTTCGGGGAGATTGCATCAGATTGGTTCCACAAATTACCAAAGGGCAGCGTGAAGAGCTGGGAAGGCTTGGCCGAGATGTTTGTGGCCAGGTTCATAACAAACAAACTACAGCCATTGAGGGTGGATGCATTGATGGCCCTAAAAATTGGCAAAGATGAAGGCCTTAGGGCCTATGCAAAGCGGTACTATGAGGTGTTCAATCGAATACCTGAATGCAACCAGGAGGTGGCAGTCGTCTCTTTCAAGAACGGCCTGAAGGATGACTGTCCACTGCGGAAGTCCTTGGCAAAAACACTGCCAAAGAGTATGGAAGAGCTCATGGCGAGAATCGAGAAGTATGCCAGAGCCGAGGAAGATACATCCGGGAATAAGGAGACGAAGCCAAAAAAGGGCAACGGCTCGCCGAAGCGAGGCCGAGGTAACAATGGACAGAACAAACAGGAGACAGATTTGAGGGCTAAGCAAGCAGTGACGACGGTGTTCCGAATTTCGGTCCAAAAAGTCCTCGATCAAATTCGAAATCAGCCCTACTTCAGGGCGCCGGCAGGAGAATTTATGGGGAGAAACCTTGGTAGGTGATGTGCTTACCACAATGAGCAGGGGCACCCAACTCAGGGTTGCAGAGCCCTTAAAGCCCACTTAGAAGATTTGGTGAGGCAAGGCCATCTAAGAGACCTTGTGGATGAGGCGAAAACAAGGGAAGAACATGCACGATTGCCTCAAGCGCCAGCAGCTCCGCCTCCCCCAGCGCAGCAACCACAAGCAGGTGGACCTCGGGTGGTTAATGTGATCCACTCCAAGGTGAATGAAAACGACATACGGGGGGAGACACAGAGGGTAAAACATCTGCAGCACGTCAACCAGGTCGGACTGAAAAGACCTCGGCCTGAAGATTGCCAAGGACCGATGATAACCTTCACAGAGGCCGACCTTGATATGGTTCAGCACCTGCACAATGATGCCCTGGTAGTATCCCTCCAGGTTGGGGAGTGCCAGGTGAAACGCATCTTGATTGATCAAGGCAGCTCCTGCGACATCATGTATGTCAGATGTTACAAGGAGTTAGGCCTTCACCCTGATGACATGGAGCAGTCAAACAGCCCGATGGTCGGCTTCAATAGAATGCCGACATGGCCTTTAGGCGCAACAAGCTTAGATGTACAAGCTGGCACGAAGAAGATCAAGACAGAATTCATTGTGATTGATACACCCTCGCTCTACAACATCATCCTGGGGAGGCCGTGGTTGCATGCAATGGGGGCAGTTCCCTCAACATTGCATCAACTGCTATGGTTCCCAACAGAACACGGGATCGAGGAAGTCAGAGGAGATCAGTTACAGGCGAAAAATTGCTCCATGGCAGCAATGAAGTCAACCTGCAGCATTCGAGAACCAGAGGAAGTAGAAGTTGAACAAGAGGACATGAAGGTCCTAGATGATGTCGGCAAGGAGCCGACCGAGAAAAGTGAAGAAGCATTGAAGAAAATCTTCGTCCAAGAGGGCGATGAGGAACACTTCTTTCTTCTCGGCACAGGATTAGCCAAAGAAGAAGAAAGGGAGTTGGAAGCCTTTCTCAGGAAAAATATTGAGGTGTTTGCCTGGACGCCCTATGAAATGCCTGGCATTGACCCCGAGGTCACGTGTCACAGACTCAACGTCGACAGATCGGCTAAACCTGTGATACAACGAGCCAGAAGACCGACGTTGACGCACGTCGAAGCAGTGGAGGAGGAAGTAGACAGACTTCTAGAGGCCAGGGCCATCAGAGAAGCCAATTATCTGACATGGTTATCAAACATCGTGGTAGTAAAGAAGAAGAATGGCAAGTGGAGAGTCTGCGTAGATTTTACAAATTTGAACAAAGCTTGTCCCAAAGACAGCTTTCCTCTGCCAAAGATCGACCAGTTGGTGGACGCCACATCTGGACATGGAAGAATGAGCTTCTTGGACGCATATAGGGGGTATCACCAGATAGCCATGTACCCCCCAGATGAAGAGAAGACAGCATTCATCACTCCGAAAGGTTTGTATTGTTCTGAGTCATGCCTTTTGGATTGAAGAACGCAGGAGCAACTTACCAAAGAGGCGTAACCAAGATGTTCGAGACACTTGGTGGCGAATCAGTAGAAGTCTACATTGATGATATGGTCGTGAAGACCAAAGAACCAAAGGATCATCTTCTTTGAGCTAGAAGAGGTCTTTGACATACTCGAACATATATCGGCTCGACTAAACGCATCGAAATCTTGGCGTTTGGAGTAGGATCCGGTAAGTTCTTGGGATACCTGGTGACTAGAAGGGGCATTGAAGCCAGCCCAGATCAGATCAAGGCCATTCTGGAATTGCAGAGTCCGACATCGGCGAAATAGGTTCAAATGCTTACTGGAAGGGCCGCAGCCCTAAACAGATTCATAAGCCGAAGTTCAGACAAATGTAAACCTTTTTTTAATTTGGTGAAGAAAGCCACGAATTTTCTATGGACAGAGGAATGTGAGGCCGCTTTGGCCGACCTGAAGAAATACCTTACCTCGGCTCCAGTCCTTTCAACACCTCAACCTGGGGAGGAACTGTTTTTATACTTAGCAGTTTCAGAGCACGCAGTGAGTGCTGTTATAATCCGAGAAGAAAAGGGAGAGCAGAAGGCGGTTTACTATGTAAGTAAGACCTTGGCTGACGTAGAAATAAGGTATCTACCACTGGAAAAATTGATGCTGGCCTTGGTGATGGCCTCAAAGAAGCTAAACCATTATTTTCAGGCTCACAAGATAGTGGTTCTGACAGAGCACCCACTAAAATCCTTGTTGCAACAAGGAGACTTGACTGGAAGAATTGCAAGATGGGCCGTAGTTTTGGGCCAATATGACCTGGAGTTCAGGCCGAGAACAGCAATTAAAGGTCAAGTCTTGGCCGACTTCGTGGCCGAGTTCTCCCCAGAATACATCGAACATCGGGCTCCGTTGAGCCGAGATGAACGATGTCCAAACAAGGAAGGAGAGGCCCAGCCGAAGGCTAAAGAACCAAGGAAGAAAAAACTCAGACCCTGCAGCATTTACATCGGCGATTCCTTTCAACTTTTTGTCGACGGGAGCTCAAACCGGCAGGGGACAGGGGCTAGAGTAGTGTTAATTTCCCCCGATGGGGAGATATTGGAGCAGCCTATTCGACTGGGGTTCAAAGCCTCGAACAATGAGACAGAATATGAAGCATTGATTGCTGGACTGAAGCTGACAATAGCAGCAGAGGCAGATGAGGTAATAGTTTTTTGTGACTCACAACTTATAGTGAATCAAACTACAGGAGAGTTCGCTGCCCGAGATGAAAGGATGTCGGCATACGCAAAAGAAGTCATCAGGCTGGCAGACATGTTCCAAAACTGCAAACTTCTTCAGGTTAGCCGAGAAGATAACAACCACGCCGACGCGTTGGCCAATTTAGCAAGCTCGATGCAACCGGAAGAGCGAGGACAATAATGATCGATTACTGTCGGGCCCAAGCATAGACCCACCACACAATGCAAGAAGCATTATGTGTGGACATGGGACAAAATTTGGATGGATGCAATCATTGCGTTCCTGAAAGAGGGTAAGCTGCCAGAAGATCGGAAGGAAGCACACAAGGTCAGATTGAAGTCGGCAAGATTCAGTCTGACAGCAGAAGGACACCTCTACAGAAGATCCTTCACTGGACCTCTTCTAAGGTGTGTACACCCTCTTCAGGTTGAAGACTTTTTATATGAAATTCATGAAGGAGTTTGTGGAAGCCACGCAGGGGGCAGATCATTAGCTCATAGGGCCATTACCCAGGGGTATTGGTGGCCCTATATGCAAAAAGATGCAGAAGTCTATGTGAAGAAGTGTGAACAATGCCAGAAGTTCGCACCGTTAATACATCAGCCAGCTGCTGACCTGAACCCGGTTTCCAGCCCTTGGCCATTTGCCCAATGGGGCATGGATCTCGTTGGACAATTGCCCCAAGCAACTGGGCAGCGGAAGTACCTACTGGTAGCAACAAACTACTTCACAAAATGGATAGAAGCAGAGCCTCTTGCCAAAATCCGAGATGTGGATGTGAAGAACTTCATCTGGAAAAACATCATCACCAGATTTGGGATTCCAAGAGCAATCGTTGCCGACAACGGAACACAGTTTGACAGCAAACTCATCAAGAATTTTTGCGCAAAGTTCAAGATAAAGAATTACTTTTCAACACCTAGCTTTCCCCAAAGTAATGGGCAAGCCGAAGCATCAAACAAAGTCATTCTGGATGGAATAAAGAAGAGGCTGCAGGCAGCGAAAGGAAAGTGGGTAGACGAATTGCCCAACGTGCTCTGGGCATATCGCCTCTACGGAAGATCAACAGAATCCCCTTTGCCATGGCTTATAGCACGAAGCGATCATTCCATTGGAAATCGGCATCGAGGAATCGAGAACACGGGGAGTTGAAGCGGATCTAATGATGTGCTCTTAGCGAGATCTGGATCTCTTGGAAGAAAGAAGAAAAGCAATCGACTTGCGACATACCGACAACGACTTGCCAAAGCTTACAACAAGAAGGTCAATCCAAGGGATTTCCAAGTCAACGACTTAGTCTTGAGAAAAGTCGTCGGCAATAAGAAGGATCCCAGAGAGGGCAAGCTTGGCCCAAACTGGGAAGGACCCTACAGAATTATTTCGGTATTAGGAAATGGGGCATATCGGCTCGAAGATAATGAGGGCAAAGCATTGCCTAGACCATGGAACACTTGTACTTTAAAGTTTTTCTATCATTAGATGTTCTTTGATTTTTTGCCGATATGATCAATAAAATCCTAGCAGAATTTTTCCGAACTTATACAATTTTGCATGATGTTGTTTTTTGAATAATGAGAACCCAAGAGGAACTTAGGTTCACATTGGGGGCAGAGAGTAGACATTAGTAATGCTTAGCCGAAGTTATGCTTAGCCGAAGTCAAGCTGAGATAAATTCCTTATCTTTACTTGTTGAAATTTGTAGCAATTTACAAGTTAAAGTTAAGCTGAGATAAATTCCTTATCTTTACTTGTTGAAATTTATAGCAATTTACAAGTTAAAGTTAAGCCGAGATAAATTCCTTATCTTTACTTGTTGAAATTTGTAGCAATTTACAAGTTAAAGTTAAGCTGAGATAAATTCCTTATCTTTACTTGTTGAAATTTGTAGCAATTTACAAGTTAAAGTTAAGCTGAGATAAATTCCTTATCTTTACTTGTTGAAATTTGTAGCAATTTACAAGGTGAAGTTAAATTATGTTTATTTGCTTTATACTTGTTGAAGTTTATGGAAAATTTACAGGTGAAGTCCTGGCCGAGATAAATCTACAGGTAAACATACCCGAGGTATGTAACCCCGAGGAGATTATGCGAAAGAAGAATAATGTAAATCATACAAAATATTCTAAGTATAGAATCAAATAGAAACAATGAAGAAAGATTAAAGACTACAGCATTCAAAGAGAGACAGTTGTGTACAAAGGAGGCACAATGGCCTAGCAGAAGTAAATTGTTCAAAAGCAACAAAGAAAGGCACATCGGCCATAAAGAAGAAGCTCACATTGTTCCGGGAACATTAACAAGAGTAAACAAAAGGCAGTACAAAAGAAAGAAGAAAATACAAAAGACATTCAAACTTCTTCAACTTGAACAGAGGGTTGGGCTGAAACCTCCGAAGGTTCTGGCAGAACCACCTCGGCATCTTTTTGCTTCATAACCTCTGCGTCTTCTTCTACCACAGCCTCAGCATCTTTGTCTACCACGACCTCGGCCTGCTTATCTGCCCCAATCTTGGCATCGATCTCGGCCAGAGTATTCTCAACAGTTTTCTCAGCCAGAAGCAGGTCAGAAGATAGCACGCCCGTGGTAGCTTCCTTGGGCACCTCCTCATCCTCCTCTAGGGTTAAGTCCATGACTTGGTCACCCTCAGGAGGAGACTTGCTCTCACTGGCATCCTTTGGTTTCCTCACCAAGGCCTCGTTATCTTCATCCTCTTCACCTTCATCCGCAGCCTCGGATTCAGATTTAACTTCTTCCTCAACCTGAGTTGAGGGTGGAGGAGGAGGAAAGGGGAGAGGGATAGCTTCGGCCTTACGCCATGGCGAGTTAGCAGGATGATCAAGTTTTTTGGCTAAGGACATCCAACCAAGGTTAAAACCCCTGTTGCATGCCTACTTAACTTGCAACTTGTACTCCTCTGCCACGTCGGCCATGCCTTGGGCGTATGCCTTGTCATCGGTCGCTCTGATCTCGGCATCCTTTGTAGCCAGCGCTTCCTGGAGCTCTTTCTCGGCCTGGGCCGCTTTTTCTTCGGCTTCTTTCTGTTGAGCTATAGCAACGGTCTTAACAGCTTCAGCGGCCTCGGCCTTTTCATCGGCTATCTGTTTAGCCTTAGTTGCCTCCTCGGCCTGATCTTCCAGCTTTTTCATTTTATTTTGAAGACTCCTATTTTGTTTCTGGAGGGCAGCAAACTCCTTCTTCATCTCGGATAACTTCTCCCCCGTTTCAAAAGCCTGCATGGAGAAGGAGTGGGCATGCTGAATGGCCTGAAAGAACACAAGGCAAGGGTTATCACAGGATATTTAAAAATTTTACAAGTATGAAAGACAAAGTATCAAATTCAAAGACTTACTTGAACAGAATGCTGCAACATAAGGGCATAATTCTCATACCCACTCATCTTGGCGTTCTCGAGATCGCCCTCAAGGAGAACAGCGATCTTGAGTGCCACGCCGATGTTGACGTCGGCGGCGCTTTCGTGGGTATAGACAGGCCTGTTCTCAAGGGTAATTTGTGGCACCCAAGGAACTTTTGGAGCTTTGGATCCCGAGGTGGTCCCAGATGATGACCTCGGCCTTTTTGCCTGAGTAGACCCTGATGGCTGGGCCTCAGCCAGTCTTTTGGCAGGAGCAGAGGAGGCCTTCTTGTTCTCGGCCAATTGAGAGATTGGTAAAACATCTTCAACATCGGCTTCAGTGGCCTTGGATTTTGGTGCGGGCTTCTTGGTCTTTTTCGGCTTCGGTGGGGGCACTGTTTGGGATGGTGCAGCATCCACATCGGTTGGCAGATCGGCTAGAAGGTCCAACACCACTGGCTTCGGGCGCACCATCTCGGCTGTTCTGACAAGTCGTCACCGACGTTTTCTTTCTGTTACTGGGATCAGGAATTGGGCAGAAGTCGATGGTAGATCGACTGGATCGGAGGTTGACCCTTGATCAGCCCGAGATGTTGATGCAGTCTGGGTTGTGGTGGTAGATGGAGAGAGGCTCTTCTTCTTCTTCCTTGGAACGTCGGGCAAAGTTGATTTATAGGTGGGGATGAAGTTTAACAGCAGTGGAGCTTTGCGTTTGTGGACAAGGAGCTCTAGGAGTTTCTTCAGGCCTTTCCCAGGGTAATAGGACTGGCGAAAGTCCTTGGGCGGCTTGCGAACGTCTGCAAAACAGAACATAACATCACAAACAGATAAAGTTTAAAAACAAAAAAAAAAGAAAAAATTTTTTTTAAGAAAGCACCAGTTAAACAGCAGACGTTGGGCTCTTACCCTTGCCCTCTTTTACAGTTCGGGGGAGAGGGAAAAGATGGACTTCTTCATCTGGGCCAAACTCCCAGTTACCAGATGCAATAAGGTAGTCATCTCCAGCACCTTTGTTGGAGTCAGGGAGGTCGGCTACAATTTTAAACTCGGTGGACCTCGGCTTGAGGTAGTACACATAACCTTTCTCCTTTAGGTTGAGGGCACACATGGTGTAACAGTATTGGATGTCGGCAAGAGTAATCCTGACACTCTCCTGCCGAGCTAAGGCTATTATACCATTAAGCGTCCTATAAGCGTTGATGGCGAGTTGCATAGGGTTCAAAGAATAGTAATGAAGGACCTCGCGAAAGAGAGGATCAAGAGGGAATCGAAGTCCACACTGGACGAAGGCTACTATAGGAAAAGGCATGTTATCATCCTCGGGCATAATGGAGTCGTTCTCCCCAGCTAGCCTGAGGTGAACATCGGCGGGGAAGGAGGACTCTTGCCCAAAAAAATCTAGTTTGGTTGGGGTGTTAACCCTATCTCTCCACGCACCCATGGATTTGGTATACAGTACTTGGCTCTGAGGCAGAATATTCCTAAAGGGTTCTTGGGACCTCGGCTTGAGGATAAAGTATGTATTGATAAATTTGTTTCAGTTTTTCCTAAAAAATGAAGGTCCTACAGACAAATCCCAAACCTAGATTTACGAAGAACAAGTATGAAGGGCAGAAAATCTGGAAAACAGAAAAGCAAGAGCGAAGCTTCAGATTCAAGAATACAAAGGATGGAAGACCAAGAACAGAGATGCAACAGTGCAAATGTTCATGACATGTAGGAAACCATAAAATAGGATAAATTCAAGTGAATGATTCACAGATTGAATGATGGAGCAGAATAAAGCGAACAAGAAATTCCAGAAATGATCAAGAACTGAGAAAAGGGGGGAAACTGGCTTACCAGAAAAGGTGAAGGTCGGAATGAGCTATGCCGAGGTCAGATGGCGGACGCTACAGTGGCGAAAGCTTCGCAGAAATGGCAGATGCAAGATAGTAGCAGAGTCGAGAGCTTCGAGTAATGGCGGATTCGAAGGAGAAAGAGCTTTAGAGAGAGAAAATGTAGAGTATTCAAAATGCAAAAGTGAAGCGAAGAAGAGAGAGGCAAATGTTTTGTCCAAAAAGTGAAACGGCGGAAAAAGCAGAGCATTAAATCGCTAGGTTAACGTCGTCGAAGTAAACAAGAAAAAGAAAAGACTTCGGTAGCGTCGCCAGACGGACCAATAAGGGAAAAACGTCGATGAAACGGTTGAAAAATGGTGCATAATGACTCATGCGCGAAGTAAGATTGATCTGAATTCTTGTTCTTGGATGAAGACATGTCGGCCTGAAATGAATGATCTCGGCTAGAAAGTTCTTAAGCCGATGTACGAGAAAAAGTTCAGTGTAGGTTCCATCACCTCAGAATGCCGAGGTGATAGAACCTAGGGGGCAGTTGTGGGGATGTATTTTCTGAGTATCAACACGTGGCCGAGGTGACACCGAAGTGTCAGCCGAGGTCCCACGCGTCTTGGTAGTTACGCCGAGGTTATCTCGGAGTTGCCGAGGTTACCTCCGAAGATATCGGAATCCGAGATGATCGGATAAGGGACAAGAGTCCTAGAATGAAGAAAGACTTCAGGATGGATAAAGATAGTATTCTTAGGGAGTCTATCCTTATCTCTTGTAGAGTCCAAAGTAAAGTGCTGAATGAGAGTCCATAGAAGTAAGACTTCTAGTGGGACTAGGATAGGGAGATACTATAAAAGAAGGGCACCCCCGGCGGGTCTAAGGTACGCAATTTGTATTCCTGAGCAGTATTTTTAGCACTTGTTATCTTTGAGAGATATTGACTTGATCGTCGGAGTGCCCCCGGGTGGAAGAACCACCGTCGGAGCCTTTTCTTTCTGCTTGAGATTCTGAGGGCCGTCTACTACTTTGTGTTCTTCAATTTGGATTGCTAAGGAGGGCAGTGTGATCGGAATATCACTCACACAATTTGGCGCCGTCTGTGGGAACGAAAGGAGAGTAGATGGCCAGTAACGCACAGAAAGAAAATATTGGGGACGACACTCCAGCTGGGAGTGGAAGACCCGTCGACCCTAACGCTGAAGGAGGAGATCATAACGAAGAAGCTCGTGATCAGAATCACGTAGAGAAAGGTGTCGGCCAAGATGGCGACCCATCGAAGAAAGCAGACCAGGGCAAGTACTATAACGAGGACAACCTCCAGATCTGGAAAGACAGATGTCTGAGGAGGGATGAAGAAGTAAAGGAGATGGCAAACAAGTTGGCAGACCTTCAGTCGGTCGTCAACTTCATGATGCAAAATAATGTAATGCAACCGCCGTACCCGCTACAGGACACGCCAATGCCGGCAGCAAACACCCAGAAGAGGGGGCGGAAAGAAATCCCCGAAGCCCCTCAGCACACGAGGAGCGGAAGGCACTCTCACCGACCCTCTAGGGAAGTCGGCCGAGAAGAGCCGAGGAGAGAAGAGTCCCGAAGGACATATCGCGAGAAGGAAGCAGACCCCAAAGAACATCAGCATGTTCCAGGGCGGATATTGTGTTTCGATGCATCCGGCGGAGAAGGATCAAAAAGGGGCCACCATGAGGCCGAGAGTAGTCTTGAAAAATTTGAAGTCCACCGACAATGCGAGGAGAAATAAAGAGGACTTGAGAGATTACCTCAAGAGGAAGCGGAGAATCTTTGGAGCCAGTAACCTCACCGGTTAAGCCGAGGCGCCATTCTCGGTTGAATTGGACAAATTCGTCATAGAAAAGATTGACATGCCGAGGTTCCAGATATATGATGGTAAGTCGGACCCTAACTTCCATGTTGGATTATTTTTGAATTCAATGGCATTATCTGATGGGAACGAGCCGTTGCTCTGCAAAGTGTTCCCTTCATCCTTCGGGGAGATTGCATCAGATTGGTTCCACAAATTACCAAAGGGCAGCGTGAAGAGCTGGGAAGGCTTGGCCGAGATGTTTGTGGCCAGGTTCATAACAAAAAAACTACAGCCATTGAGGGTGGATGCATTGATGGCCCTAAAAATTGGCAAAGATGAGGGCCTTAGGGCCTATGCAAAGCGGTACTATGAGGTGTTCAATTGAATACCTGAATGCAACCAGGAGGTGGCGGTCGTCTCTTTCAAGAACGGCCTGAAGGATGACTGTCCACTGCGGAAGTCCTTGGCAAAAACACTACCAAAGAGTATGGAAGAGCTCATGGCGAGAATCGAGAAGTATGCCAGAGCCGAGGAAGATACATCCGGGAATAAGGAGACGAAGCCAAAAAGACAGCGAAGCGGCGAGGTAACAATGGACAGAACAAACAGGAGACAGATTTGAGGGCTAAGCAAGCAGTGACGACGGTGTTCCGAATTTCGGTCCAAAAAGTCCTCGATCAAATTCGAAATCAGCCCTACTTAGGCAGAGAATAAGAGAATTATGGGGAGAAACCTTGGTAGGCGATGTGCTTACCACAATGAGCGAGGGCACCAACTCGAGGTTCTGAGCCCTTAAAGCCCACTTAGAAGATTTGGTGAGGCAAGGCCATCTGAGAGACCTTGTGGATGAGGCGAAAACAAGGGAAGAACAGGCACGATTGCCTCAAGCGCCAGCAGCCCCGCCTCCCCCAGCGCAGCAACCACAAGTAGGTGGACCTCGGGTGGTTAATGTGATCCACTCCAAGGTAAATGAAAACGACATACGGGGGAGACACAGAGGGTAAAACATCTGCATCACGTCAACCAGGTCGGACTGAAAAGACCTCGGCCTGAAGATTGCCAAGGACCGATGATAACCTTCACAGAGGCCGACCTTGATATGGTTCAGCACCTGCACAATGATGCCCTGGTAGTATCCCTCCAGGTTGGGGAGTGCCAGGTGAAACGCATCTTGATTGATCAAGGCAGCTCCTGCGACATCATGTATGTCAGATGTTACAAGGAGTTAGGCCTTCACCTTGATGACATGGAGCAGTCAAACAGCCCGATGGTCGGCTTCAATGGAATGCCGACATGGCCTTTAGGCGCAACAAGCTTAGATGTACAAGCTGGCACGAAGAAGATCAAGACAGAATTCATTGTGATTGATACACCCTCGCCCTACAACATCATCCTGGGGAGGTCGTGGTTGCATGCAATGGGGGTAGTTCCCTCAACATTGCATCAACTGCTACGGTTCCCAACAGAACACGGAATCGAGGAAGTCAGAGGAGATCAGTTGCAGGCGAAAAATTGCTCCATGGCAGCAATGAAGTCAACCTGCAGCATTCGAGAACCAGAGGAAGCAGAAGTTGAACAAGAGGACATGAAGGTCCTAGATGATGTCGGCAAGGAGCCGACCGAGAAAAGTGAAGAAGCATTGAAAAAAATCTTCGTCCAAGAGGGCGATGAGGAACGCTTCTTTCTTCTCGGCACAGGATTAGCCGAAGAAGAAGAAAGGGAGTTGGAAGCCTTTCTCAGGAAAAATATTGAGGTGTTTGCCTGGACGCCCTATGAAATGCCTGGCATTGACCCCGAGGTCACGTGTCACAGACTCAACGTCGACAGATCGGCCAAACCTGTGATACAACGAGCCAGAAGACCGACGTTGACGCACGTCGAAGCAGTGGAGGAGGAAGTAGACAGACTTCTAGAGGCCAGGGCCATCAGAGAAGCCAATTATCCGACATGGTTATCAAACACCGTGGTAGTAAAGAAGAAGAATGGCAAGTGGAGAGTCTGCGTAGATTTTACAAATTGGAACAAAGCTTGTCCCAAAGACAGCTTCCCTCTGCCAAAGATCGACCAGTTGGTGGACGCCACATCTGGACATGGAAGAATGAGCTTCTTGGACGCATATAGGGGGTATCACCAGATAGCCATGTACCCCCCAGATGAAGAGAAGACAGCATTCATCACTCCGAAAGGTTTGTATTGTTACAGAGTCATGCCTTTTGGATTGAAGAACGCAGGAGCAACTTACCAAAGACTGGTAACCAAGATGTTCAGACACTTGACTGGCCGAACTGTAGAAGTCTACATTGATGATATGGTCGTGAAGACCAAAGAACCAAAGGATCATCTTGCCGAGCTAGAAGAGGTCTTTGACATACTCAGAACATATCGGCTCCAACTAAACGCATCGAAATGCGCGTTTGGAGTAGGATCCGGTAAGTTCTTGGGATACCTGGCGACTAGAAGGGGCATTGAAGCCAGCCCAGATCAGATCAAGGCCATTCTGGAATTGCAGAGTCCGACATCGGCGAAACAGGTTCAAATGCTTACTGGAAGGGCCGCAGCCCTAAACAGATTCATAAGCCGAAGTTCAGACAAATGTAAACCTTTTTTTAATTTGGTGAAGAAAGCCACGAATTTTCTATGGACAGAGGAATGTGAGGCCGCTTTGGCCGACCTGAAGAAATACCTTACCTCGGCTCCAGTCCTTTCAACACCTCAACCTGGGGAGGAACTGTTTTTATACTTAGCAGTTTCAGAGCACGCGATGAAGTCTTTGTTATAATCCGAGAAGAAAAGGGAGAGCAGAAGGCGGTTTACTATGTAAGTAAGACCTTGGCTGACGTAGAAATAAGGTATCTACCACTGGAAAAATTGATGCTGGCCTTGGTGATGGCCTCAAAGAAGCTAAACCATTATTTTCAGGCTCACAAGATAGTGGTTCTGACAGAGCACCCACTAAAATCCTTGTTGCAACAAGGAGACTTGACTGGAAGAATTGCAAGATGGGCCGTAGTTTTGGGCCAATATGACCTGGAGTTCAGGCCGAGAACAGCAATTAAAGGTCAAGTCTTGGCCGACTTCGTGGCCGAGTTCTCCCCAGAATACATCGAACATCGGGCTCCGTTGAGCCGAGATGAACGATGTCCAAACAAGGAAGGAGAGGCCCAGCCGAAGGCTAAAGAACCAAGGAAGAAAAAACTCAGACCCTGCAGCATTTACATCGGCGATTCCTTTCAACTTTTTGTCGACGGGAGCTCAAACCGGCAGGGGGCAGGGGCTAGAGTAGTGTTAATTTCCCCCGATGGGGAGATATTGGAGCAGTCTATTCGACTGGGGTTCAAAGCCTCGAACAATGAAACGGAATATGAAGCATTGATTGCTGGACTGAAGCTGACAATAGCAGCAGAGGCAGATGAGGTAATAGTTTTTTGTGACTCACAACTTATAGTGAATCAAACTACAGGAGAGTTCGCTGCCCGAGATGAAAGGATGTCGGCATACGCAAAAGAAGTCATCAGGCTGGCAGACATGTTCCAAAACTGCAAACTTCTTCAGGTTAGCCGAGAAGATAACAACCACGCCGACGCGTTGGCCAATTTAGCAAGCTCGATGCAGACCGGAAAGACGAGGACAATAATGATCGATTACCTGTCAGGCCCAAGCATAGACCCACCACACACAATGCAAGAAGCATTATGTGTGGACATGGGACCAAGCTGGATGGATGCAATCATTGCGTTCCTGAAAGAGGGTAAGTTGACAGAAGATCGGAAGGAAGCACACAAGGTCAGATTGAAGTCGGCAAGATTCAGTCTGACAGCAGAAGGACACCTCTACAGAAGATCCTTCACTGGACCTCTTCTAAGGTGTGTACACCCTCTTCAGGTTGAAGACTTTTTATATGAAATTCATGAAGGAGTTTGTGGAAGCCACGCAGGGGGCAGATCATTAGCTCATAGGGCCATTACCCAGGGGTATTGGTGGCCCTATATGCAAAAAGATGCAGAAGTCTATGTGAAGAAGTGTGAACAATGCCAGAAGTTCGCACCATTAATACATCAGCCAGCTGCTGACCTGAACCCGGTTTCCAGCCCTTGGCCATTTGCCCAATGGGGCATGGATCTCGTTGGACAATTGCCCCAAGCAAGTAATGGAAGTACCTACTGGTAGCAACAAACTACTTCACAAAATGGATAGAAGCAGAGCCTCTTGCCAAAATCCGAGATGTGGATGTGAAGAACTTCATCTGGAAAAACATCATCACCAGATTTGGGATTCCAAGAGCAATCGTTGCCGACAACGGAACACAGTTTGACAGCAAACTCATCAAGAATTTTTGCGCAAAGTTCAAGATAAAGAATTACTTTTCAACACCTAGCTTTCCCCAAAGTAATGGGCAAGCCGAAGCATCAAACAAAGTCATTCTGGATGGAATAAAGAAGAGGCTGCAGGCAGCAAAAGGAAAGTGGGTAGACGAATTGCCCAACGTGCTCTGGGCATATCGCACTACGCCGAGAAGATCAACAGGGGAATCCCCCTTTGCCATGGCTTATGGCACAGAAGCAGTCATTCCATTGGAAATCGGCATCCCAGGAATCAGAACACAGGGAGTTGAGAACGGATCTAATGATGTGCTCTTAGCCCGAGATCTGGATCTACTGGAAGAAAGAAGAGAGAAAGCTGCAATCCAGCTTGCAGCATACCAGCAACAGCTTGCCAAAGCTTACAACAAGAAGGTCAATCCAAGGGATTTCCAAGTCAACGACTTAGTCTTGAGAAAAGTCGTCGGCAATAAGAAGGATCCCAGAGAGGGCAAGCTTGGCCCAAACTGGGAAGGACCCTACAGAATTATTTCGGTATTAGGAAATGGACCATATCGGCTCGAAGATAATGAGGGCAAAGCATTGCCTAGACCATGGAACACTTGTACTTTAAAGTTTTTCTATCATTAGATGTTCTTTGATTTTTTGCCAATATGATCAATAAAATCCTAGCAGAATTTTTCCGAACTTATACAATTTTGCATGATGTTGTTTTTTGAATAATGAGAACCCAAGAGGAACTTAGGTTCACATTGGGGGCAGAGAGTAGACATTAGTAATGCTTAGCCGAAGTTATGCTTAGCCGAAGTCAAGCTGAGATAAATTCCTTATCTTTACTTGTTGAAATTTGTAGCAATTTACAAGTTAAAGTTAAGCTGAGATAAATTCCTTATCTTTACTTGTTGAAATTTGTAGCAATTTACAAGTTAAAGTTAAGCCGAGATAAATTTCTTATCTTTACTTGTTGAAATTTGTAGCAATTTACAAGTTAAAGTTAAGCTGAGATAAATTCCTTATCTTTACTTGTTGAAATTTGTAGCAATTTACAAGGTGAAGTTAAATTATGTTTATTTGCTTTATACTTGTTGAAGTTTATGGAAAATTTACAGGTGAAGTCCTGGCCGAGATAAATCTACAGGTAAACATACCCGAGGTATGTAACCCCGAGGAGATTATACGAAGGAAGAATAATGTAAATCATACAAAATATTCTAAGTATAGAATCAAATAGAAGCAATGAAGAAAGATTAAAGACTACAGCATTCAAAGAGAGACAGTTGTGTACAAAGGAGGCACAATGGCCTAGCAGAAGTAAATTGTTCAAAAGCAACAAAGAAAGGCACATCGGCCATAAAGAAGAAGCTCACATTGTTCCGGGAACATTAACAAGAGTAAACAAAAGGAACAGAGTACAAAAGAAAGAAGAAAATACAAAAGACATTCAAACTTCTTCAACTTGAACAGAGGGTTGGGCTGAAACCTCCGAAGGTTCTGGCAGAACCACCTCGGCATCTTTTTGCTTCATAACCTCTGCGTCTTCTTCTACCACAGCCTCAGCATCTTTGTCTACCACGACCTCGGCCTGCTTATCTGCCCCAATCTCGGCATCGATCTCGGCCAGAGTATTCTCAACAGTTTTCTCAGCCAAAAGCAGGTCAGAAGATAGCACGCCCGTGGTAGCTTCCTTGGGCACCTCCTCATCCTCCTCTAGGGTTAAGTCCATGACTTGGTCACCCTCAGGAGGAGACTTGCTCTCACTGGCATCCTTTGGTTTCCTCACCAAGGCCTCGTTATCTTCATCCTCTTCACCTTCATCCGCAGCCTCGGATTCAGATTTAACTTCTTCCTCAACCTGAGTTGAGGGTGGAGGAGGAGGAAAGGGGAGAGGGATAGCTTCGGCCTTACGCCATGGCGAGTTAGCAGGATGATCAAGTTTTTTGGCTAAGGACATCCAACCAAGGTTAAAACCCCTGTTGCATGCCTGCTTAACTTGCAACTTGTACTCTTCTGCCACGTCGGCCATGCCTTGGGCGTATGCCTTGTCATCGGTCGCTCTGATTTCGGCATCCTTTGTAGCCAGCGCTTCCTGGAGCTCTTTCTCGGCCTGGGCCGCTTTTTCTTCGGCTTCTTTCTGTTGAGCTATAGCAACGGTCTTAACAGCTTCAGCGGCCTCGGCCTTTTCATCGGCTATCTGTTTAGCCTTAGTTGCCTCCTCGGCCTGATCTTCCAGCTTTTTCATTTTATTTTGGAGACTCCTATTTTGTTTCTGGAGGGCAGCAAACTCCTTCTTCATCTCGGATAACTTCTCCCCCGTTTCAAAAGCCTGCATGGAGAAGGAGTGGGCATGCTGAATGGCCTGAAAGAACACAAGGCAAGGGTTATCACAGGATATTTAAAAATTTTACAAGTATGAAAGACAAAGTATCAAATTCAAAGACTTACTTGAACAGAATGCTGCAACATAAGGGCATAATTCTCATACCCACTCATCTTGGCGTTGCGCTCGAGATCGCCCTCAAGGAGAACGGCAGTGCTGAGTGCCACGCCGATGTTGACGTCGGCGGCGCTTTCGTGGGTATAGACAGGCCTGTTCTCAAGGGTAATTTGTGGCACCCAAGGAACTTTTGGAGCTTTGGATCCCGAGGTGGTCCCAGATGATGACCTCGGCCTTTTTGCCTGAGTAGACCCTGATGGCTGGGCCTCAGCCGGTCTTTTGGCAGGAGCAGAGGAGGCCTTCTTGTTCTCGGCCAATTGAGAGATTGGTAAAACATCTTCAACATCGGCTTCAGTGGCCTTGGATTTTGGTGGAGGCTTCTTGGTCTTTTTCGGCTTCGGTGGGGGCACTGTTTGGGATGGTGCAGCATCCACATCGGTTGGCAGATCGGCTAGAAGGTCCAACACCACTGGCTTCGGGGGCACCATCTCGGCTGTTCTGACAAGTCGTCGCCGACGTTTTCTTCACATTCGGGATCAGGAATTGGGCAGAAGTCGATGGTAGATCGGCTGGATCGGAGGTTGACCCTTGATCAGCCCGAGATGTTGATGCAGTCTGGGTTGTGGTGGTAGATGGAGAGAGGCTCTTCTTCTTCTTCCTTGGAATGTCGGGCAAAGTTGATTTATAGGTGGGGATGAAGTTTAACAGCAGTGGAGCTTTGCGTTTGTGGACAGGGACTAAATTGATACATCCTATAAACTGCAGGAACCAAATTGACACATCATTTGATTTTCTGCCTATCAAACTTAAGTGCCGTTATTTATTGAATTAATATGACACAATCCGTAAAATTCAGGGGGCAAATTTGATCAAATTGAAACAACAGGGACCAAAACGATAAAACGGGTAAATTACAAGAACCATTTGCATAATTTGCCCTATTCTTTTTCCTTGCCTCTTATATTTATTAGGCCATTGGGCTCACTTTTGAGCCCAATTTCGATAATTCGAACCGTTTATATTTTAAGATTTGTTAAGTATATCATACTTGTAAAAAATCAAGTTGATCGGATATCAGAAACTACGTATTTGGATCATCGAACTAAAAACTATTTTTTTTTAAAATTTAATTAACAGTTTTCCGAACACATGTTTTCTGATATCCGATCAACTTGATTTTTTACAAGTATGATATACTCAACAAATCTTAAAATGTGAACGGTTCATATCATATAAATTGGACCCAAAAGTGGGTCCAATAACCTAACAAATAAAAAGGCAAAGAAAGAGATTGTTTCTTATTGAGGTCTTTTGGTAAGCACCAAAAAAGTTTTATCCATTTTGGATTATATCACCTCTCACATTTTTTCCTTACAAAAAAACAAAATAGACTGAAAAAAAAAAAAAAAAAAAAAAAACCACCCTTATCATCCTCGGTTGGTGAACTTAATAATTCAATCATTGAAGTTTAGGAGAAAAAAAAGTAGTATCTCAGTGGCACATTTTTAAAGTAATCCTATATATATATTATTAGCAATATTATTTTTCTCTTGCGTAGGTGGCAAAATTTAAAGGCATATTATTTTTTTTTTTTTAAATTACGCATTCAATTTTCATTTACATATAAAATTCTATACAAATTTAATTTCAATTACAATAACTAATTTTATATAGATTCTATTTGAAAAATATTTATTTTTCATATATACAATTATAATTTAATTATTATGATATTTGAAAAAAATATCTCAATATCCCATATCGGGAAAAAAAGAAAAAATTAAATTTTTTCACTTATATAAAATAAACCTTATACTCTTATTTAATATTATAATGTTATGCATATTTCAGTTTAAGATAGTTTAAATTTTAAAATTAAAATAACATTTAAAAGTTTTAATTAATTAATTTTTGTATAAGTTGATTGGTCATTTGACCTAGCCGATTAGGCTGAATCGTTTTTTGTTTAACTGCTTCGCTAATTTAACCGCAATCTTAGCAATTTTATCAAAATATGTTAGTTAGATTTGTTTGATTTGAAATAAACTAAAGATTGACCTAATTAAAAATTAAATAACTAATATTGTTTGATTTGAAATAAACTTCCCGTTTAAATAATTGTTAATTTTTATTTTATACAATCCCACATTGAAACAAGAAGAAAAAAGTGAGTTGTTTTACTTATATAAAGTAAACTTATGCTCCCATTTAATATTATAATGCTGTGCATGTTTCAGTTGAAGACACTTTAAATTTTAAATTAAATGAAAATTTAAAAATTTTAATTAATTAATTTTTGTGTAACACGATTTTATCAAGATATATATATATATATATATTTATTTTTAAAAGATATGTTTAAGTTTTATGACAAACTTTAATATAGAAAAAGCTAAAACTAAAATAAAAAATTATAAAACGAAATTTATTTTTATTTTTATCATAAATATAATTTTTTTAATTTATTCTATATTTTATCTTTAACAATTAAATTATGACATCTATTTTTTATTATGAACTTAGAATATACAATTAATGACATAACAACTGTAATATATATATTGTAATAAAATGGCTAAAATTTAATTCATTCTAAATTATTTTTATATTCTTTTTAAATAAATCTTATGTTATTATTTAATTGTAAAATTATTTTTAATTATTTATTTAGTCCGTGCATCGCACGGTTTCATATGCTAGTTATTCTATAAGGTTGTGTTTGTAATATAAATTTAAATAAGAATTAAAAAAAATAATTAAAATATGAATGAAATATAATTACATTGAACTTATACTTTACACATTTAAAAAAAAAAAAAATTCTCTGCTTATAAATATGATACACATAAAAGACACTAAAACATAAAAAAGACTTATGTTGTTTCTGGTTCATTGATTTGAGTAGAAACTTAAAAAGAAAGAAAAAAAAATGTATTATATTTTATTTACATTTTATCTATTTTTTTCTTTTTCTTTTTTTTTAAATCCTTATTTAAATTTATGATCCAAATATTGTCGGTAATAAATCCTACCCAAGCCATGGAAGCAAATGAAATAAAAAAATGAAAATAGTCACAATAAAATAAGAACACAAGATTTTACATGGTTCAATCTAAACACTTACGTCCACGATGAGTGAGAAGCAATTAGTTAACAATAAAAATTACAATGATGAAATAAATATAATTCTTAATATCACCCAAGTATACTCCCACGTAGGGCTACAAACAAGTTAAATCGAGTTGTGTTTTACTGAGCTTGAGCTCAGTTCGTTTACTAATCAAGCTTGTTTCTTGAGTTCGAGCTTGACTCAATAAGTAACTGGGTTCGAGTTCGACTTGACTCGATAAGATTTGTTTAAATATTATTTATATTACTTAAATAAAAATTATTATTAACATGATTTAATATACAAATAATGTATTTTTACTGTTATTTATATATATATATATATATATATATTATTTAATATATAAATAATCTGTTTATTATATAATTTAAATAAAGATAAACAAGTCGAACTTATTCGAGTTTGAACTCGGTTCATTTACTAAGCGGGCCTAATGTTCGAACTCGAGCTCGAGCTCGGCTCGCTTATTAAACGAGTCGAGTCGAGCCGAGCTTATTTGTGAACAATTCGATTCATTTGCAACTCTACTCCCACACACCCTGCTACACAAAGCCACGTTACGTCCTCTATACAGAGATACAAAAGACAAGCCCACGAAACCTTTGGAGTTAAAAAAGCCAAAAGTCAACTTTTAACTTATTTTGGGTCACATTACTTTTTACATTTTTTATATATATATTTTTTAAAAAAATCAAAAAAAAAATTAAAAATAAACTTTTAATCATTTTCTCAAAACAAACAAAATAACAATTGACCTTACCAAGATAATTATTACATGTCTATTATACATGATGGTTGATGATTGTAGCCTTCGCAAATTTTCAGCCACCTTTACGTCTTTCTAAGCCATGCCAATGAATCAATGAGTACTTTTGCATGCTATAATTCTATTTCACTTGACCATTTTTCTCCCCAAGGTCAAGCCGGATTACCTTGAGAAGTACACATCATACATATCACCAATCTCATTGTGCTGTACGACTTCCTCAAGATTGAAATCCATTTTAGTTAAATATTTATTTATTTTTCTATAGACAAAAAAACCCAATAAATATAATCTTATATATTTATTTTTTTGAACGAAAAGATGAAAAAAGGATATTTGTTCATGAAATGCATTTCATATTTGTTGAACTGAAATGCAATTTATCGTAAACTTTACATGTAATTTTGACATTTGTGAAAGATGAATTGTAACGCCCTCAAAATAATAACATTAAAGATGACTCACATGTGGAATAAATATAAGCTCATATATCAGAGTTCACAGTTTAGCATACAATTAAATGCCATATAGGCTTACATCTTTCCAAGACCTTGCTTGGTTACACAAATAGAGTCTCGCTCATTACACATTAAGCCATTGGCTTTACAAACAAAATACATGCACACATAAAGCAAAATAAAGAGAACCCTTGCTTCCCAATGATCTCCATTGCTATTGCCTTGGTGGTAACGTTCCATCTATACCTGAAAATGATGTTCCCGTATAGGGTGAGCTAACAGCACAGTAGAAATATACTAAACCAGCTATGAACAATGACTAAAAGATTAGCAGTTGATAGATGGTCATCACTGTTTCATTCCCTTAGGTCACATTACTGTTTCATGACATACAAGTCCATAGTAATTCTTCAATTTTTCCATTTCTCATTTCAAATCATGGTTCAGAATCTGGCCAAGCAACATTAGGCATTTTTCTATTTCACAATAGATAAGCATATTAGCTATATCAATACATCAACAGATAAGCATATAAGCTATATCAATACATCAACAGATAAGCATATAAGCTATATCAACACTTCCAAAGACAAGCATATGAGCTGTGTCAATACATCAGTAGATAAGCATATGAGCTGTATCTATGGAGTCCATCCCCTATCTCCTCTCAAACAATATCCGGTCTAGAGGTCCATCCCCTATCTTCCCCTAGACCGCATCCGGTTTAGAGGTCCATCCCCTATCTTCCCCTAAACCGTGGAGTACATCCCCTATCTCCTCCAACACAACACAATGCATATAAACAATTATTATACACATCATCAATCAATACATACACTTAATGTATTCGTTCAACAGTCATATTCAATGACCCATTCCCTCGAGTAGTTTTCATTTGCTTAATCATCATACATTGTCAGCATTCCCAATTCAATTCTTCATTCTTTATAATTAATTATACAAATTAATTAACTAATGTAATTAGGACATTTTCCATAATTAACATTACAACCCTTAAGGTTCCATTTTCACCAATATTTCTAGATTGATTCCATTTCTCCATGCCAAACATGCATATAGGTTTAATATATTTTAAACCCTACCCTTGTAAAATTACACAAAAGGGCCAAACTTTCTCAAGAATTACACAACAATTTCCAACATATCAAAATACCAAAATTAAAAGACAAAGCTCATAGGAAGGAGTAGGTTATCCCTACCTCAAATGTTGACACCCAACGAAGATGATGAAGGAAACGAAAATGCTCCAAATCACAAGTTTCTTGGATCAAAAGATAGCCCTCGACGATCAACAACTTTTTTGTAAAGGCCCAAGGTGAGGAAACAACTCTTACTAGATCAATCCCTAGAGAGAAGGCAAGGATATAGAGAGAGAAGCTCAACAATGGTGTTTTTGGAAAAGTATGAGGGAGAAGAGAATGTGAAAAAGTGATTTGAAAAGCCAAAACACGGAGCCTTAAACTAGCTTCCCCGCTCGAGCGCCCAAACCCCCGCTCGAGCGGCACTCACAGACTTTCGCTCGAGCGGCCAATCCCCCGCTCGGCCGGATCTACTCCCAGCACTTTGCAGACAGTACCCGCCGGCGCCCAACTCCCCGCTCGAGCGTCACACATAAACTCCCGCTCGAGCGGCCAATACCCCGCTCGAGCGTCCAACACTGCTCAAGAACTACTGGATGGGTGTATACCCCGCTCGAGCGCCCAAACCCTCGTTCGAGCGGACAAGAAACAAAAGGTCCCCGCTCGAGCGTCAAAAGTCCCGCTCGAGCGGACAGGCCAAAATCTGGACAACTAGACTTGGTTCCTAAGCTCAACCCATCTGCCCCAAACCTGCCCAACACATCCTATAACTCAATTACAAGGTAGGAAAGGATGTAAACAAGATAATAACCAACCACAAACACCCACGGACACACGTCCGGATCACTATACAACAAGAGGAAAACCGGGATCGCTATATGAATAAAGGACTTAGATCTTTACTTTTTGTCATTCTGGCTAAAGCTGATCAACAACTTTTGAACCAAAATATAAATGATAAATTACAAATAGTGATGATTTGAGAAAATGATTATAATTTTATGAAGAAGTTTAAGATTTTAATTATTAAAATTTATAAAATTTATTACTAATTTATAATTATTTTTTACAAATACCACTAAAGTGATATGTCCCCAAAAATTAAATTACGTTGACTTTTTTGAGAGTTTCACAAAATACAATGAGTTGTATAATTTTTATATAATTACACTAACTTTAACATATATATATATATATATAAGCAGGGGTATTACGAACTTTTTATTATTATTGTTAACAGATATAGATATATATTTTAATTTACAACTCACATAAAAATTATATGATTATTTTTAAATGGTAGGGGAACAATTTACATATGGATATACTTTAATGTCGAACTTAATTTATTCAAATATTACCTATTTGTACACTTGTGATTTATCTATCCAACTATCTGCGCAATTATAGAGAGATATACAACTGAATTCTTTCTTGTTCTTGTATTGAGCAAGCAATCAATATAATCAAACAATTCATGAAAGGGAAAAACGGCTACAATCAATCATTCATGCGTCTCAAACTGAAAGAGGGTTTAAGCTTGGAAATAAGATGAATAGATTTGAATATAAATAATACGTCTAAGTGATTAAGGTGTATAATAAAAAAAAAAATTTATTTTAAAGTTTAACGTGTATTGTCTTTATTAATAAATTTATATTATGATATAATAAGAATTAAAATTTTAATTAAACGTACTAAGATATTATTTGAATGCAAATAAAATCACCCATTTCTTTTTATATTTCTCCCTCTTTTTAATGAAAGTTTTATCGCTCAAAAAATGATGACATCACATGAAATACATAGACACCATAAAATACAAATGAATAACCCCGCAATAATAAAAATTAAGTTCAACATTAAATTAGGACAAAATCACCGCCAAAAACTTGCTAGTGGTGGTGTTTTTATTTATTCGTTTAATTTTAATTATAAAAGAGTTTTTCTTACTGGTTTATTTATAAATCTCATTTAGTAGAATTAATTTAGTTTTTTTAAGATTAGCTGCATATTGATTGTAAATTGTGAATATTTACATTATATTTTAGTATGAGTTTTTTTTTTTTTAAATTCAAAATTTAGTTGTATGTTTCTTGTTTTTGTTACTATACTGGTTGGTTGAACAATCATATTTGTTACTATTAAATAATCAACATAGTTGATTTTCACTTTTTTCAATTTTGTTTTATATTTTCACGTTACAGTATAAATGTTCACATTATTAATTGTAAATTGTAAACATTTACATTGTATTTTGATATGATTTTATTTTTAAAAAATTTGAAATTTAGTTGTATGTTTGTTATTTTTGTCACTATACTTGTTGATTGAACAATTATTTTTGTAACCATTAAACAATCGAAATAGTCGATTTTCATTTTTTTAAATTTTATTTTATATTTTCACGTTGCAGTATAAATGTTCACATTCTTAATTGTAAATTGTAAATATTCACATTATATTTTGGTATGAACTTTATTTTTTCAAAAGTAAGTTGCATGTTTATTATTTTTGTTACTATGCTTGTTGGTTAAACAATTATTTTTGTTACCATTAAACAATTGAAATGGTTGATTTTTACTTTTTTCAATTTTAATTTATATTTTCACGTTGCAGTATAAATATTCACATTAATATAAGTTTATTTTTTTTAATACTAATTGTATGCTAATTGTAAATTATAAACATTCACATTGTATTTTAGTATGAGTTTTGAGTTGTATGTTTGTTGTTTATTGTGAACATTCACATTGTACTTTAGTATGTGTTTTTTTTTTTTTTTTTTTTCCAAAGTTAGTTGTATGTTTGTTGTTTACTGTGAATATTCACATTATATTTTAATTTTCGTTCAGATTTTTTATTGCGTTATTTTTAAAATTTTCACATTATAAAAACGGTAAAAATTTATAATTTGATATTTTCTCCATGAAATGAGGGAGATATTTTGTTCTTAAATTGAGGGAGATATTTTCTTCATAAAATAAGAGAGGGATTTTCTCTATGAAATGAGGAATTAATATTTTTTTTTCTTATGTATTAATTTCAAAATGAAAACATGTGCAAAAAATTAGAAAGGTGATTTGGTCGAATAATGGAATAAAAAAGAAAATGAGTTAGATGGAATAAAATAATTAAAAAGAGAATTTATCAAAAAAGGGTAAATAACACTGACACCCCTGAAGTTTTTATTTAATACAAATCCCCCACACATTTCAAAATTTACATTCCCCTATCTGAGGTTTGTAATCTCATTACAAATTGTTTCTTGAATTGCTGATGTCATGTCCTAAAATTTTTTAAATGACCATCTTGCCCTTTTTATGATATTTTTGTATAAATTTTTATATATGAATATAAATTTTCATTTTTATTTTCACCATTATATGTAGATTAGATATATTTAAAAAGTATGAAATTTGTACAAAGAACTTTAAAAAAATTCATTAAATACAACAAAATAAGATAATGTATTAAATTTTTTTTTTTTTTTTTTATATTTTGTGAATTTAAAAAAAATCACAAAATAGTATATTTCTTAAGTATATCTAGATTAGGTGTATCTAAAAAATAAAATAAAAAAATCGCTTAAAATATTAAAAAAATTCAGTAAAAATAAAAAAAATACGAAAAACAAAAAAATTCAATTTTTTGTGTGAGTTAAACCAAAAAGATGGTTGTTATTTTTCTTGAAATGATATGAACAAAGTATCTGTATTATTTTATTATTTTGTATGTATATAAGTTAGGGGACAAATATGTCATTTTAATATGATAAGAGAGTAAATATAATTTTTCAAATATAAAAAAAAAGTCTACATTAAATAGAAATCTCAGAGGATATTAGTGTAATTTAACCATAAAAAAATACCCATTAATTTAACGCATGTATCAGTGCAATTTATCCATCAAAAAATGACCCATTAATTTAACACATGTAGGACCTTTTATACTAAAACTTTTAGTGAGGACCTTTGACATTAAAGTGGGTTGGGTTAGGCCTTGTTTGGGAAGTACAAATTATCAATACAAAAAGTTGACATATTCTCTTAATGTTTTTACAAGTCTGTTCGTAAGAAATCAAAAAAGCACTTAACATGCCAAACAATTTGCTTTGGGGGAAGTTAGAAATATGCTACTCTTTTCTTTTTTTTTTTTTTCTCTCTCTCTCTTTTTTTCTTTATTAACATTTTTTTTTATAAATTATGTCAATTTTTTTTTTTACTTTTTGGGTCTGCCTTGTGTAGATAAATTTAAAAAATAAAAACATTTAAAAATTCAAAAAAAAAATTTAAAAAGCCAAATTAAGCTGAAAAGTTCACTAATTTTAGCTTATTTTTTGGATTTTTTTATTTTTTTATTTTTTAATTCATCTCGTTGAGTAAAATTTAGAAATCTAAAACTTTTTTTATAATTTTAAAAAAGTTCACTACAGATGAGATGAACTGAAAAAGTAAAATTTTAAACAAATTTCAAAAAAAGTCCTAAAAAGCCAAAATTAGTGATTTTTTTTGTGCTTATTTTGGCTTTTTAAAATTTTTTTATAGAATTTTTCAAAAAAAAAAATACTTTTTTAGATTTATCTACACAAAATGGACCCATAAAAGAAAAAAAAAAATTTGTGGCATAATTTCAAGAAAGATTACTAAAGAGTAAAAAAAAAAAAATTAAAAAACAGAGGTGGTTTATTTAGAGCATCTCCATTATATGGTTATTCACCAAAAAAAAAAAAAAAAATCTCCATTATATGGTTGTAATGGATAACAGTTGTGAAATAATCATGAGAATTTATCACTATTTTAAATTTTAAAAAAAAATAATTGCAAACCCTTAGATAATACAATGAAAATCCACCATTATAATTTTAGAATGGAGAATATCACAATCAGCAAAAGTGAGATGGCATTTAACATGTCTTGAATAATTGCTAATGACAAATTATTTTATTTTTATTATTTTAATAGTAAGGACCTATAAAAAGTGTTAGAAAATGTTACAATAAATAAAGTTTAAACTAATTAATAAAATAATAAATTTGACATATCAAGTGAGGTTTTTTTTCAGAGATGTCAAATTTATATATGTGTCAATTTTATATCTAAGCTTTTAAAATAATTTGACATACAAAATTTTAAAAGTTTGAGGATACATTATTCAATTTATAAATTTACACTTAAAATTTTGTTCCCTAAAATTTTAATACCAAAATAATAAATCTTAGAATTTAGATCAATTAATTATTAATTTAAAGTACCACTTAAATTTACTTCGAAAATATTGAATAATTGTTCAGGTTGGAGTAGAACATGGTCTTACCCTTCCCAAATATTCTAATTTTGTTCTGTCTTTTTCTTACTATTCTGCCTTTTTCTTACTATTCTAATCCACTGTTATAATTTTGTGTTTTTGTTATATTTAATATTTTAGTAAAAAAATATAATTAATTTTTAGACATACCTAACCTAAATTCACTTGAAAAGTAAAAAAATTGTTGAGAAATCTAAAAAACTATTTATACTTATTTTGTATTTTTTATGTTTAGTAAAAATTTTAAAGATTTTTTACAAATATTTAACCTGTCATTTGTTTTAATTTAGGCCTTGTTTCGGAAGTACAAATTATCCATTCCTTTCGCCACGCGCCGGCCCCATTCACTTGCTTATCGTAGAGGCTATAAGTACACAGTGCGCCACCACTATGAATAGTATAGTGGGGTTAAAACATAAGAGTGCCCGCCCCTTCTTTCAAGCAAATCACTTTTTCTAGAACGTAGCCCGGAATAACCGTAACCATGTATATATAGAAATATATCTTCAATGCTATCATTTCAAAATGTCCGCTTCAACCACTGTTTCACCTCCGAAAGAGCAAAGTTGGCTTGATGAGCAGAGATGAGGACTAGCGCTTATGCCTCTACTAGCCCTTTTACTTCCATTAGCCCAGCTGATCGTACATTACTGCTCAATTACTTTCAACTTTACTAGCTACAGCGAGCGTTTTAACCAACGACTTGATTAGCGACTTTCCTAGCGACTTGACTAGCTACTTTCTCGCTTGATGGGTTGCACTTAGCCAGTTGTTGGCACCATAAATCTGTAATTTTATTATTTATTATTTATATAATTGCAGGACATGTGGCACCTTCCTACTCATTTGGAGGTTATGAGAAGTTATGATATGTGGAAGAACAAAGTGGAGAACGTAAAGCATGAAGTGGAGGTTGAAGGAAGTTATGAAAGATCATGGAGTATGAAATGGAGGAAGTGGAAGAGTGGATAGTTTTAGGTAATTTTTTCTTACAAATGTTTCTCTATAAATAGTCATTCATAGCTACATTGTAAAGATTTAGAACTTAAATCAAAGACAGTTGATTTCTATTTTTCTTATCATTTACTTCCTTTTCGAATCATTTTATGCACTTCATTTTCAAAGTATAGGAGTAAAGGTAAGTAATTGTTACTTTGATTGTTCACTCAATCATCTTTCTCCGTCTCCCTCCTTCTTCTATTAATTTTTTTTTTCTCTACACTTGGCAATTTTGAAGTCCTCTTCATTGAAACAAAAGAACCGTCAACACAATCGCTTGATAATTAGCTTGAAATTAATCTGTAAAGATTTTTTAATTTTTGTTAGCACACTCGCATTTAAGATATTTTCTTTCATAGGAAAAATAAACCAACACTAGTCATACCCAGCAATCGGTCATTGAAAGTCTCTGTCTTCTTTCCTCCTCGGTCGTAAATTAGAAATATACTACCTCTTTTTCTTTTTCTTTTTTTTTTGACATTTTTTCTAAAAATTATGTCATACTTTTTTACTTTTTGGGTCCGTCTTGCGTAAACGAGTTTAAAAAGTAAAATTCAAAGTTCAAAAACAAAATTAAAAAAAGCCAAATTAACCAGAAAAAGTTCACTAATTTTAGCTTTTTTTTGTATTTTTTGGATTTTTTTTAAAAATTTCTTAATTTTTCAATTCATCTCGTCAAGTAAAATTTAGAAATCTAAAACTTTTTTTAAATTTTAAAAAAGTTCACTACGGATGAGACGAACTTGAAAAGTAAGATTTGAAATAAATTTCAAAAAAAGTCCTAAAAAGCCCAAATTTGTGATTTTTTTGTGTGCTTATTTTGGCTTTTAAAAAAAAATTTAGGTTGCGTTCGGTAGAACTTTAGAAATATGATTTGATAATAGAGTTGTATTTTGAGTTTGTGATTTTTGAAATTATGATTTGAATGTGAAAAATTTGTTTGGTTATGAGTTTCGAAAAGAATTTAAAATTGAGTTCGAATTGAGTAATGTGACATATAATATTTGATTAAAAAATTTACAATTCATAATAAAACACACAACCCAAAATTTTATTCAAAACTCATAAAAAAAATTAAAAAATTCTCAAAATACTTTTTATTTAAAATATAAAAATAACAGGTCCCAAAAAAAAAAAAAAAAACAAACACTGTTTCAGTCAACCGGTCGAACATCCGGGGGGATGTCCGGGAGGATGACCGGATAATCCAAAATTCAAAAATCTTTTGCTTTTCAGAATGGAGAACAGAAAGAGAGAGAGAGAGTAGCTAAACAGAAAAGAGAAATATGTTTTAAAATGTGTGGTGGAATCACAATTCCAAAACTCCATCCAAACAATATATACAAATAGAGGGGTGGAATTAAGTTTTCAAAGCTACACTAAACACAGCCTTACATTTTAGATTTGTCTACACAAAATGGACCCATAAAAGAAAAAGAAAAAAAAAATTGGCATAATTTCAAGAAAGATTACTAAAGATTAAAAAATTAAAAATTAAAAAAAAGGTGGTTTATTTAGAGCATCTCCATTATAGATGGTTGTAATGGATGATATCCATTATATCATTTAAGAGTTGTGAAATAATCATGAGAATTTATCACTATTTTAAATTTAAAAAGAATAATTGCAAACTCTTAGATAATACAATGGAAATCCACCATTATAATTTTAGAATGGAGAATATCACGATTCACAAAAAGTGAGATGGCATTTAACATGTCTTGAATAATTGCTAATTTTGACATAGCAAAAGTGTTAGAAATGGGTTTGGAAAATATGATTTTTTCTTAACTTTGGTTTATTTTTTAGGTGGAACCCATACACCAAAGTTGGCGGGTCTAAGTGGTAACGTGTTTTATGCCGCGTTGCGATTTACGTGGTATATTTGGTTGCTCAAAACCATTATCGAATGAATAAGAAATTGAAGCCAAAGTGAGCTCCATGGAAATTGAGTTTTTGGTGGAAATTCCTTATGGTTTGAATAAAAGCTTGTCTCATATTGGTTTGGTGGAAAGAATTTTGTGGGTTTATAAGTTGTGGGTTTGTAACTTGGGAAGGACCCCAAGATGCACTCCAAGTTTGTAGAAGGGAGAGGTTATGGGCAAATTAGGCTAGAACCCTTTGGACCAAAAAATAAACACGCGCACGCCGCCATCCGGTCGGGCTGGTCTTGGGTGTGGTTGCGTGGTGTGAGGTTGGGTTAGGCTTGTCTGGCCCAATACCTATCTTATTGGTCCAAAAACATTTGAATTTAATTTAATTTTTTGGTAAAATAAAATCCGTTCAGAATTAATTCCAAAAATTTGTCCAATTTTCCCTCCACCCGAACAGATACCAATTTGTTTGAAAATAAACCGAACATATTCAATATTTGTTTAAAATTCAAACCAAACAGTGCCTTACTAGTTTAAACAGATTTGTATCTGTTTAATTTAAACTGAACATGTACTGTACCTGTTTAATTCAAAACAAATAGCCACCACTCCATCTATAAATAGGCAGTCTCTCATTTGGGTTTTTCACTAAATTTTCGTCCAAAAAATTCTGCAATTACTCTCTGCATTAATAAACACAAAGTGTGTTCGTTGTGCAAACAGTTTGTAGTGCTGCTACTGTTTGTTGTTGATCATTTTATCCTGTGAAATAGACGTCCACATTCTAAAAGCATCGTGGAAAAAATGAATCTGTCTTACGGACAGAGTGTTAAACACTGGATTTGATCAAAAATTTGTTCAAGAAATTAATTTGGTAAGTAATTAATTTACTTTTTGTTTTATTATTATTTTTTATTTCAAATTTTAATTTTGTTTTTGTAACAAAATAAAAATCAGGTTTTTATTTATTTATTTTTATTTACTGGTTTGATTTTTGTAATCAAACAATCTCTCTCATTTCCTTTATTTCTTCTGTATTCCATTTGTTGTTAAGTACACAAACATAATTTATTTTTTAAATGCAGTGAAGATTGTCCAACAAAAAGAAGATGTCAAATTATTTTATTTTTATTATTTTAATAGTAAGGACCTATAAAAAGTGTTAGAAAATGTTAAAATAAATAAGTTTAAACTAAAATTAATAAAATAATAAATTTGATATATCAAGTGAGGTTTTTTTTTTTTTTTTAGAAATGACAAATTTACGTGTCAATTTTATACCTAAGCTTTTAAAATAATTTGACATACAAAATTTTAAAAGTTTGAGGATAAATTATTCAATTTATAAATTTACACTTAAAATTTCATTCTCTAAAACCTCAATACCAAAATAATAAATCTCATAATTTAGATCAATTAATTATTAATTTAACGTATCATTTAAATTTACTTCAAAAATGTTGAATAATTGTTTAGGTTGGAGTAGAACACGGTCTTACCCTTCCCAAATATTCTAATTTTGTTCTGTCTTTTTCTTACTATTCTGTCTGTCTTTTCTTACTATTCTATGGTTTTTGTTTTGGTTAGAGGGGGACATGCGGCTTGCAGTGGGCTAACCAAGAGTCCTAGAATCTGTCCAAGGCTTTCCAAAGAGTAAAATTATACATATTAATTGACATATTAATTAATGTATTAATAAATAATATGATATAATTTTAGAAATGTTAGGTCTTATAATTTGTATAATAAGTAAGTTTTATTATTTTGAAATAATAATATCATAATATATATTAATACATTAATTAATATACCAACTTATACGTATAACTGGGGCCAGTAATGCAATGCTGACAGCTGGTGGAACCCCTTTCTTGGATCGTTTTTCAACATGTTTTGATTTTAAGGCAGGCTGATCATTTGACCAAATCCAAATGCATATCTATATAAAAATTTAAAATTGATTAGGTATTCAAAAGTTAAGTTAATAGACCAGTCCATTTTAAAGTAGGACAAATTACACTGCTAATTTTTGTAATTTGATTTTTATATTATTTTAAACTTTATAATTTTAATTAAATTGATTTTAAATTTAAATTTTTTACTTCATCTCAATTTTTAATTTAATCTAATTGATTTCAATTATTACTATTTTTTTTATGACAAATACACACATGAATATCATGTTTCATGCTTTTAAAGACAAAATTATAAACTTGATTAATTCAGTAATTTAATCTTAACTAATTCAGTGAAAATTTTCTCTAAAAAAGACTAATAATATTATCAATTGAATCAAATTAATACAAATTTTAAAATTAAAGATCAAATTTGAGCTAATTAAAACTATAGGAATTAAAATAACACAAGTGATCAGTATAATTTATCTTTTAAAGTGTTTTTAATAGTCAGGGTGGATTTGGGGTTAGTTTTATTTAATTTTAATTTTTTTAAAAGTTAAAAACTTGAGTTAGAAAAGTTGATTTTGTGAAAGAAAAAAAAAAGTATGTGATATTTGTTTTTTGTTAAGTAACAATCCGCTTATTTGGGCGAAAAATATTTTCTAATAAAAAAATATTTTTTACACAAAAAATTCAAAATTTTTTTCTGAAGAAAATATTTTTCTATGTTTGGTGGTAGTGGTGGTGGTGGAACAAAGGTGGAAGTGGAGGTGGTGGCATGGTGGTAGGGCAATGGTGGCGGTGGTTGTAACGGTGATGCTCGCGGTGACCATGGTGAGGGTGGCGGTGCGGGTGGTGACTTTGACAAAATTTTAGTCTATAATATATTTTCTACATTTTAAAAAGGGAAAACATTTTCTATGTAAATATGTTTGTTTTCCATTGATCATGAAAAATATTTTTTACTAACTTTTGTTTTGTATCAATTTTCTAAAACGTACACATAAAAGTAACAAAATTTGTTAAATAGTTTGAGTCCATAATTTTTTAGTAATTTTTTATTTGATTAAAATTTTATTTTATAAAAATTAAAGCTACAATGATGATAATAATCGAGAGAGTATTTGGCCTAGTAATTCATATAACTATTCTTTGAAACAGAGAGAATGTCACGACCCCATCCCGCCCCTAGTAGGATGGTGCCATGATGGCCAGTAATTCGAGACTACCAAAGACCACTTACAAGATCACACACACAAATCAGGGTAAACATATGGGGCTCACAAATGCGGAAGCAATAAACAAAAGCCAAGTAGTCCATAAGAGCAGTGTGTAAGTTAAATGAAATGTCATACATCTTACAATAGCTTATATACAACAACATGGAGTATAAAAATCACATCTTGACCAAAAGGCTTCTCAGCCATCAAATACAAAATACAATGAAATAACTAAGAAGCATGATCTTCACGACGTTGCAAAACACGAATCCAAAACACGTCGGCAAAACACATCTAGGCGTCACCGCCGCCCTGCTCATCACCTACATATATATAGAGAGGGTGAGCTTGGATACTCAGTGAATGGCATAAATAATAAAGGGTTTACATGAATGATATCCGAGATCTTTTAACAAAACAAAACGTGGAATGAATCAAGTTCCTCTATCAAATCTTTCAAGCTTCAAGGGATGCTTACTAACATCAATATAATACAAGAGATGACATTCCGGACAAACAAACCCACGCGGTAATACCGTCAGTGGCAAGGCAAGACAAGACAAGAGAGATCTCTAAACAATGGTGTCGTTGCATTATAGTCCTCGGACACTAAGGACTTGTGCTACAAATGCTTATAGTCCCCTAGCACATACGGACTTCCAAACTTTGTGCTACAAATACTTATAGTCCCCTAGCACATACCTAGCACATACGGACTTCCAAACTTTGTACTACAAATGCTTATAGTCCCCTAGCACATACGGACTTCCAAACTTTGTGCTACAAATGCTTATAGTCCCCTAGCACATACGGACTTCCCGAGAATGTCATCAAACAAGATATAATACTTATTGCAAGTAGGAATAATCATTCATGCTTGTAAATAATTTCCAAACAAGGCATAACAAGGTTTTATCAAAGCTTTATAACATATCTTTATTAAAATACCACTCACTTATTCCTTCAAACGTCGGGGTCAAGGCAAGTCCAAGTCCTACAAACACATGGCAGAAATCCGTTGAATGCACTCTCGAACAAACTTTATATGAATGCAAATGATCTCGGCATTCTCCAAAAACTAAGTCAAATCAAAACAAACACTGTCTCCCATCTCGGGGAAACATGCTGGGCACCAACCAAGTCTTGGCCGAGGTCCCACACCTTCTCGCCGAGGTGTGGTCCCGAGGGCCACTTTCAAAGAAATGAGGTCGGGGAAAATCTGGGTTTTCCCTCTGCTCAAGAACATGAAGAACATGAACATGAAGATCATGAAGAAGATGAATGCAAGGATCATATCTTGTCATTACAAAATCTGAGATTTCATGCTATGAGTTTGAAAACATGGACCTGGGTACCCATACTTGAGCATCTTACGAAAACAAACACAAAAACATGGATTTTAATGTAAGCTTTCGGATCAAACAAAGCTTTTCTTCAAGAACTTATGAACACCAACTTTCTCTTTCTAAAACCAATCTTTAAATCAATGCATGGCATGCAGAACATATTCAATCATGCAATGCAGCTAGATGATCAATAAGAACAACAAGAGTTGATCAAGATTCTAACCTCAATACTCGAATCTAACGGTTTGAACTCTAAGGATCAAGCTCGATATCTACTTTCTCACTCTAAAACTCCTCCTTCTCCTTCTAGAGCTTCTCTCTCCTCAAGAACAAGATGTGGTACAAAATGATACATTCTAGGCTTGCCGGCTGACTTAACACTCAGCCCGGACACGTGGCAACGGTTGGTTGGCTCTAGTTAAAAAGGTGACTGATTGAAAAGACAAGACTATGACAAAGCGTGTTCAACAAGCTAGGCGGCAAGGGACTCCGGCAAGTAATGACATCGGCAAATAACAAGACTTCGGCAGCAAAGGGACAATGACCTCGGCTAGAAAGGTCAACACTTGGCCCAGCTGTGCCACACCTCGGCCTAGATGTGCCACACCTCGGTCTAGGTTGTACCGGTCTAGGGCAAGATCACTTGGGTTCAAGGGCAACATCTCGGCCCAGATAGTACACATCTCGGCCTTGGTGATAGACACCTCGGCCTAGATAATGATATCTCGGCCAATATGTCAGGGTGCGGATGGAGGTCAACCAAAGAAATCCCAAGGTAGTTCTAAGCATAAGAGTATCAAAAGGGTGACCTAAGCTCATGATGACCTCGGCTGAAACACGTACACACCAATAATGAACATACCATTCAAGTAACACTTATGCAAAACAAGTCAAGGAATGCAAATGCAATACATTGGGACAAGATCATGTAATACATGCAAGCATGACTAGGGTAGAGTGGGGGTTGTTACAGAGAAGGTCTAAGGTTGAGGGTTGTAATGCCCCAATTTTTCACATGTCATCGATATTGTCTGCTTTGGGGCACACCCATACAGATTTGTTCTTCCCAGTGGGTCAAAGGTTGTAATGCCCCAATTCTTCACATGTCATCGATATTGTCTGCTTTGGACCACACCCGTACAGATTTGTTCTTCCTAGTGGGTCACTCATCTCAGAACTACTCTATCGATATTGTCCGCTTTGGGCTACTCATCTTAGAACTACTCTATCGATATTGTCCGCTTTGGACCACGCCTGCACGGATTTGTTCTTCCTAGTAGGTCACCCATCCCAAAACTACTGTGGCCTAAGCACGCTTAACTGAGGAGTTCTACTAGGGATTTCACCACTTGGGAAAAAGGCCTCGATGCAATATAAGGATCCAGATTTTTACTTTTATAGCTTAGGAACTCTCCCTCCATTTCCAATGTGGGACACCGGGACCTTATAAGGGTTCAAGTCGATGAAGTAATTGCAACCCTTTTGTTATAATTTAACTTTCTAACCCTTTAACATTTTATCATATGGCCGAAAAAACAAAAAAAAAACAAACAAACAAACAAACAATGGTAATCACTTTAAATAAAAAAATTCAACTATACAAAAAATTACTCTAGAAGATTCACTCACAAAAAATGAAAATAAGAAAGTTTGGTATTTGTTACACCTGTTGGAAACAAATACGCTACCCTAATCTTCAAATATTTTGACATTCCCCGTTTGTAAATTTACTATTTTAATTAGTTTTTTGCTACAAACTTATGTTGCCAAACGAAGATTAGTACAATTTGTTATAACTGTTGGAGATGCGCAAAATTATTTATTATTTATTTTTTCAATCATTAGAAAAACAATAATAGTATATATTCATAACAATATTTAAAAAAGTGTTTTTAAAGACCATATTCAATCTAGGTATGTTTCACATTCTACTAATTTTAAATTTATATTACACATATCTTTTTGAGGTAAATTTCAAAATGAAATTCCATGATCCTAGGTTATTGTGCTCTTCACAAATAAAAAATAAAGATAACTTTGTATTCGTCTACGAACCCGACTAATTAAGAAACAAGTTAACAAACCCATTGAAAAAAAATAAAAATAAAAGAAATAAAAAATAAAAAAAAAATTAATTTAAAAATGCTTGTTACACTGCTGGAAATCGGGTTTTTAGTGGCGTTTTAAAAACGCCGCTATATCTATCAAAAACGCCGCTAATTCATTTTGTGGCGTTTAGTACCAAACGTCGAAGCTGCGGCCGTCGCTGTAGGTTTGCGACGTTTTGAAAACGTCGTGATATGAGTATAGGAGGCGTTTTCAAAAACGCCGCCAAATGTCCCATTGTACACACGCTGATGTCACCAACGATATTTAGCGACGTTTTAAAACGCCGTCGTATCTGTTTAAAAAATATGACCGTAGGTTTAGGAGGCGTTTCTAGAAACGCCGTTATATCTTTTTTTTTTTTTTTTTTTTGAGATTATGCTAATTTTATTTGATTAAATTAAAAAGAATACATGTAAGAAAATATTGAATTTGGTTTCTCATTCAATTAATAAAAAAATACATGTATAAAACTAACATTTAAATGTCCCAAGTAAATCAAATCATCACTGCATTTTGCTCATCACCTGTTTGTTTCATATGTGCATTTTTTGTCAGCACTTGATTGGAACTAGCAGTTTTGCAATTTCAGTAAATGTTGTATAATCATACCATGGATAACCTGCAAGTGATTACAATTAGAAAGACCGCCTATTTAAATCATATTCACTTCGCAGGGGCACCAAAACACCTAATCAGTTCAAAGAAATCACATAATGTAATATGGCATTTGCTACTATTTCACATTAATAGACAATGACATTCAAGTAGACAAAATAGAAACTAAATTCAAACTCTAGAATATCTTAAATGAAAAAAAACCAAATGTTAAGAAGGCAGCTACATAATAAGTTCAGAGATTTAAGCCCCATCTAGCTGGATGAAAGGATTCGCAATCTCATCAGTTCCATCAGTAGGTGATACAAGCATCACGGCAGTTCCCCTACACACCTGCAATAGAACCAACAACAAATATTTAACCAAGAATTCTTCAAAGTATTGCAACTTCTCTTCTCATCTTTTGGGATAGGAAAAGTATATACAACTTTTGGATGGCACTTCTAAGCATACTTCCCAAGATATTTTATCCAATTTTATATAAAAGAAGCGGTACTCTGTAAATAAAATCCACCTCACATGATGCACCACTAATTTCCATCAAACCTTTTGAATCAAAACATCGGAAAAATTATATAACAGCCAAAACTTCACTAATACAATTTTCAATTTTCTGAAAATTGAAAATTATGAGACGGTATTTTTATTCTTTAGTATTTCTAGCTAAAAAAAAAAAAAAAAAAAAACAGAACAGAAAGCCAGAACCATATAACTACAAGATTGTTATTTTGACTAGAATCATGCACAGCTATAAGATAATCATTGTCAATCTGTGGAATACAGAACAATATAAATCAAACTCCGTAGTGCAAAAGACTTTAGTTTTGGCTGCCAAAAAGAATCTGTAGGCCTTCATGGACACAATTATCAGATATTTGCTGAAGTTCAGATAAACTGAGATGAGTTGTTTAATTATTTGACTTCAAGGTCCAACAAAGATTAGAGGCATGAAAATAATGATAACTGCATTGCAGATAACATAAAACGCAATAGCAAAAACCAGTTTAATGAAATATCTCAAAAGGTCTCTTCCTCCATGCGGTTAGAGAAATCACCCCATCCAGTACAAATAGAAATCAAGGCACTATCTACAGCTATTTCAAGTTCATAAGGGCAATCTAATGTAGTGGGTGCTGCAGCAGAAGTAATATAGCCACTGAAATATTCAGTCACAGAAAGGTAATTGGTTTTGGGATCAATAACTAGTTGTGTCTTCATGTAATTTGAGGTGGGTGGAATCAGGATAGGGCAAGATTGGGTACCTTGATTCTACAGGAGGTTCTAAAACTGTTGCAACTCTAAGCATCATCACCTTACACTCAAAGAATTTGGAGCTATTTCACTTATGTCCATAATATGTCCACACACTTGTAAGACTTTTTTTTTTTTGATAAATACACTCTTGTAAGACTGTTAAATCCTTGTAAAAGATTTGATTATTACTCAAACCAACTGCTTTCACTTGGAGTTGGCAAGAATATAGTCCGTATGCACCAGTTTGTCGTTTAGCACGTCACAACACTGAGATGGGTGCAATAGATATTTCCAAAGACAATATACACTGTTCATTAAAAACAAGAAATGCTTAGAGCATATATCATCTCTTGTTGTTTATCTGTTGGGGCAAGTAATTATGGCAAAGTCAACTGAAATTTATTTAAGAAGTGATAAAAAATTAACAAACTTTGAGACAGTGTAAGCAAACTTTGAGAGAATAATTATACCTCCAGTCGAACTACTGAGAAAGGCTTTCGGCCTGTTCTATGATGTAATGTCTTCTTCTTCCGGATTTTTCTATTCTTCTTGCTTGATTTCTATCAAATATGAAATTTATTTAAGATGTTATGAAAAATTATCATATATAAATATTTTTTCACATAAATAAATTTTTATTGAGAAAGAGAAGAGAACTCCGAAGGCTAATCAATATTATCGAAACTCGGAGTTTTTGCAACTGGAGTTTTTGAAAGCTGAAATTGCTCTTCAAGCAAGAGCAGAAGCTGCGACTGGTGTCCCAAGAATGGTAAGGTTTTGAATTGTAACTTTCAATCTTTCTAAATGGAAGTGCAGTAGGCTAATGAATTGTTCATCTTAATGTCATTGCAGAACCCAGCTCCAGCCAGTGTGCAGGCACCAAAAGAATCTAAAATTCTAAGACTATGCTTATAAGCTGCTGCAGAAGGGTTCATCATAGCAGCACCCACACTTTCTGAATTGCCTACAATTAGCTAGCCATTATTCATAAACTTGTAGCATTCATCTGTCTATTTGCCAGTCTGTCTTTCTCTCTAACACATGCAGACATAGAGACACACAAATACACACACCCTCTTCATATCTACATACTCTCTATGATAAGGGCTTTTATGTAATTTTGTAGATTTAATCCAAATTAAGTAATATCACCACACTAGTGTGCAAATAAACGCACTTTTATCTTACATCTCCAACCTAATACCACCCCACTAATAATCCCAATACATAAACCCACCCAACCTTATCTGCAAAACAAACAAGGCCATGCAAAATGATAAGGCAAAGATATAACTTGAGTGAGCCCATCAAATGCAAACAAAATCAGGTCAGCTTTGCCTATTCCAACATAAAGAACCACAATTAGAACACATATAATGAAGAGGATGAAGACGGGCAGAATGTGGATATTAGGCTCAGTTAAAATTTCACTGCAACTTACCATTAACAAGGGGTTCAATAATCAAGATGTCAAATTTCATCATATTCCAAAAGCCACAACATACAAACTAATCACTTCAGCAGAGGGATTAGATATTTGGGATGTAATATTCCATGATATTTTTCAAAACCAGTGATCAATGCAAACTTACATGTGCATTAGTGTTCAGTAGCTCAAAATAAACCAGTAGACAAAGAATCTTAGTCCATCTACCAAAAGCTAACAACTTTCTGATCCAAAATTTCCCTAGAAAACACTTGTACATTATGATTGGCTCAAAATAAACCAACACAAAAGTAAATTTCAGTACACTGTTTTGTGTTATGATCCTAATTTCACTGGAAAGTTCTTATTCATTCCTAAAGTTATTCAATGAGAATTCAATCATTACACAAAATGGACAAGTAATAGCACCATGATGCCCGAATAAGTGGCTGATTGATGGCCCCATAGAAGGCATAACATGAAATTTTTCAAAAGATATTCAATAAAAATGCATCACAGAAATGAAGAATTTAAACTCCTAATAAAATAAGACTGAAAGTGATCGTAGGGCCTAATAGGTACCACACTTGCTCCATAGAAAGAAACAAAAACACTTTAAACCTATGTTTGACAAGGAACATTTCCACCCTAAAATGTTAGGATCCATTTGCATCGTGGGGTGAGAAAATAAAAGAAAATAATTGCCCCCAATTTTGATACACTCTTATTACATCCCAATTCATAGACAAACTCACTGTTAACAAATTTGAGATGCTAAATCCAACGTGTTAGCGGCTGATATTGTACAGTAAATTGGGCCATTAACGAGAGACAACATGCTAATCAAAATAGTTTTTCAGTCATGATAGCATGACCAATCACAATTCATGTAGCATAAACATCAAATTATATTTTGGGTCAAATAACCCTCCAAATGAAGTTAATTGTGTCCTACACTCTCTCAAATTATATTTTATACATAATTATATATATTTTTGGAAGAAATGGTTTAATCATGTAGCATAAACATCAAATTATTTTTTTAATAGGATGGGTCCAAGGTCATGATGAAAGATGACGTAAAAAGGACTAATGGTCTCAAAAAAAAATACTAAAAAAAAGGATGGGTCCAGTGATTACTAAATTGGAGAGATACACCTATTCCAATGATTATCGATTTCTAGTACTAATAATGAGAAAAATATTTTATTTTTATTTTTATTTGCTATAACATAAATTGCCTTTTAATAAATGCATCTATAAAGGTAACATGGGCGAAACCTATTTGAAACATCTATGGTTTGCTTTGTGATTCATGTACATTCTAAAGCATGTAAATTAAATAATAAAAAGAAAAGAAAAAAACAAAAAGAAAAAGAAAAGAGGTAACTAAAAAGATTGTCCATTTACTATTAAAACTATACCTAATTTTTTAAATGGAGTACTTGGGAGTTGATAGCTTAGGTCATTGTTTACCAATGGTTGACATATTTTGGCTTGGGATCCTCAATCTTCAGTCTCACCCTTGTATTACTGTTACATTACCGTAATTTGAATTAGGGGGAAAAAAATCATTAAATGCGTCTTAATAATTTAAAAAATAATCATTGTCCTCATTGTCATAGCAATAATCTTAAAATAATAATAGCTACAACATATTCAAACAACTCCACTGCAACACACGTACCACAATTTTTTTTCAATCTTTAACATGAAGATTGATGTCCTCTGACTTTACCGTAGAATTAATTTTTTCCAGGAAAAAATAACTAAATAAAGGACAAAATTGGATAAAATAGTAGCAGGAGGAAGATTCAAATCTAGTGGGTGTAAAAACTTATTTTATTTTATCGAAGACGAAGAGAAAGGAAAATATCACAACTGAACTACTATCTTAACCATTTAGATGCATTTCAGGGTAAAAATTGTAATCATTCCAACTATTCTTTGGGGGAAAAAAAAAAAAAAAAAAAAATCAGCAAGCACAAGTTTATAATCCAACAAAAAAAATTTAATCCCCAGCACTTAAACCCTATAGTAAAGTCTTTTGCATCCAAAAGGACAATGCCTCTAATTCAGTTTTGGAAAAAGTCTTAGTAGATTGCATTTATCTGCAACAAAGAATCATGACAACACTGAACAGAACCAAGTCTCAAGATATTCCACCTTGGATCTACAACGAGCAGGAAAATAACTATACAGCTAACATCATACATATTTACATGTGGTTTGTAAATTGAGAGGGTTAACCTTGAGGATTAAGATAGAATTGTATCAAGTCACAAGAATTGGCATGACAAAAGTCTATATATATATATGCATGGTGTATATATATGTATGTGCGTGCGTCATTTGAAGTGATAAAATGAACAGTGAAGATCATGCCAACAAGTAGAGAAAGTTCAGAAAATTCAAAAATAATCTTAATGAAATCAGGAAGTTTTAAAGTTATAAACAACTTGAAATGCCAGGGAAACCTTTTATGTATGTATTTTTTTCAACTCAAAATCAATCCCCCGTGTTGTTACAAAGTGTTATGTGTTCTATGTTTTGTTTAATTGATTATTTAGCCTGAGGGCAGGAGGGCTTGCGGCGATGGGAGGGGTTTGCAACAGTGGGTAGTTCACGGTGGTGGAGTTCCCTGCAGTGGCAGTGGCTACAGGCGATGATAGTGGCTGGTGGTGTACAAGATGTGTATTGAGAAACCGCATTTTAGGATTTTGTCCAAAAAGGTAAATTTGATTGTATTTTTAAAAAATAGGTAAATTTGATTGTATTTTTAAAAAATGTACTAAGTGCGTAAACTGAGGATTTATGGTGTGTGGAAATAGTAGCTCTTAGGTGGTTTGAAAGCTTTTTGTTATTGGATCAGGGATCATGATATTCAAGCTTCCTGATAATATGGCTCAAATAATTTAAGAAGATAAACAGACTGCATAGATGTACAATAGGTGATTTCAAAGCTTTCTATTGTTGAATTAGGGGTCATGATATTCAAGCTTCCTCATAAATATGGCTCAAATAATTTAAGAAGATAAACAGACTGCATAGATGTACAACATATGCTTGCACCTCGCGCTTAGGGTATAAGAGACCTTATTGCCTTGGTGCGCCTAGAGCCTTTTAAAACACTGGTCAATCCTATGCACTTTTGAAAAAGCATGGAGCCAGAACAGAGTGCAATGAGCACGTTTGAGAAATCTTGAAGAAGATCACTTGATCGAAGCACAAAGAAAATCAAAAGCAATGCCACGATGGAAGAAAAAGAAATGGAAGTGGAAACCGAGATGAAAGAAGCCCGACTGTTGAAGGTCCACCGGTAAAATCGTTTAAAGACCCTCTAGCATTCCCAAAGAACATGGATTACTACTTTGATAATAGGGTGGAAATCTTATCATCGGATGAAGAAGAAGATGAAAAGAGACAGAGAACCACCTTGGGAAGGAAAGCCTAGGTTTGCAGGGACTACCGAAAGTGTCAAGAAAGCCTGCAGAAGATCGAGAAACCTTGGGAGAATGCATTGATTGTCAAACTATTGGGTAAAAGCATAGGCTATAGAATGCTCGTTCTAGGCTACAGAATATCTAACTTGTAGGGCGAATTCAATGCCATTGATTTGGGGACACAAAAGATCTAAAGCTGTCTATTTTAGTTAATTATGTATGAAGACGAAACCACCTATTAAAAAAAAAAGGAATGACGACGAAAAATATTTTGGTCAAAATGTTAGTGATCAAGACAAAACAAAAATAGTTATCTCATTGAATTGTCAATATTTTCTTTTTCCAAGTTTACGAGCACATAAAGAGAACTGAAACATATATTGTCGAGGTTTTTTTTTTCAATTTTTTAGTCCTAAAAGTGACAGAATCATGCAAAGTTCTACATCATATGGCATGTTTGATTTGCAAAAAGGTTGAAGTGATTGGGAAAAGTTGGAAATAATTGCAATTTGAAGCGATAAAAATTTGATTGTAAGTTTAGAGGAGAGTTATGCAGGGGAGGATTGGACTGCAGGTAGAGAAATTGTAGACACTCAACCGCAAAGGTCTAGGTGGTGGTGGTGAAATTGTCCAAGTTGGCCATGTAAGGTCTACTTGATAATGTGCCTCCTCAATCACTAGTCACTCCTTATAGAATGTCATGTGATGGTCAAGCGTGTTGAAGAGATCATACAGAGGTGTTCTCCAGGCCCTACAAGTACAACAATAGAGGTAGAGTTTGGAAGGTGAAGCTGGTTATCAGTCCGGGAAGCGATCGGAGATACTGTCACAGGAGACTCGAACCCAAGAATTGATTGAAAGTGTAAGAACTGTTGCAAATGCGAAATATTGGGGTTTCGTCTCTGGGATTTTCGGATCAAGGAGTCTTTCCAGCAGCAGCTTGAATGCTTCCTCCAAGCAAGATGGTTTGTTGGAGATTTAGACATACATATCCTAACCCCCCCACATGATTTTAAGTTTGAGTTTTTTTTTTTTTTTTTTTTTTTTTTTCAAAGTTATAGTTCGTTGATAGACAAAAACAAATACATCAAGAGTGATTATCTCTATTTTCTAGAAGAAAATATAACCAAGATTCAGTGTTCCAAATACGCACATTCAAACAACAAAACATATTGCTTCCATCAATTAACAACCATAACCTGTAACATACTACGGCAAACATAGACAATTTTTAATAAATTAACATAATCAACATAATAATATAAGCTTGATAAACAAGTGTTCCCCATATAATTCTACAAACCACAAATACACTTAATCGATCCTCATCTAAATCTAGTTGCTTATGCTTGAAGAACAAAGGAGATCTGATCTTTTGATAAATAAATAATAAAAAAAAAAAAACTGAAATTCAAGTCAAAATAAAACGCCTCCAAATAAAGAGAGGGGGGGAGAGAGAGAGTACCTCACCGATCTGAATCTGTGAATCTCTGAATTCAAGTCGAAATTCAAGTCGAAAATTGCTTCATCGAGACCGAATCTGTGAATCTCTGAATCACAGAGTGAACCGAGAGATAACTAGGGTTTAGACAAAGAGAGAGAGAAAGAGAGAGGGAAGAGAGAGAGTACCTCACCGATCTGAATCGATTTGAGGGAGGAGAATGATGTTAAGAAGAAGACAGAGAGTACCTCAAATGAATCGATTCACCGATCTGAACTTCGAAATGCCTCGACTTCGATTTTGAACGATCTTAGGCAGAGGGGGCGAGAGAGAGAGAGCGCGAGAGTGGGAGTGAGATTTTCGTTATACTTGCTTATCATATTCAAAATAAAGGTGAAACAGGAGAGGAGGAGGGCGTTGAACGGAAACCATTCCAAGGCGTTTAAAAAACGTCTTTGATTCTTGAAACGGCGCCGTTTCAAATACAGAAAAATAAGACGTTCATAAAACGCCGTAAAATATTAGAAACAATGGCGTTTTTAAAAACGCCGTTAAAAAAACGCCACCTAAACTCATATTTCCTGTAGTGTTACCTGCACCATTAGATTCTTAATCAACTATGGAAGATGCTCGTATATGATAATTATTACTTTGCTTTGTTTTCCCTTGTTGTGTCTTTGAGCATAGAGCAGCACCCAAATGAAGCAAGAAAGAAGAGAGTTTCAGTAAACATATTCTTATTCAGATCGAAACACTCAGCTCTACTCTACCTCACAGATGACATGACAATCTCAGCGCAAGTGGGTTCTAAAGGTAATAATAACCTGTGATTTTTATTTTATTTTTATTTATATTTATGAAATGGGTCTCTTCTCTGTGCTCACCTTCTTAAACTTGATTTCTTCATTTTTTGCCCTTTGAAAAAGAACAGAAAAGTAAAAAAATTTAATCTCCTTTTTAATCTTTGTACCAGAGGATCGAAATTGTTTTGAGCAAAATGATGAGAAGTTAGGTACGAGATGATGGGAAGATGTGAGACACCAATTTCGTCCAACTGTTAGGTTGATCTCTACTCCATATTATTATTACTTCATATTATTAGTTCATTTCTCTCATGGACTCGGGAGAAGAGGATTCCATCACAAGTTTCATTTTAAATATCTGAATCAGTGATTGTACGGGGGCGAAATGTCTTCTGCTTTCCGTACCCCTTGGACGTCAAGCTTCTAGTGACGGCGTCTATCTCTGCAACACAAAAATGGTGAGCTGCCCGGCGGTGGTGTGCCGGAAAGACCCTCCGACGATCAAGTCAGATCACCAAGGAAGAAGACAATCAAAAGAGAGTGTTTGTGAGAATGAATTCACATACCTCCAACGTTCGTCTTTTTTCCCTATTTCTAGGCTGGCCATGTAGCCTCAAGATTGTGCGCGCACTACCTCTGCTGTCCTTCCCTGGACAAGTGGCAGTGCGCACCTCTCACCACCTTACGCGTGTAAAGGTTTCGTCCTTCCACCAATACACACAGAACTGTCCAACGGTATTGAGGCGTGCGTGGAGCAGATATCCTCTCCCTCACGCCATTGGCCCAGGTGGCACACCTAACCGAGGTACCACCACCGGCCTAACACTTGTGGAAAATCGCCATCACGTGCACTTAATCGTGCTATGTGCCACCGACCTGTGACTTGGGATCAGGCGAAAGCCTATCCACCTCGGCTGAACTGCTCTTGACCGGTCCATCAAGACCACCTGGTTGCGAGGCATGCCGGCCTCCAACCGCTCCAACTTCAATCTCGGTCACACGCAACCGTTTCATCATGGCTGGACGGTTGGGGGCATTCCGGCCTCGCCGCACCCTCAGTCTAGCCCGGGTAAACCTTCAACTTGGTTAATATTCGCCACTGCGAGCTTCGCCCGAAACGAGCAACCCACAGCTCGGCTACACCAAGATGTTGACCGGTCGACATCTTCGACCGCGCAATCCAGTCCGCTCGGCCGTTCCAACCGAGCAATTCGCTCGGCGCTGTGTAGTCCGTAACGCTTGACGTTATCTTTGCTCGGCCGTACTAACCGGCGCGCATCTCCCCTCTCAATTGCCCTTTAACCCCATCCGAGCCGATCGTGATTGGGGTTACAACTGTGTCCGAGCTAAGGTTGAGTTGCGCTTTTGCTAGGCCGAGCTGGATTGGGGGAGTGTCTGCCGCCGAGCCACGGTTGAGCTGCGCCATTGCCGAGCCAAGCGTAATTGGGGACACGTCTGTCGCTGAGCTATCCCATTTAGCTGTCCATCACCGAGCCGGGCATGATTGGGTAAATATCTACCGCCGGGCTATCCAATTTGGCCGATCATCACCTCGGCAGTCACGTCAAGGGTCGTATAGCCGTACTGACAGCCGCGTATTCAGTGCCACGTGGCTCCATGCCATTGGGTCATGCGTCCAGCTGTCCCCCACGCCCCGAATTTCAAACGACTGCGCCGTTTGGGTTGTTTTTCCCCCCTTTTTGTGCACCAGTGAAGGGTCATTGTGCCCCTTCACTATTCATCCTTTCTCCCAAGCGAACCCTAAACCTCTCAAAGCTTCGAAGCTTCAAACCGTCTCGCTGTTCCTGCCATTTCTGCCTTCGAGCTCTAGTCTCCATCTCCATTCCTTTCGACGGTTGCAGCCAAGCTCTCGAGGCCCAACTCTTACTCGCCTTTGTTTTTGGTAAGTTGCACTATCCCTCCCTTGTGTTTTCTGTTCCTGTTTTCCAGTTCTCTCCGTTTTCTACGTTTTTCTGCCACTGTGCTTCGAGTTCCCTGCCTTGAGGTCCCTCCTTTTTAATCCAATAGAGCTATACCTTAGGAAAACTGGAACTGGTGGAGTGGAGGGGGCTTTCGTGCCCCTGTTTTCCCTTAGGTCGAACGAATGAGCCTTGAACTTAGGATGAATAGGATGAACAGGATGAATCCTGTGCAAAACCGAGCAAAATGCTCATTTAGATCCGCATCTAAGGCTGCAGCCGAGCAAAAACTAGTTTGTGGCTTCTCGTAGAGGCCGCAACCAGGCTGAATACCCCATCAGATCGGTGAGTAGAGTGAACCGAACTAAAACACCCTCCGCCTTAAACCTTAACCGAGCTGAAGGATCAACTAGATCCATCATTAGGTCTCAACCGAGCTAGAACCGAACTAGGAGAATTGAGCGCAGATGTAGTTGAACCGAGCTGGGACTCGTCGATCAAAACACCAAAGTCCTTCACTGAGCTATTTCCAATAGGAGCCGTGCAATATCTGCCGTGCTAACCCTTAGCCTTATTTTTCAACATGCAGAACAAATAGGACCGACCAAGCCACTCCAGCATTATAAGTGGTGGAGCTCAAAGACCGAGCAAACGCACTTACATTTTTGACCGAGTCACACACCAAACCAAATAAAACCGAGATAATGGAGAAGTACCGGTTCATGGTTAGCTTGCCCGGCGCGATGGCGGAGTTTCGAAAGGAGTACAAAGTTCCTGACGACGTCATCCTAGAGCTCGCCAAAAAGGGAGACACCCCTTGGGGAGATTTAGACCAGTGCCCCTTCACGGTCGTGTCAATAGTAGAGGGAGGTGTTCGCTTCCCGATCCAACCCTTGCTCTGCGAATTTTTGAGGCAGACAAGGCTATGCCCAAGCCAAGTCTCAAATAACACTTACAAAATAATAAACGGGGTCGCCGAGCTGAACCGGAGGCTCGGTCTCCACCTCGGTCTGACAGAAATTTTTCATTAATACAGCCTAAGTAAAAATAAGAGTGGGCTTTGCTGGTACCTCAAAGTCAAGAAGGGCCGAGCAAAACTCATTGAAGGCAACCCCGACAAAGAAACCAACGACGACGACTTCCTCTGGGTGTCCGGTAATTACGAGGACACCGAGGCACCCATACCGGGCTGGTACATTAGGAAAGATTTTGGCCGTGCTGGTAAGTCGCCCGGCTGACCGCACTATCCTCTTTCTGCATTTCATTATTATAATTTTGCACCGGTCTAATACTTGTCTCCTTTGTGCAGATAGACACTTGGCCACGGACTACCATCAGGCCGACCCAGAAGCTATCCGAGCTCTGCTGCGTCACCCCGAGGAGGAAAGGGCGGCATCAAAACTTCTCGGTTTCGAGCAGACCTACAACTACCAGGCACCGCGCAAAAGCAGAGTAACCGACTTCCTGTGTGCTCCCTCCCCTGAACCGGATCCAAACCTACCGCCGATCAGACTTGTTCCCCTCACCGCCGAGTAAGAAATGGAAAAAATCAGGGCCATTAAGTCCATGATCACTGGAGAGGAAGGGGAGTCCTAACCTCCAGAGGCAGCCGGGGGAACATCCTCCACCCCAGCCGTGCAAACAGAAGGCGCGGTGCTTGCCCTCGCCACCGAACAACCGGCCGGCCGATCCAAGAAGAGGCTGAGGAAGGAGAAAGCCGGGCAAGGCCTTGTTGACGAAGACTCCACCGAACTGGCCTCCAACGAGCTGGGCGACCAGGCCGAGCAAACACAGACCGGCATATCCAAGGGGAAGGGCCCAGCCACCCCTCTCGGTCTGGGCGCCCGAGTTCGTGTACCAAGGCCGACCAGTTTCTGCTGAGGATTTGGTCTATGCTGACAAGGATTATTCCCTTGGTTTCAACATGACCAAGGGGTTAATCCTTCCAGCAGACATGAAAAAGCACGATGAACTGTCCGACCTAAAGGTCCTACGCTCGGCGGCAAAATCCATCGTGCTGGTAAGGTTTTCATTTTTTGCTTCAACTGTTTGCTCGATTTTTGCTCGGCTCCTTGAACACTTACAATCTTTCCCTTGTTTTCAGGCCGCGCAAAAGAATTACTTGGCGCACGACCGGATGATAAAAGTGCGGCAGAGCCTGCGGGATGCCATTGCCGAAAACAACGCGCAAAAGACAGAGATAGCGAAGTTGAGGGCGGCACAGGATGCTATCGCGGCGGAGCGAGATAAGCTGCAACAGAAAGTTGACCGAGCCGATTCTGACAAACAGAAGGCCGTGAAGTCGACCAAAGCTCGGTACCTCGCCGAGCTAAGGAAACTGCGCGATGCCAACAAGGAAGCGCTGGACAAGGCAGTCGATGACGCGGAGGACCGGGGATATGCTCAGGGGGAGAAAACTTATGAACGGCAAGTCCAGGCGACGAAGGACATCTTTTTCCAGTGCGGCTGGAAAGCCGCCGTGGAGAAAGTTGGACTTGGTCAGGATTCTCCCATGTTCATTAGTCCGCCTGCTGCATATATCCCGGTCTACATGCAGGCGTACGCCAATGCCGCGCAAAACTGACTGATAGCAGAGGCAAGGAAAGAGGCTGAGGAAGAAGCCATCGCCGCACAACAGACCGAGCAAGCCACAAACACCGAAGCATCCCCGGACGTGGAGGCGGAAGTTATTGATCGGGAGGTTGTCGCGGTGGAGGGCACCGACAATGAAGCCGAGGAGAGCTTGCCCGAGTAGACAGTCGGCGTTGCCGAGCAGACCGAGGAGATAGCCGAGCCAAACCTTGAGCTGGACTGAAATTTTTTTTTTTTTTTGCAATGTAACCGGGCTAGGCCCTAACTTCTGTACTGAATTTCTTTTTATCAATGAAACTTCAACTTTTTGCTCGTATATCTCCCATGTGTAAATTTCTTGATTCGAACTGTAAGCAACTGGTAGGTCGGCTGAATCGCACAATCTGCCGAGCTAAAATCAACTCTCAAGTAATCTAATCAGGACTAGCAGTAGAATTTTCAAATGAAATGACATTTGAACTTGGCCGAGCAAAAGCTGCTCGGCCCTAATTGGTTTGCAGACTGAAATTCCAACACTTCAATGCGGCCGAGCAAAAACTAGCTCACCTTTCAATTTGTTTAAAACGCTAACATTTACCTTTAGCCGAGCAAAGTCAGCTCGGCCTTATCACTGTTGGACAAGACACCAACATTGCCAATTCCGCCGAGCAAGATCAGCTCGTTTCCCATATTGGACAAGATACCAATATGCCAACTGGGCCGAGCAAAATCAGCTCGGCTCCTACATTTGGCAAAACACCAATGTTCCAATTAGGTTGGTCATGCTGCCAACATTCCAACTGGGCGAGCAAAATCAGCTCAGCCGTAATGCGCATTGCTCCATACGCAAACTATTTGCGCGGTCTGCTCCCATTCTGAGGAAAACAGTCCGGTCTCACTCAAGTCGGTCTACTTGCCCCTGGCATCCATAATTGCCTTGTGTCTTGCTATTTCATTAGATAGATGTAACACCATACGACAAGAGGGCTATTTTTTATTACAAAAGCATTGCTATCTTTTACATCAAATGCAAAAAGGCTAAAGGCCCAGAAAAGCTAAACAAAAGCAAATTACATTTCAAAAGTAAAAGACCTTAAGGTTGGCTGCATTCCACGGTCTGGGGATAGCCTTGCCGTCTAAGTCTTCCAAATGGTATGCCCCTTTACCCGCGAAACCAATCACCTTGTATGGTCCTTCCTAATTCGCACCGAGCTTGCCTTCGCCAGGGATCACCGTGTTGCCAAGCACCTTCCTTAAGACCCAATCCCCAATCTTTAATAGCCTGGGGTGCACTGCCTTGTTGTATTTTTTAGAGAGTTCCTGCTGATAGGCCGCTATGTGGATTAATGCGCGCTCTTGCCTTTCTTCAGCAAGGTCCAGCTCTAATGCCACGGCTTCATTGTTCAGGTCTGGCTGGAAACTTTCTGAGCGGATGGTTGGCATGCCAATTTCTAATGGGATGACGGCCTCCATACCATAGGCCAAAGCGAATGGTGTCTCTCCAGTTGATCGCCTTGGTGTAGTGCGGTATGCCCATAGCACATTAGGAAGTTCTTCAGCCCACTTTCCCTTGGCCTTCTCAAGCCGCTTCTTCAGTCCGTCCAGAATGGTCTTATTTGAGGCCTCTGCTTGACCATTTGACTGAGGATAGGCCGGCGTTGAATTGTAGAACTCGATCTTCAACTCTTCGCAAAATCCGCGAAAGAGTTTCCCATCGAATTAAGTGCCATTATCCGAGATGAGGGCCCTGGGTATGCCGAAGCGAGTGATCACGTTTTGCCAAACGAATTTCTTAATGTCTTTTTCCTTAATGGTTGCCAATGGCTCGGCCTCCACCCACTTGGTGAAATAGTCAGTGGCGGCGATGAAAAACTTGCGATTGCCCGGTGCAACTGGGAGTGGCCCAACAATATCCAATCCCCAGAGTGCGAACGGCCAAGGACTTGTGAGGGAGAGCAATTCTCTTGCTGGCTGGTGGATCTGGTGGGCAAATTTCTGACATTTTTCACATCGGCGAACGTATTTTTGTGCGTCCGCCTGCATGCATGGCCACCAGTAACCTTGTGAAATTGCTCGGTACGCCAGAGACCTGCCCCCAGTATGGCTGCCGCAGACGCCCTCTTGGATCTCAAAGAGAAAATCCTCCACCCTGGCAGGGTGGACACACTTCAAATACGGCCCGGTGAAGGACCTCTTATACAATGCTCCGGACAGGGAGAGCCAAAACCGTTCTGCCTTAGCTCGGATCTTGTGGGCCGCCTTCTTTTCTTCCGGTAGAATTCTATCTTTCAGAAAGGCGATGATGGGGTCCATCCAGGAAGGTCCCAAGTCGGTGCAGAGTACCTCGGTTGCTTCTGGTTCCTCAATGCTTGGCCGAGGTAAAAATTCAATCATCAAGGGATTGGGAAAGGTCTCGAGTGGAAGCGAGACCGCCAATTCATCACCGTCTTTGTTCCGTCATGTTGATCCGTTCAACTCTGATGGCATCGAACTTCTTGATTTATGCTCGCACCAGCGCCTGATACTTGGCCATTCTTTCATCTTTGGCTTCATACTTCCCTGAGACTTGATTGACCACCAGCTTGGAGTCGCTGAACACCATAAGGGCTGTGACCTTCATTCCCAGCGCGCTTCTTAGTCCGGCGAGGAGGGCCTCGTATTCCGCCTCGTTGTTGGACGCTGGGAAGCCGAGCGTAATTGCTTGCTCAACAATCAGCCCATCGGGTGAAGTTAGCACAATTCCCAGCCCGGCCCATGCCTGTTGGATGCCCCATCGACGAAGAGTTTCCAGATCTCGCCAACAAACAGCTTCCAGCAATCAAACGGGTTTTGGGAGCTTCTCAATTCCAAGTTTCTGGTCGGTTCATTCTGGTCTCTTTCCTTGTCTTGGTCGGGTTTACCTTCTAATAATTCTTCGGTCTTTGTTGGTTCGGTTGCGCTTTGCCCATTTCGCTCTAGCGAGCCAACACCCGCTTCCATTGCCAGAACCATCGGTTGTGCTAAATCCGCACTAACCAAATCAATTGGGCAAACTGGATGCGTCTCAAGGGCAAATTCCGCCACAAAGTCTGCAAGTGCCTGAGCCTTGATTGCGGTGCGCAGCCGGAACTTGATGTCGTACTGGCCCAACTCCACGGCCCATTTCAGAATCCTCCCAGTGAAGTCTGCCTTTTCGAAGAGCACCTTAAGTGGAAACTCGGTCAGCACGACTATTGTGTGGGCGTGAAAATAGTGCGCCAGCTTTCTTGACGCCATCATTAGGGCTAGCGCCAATTGTTCCAAGGGAAGATATCTTGTTTCGGCCGGGAGCAGGGTCTTGCTTACATAGAAGATTGGTAGGTGCTGGACGCCCTCAGCACGAACCAATACCGCGCTCACTGCGTGTTGAGAAACAGCCAAGTAGAGGTACAGCTCTTCACCCGGCTGAGGTGTGACCAAAATTGGGGCTGAGGAGAGATACGCCTTTAAGTCTGCTAGTGCACAGTCGTAGTCTTCGTCCCAGAAGAATTTGGACTTCAAAGTTTTGAAGAGGGGCCTGCAACGATCTGAAGACCGGCTGATAAATCTGTTCAGCGCGGCTGCCATTCCGGCAAGATGTTGCACGTCCTTTGTGGAATTCGGGCGCTCCAGCTCTTGTATCGCTTGGATTTGGGATGGGTCGGCTTCAATTCCTCGGTTTGTAACCAAAAAACCCAGAAACTTTCCAGTGCCAACTCCGAAGGCGCATTTGGAGGCGTTCAGACGAAGCTTGTGATGCTTTAGTATGGCGAACATTTCTGCTAGGTCGGCAAGGTGTTGGGACTTCTCTTTACTCTTCACCACCATATCGTCGATATAGGCTTCCATAGTTCGGCCCAAGAGGGGAGCGAACATCTTCGTCACCATACGCTGAAAGGTTGCCCCGGCGTTCTTCAACCTGAACGGCATGACCTTGTAGCAGTATAAGCCTCTAGGGGTGGTGAACGACGTGATCTCTCTGTCCGGCTTGTACATGGCTATCTGGTGGTAGTCGCGATATGCATCCAGGAAGCTAAACCTCTGATGGCCAGCGGTTAAGTCCACCAGCTGGTCAATTCGAGGGAGGGGAAAGCTATCCTTAGGGCAAGCCCGGTTGACGGTTTTGTAGTCAACGCAGACTCGCCACTTGCCATTTTTCTTGGAAATAACCACCGTGTTGGATATCCACCGAGGTTATTGCACTTCTTCTATGGCCTCGGCTTCCAACAGATTCTTCACTTCTTCTGCCACCACTTCAGCATGGTGCAAGGCTGAGCGGCGTGTCCTTTGAATGACTGGGCGCGCATTGGGGAAGACGTTCAACTGATGACAAATGAAGCTCGGGTCGACGCCAGGCATGTCGTAAGGCGTCTAGGCAAAGGCCTCCAAGTTGGAAACCAAGAAGTTGACATAATCCGTCCGCTCGGTGCTAGATAAGGATGATCCCAAGAGGAAGAATTTAGTCGGATCGTTTTCATCGATGCGCACTTCCACCAAATCTTCAACCGATTTTTCCTCGGCCTTTCTTCCCACGTCTTCGAGGACCTCCTTTCCCTCGGGCCCCTCGATCATCTGGACAAACCCTTTGGCTGCTCGGCTGCCATTTACCGCAACGAAGCATTGTTTGGCCATCACCTGGTCTCTCCAGACTTCCTCTATTTGCCCGTTCGATGCTGGAAAGCGCATGACTTGGTGGAAGGTCGAAGCAACCGCTTGCATGGCGTGCAGCCAACCTCTGCCCAAGATCAAATTGTAAGTCGATGGCACTTTGAGCACCCAGAATTCTACTTGCTTCACAACCGATCCTGCTTTGACCGGCAAAATAATCTTTCCGATCGGCCATTCTGGTTGTGAGTTGAAGCCGACCAAAGGAGATGTTGCAGGAGCCAAATCCTTGTCTTCCAACTTCATTTGTTTGAACGCGTCATAGTACATTATCTCGATCGAACTCCCCTGGTCGATCAGAATTCTCTTGATATCAAAGTCTTTGACGCGAAGAGTCACCACCAAGGCATCATTGTGCGGCATCTGAACCCTTTCCAAGTCTTTGGTCGAGAAGGAAAGGAAGTCCCTCACTTCGGTTTTTCCCTTTTTCACGGCGGGCTGAACAGAGAGCACTTCCCTCATGTGCTCAGCCTTCTTTATCATCCCTCTAAGTTCGCAAACCCTTGCCGGTTCAATGATGCCGTGGATGACGTTGATTACACCTTGCGGGGGAATCTCCAGGGCGGCTAGGCCATTTGGCTCGGCTTGTCCTGCTGGCGCGGCCTTGACGCCCCCATCTATGTATTGATCAAGATGCCCTGCCGCCACCAACTCTTCTAAGTGTTGTTTGAGCGGCAAACAGTCCTCCGTTCGGTGCCCCCGTTCCTCATGAAAGGTGCAACGATATTTTGAATTAAAGCCCCTCTGTGCACTCCCCAACTTGGCTGGCCACTGGACAAAAGGCTCACCTCGGATCTCGCTCAAAATACGGTAGATAGGGATTTTGAAGACCGTGGTGATTCCTGTTCGCGCCTTCAATTTTCTTTTGGCATCTTCTGCTGCATCGCGGGGGGCATCAGCTCGGTCGTTTCTACGACCCTTGTTTCTGTCATCGCGGCCGGTCCCCCGACGCTGGTCTTTTGATCGGTCACTTGGGCGGTTTTCCTCCTGCCCGACCGAGTGGACTTTCCCCGCTACTCTTCTGTCCACCGCGACCGGATTATCCTTCTCGGTCGCGGATGCGGCGTCATCCTCCACGCGAATGTGCTCGTTGATTCGCTGCATCAAAGATTCCATGGTTGTGGGCTGATGCATTGTGAGTGAATCTCGCAGCCTATGTCCGATTGGGAGACCCCTCTTGTACTGGGTGATTGCCAGATTGGTAGGGCAGTCAAGGATCTCGTTGTAAATTTCCCAGTATTTCGCGTTGTATGCCTTCAGCGAGCTTCCAGACTCCATCTTGACGCCTAGGAGATGGTCGACCTCCTTCGGCGTTCGAGTGTTGGTCTTGAATCTGGTGATGAAGGCTTCTGCTAGTTGTTGCCACCCCTCTATACTCCTCTCTGGGAGCCTTTCGAACCACTTCAAACCCAGCTTTCCCAAGCTTGTTGGGAATATGAGGCACATCAAGGCGTCGTTGCGTCGGTGGCCAGCCATTACTTGCCGGTAATGACTCACATGCATGTATGGATCCGTCTTGCCATCGTACAGGGTGAACTTCGGCTGGTGGAATCCGGCAGGAAGTGGAGTACCCTCTATCTCTGGAGACAGCGGCGTGGCTGTAAGTTTCGCCAGCTCTTTGTCCACCAGCGCAGGGGCCATAACTCTGGGCGCCGGCATCACCATTTCTTCACTGCAATGAACTGGGGCACTCAACCTTTGGAGCGCCGGCACCCTCTGAGCCTCTCGACGGCGCGCTCTCTCCTCCAACACGTCCCTGAGATCCCTGGAACGGGAGGAGGCAGAGTATCGCGACGTTGATGACGGGTGTGAGGGGTGGTAGGTGCTGTCGCGAGTGAGGGATCTGCCATCTCTCTGGTCGGAATCTCCCACCCCATAGTTCCTGGTGATGGAGATAGAGTGAGTCCTCCTCTGGCGGCGACTGCTAGAACGAGGGGAGGGGGTGCACTCACTGAGGTTGCCCTCTCCAGCAACGCCCTTCCCCCTAACTTGGCGCTTCAGCAGCTCCATCTCCGCCACCATCTTACGAATGAGGACGTCTTGGTCCTTGAGTTTGTGCTCCAAGCACTGCTCACGGGACTCCCCCCGGTGTCGGCGGCCCTTTGGACTCTGTGAGCGATCAGAACTCCTCCCACGCTTGTCGCGCACTCCTCGCGAAGAAGTTTCCAGGCCCGCCATGGTTGGAACATTCAGGGGGCCTTCTCTCCTCCGGACATACTCTGGAGTGACGCCATCGACGACGGACAGCGGAACTTCGTCGTTGTTGGCCATGGAAACGGTCGATGAAGCTCGAAGAACAAGGGTTGTGAATCAAAGACTTCCCACAGACGGCGCCAATTGTACGGGGGCGAAATGTCCTCTGCTTTCTGTACCCCTTGGACGTCAAGCTTCTGGTGATGACGTCTATCTCTGCAACACAAAAATGGTGAGCTGCCCGGCGGTGGTGTGCCGGAAAGACCCTCCGACGATCAAGTCAGATCACCAAGGAAGAAGACAATCAAAAGAGAGTGTTTGTGAGAATGAATTCGCATACCTCCAACGTTCGTCTTTTTTCCCTATTTCTAGGCTGGCCATGTAGCCTCAAGATTGTGCGTGCACTACCTCTGCTGTCCTTACCTGGACAGGTGGCAGTGCGCGCCTCTCACCACCTTACGCGTGTAAAGGTTTCGTCCTTCCACCAATACACACAGAACTGTCCAACGGTATTGAGGCGTGCGTGGAGCAGATATCCTCTCCCTCACGCCATTGGCCCAGGTGGCACACCTAACCGAGGTACCACGACCGGCCTAACACTTGTGGAAAATCGCCATCACGTGCACTTAACCGTGCTATGTGCCACCGACCTGTGACTTGGGATCAGGTGAAAGCCTATCCACCTCGGCCGAACTGCTCTTGACCGGTCCATCAAGACCACCTGGTTGTGAGGCATGCCGGCCTCCAACCGCTCCAACTTCAATCTCAGTCACACGCAACCGCTTCATCATGGCTGGACGGTTGGGGGCATTCCGGCCTCGCCGCACCCTCAGTCTAGCCCGGGTAAACCTTCAGCTTGGTTAATATTCGCCACTGCGAGCTTCGTCCGAAACGAGCAACCCACAGCTCGGCCACACCAAGATGTTGACCGATCGACATCTTCGACCGCGCAATCCAGTCCGCTCGGCCGTTCCAACCGAGCAATTCGCTCGGCGCCGTGTAGTCCGTAACGCTTGACGTTATCTTTGCTCGGCCGTACTAACCGGCGCGCATCTCCCCTCTCAGTGATAGATGTAGAAATTGTGTAAAAGGGGGACTAAAGAAAAATTATTTCGATTTTAGAGGAATTAAAGTAAGATTATATAGATTTTGAAAATCAAAATATTAATTTATTTTACAAAATCTCAAAATGACATGAAAGAAATGAGATTTTTCAAAGGTTTGGGATGACTAAAACACTAATTTATTTTATAATTACTAAAAATTGCATGAAGTAATGAAAATTTTCAAAATTTAGGATAGCAAAAGTAAAATTATTTAGATTTTGGAAGGGTTAGAGTAAAATTATATATATTTTGAAGGGGGCCAAAATGCAAACTTCTTTTATAAATATTCAAAATTGCAAGATGAAAATCCAATTTTCTAAAAGTGGGGAGGGGGGGTGGCCCTCACCCGCCACCCTGTGTCCACTAATGAATCATTTATTTTATTTGATTATACGCGTAAATCATTCATAAAAAGAATCAAATAAGTTTCATTTTAAAGATCTAAATCAATGGCAGACGTAGAAATTGTGCAAAGGGGGGACTAAAGAAAAATTATTTCGATTTTAGAGGAATTAAAGTAATATTATATAGATTTTGAAAATCAAATTTTACAAAATTTCAAAATGACATGAAAGTAATGAGATTTTTCAAAGGTTTGGGATAAATAAAATACTCATTTATTTTATAATTATTAAAAAATGCATGAAAATAATGAAAATTTTCAAAATTTAGGATAGCAAAAATAAAATTATTTAGATTTTGGAAGGGTTAGAGTAAAATTATATATATTTTAAAGGGGCCAAAATGCAAACTTCTTTTTATAAATATTCAAAATTGCATGATGAAAATCCAATTTTTCAATAATTTTTTTTGGGGGGGGGGGGGGGCGCCAGTGGCCCTCACCTGCCGCCCCCTTGTGTCCACCAATGAATCATTTATTAAATTTGATTATACGTGTTGATCATTCATAAAAAGAATCAAATAAATTCGATAATTATAGCTCATCATTTTATCAGAATTATCTTCAAAAATATAGATAGTTTATTTTTAAAATTATTTTTGTTGTCTGTGGATATGTTTATCAGATGGATTTCATTTGTTCTTAAATAATCTACACACGTAATCAAATAAAATAAATGGTTCAAATCGTTGAATTCCATTCAATCTGTTTTGTGGATTAGAGAGAACCCAAACCCATAATATATACTAGATAAAGGAAAGTAAATTCGTTTGAAAAATGGGTTGACTTTTTGACCATTTTAGCATGGGGCTAAAATGTTCATTTGAGTTGGACTTTTTAGCTCATTTAGAGAGTTAACTTAAGGCTCATTTAATATCATTTATAAGTTAACTTCTATAATTATGATTTTTATTTTTTTTATTTTTATAAAAGTATAATACATGTCCGTTTATGTGGCTATTTTTCATCAAAAAATATTAAAAATTGTAATCCACTACAAAAAAAAAAAACACTTTTGGCGACTAAAGTTTTAGTCGCCAAAAGTCCTGTTTTTAGTCGCCAATATTGAATGTCTTCAGCGACGAAAGAATTAGTCGCCAAATGCAATTCCATTTTTGGAAATTACACATTTCGCGACTAAACGTTTAGTCGCCAATACTATTTTTTTTTTATTATTTAATCATTTGCCGACTAAACTTGTTGTCGCCAAAACCTATACCTTTCGGCGACTAAATTCTTTAGTCGCCAAAAGCATTTTTGAAAAAAAAAAAAATTCCCTTTCTGCCTGAGGACCCCCCCTCCCATGTTTCGAACCTATGACCTGCATGTTCCAAACCTTCACAGCACAGTACCCTCCACTATGCCACTGAGCCATCACGTGGAATTAAGTGCAACTTATATTATTTATATATTACTTTGACCGGTATTAATACAACACTATATATATAAATATAATTATATATATTCAACATAATTTATGTAAAAAATAAATTATTTCCTAAAAAAAATTTTAGCTCACTTTTGGCGACTAAATAATAGATTTAGTCACCAATTCTACGATTTTGGGCTACTAAAAAATTTTCAGTCGCTAAAAACATATGTTCCGCAAAAAAAGCTCACCTTTTGGCGACTAAACCTATTTTTAGTCGCCAAAAACATCCCCTTTTGGCTACTAACGTGAATTTTAGTCGCCAATTGACCGTTTTCAGCTACTAATTTTTTTTAGTAGCGAAAAATCTTGACCTTCAGCGACCAAAGTGCTTTTTAGTCGCCAAAACAGGTACAATCAGCGACCAAAGTGGTTTTTAGTCGCGAAAACCTTAACGTTTGGCTACTAAATGGTTTTAGTCGCCAAAAATCATAACCTTTGGCTACTAATTTTTTTTTTGTCGCGAAAACCCCTATATTTGGCGACTAAACTGATTTTTAGTCACTAAAACCATTGCATTCGGTGACCAAAATTATTTAGTCGGCAAAAGTGACCAATTTTGGCGACTAAATCCATTTTAGTCACCAATTCTACTGCTTTCAGCGACGAAAATTCTCATTTTAGTCGCCAATAGTATTTTTTGTTGTAGTGATCAATTAAACTAAATTGTGTCAAAATTATAAATTTAATATCAAAATTGATCCAATTAAAATTATAAAAATTAAAATAATGCAAGGATAAAAATATAAGTACCACCGGTGTAATTTGCCTTTGAACTAAAAAATTACAATCTTTGATATTCAATTCAAAGTGTATACATCGATAAACATTTAAACAACAAAATTCTTAACGTTGCAAAATATTTTATATAATATAACGTGCAAAGGCAGACGAGTTTACTAGGCATGTGAGACGTAAAAATTATTTAACAAAAATATCGCTGGATACATTACAGAAAAATTAAATGAATTTGGAGCTCAGGATCACATTAATACAAATTTGAGGAATCAAACTAGCATAATTAAAATATCAAAGACCAAAATGAGATAAACATATACTACATGGACTAAAAGTGAGGTAATTATATTTTCACACACTAAATTCCTTCAATACACATACTTAATGAACACTTTTTCAGTACACGTATCGAAAACAAATATTCTCAATACACATCTTTTCATTCTAATAATACCCTCATCTTCTATTTTCAAAATTTTAAATTTTTTTTTTTTCATTCACCTACTCTGTGTCTATCGGAAAACTTGCAATGCCATCACCGCTATCATTGTCACCATCACCGCCACTCTTAGCAGGGGTGGAAGTAAAGAGGGTCTAGGGGTCATATGCCCCTCTAGGTTTTGAAATATATCTACATATATTTGCAAATATAAAGAAAATATTTTAAATAAAAAAAATTGATAAATTTATTATTTAGATTAAAATGTCAATGACATTTTTTAAATTATGAAAACAATAATGGTTGTTTTGATTTAAAATAAAAAGACAACAATAAGTTATATTATTATCTATGAAAATTTCAATGTAATGGTGATATATATTATTATTAACATGCAAACATAATTAATCTCAATGAAGATATGAAATTTATTGAATTGTTAGTTACATTTGACATGTGAAATTCATCCTCTATATATTTTTTTACTATTAGTTGGTGATATCACATGTAAATGATGACGTGGTATTACTTTTATATTGAATTTTTACTCATATTTTGTATAAAAAATTACTTTATCATTATATAATTTATTTTAAAACTTATATCTATGACATTTTTAATATTGTTCATGATACACAAATTACAAATAACATTATTATTTTTTTTAATCTTTCTTGAAGTCAATCGTAAAAATTTATATGAAATATTTTTGTAAAAAATTTCAATGTTATAATTAATAAATGGCTTCTCTGATTTAATTTTTTGACTCTGTCACTGACTCTTAGCACTCTACTGCCACTGCCATTCCTAGTCCATCCCTGTTTTAGTCTAGACCTCCATAACCTAATTTTGCTGCCCACTATCCTTTCAAAACCTTAACTTTTAGGATTCTCTCCACTACGATTCTAACCTCTACAAATGTTTTTTATCGCAGTGCAAACCTTAGATTCGCTCCAAGGTTGATATCTAACCAAACCTTAGAGGTTTGGATGTGTATTGAGAAATTAGAAAAGATAAAGATTTGTCCTAAATGATAATTTAATTAAAAATATAATTTTGAAAAAATTCATCATGTGCGTGTCCCGAAAAGATTTGGTGCGTGAAAACAAAATTACTTTGGCAAAGCTAGGGACGACATTGACACAAATTAAGTACATTAAAAACTAATTGGCACAATTGAAACATTGAGAACAAAATTGATACACAATGCACATTTTGGGGACTATTGGTGTTATTAATCCGTTTGATTAATTCGGATTTGGGGATTACATTGATAAAAATTGGATATATTAAAATAAGACAAAAAACATAGTTAGGGGACTAGTGATGTAACTAAAAAAAGTGATGCGATGAAAATATTACGTAAATTTAATGGAAATGAGATGAAACACATATCTTCAAAATTAAAAATATTATTAAACCTTCTTTTAGGGGTAACCGCATGGTGGGGTAATCCAAACGATAGTTTCCCAAGAGAACAAATGAAGACAAGTCCCCTCCTCTAATTAAAAATAAGTGGTCTTTGGGAACTTCTCACAACCAATCTAATTACATAATGACCTTTATGCAATTGTAATAAAAAGATGAAAACAAATGAAGAGTCCACAATCCATACTAAGCAAAATAAAAGGAATAGACAAGTTGGAGGTTTAGGTACGAGTAGTGGTGGAATTAGAAAATTAAATTATAAGGGGTATTTATTAATTACAATTAATTTTGAGTAAAATCGAAAAGTAAGTATTGCGTGTAACTAGTGTATCATGGACAATGTAAAAAAAATCATATATTTACGTCGTAAAATAAATTATATAATAGTAAGATAACTCAAATTTTTACAAAATTCGAGTAAAAATTTCATATAATAGTGATATTGACATATAATATCATCAACCAATAGTAAAGCAACATATGAAGGGTCAACTCCATATGCAAATATAACTAATACTTTAGTAATTTTTACATATATATAGTGAGATTAATTATATTTACATATCAATAATGATGGATATTACTTTTATATTGAGATTTTTTTACAAAATTTTCATACATAAAAATATAATTTGTTGTAGCCACTTCATTTTCAATAAAACAATCACTATTATTTTCATAAATTTAAAAATACCCTTGACATTTTATTCTAAATATTATTTTTGTTTAAAATTTTATTTATATACATATGTACTTAAAAAATATATATATAAAATAAAATCCAAGGGGACACATGACTCACGGTCACCATGTAGCTCTGCCACTGGGTACAAGATAGGAGGTGAGAGGTGCCAATCTTGTCCAACTGTGGTCATTACTCAATATTATTGGTTCATTATAGACAAATTATTAGAGCCATTGATGCACAATACTGAATCGGGAAAACAGTAAACACAAAAGAAAGTTTGAAGTAGTTTTCCTTGATGCACTCTCAATCTTGTCTAAGGGTCTAACTAGTTTGAATTGAGCTTAACCTTGATCCTATTTTGGGTTGACTAGGTTTAGCAGCTAAGTAGGCGGATCAACTTGCATGCGTAAGTGCTGTTCAAAACAACAAAAAAAAAATACTTGCATGCGCAAGTGGAGCACCATGAAGGCTTTTTGTAGCCTTCAATTTTTTTATTTTTTTATATATAAAATACACTAATGGTCCTTAAAGTATGCGTTGCATATTACGTTAGCCCTTTAAGTTTTAATTTTGGCTTTGTTTTGGAAACATGATTAAAAGCAGCTTTTTGATTTTTTTGACTTATTTAGGTCACATCTCCTCTCTATTTTTTTGTACGTTTTTTTTTTTTTATAAAAAAAAGTATAAAAAAAAAACCAAAAAGTCAGCTTTTAACCTACCTTCCAATTTGTCAATTTCGTCGCTGAAGTTTTTAATTTGAGTCAAACTAGTCTAATTCCAAACAGCCGTTTAAATTGTTAATGAAATAACTATAAATTTCAACTGTAGTCCCTAAAATATATGTTTTGTGTTATTTTGGTCCTTAAAATATTAATTTTGTCAATTTCGTCCATCAATATTGTAAGGTTATGTTTTATTTTTTTCATGAATGTTTCAAGATCAAATTGACAAAATTAAAAAATTTAGGGACCAAAATAAACTAAGCATATACTTTAAGGACCATGTGTGTATTTTATTACTATTCTGTTAATTACTTATACGGTCTGTTTGGAATTGAACCAAATTAACTCAAATTAAAATTTTAATAACAAAATTGAAACTTTTAAACGACCAAAATGGCAAAAAAAAAATGCATATTTAAGGACCATCAATGTATTGTAACCTTTTTTTTTTTTTTTTTTTTTTTTTTTCTATAAAACAAGTAGAATTATATAATTATAATATTAATAAAAAAAATTACAAAGGGACCCTATTACTAGGCATGGCACAACCTAGTCTATTCTAGATTCCTTAAAGTCCTCTAGAATTTTTTCTTTCAGATAAAACACAATGATGCAAATTAGATTTTCTTGTCCAGATAGCCTAATATTAACGAGTCAAGATCCCTCCTTGACTTTCCTCCTTAACTTCCTACTTGTAGGGTCATTGAGCTTACTTTTAGGCTTAATTTTTATAATTCGAACTGTTTATATTTTAAGATTTGTTGATTATATTATACCTGTAAAAAATTAAGTTGATCAGATATCAAAAAGCATGTGCTCGATCATCGAACTAAAAACTATTTTTAAAAAAATTTAATAAACAGTTTTCTGAACACATACTTTCTGATATCCGATCAACTTGATTTTTTACAAGTATAATATACTTAACAAATCTTAAAATGTGAACGGTTCAGATCATTGAAATTAGGCCTAAAAGTGAGCCCAATAACCTAATAAGTAAAAAGTCAATGAGATAAGACAAGAAGGGGATCCTGATTCAATATTAACCTTCGGTATCTTTTGGTACCTATTGTGAAGTCCTGACACTGTCTAGACTGAGGTTGTTGTGTACGTCTCTTAAATTGATTCTGTTTGGCATGAGATGACACTTATTGCTAAGAATTATTATTATTATTTTTTTCAATTCCACTACAACAAAATACACATTTGACGGCTAAAATTAAAAATTTTGTCGTCAAAAGTTGGAGAATTGGTAACTAATAATTTTTTTAGTCGATAAAAATAAAATATTTAGTTTCTAATTTTTTTTAGTCGGCATATACTGATTATTGGTGACTAAAAAAAAATTAGTCGTCATATATTATGTTTTGGCTATTAAAAGCATTTAGTCGCCGAATTGAAAGTAAAAAATTATTTTTTTATCTTTGGCGACCAAACTTTGGTCGCCAAAAATATATTTTCAGAGACAAAATTTTTTTTAGTCGCTGTAGAGTTTGTTTTGGCTACTAAAATGATTTCGTCACCGAATTGAAAAAAAAAAATTTATTATTATCTTTGTCGATCAAATTTTTGGTCGCCAAAAATTTATTTTCAACGACAAAATTTTTTTTTAGTCATTGTAAAGTTTGTTTTGGCTACTAAAATGATTTCGTCGCCAAATTGAAAAAAAAAAAAAAAAATTACTTTTATCTTTGGCGACCAAAACATACTTTTGTCGCCAAAGATGATATATTTTATAGACCTTTCAAATTTTGAATGGATTAAAAAAATTAATTGGCGACCATTAGGTATTTTAGTCGTCAATTGTATAAAATAATATATATATATATATATTTTGTACCAAACCAAACCCTAAAATAATTTGCGCCTCTCTCTCTCTCTCTCTCTCTCTCTATTTTTGGCGTCCCTCTCCCTCTCCCTCCCCCTCTCCGCTACTTCTCTCCCCCCTCTCTCTCTCACTGCCGCTTTTCTTCGCCTTTGACGGAAACTGGAGCACCTCCTCCTCCTCCACCACCATCGCCATCGCCATCGCCATCATCATCGTGAGTACCGCCGATCTTTTCACGCCGCCGCCTCCTCTTCCTCCGCCGATCTTCACAGATCCACCGCCGCGAGATCTAGAGGCTTCATCGCTGAGATGAACTCTACTCCATTAATGCTCCGTCTGGCATATGCTTTCTCTCTCTCTCTCTCTCTCTCTCTCTCTCTCTCTCTCAAAATATTCAGAGGTTTCTTGTGGAGATCTTAAAAATCTAATTGGTCCTTTTGATTCTCCATCTAAGCGAGAAGAAAAATGGGGATTGTGTTTACTCGATTGTTCTCTTCACTTTTTGGTAACAAACTCGTTCTTGGTCCTGGCAATGCTGGAAAAACCACAATTCTCTGTATGATTCTTTGATTCTGCCCTTACCCTTTTCTGATCTTGCATTTCTGTCAACTGGGTTCTCTCCAATTTTGATAATTAAGTAACTCAATTTCATTTTTTTGTGCAGATCGGCTTTAGATGGGTGAAGTTGTCTCCACAATTCCAAGTTGGTACTCTTTCTTAGTTTCTTTTTTGTTTGCATAATCTTTCTTTGTTTGCCAAGAAGATCAAGGGATTGGAGACCATCGGATTCATGATTTACAAATTGATAAAATTTTTAATTTAAAAATTATAGTGTTGATTTACTGCAATTTTTTTTTTTCAAAAGTGGAAAGTTTGATACTTCACTCTAAAGTGTCATATTTTCTTATTTTGGAACTTGTGGATTAATTTCTGTGTGTATATATTTGATGCAACAATTGGATTTAATGTGGAAACAGTTCAATATAACAACATAAAGTTTTAAGTTTGGGATATGGGTATGCCAACTTATTAGTTTTGACTATCTGTGTTATCTTATCTGTTGCCAGATCGTTACTTTAAATATATCATTGTTTGTCCCAAAATAATTATTGTGCATTATGTCCTAAGTGCTTTGTATTGGGTTTTAATAATTAATTGCAATTTGTAATAATCAATTTAAGTGGATGAAAATGGGTTGAAATTCATGCATGTTAGTACATTGGATGCTTAATGGATGGGCAAGTGGATGCATTTCATATGCATATGACTCTGGTGTTGGGTTGTTGATATTTTCTTAAGGATTAGTAGATCCTGACTTATCTGAACCTTGGAGTTGCTATTCATATGCACTAGATATATTTTCATGTTTTCATATGCACTTGGCCATTGTGATCAGATCTGGGAATATTTGCTTGAAAGAAGAGACACTATGCAGGTACTGCTAATAAAAAATGTGAATAATACGCTTGAGAAATTAGTTACCTAACTTGTTTAAGAATATGTTATGTTCTGGGGGTTGCCATTGTTTGTTGGAGGATAGTTGTTTTGTAGATGCCTTAAGGAACTATAACCCTTAATGGAAAGCACATGAGTCACTATGTTTCTGGGTGCACAATGGTTGAATTTTTTTCTAGAATCTAGTAATCCTTGCTTCATTGAAACTTTGTTATCTATCCATTATTACTACATATTAAACCTGGACAACTTTAACTTGTCCAAAAAAAAAGAAAAAAGCATGGACAACTTTTGGTGTCCACTCTGTCTCCACTAAAAATGATCAAAATGACCCAATGGTTATTCTTCAAACAAAGGGACTTATTGTAAATGTAAAAGAATCGTTTAAGGTTTGCTTTTGTCTATGTTACATGGACTTGATTATGGGTGTTAAGTGCGGGTTTGTGTCTAAGTGTCTCGAAAATTGAAGAAGGGTATCGAATATGTATCCAACATATGTAATTGGACATTCACCCATCAAGCATATTTAGTAATTTGAGTTCACCATAAAACTATACATAAAACTCCTATATTATGCAGGAAATGCTCTAAAAATATTATGTAGGAAACGCTCAAAATCATTGGGTAGTTTATGGGGATCTGTTATTGGATGATCCAAGCATGGGGCATTTAATGGATGATAATCCTTTTTTGTTAATTAAATACATGATAAGTCTGAATTTGTAAATATATATGGGTCCTGGTATCAGCACTGCATTAGCTAACCTTCAGTCTTGAACTATTGTGTTACCAACATTTGCAGTGTGGTTTTTACCACAATTGAGTTGATTTTTTTATTCTTTAAATGCTATTTTTTGTTCTTATTTAATTTTTATTTCATTGTCTTTTAATTTTGACATAGTTAACTGTCTTGATTATGCAGGCATGGCTCCTTGCTCTAGTTATTTTACCAGCAAGGTCAAATATGATGATATGTGTTGGATTAATCACCTACTTGGCTCTAGTATCTGTCATAATCACCTAAATTAAATATACATATGGGTAAAATTTTTATACCTATGTTTTAATTCTTCAAGCATGTTCGAAACTGTCAATAGTTTCCCAGAAGATTAACTCATTATGCACAATATACATATGGATTTATGCAAGAGAATGTAAATGGTGAAACTTGTTGATTATGCAATATATTTTTTGAATGGTCATTACTCTGGTATGCCTTCTCAATTCTGCTCTATATAATTTTTTTGTACTTGGTTTGAGAATGAAATGAGAAAAGTTGATCAGTGAATTGATGATGGATAAAAATTATGTATCTGTTTGTGCTATCTTTTGTTAGCAACTGTTTGTGATCTATGTTACTGATCTATATTAATTTATGTATGCAGCTTTCGACTTTGCTTCAGTGATTGCTTTGAGGGTTGGACTGCAGCTGGCTTCATCACTAGTTTTATTTTATTTTATTTTACTTTTTATGTTTTTGGTGTTTTTGTTAGTTGGTTTCTTCCCAAATTAACAATTAGATATTAATTTTGTTTAATCCTTTGTTATGTATGGAATTATATTTTTGAGATTGGATTATACTTGATTTGTATAGAATTTTTTTTGGAAATATTAATTTGATGTTAGATACAATTTTTTTTTTTATGGTTGAAAGTGAAATGTGTGTGTGTTGTGGAATGGTTGCTAATTTTATCAGTATATAGATAATTTTATTTATAAAATGGAAAAAAAACTTTTGGCTACTAAATATTTGGTAGCTAAAAATAAAAATAAAATAGAGAAAAACTTTTGGCTACTAAATATTTAGTAGCTAAAATAAAAGCAGACTTTAGGCGACTAAAAATTTAGTAGCTAAAAAAAATAAAATGAAAAAAATAAAAAAAATAAAAAGATGAAAAAACCCTTTGGCAACTAAAACTTTGGTCGCCATAGATACTTCAAGTTTTGGCGACCAAAGTTTTAGTAGCGGAAAATAAGATTTTTGGTGACTAAAATTTTATTTTAGGCGACTAAAAATATTAGTCGCCATTTATAGGACTTTTGGTGACTAAAAAATATTTAATTGCCAATACCTTCCCCGACAAGTTTTCCGCGACCAGTCTAGCAACCAAAATATTTAGTCGGGCAAAGCATTTGGTGACTAAAAATTGTACTTTTGGCGACTACGACTAAAAATTTAGTCGCCAAATGTGCATTTTATTGTAGTGTTCAAACTAAGAATTATTATTGTTGCTGTGTTGTGTTGGTTGTTGCTGTGTTGTGTTGGTTGATTCTTGGACATCTTCGGCTTTTGGAACATGTTATCTAACCAAAAAATAACTTTTCTCAGTAGGTTGATATTGATAAAGAAGGCAAGGGTGAGTATGATGGGTCCGACTCTAGAACGGTTGAGGAGACTATGGGACCTGTGGGATATTCGAGTGCTAGTTCTCATTAGTCTAACTTTACAAATCATTCTTTTTATCTTTGGCAATCGCAGAAAGTACATGTCATTGAAATGGATCAACATCTTTGTTTAGCTGGCCTACTTAGTTGCTAATTTGATAGCAACTTTTGCACTTGGCAATCTCTCTCGTACCAAATGGAATCACGATGCTGAGGACAATAACAATGTCATGGGGGCAATATGGGCATCCTTGCTTTTGTTGCATCTTGGTGGACCAGATACCATAATAGCTTATTCATTGGAAGATAATCAGTTGTGGTTGAGGCACTTGTTGGTATTGGGCGTTCAAGCTACCGTGGCAGTCTTTATAAATTTTTTTTCTTGGAGAAAAAATTATTGGGTTTCATATTTGTCACTCCTAGCTTTTGTGGCTGGAATTATTAAGTGTGGGGAGAGAGTGTGGGTTCTCAGGTCAGCAAGCAATGACAAATCGGGAGACATTGTACCGTTTGATAATAATCTAATTGCTACAAGTCTTGATGGACGTACCACAGTTACTACTAAAAATCGGACTTTTTGCGACGATGTCAAACGTCGCAAAAGATCCATATATCGTCGCAAAAGACTTTTTGCGACGGAGCAGCGACGAAAAATGGGGGGTGGCGGAAAAGGGCGTGACAAAAAGTATTTGCGACGGTTACAAACCGTCGCTTTCTTGTAGCGACGACTAATCAATAGTTTTTGCGACGGTTTCACTTGACAAAGAAAAGGGGAAAAACGGCATTTTTAGTGACGATGTTGATTGCTGTCGCAAAAAACCTTTTTTAGTGACGGTATTTGCCGTCACAAAAAGTATTATTAGTGACGGTCTAAAACATCGCCAAAAAAGTAGTGTTAAGTTAATACCGTATTGGCAACAGTTTAAATCGTCGCAAAAGATTTATTTGTGACAATTGAAATCGTCACAAAAGATTGGAACTAATATGTATATGCGACAGGTTAACGCGTCGCTAATAAAATATAAGGAAATGAGAATTACATTAGCGACGGTTTATTATTGTCGCAATAAAATTATTTTTTATAAAATCATATTTTATTAAATATTCCCTATACAAATTATTAATATTTTCTAAAATACATCCACATCTACATCCATATCCACATCCACATCCACATCCAAATTCACATTCAAAAAATCATATACCAAGAATAATATATGTATCTTGTAACAATTGTCAACCAAATATTCTTTACAAAAATATATAAAATAACCTCTAACAATACTAAAATTTTTTGATATTCAAGAACTCAATTTTTTAGTAATGACAATAGAAATAAAAAAAATAAAAACAGATATAGTGTAGCTTGTTTTGATATCAATAGTAAGCTCCCATATCGATATGCGAAGATATCACGTACTCAAAAGGTTTGCATCTGCAAAAAGAAACAAAAAAGAAAAAAAATCATCATTTACAACATAATTATTTTCAAGCTTACAGAAAATGTAAAAAATTTGATATTTTTTTCAAAAAATAAATAAGATTGTAAACTCTAATATCGATATGCGAAGATATCATCACGTACTCAAAAGGATTGCACCTACAAAAAAAAAAAAAAACCAAAAAAAAATAAAAATTCATTTACAATATAATTAATTTCAAGCTTATAGAAAATGTAAAACATTTGATATTTATTTCAATAAATAAATAAATAAGATTGTAAAATGTACATGAATCGAGCGCCACACAATGTATCTTCCCACAGCTTCTCCAATTGTTCTTAGACATTGGGATGTTGTTTCCAAAACAACGTTCTGCTTGTTCGCTTTTAAAACAAAAACTTTACAATATTTAGGACCAATTGGAACTCCATCAATTTCACACAATGGATCAACACTAATAAGAAGTCCCTCCCCCAATTGGACTCTTGGTATTACATAACTCTCCAAAGAAAATTTAATTACATCCTACAATGATGAAGAACGGTATAATTTAAAGGCATTGATTTTAATCAACCCTTTAGTGAGTACTTTCTACCTGTAAAAGGCAGGAACTTCGGTTCTTCTTTTTTCAGGGGCTGCTCTTGCTTCGGCTCTGTTGTAGCTTCCTGCAACGTTAAAAAACCTCGAGGGTTGAGACTATGGTTTTAAACAACAGTAGCGAGATAAGTATTGATATCGGCCAATATATCATTGATATTGGTATCAGAAGTCCAAAATCCCAATATGTATCGGCCAATATTTAAAACCCTAGTTGAGATATTTTGATATCCTTAAACCAAGAGTAGAGCAGTTTATGAAGATGAAATCACTGCACCTTTTGTGGATCCTTTGTGCTAGGGAAAATATCTGATTCCCCACAAGTAAATCAATCAATGGGAATAAAAATTAATGCGGAAAAATTAAATCAAAGGCAACACAAGAATTTTACGTGGTTCCCTCAATGTAAGGTACGTCCACGGGATCGAAATCCGATTCCACTATCAACCAAAGAGTTTCCAAACGATTACAAACGAGACACGAATGGTCTCACAAAACCACCCTTAGGTGAATTCCAAATAATCACAAATAAACAAGAGGAAAGACCTCACCAAATAGACGAACAAAAATCTTCAAAACAGAATTGTAGAAGATTCAAAATAATAGACCCAAATGAGCACCGAAAACGAAGCAAAGAACCAGCCAAATTAATTCCACTTTTCACACACCCAAATAATTGATTCCACCAAATTGGAGCGTATGTAGCAGCCATTCTCAACTTCGGGATGAGCAAAAACAATACCTAAAATATTATGAATCTAGGGGGTTTTTTTTATCAAAACCTTAGTTGTTTCCAAAATAAATTGGGTCTCCACAAATTAAATATAATATATAAAAATATATTATAACTAATACCAAACCAAATTAAACTCTTTTAATAAACCAATTGGGTCCCACACTCCAATAAGAAGGTATACCCAACAATTCTCCCCCTATTGACTTAGGTGGAGAGATCAACCATACCCGCCAAAGTTCGACACTTCAAATGTTTGTCCCTCGATAAAGTCTTTGTCAACATATCTGAAATATTATCATCTGTGTGAACCTTTTCGAGTTGCAACAATTTCGAATCTAATACATCATGAATCCAATAGTATCTCACATCAATGTGTTTCGATCTCGAATGAAAAGTAGAATTTTTGCTCAAGTGAATAGCACTTTGACTATCACAATAAAACACATACTTTTCTTGCTTCAAACCCAATTCTTGCAAAAATTTCTTCAACCATAACTCTTCTTTGCAAGCTTCTGTAATGGCAATAAATTCGGCTTCGGTAGTTGAGAGAGCAACACATTTTTGTAATTTAGATTGCCATGTCACAGCTCCCCCTGCAAAAGTCATCAAATACCCCGAAGTAGATTTCCTAGAATCAATATCACCGGCCATGTCAGAATCCGTGAACCCATCAAGTATCGGCTTACCATCCCCAAAACACAAACACACCTTCGAAGTCCTCGAAGATATCTTAAAATCCATTTTACCGCTGCCCAATGTTCTTTACCCGAATTAGAGAGAAAACGACTCACCACACCAACGGCGTGAGCAATATCCGATCTTGTACAAACCATGGCGTACATCAAATAACCAATTGCTGAAGCATAAGGAACCTTCAGCATCTCTTCCTTGTCTTTCTCACTTGTAGGACATTGATTCGAGCTAAGCTTGAAGTGACCCACAAGTGGACAACCAACCGGCTTTGCTTTGTTCATGTTGAACCTCTCAAGAACTTTCTCAATGTAGCTTTCTTGAGACAACCAAATCAGCCCCTCTTTGCGATCACGAACAATTTTCATACCAAGTATTTGCTTTGCCGGTCCCAAATCTTTCATAGCAAAAGACTTGCTCAACTCCAATTTCAAACTGTTAATCATGGTAGAATCTTGACCCACAATTAACATGTCATCAACATAAAGCAAAAGAATAATAAATTTGTCATTCGGGAAATTTTTCACAAACACACAATGGTCCGAAGTGGTTTTAGAAAAACCATTATTCACCATGAAAGAGTCAAATTTTTTGTACCATTGCCGCGGGGCTTGCTTGAGACCATACAAACTTTTCTTCAATTTGCAAACAAATTTCTCTTTCCCTTTTTCCACAAAACCTTCCGGTTGCTCCATGTAAATTTCATCTTCAAGATCACCATGAAGAAATGCGGTCTTCACATCAAGTTGTTCAACTTCAAAGTTCATACTTGCAGCCATGCCAAGTACAACCCGAATAGAAGACATCTTCACAACCGGCGAGAAAATCTCATCAAAGTCAATACCTTTCTTTTGCCCAAAGCCTTTCACAACAAGACGTGCCTTGTACCTCAGATTCTTGCCATCATTCTTCAATTTGAAAACCCACTTGTTTTTCAGAATGTTCCTCCCTTTAGGAAACTTCACTAAATCATAAGTCTGGTTTTCAAGCAAGGAATTCATCTCCTCGTCCATGGCCTTTTTCCAATCACCTTTCTTTGCATGCTCAATTGCTTCGTGGTAGCTCTCAGGCTCCCCTTGATCGGAAATCAACACAAATTCATTGGAAGGATACTTTCTTGAAGGTTGTCGGTCCCTTGTAGATTTCCTCAACTCAAGTTGTGGTGGCGGTTCTTGAGTTGGATGCTCTTCCTCAATTTCTGGCTCAACTTCATTAGGATTAGCATCATCCTCTACACCTTCAATAGGTGGCTGCACATCTCCCCCATTTTCATCATCCACCGAAGATGAAGGAGATGGATCCATGTCAATGAGATCACTAGTTTTTGGCTCCGGTTGATCACCTTTGCCAAAGTCTTCAATTGTTTGGTCTTCAAGAAACACAACATCACGGCTTCGAATGATTTTCTTGTCGACCAAATCCCACAATCTATACCCGAATTCATCACGCCCATAGCCAAGAAAAATACATTGTCTTGACTTGCTATCAAGCTTGGACCTCTCATCTTTTGGAATGTGAACAAAAGCTCGGCAACCAAACACTCTCAAGTGCTCATAAGATACATCTTTACCGGTCCAAACTCTTTCTGGAACATCACCATTCAAAGGATAGCAAGGAGACAAATTGATCACGTCAACCGCTGTACTCATTGCCTCACCCCAAAAGGATCTTGGCAATTTAGCTTGTGAGAGCAACACCTTGTTCTTTCCATAATGGTGCCGTTCATCCTCTCGGCAATGCCATTTTGTTGAGGAGTCTTCCTAACTGTCTTTTGGTGCCGAATACCTTGGCTGCGACAATACTCATCAAATGGCCCAATATATTCACCACCATTGTCTGTTCGGATACACTTCAATTTCTGCCCTGTTTCTCTTTCAACCATGGCCTGAAAATGCTTAAATACTTCTAGAACTTGATCTTTAGTTTTTAGTAGAAAAGCCCAAACTTTCCTTGAATAATCATCAATGAAAGTAACAAAATAAAGTGCAACACTATGTGTTCTAAATTTTAAAGGACCACAAACATCCGAATGAATCAACTCCAAAACATTTTCTTTTCTAGAAGCAACATTTTTATGAAAAGAAACTCTATGTTGTTTACCCGCCAAACAATGAACACAAGTTTTAAGATGTGTACCTTTCAAACCGGGTAGAAGCTCTTTCTTGAACAAAACTTGTAGCCCCATTTCACTCATATGGCCAAGCCGCTTGTGCCACAATTTGGTAGAGGTATCATCTTGAAGTGCATTAACAACACCTTTACAAATTTTTCCTTGCATCGAATAAAGTGTATGAGTCTTCTTGCACTTAGCCACCACTAAAGAACCCTTTGTGAGCTTCCATATTCCATCACCAAATTTGTTGTTGAAGCCTTCATCATCTAGCTTCCCAGTAGAGATCAAATTGAGGCGAATGTTGGGAACATGCCTCACATCTTTAAGCAAAAACTTGCAGCCCAAATTTGTTTCCAAGCAAACATCACCCATGCCAATAATCTTAGACAAACTTTCATTACCCATTCGAACAGAACCATAATCTCCTTTGGTGTAGGTAGTGAAGAAATCAACTTGAGAAGTCACATGAAAAGAAGCACCGGAATCAATCACCCAATTACTCTCTTGGCCCACAAAATTGATACAATCATCTTCACAAACGACCATGAGATCATCGGTAGTAATTGCCGTTGTGTCTTCTTGCTTTTTATCCACACTTTTTTCACGCCTTTTCTCCTTGTTCTTGAGCTTTCGGCATTCCCGCTTCATGTGCCCTTTCTCATGGCAATAATAGCACTTAATGTCTTTCTTTGAAAAAGAACCATCTTTTGATTTGTCACGGCTTTGATCACGACCATGAGGAGTCTTACTTCTCCCCCTTGTTTTGCTTCAGCCTCTCACAACAAATGCTTCTGAATGAGAGGAACCAGCTGATTTTCTTCTAGTTTCTGCATTCAACAAGCTACTAGTGACTTGGTCCATTGTGACAACTCCATCGGGCGCCGAATTACTAACTGCCACAACCAAAATCTCCCAACTTTCGGGCAAAGAACTAAGTAGCATCAAAGCCTGCAACTCATCATCAAAAATAATTTTCATAGAAGCAAGTTGGTTAAAAATACTCTTTATTTCATTCAGATATTCCGGAATAGGGCTGCCCTCTTTATATTTTAAATTAACCAACTTACGAAACAGAAAGCCTTTATTTGTGGCTGATTTTCTATCATAAAGGCCTTCTAATTTTCCATAAATCATGTGTTGAAGTTTCAATAGCAACATGATGAAACACACTGTCATCAATCCATTGACGGATAATATCAACGGCTTTTCAATTAAGTCTCTTCCACTCATCATCTTTCATACCTTCGGGTTTGCCACTATCACCCTCAATGGGTCCATACAAATCTTTACAAAATAATAGGTCCACCATTTTAGTTTTCCAAGTTACCCAATTACTTCCATTGAAGCTAGACATGCGACCCATATTCCCCTCTATTGATTTACTCAAATAAATAAATCCAAATAAACCGTAAGCTCTGATACCAGTTGTTAGGGAAAATATGTGATTCCCTATAAGTAAATCAATTAATGGGAATAAAAATTAATGCGGAAAAATTAAATCAAAGGCAACACAAGAATTTTACGTGGTTCCCTCAATGTGAGGTACGTCTACGAGATCGAAATTCGATTCCACTATCAACCAAAGAGTTTCCAAACGATTACAAACGAGACACAAATGGTCTCACAAAACCACCCTTAGGTGAATTCCAAATAATCACAAATAAACAAGAGGAAAGACCTCACCAAATAGACGAACAAAAATCTTCAAAACAGAATTGTAGAAGATCCAAAATAATAGACCCAAATAAGCACCGAAAACAAAGCAAAGAACCAGCTAAATTAATTCCACTTTTCACACACCCAAATAATTGATTCCACCAAATTGGAGTGTATGTAGCAGCCGTTCTCAACTTCGGGATGAGCAAAAACAATTCCTAAAATATTGTGAATCTAGGGTTTTTTTTATCAAAACCTTAGTTGTTTCCAAACTAAATTGGGTCTCCACAAATTAAATATAATATATAAAAATATATTATAACTAATACCAAACCAAATTAAACTCTTTTAATAAACCAATTGGATCCCACACTCCAATAAGGAGGTATACCCAACACTTTGTGCGATTCACATTTCTGCCAAAAACAAGCTTTCCCTAAGTTTCACGAGCGGTGCCTTGTGAAGTAGACCCTGCTGTCCACCACCATTGGCAACGTTTGGTCGCTTGTCTTTGGACCCTAAGGAAGAGGAAGATACAGATGGAGGCTCGTAATTCAAGGGTTTCCCATCCAAACGTCTCCCTGATCCTGTAAATGGGTTGAATTTTGGCTCGGTTTCAGCTGGAGCCTCTTGACCTGCATGAATAGAAATTATTTTGCTTGAGGAACTATTTAAAAAAAAAAAGGATTAAAATAAAGAAAGAACTAGTTAATAGAATCTACGATTTAAGCTTGAAAATTCAGTAATTACCAAGTAAAAACAAAAGGTTAATATCTTCATCCAAACAATAAAAACTTAGAGCATCTCCAATGGAGATGTTAAAATTGTGCGTATTACTGTGTTAATTGACAAAAAAAAATGGTAAAAGTGGAACCCAATGCTATGTGTTAAGTGTTTGTTAATTTACGGAGTGAATGGGTGCTGCAATGAAGATGTTAAAATTGTGTGAACTAGTGTGTTAATTGATAAAAAGTGGTAAAAGTGGGACCCAATGCAATGTGTTAAGTGTGTTAATTTACGGAGTGAATGGGTGCCACAATGAAGATGTTAAAGTGTGTTTGAAAGAAAAAAAAAAAAAAAAAAAAAGTGCGACAATACTACATTTTTCTGTCTAACACCTGACCATAAAATACTCTTAGCACACCATCCTAGTGAGGATGCTTAGACATCTCACCATATTAGGGCTAATCTACTACAGGAAAAGTACAAGGATACCAAACAAACCCAGACATTTGAACATCAATGTACTGTGTACCTTAACTTTCTCAATACGGGAGCATTCATTTGAATCATACACAAGCATGCCTGAAGATGGGTATGATGACCATGTCATCATCCCTATTATAGTCATCCTTATTCTAGTATTACAAATGGTAGATCTATTAGCCAAAGCATTTATGGTTACTAATAAAATAATAGCAGAATTTGATGCTTCTCTTAGATATATATTGCCTTAACAGTCGTCAGTAGTTAAAATTGAACAAACAACAGGAAATTTATTGACAAAGATAAGTAAATGAAATGCATAAACCCTAATTTCTTCAATTGAATTTAATTTGTCCAAACTTCTAATTGCTTGGGAAAAAGTAATAGTCTCACTAGATTAATTCTTAATTTGTAATTGATAGTAGACTTGTGTCAAAGTTTTATTTTTTGGAGTCTTTTGCTTATGGTAAATTCATATTATGTTGTAGTGAAGATTAGCAGAGTATGCAAGGCTTGAACTAAACACCTTTCACACCACATGGTGTTTCTCAGAAACAAAAACCGGCCATAGATCTCGAAATTTTGTTCCATGGGTAAAGCAGGTCGTTCAAACCTATCAAAAAGAGACATGATGTACTCCTAAGCATAACATACCCAAATATTCAACAAATTAAACATAAACCTCAACAAGTTTGAAACAGGTGAACACCACAAAGATGAGATGATATGGGCATGTCAAGAATGGAAAAAGAAACTTGCATAGATTTAACATGTGAAGTAAGTCAACACATTTGCACCTTTGGTCAGTGCCTTGCTTGAAGGAACAATGGCAACAAGTTTTTCAGGTTCCTTGTAATCAAGGGGAGGTGCAAAGTCCACCTCGTAGTCTGTCTCAATGATACTTATCGCATTAGAAGGTTTTGTTTCAATGATATCTATGTAGCACTTCTTATTATTGTATGCCACCATAATACTATCTCCTGTCGTTAAGCAAGAAAAGTTCCTGTGTTGTCTCTAAGCTGCATGAGGTAAGAACAAATGATTTAAATTAGAAGATCTGCCCATAATAAATGACATAATATAAAATTGGTTCAACATCTTTATATGATATCAGAACTTTTTATCCAGACAGGTAACACCAGAACATAAAACAAAATAGAATTCCTAACTCCCTCAAAGCTTCAAAATGTCATAGAAATCTCATGGGACATCCCTGGTTCTTTTATTAGTCTCCCCATTTGAGAGATGAGTCTCAAATTGTCTACCTTCTCCTCTCTTTCTTCTCTAGTTGTGGTGGTGATTGACAGTTCGAAGGTTTCTCAGTAAGGCTTGTTCCATGTATATTGTTCAAAGGCTTCTTGCTACATTAGCTGGTACAAGTCCTAACCGAATTCTTCATCTTGTTTAAGAGATGAAGGTGGCGGTCACGGTGGTGGGTGTTGTAAAGAGAGAGTAGGTTAAGAGGTTGGGTAAATCTTTATTTTGATCCAAACATAGATGCTTTTTCCCAATGATATATCCCCAATCTTAAGTATTGAAACATCTGGAGGTGGAATAAAAATTTCACATAAAGGAAAATAGGTAAGTTTATTGTTTCCATTTATTAGCACTGACAAAGCTTGACAAGAGGGTTATATTACATATTGACCTAAAGTAAAAGCTTTTGATTATCACAATTGAAATTACAGGACCAAAGTGGAATTTGAGATAAATTGTTGGGGTAAGTATAGTATAATTTACAGAGTTATATGTTCTTTTACTGGTCAAGACGACAATCAAATTGCACAAAGGCCAAACGATGCCAGGGCCAGGAAACATCATTCTACTAACAACGAAATCAAAACACAAAGATCATAAACTCACATGGCCTTTGGATTGGAAATATCCAAGAAGTTTTTTGTATGGGGTTGCAGTTTAACAGATGTCCCTTTTGGGAGAGTCATATTTTTCACTCGCACAATGTCTCCTTCTTGTAAGAGTAGATTCTCCATCATCTACAATGAAGCAATACATAGGGTGCATCAATGGAAAATAAATGCAAACAAAGACTCCTCAATGACCCTAGTACAAAGCAAAATACACCAAAACCACAAAACTTGTATACAAAAACACTACTGGTTGCCTACCCAGTAAGGCATATATATCATGCCTTCTTTTGCAATGAACTCAAGGTCGCCACAATGAGAAATGCGCTCAGTAGCAGCATTACGAAGTTCAAACAACATAGGATAATCAATATGAAGAGATGCTGCAGAATAGAGTCTTATATTAGCGTTTTAGATGATAATAGGAAAAATTTTTGACTTAACCACAAAAGATAATAAGCCATCATAAAAAATTTAAAATAAATCAACTAACCAAGACGGTCAAGGGTTGAGGGAGGCATTATAACTGCAACAACATAGTGAAAAGATAAATAAATAAATAAAAATAAAATAAAAAATTAAGACATTTAGAAGGCTAATACACGCACACACAAGTGTTTAGAGTTGGATAACTTTTATCACCATTTTCAATCTGTGGCTGCAGGATTGAAAAGAAACAAATAAATTAGAAATTCGAATATGAATAAGTAAAAGACAACATACAATTACAATCTTTTTCCCGCTTTCCACTGTCTTCCTTTTATATTTTTTATTTTCCATCTCCCTTTTTTTTTTTTTTTTTTTTTTTGATGTGGGTGGACACGAAAATGAGTAAAGAAAGACATGAAGGCCTTCAAGCGAAATGAAGGAGCACATATGGTATCATCTTAATTGTTAATTTTCCAGAATTCATTTACATTTACATTTTATTAAAGAGTGGCAGAGTGCCATGAATTTGGTTGAGGGCATAGAAAAGATGACGAAACATAAAACTGAAATAGTATAATGAATAAAATCAAATTAATTAAGTGAATCAAACAAAACAAAACAATAATCATGTTGAGGAAAGCTTTCCAACCTTATCAATAAAAGATGCAGGGTAACATCGATATGTTTGCTCAAATAAAACACACACCAACACAAAATCAATTTTTGCACAAATCAAACACACACCAACAGAAAATCAATTTTCGCACAAATCAAACACACACACACCAACACAAATTCTTGAACTATTTTATTCTTAATGAAAAGAGTTTCAATGAATTAATGAGCAGGGAGAAACAGACGATAGAAGGCCAGAGGAGAGCAGAGGAAAGTAAAGGAAGGCTATACCTGGATGCCGGAGGGAGAACCAGAGTGACGATGTTGTTGCCGCTGCAAAAGAGACGGTGCTGCAGACATTGTTGTTGTCACTGCTACAGACGCTGTTGTTGTCGCTGCAAGAGAGACAGAACGACGACTGGGTAAAAGGGAGGGTCTGCATGAGCAAAAGCGAGAGAAAAGAAGAGGGTTACCTAGACGCTGTTGTTGCCGCTGCAAGAGAGATAGAGTGACGACTGGGTGAGAGGGAGGGAGAGAGCAGTGAGATAGAGGAAGGGTTTTTTTTTTCATCCCAACAGATTACAGAGAATTTGGGGATATCGGGAAAGAGGGAGAGTGGGAGAGGATTTTGGCGCGAATTTAGGAATAACTATTTGCGACGATATAAGGCCTGTCGTGAGTGAATGAGAAAAAAAGAAAAAAGAAAATTGCGATGGATTGCCAAAAGGGCGTCGCAAAAAAAAAAAAAAAAAAACCAGAAAAATTTTGCGATGTTTAACATACTGTCACATATAACCTTACTTTTTGCCACAGGCTTAGTTTTTCCGTCGCAACAAAAATAATTTTGCGACAGCACTTAAACTGTCGTAAATAGTTATGTGTCAAATGCCTCTTTTTCTAGTAGTGAGTGGACACATATGCAAGTGCTCCAGTTATGGGCCATAAGTTGGTCAATGAATGTAAGCATTATATGGAGAACTACGACATTGGAAGATTTCTTTTCGAATTGCCTACCAATCACTCGTCCAATGGGATGCAATCGAGGGACAATTTCATGAGTGATGAAACATATTTTTGGGATGCATTGGAGGTTGAAATGGGACTTATGTACGATTTGTTCTATACAAAGGCATCCATAATCTATACCAAGTTTGGGTGTGTTATGCGCTGCATCAGTTTCATTTGTACTATGTGTGTGTCGGTAGGATTATTTTGGGTAATATCCAGGAAAGAGAAGTTGCATAACAAGCAGTACTACAACGACTTCATAATTGACGTTACCATCATAGGGGTGCTGCTTGTAGGAGCTCTAGTGTTGGAGATTTATGCAATGATGGTAATATTGTCTTCTGATTGGACAATGCTTTGGCTAATTGAGCACATGAAAGGAGAATGGGTGATCAAGTTGAGACAAAAATTCCCTTGGTTTTACCAAAAGAAGAAATGGTCTGAGAAGGTAGGGCAATTTGACCTACTTGGTTTTTGCTTAAAAAAAAACGAGCCTGCTAGGTTTTCTTGTATTAGAAGCCTACTTAGACCTTTGGGATTTGAAGACAAGTTTGATTGGTACATGCATCAGACTTGTGTGGATGTACCTCCTAATCTATATAGGATGATTTTAGACTACTTTCATTATTGGAGTAGTCCGAATGTACCAAGACTAGATGAGATTGCTCAAGCTAGCTTAATATCCACCGTGATGGTCTTACATCCTCAACTCCCAGCTTTTAACGAGCTAATCGTTATTTTTTACATGGCAACAGAAATATGTTACCATTTGAACTTGAATGATACTTCCCAACAAGGTGCGAACTCCTTTGGAGGTTGTGACCAAATTAAGGAAACATGTAGTACTTTGAAGCATTACATGATGTATCTTCTCCTCATGTGCCCTTTGACATTGCCCATCGCTCTATCGAACACTGAGTTGGCAAACTTGATCCATGAGCTCAAAGTGTTTCTTAATGATGCATAGAATGAAAAAGAAGCTTGTGGAAGGTTGAAAGATTATTCCATACAATTCCAAGACCCCAAAAATCTACGCCGCATATTACTTGTTGCACAGCATTTTGTCAAAAATTTCTTGGGATGGGAAACACTGAAATCCCTATGGTTAGGAATGTTGGGCTATGCAGCAATTAAGGGGCAAAAAAATAATCATCTTGAACAACTCAGACAGGGAGGCGATTTTCTCACTTTCTTGTGGTTCTTTATACTGCAATCTAATATGTTGGATACAATTGACATTGCGCGAGTATGTAGAAAAATAAATAATCAAGTGACTCAGCTTATGACAAGTAACATTGATAGTTATGCAGTTTAGAAATATTATCAATATTGGAATGGTTGCTTCTTTTGGAGGTCCTTTTGCCATCTTACGGACAATATGGGGAATGTTAAGAATGATTGCATCTTCAATAATAAGCCGATAATTGAATGGGAATCAATAGCAGAAGTTGTGAAGACCAGAATCGCCTTTGGGGTGAAGCAAGGATGGAAGACAAAAGATTTCACTATCAATGAGTTCATCTTCGAGTTGCGACAGGTCACAAGTAATAGATCTCTATTATGACATTAGAATGATAATTTGTAGGTGTTTGGGAATGCTTAACTTCAATTTTAGTGAACTTTAGATTTTAGTGTATTTCAGATTTCAGTTTTAAGTAGAAGTTGTAAATGTGTTTGGTGAAACATAAATTATAACTTTTAGTAATAGTGTTTTTGTAGAGTGTTTGGTTGAAAAGTGATTTTTTGTTGTGTAGTTATGAGTAAAAAGTTAAAAGATTAGAAAAAAATACACATTTTCTTACTTTTACAAAAACAGGACTAAGAAAGTTTAAGTTTAAAATAATAATAAAAAACAAAAACCAACCCTTGTTTGGCACAACTTAGCTTCTTCTCTTATTATTTTTTTCCCTTAAAAAAAATTAAAAAAATAAAAAAAACTTTTGAGTTGCCCCAAACAAGCCCTTTCTATTGTTTGTGCTGTGGCTAGCTAGAAGGATGGTTTTTGCTCGTCTCTTTTTTGTTGATGGAATGAAAAACTAGGTGCCCTGTTTTTGTTGGTCTTTTCTGGTTTGTTTGTTGTTTTGGTTTGTGCTTCCATTTGATTCGCTTTTTATTTGGTTTCAACCTAGTTGAGATGATGAGGCTTGTAAACTATGATTTTGTCAGCACTTTCCACTTTTCTTTCTATTTTTGTATTTTGCTAGATTGTTCTAACTCAATTGATCAATAATATTTTTCTTTCATTTTGCTGATAGAAAAAGAAAAGAAAAGAAAGATACTATCAATAATAGATACTTCAATTTCCCTAAAATACACATGGTGTGTAACGTAAAAATTTAAAAATATGTGTACTGTTAGTTACCAAGGTGTACATTAAACATTCGTTGTATGGTCTTATTAGTCTGTGACTTTTTGTTGTGGTCTAATGCCACAAATGTTCATAACTTATGCTGGAAAAAAGTCCTAACAAAAATTCCATAAAATCTAATAACAAAGCCACAGTACAAATATTTGTAACTAAAGTAACAGATGTTCATAACTAACACTAAAGGATTACATAACATGTATGCACAATATATACAAATTGAAAGGTTTCATCCTATCTAATCTTTTTTAACAATCAATAATATCACTGTTCCAGCCACACGTAGTCACATTCTCTCTCACTCACTCTCACAAACTCTCACTTTCGCTCTCACTCACTCACTCACTCACTTACTCTTAGAGATACTGGAAAAAATTCCCAACAAAAATTTCACAAAATCTAATAACAAAGCCACAATACAAATATTTGCAACTAAAGTAACAAATGTTCATAAGTAACACCAAAAAATTACATAACATGTATGCACGATATATACAAATTGAAAGGTTTCATCCTATCTAATCTTTTTAAACTATCAATAATATCCCTGTTCCAGCCATACGTAGTCACATTCTCTCTCACTCACTCTCACAGACTCTCACTCTTGCTCTCACTCTCACTCTCACTCACTCTTAGAGATACTGGAAAAAAAGTCCTAACAAAAATTCCACAAAATCTAATCACAAAGCCACAATACAAATATTTGTAACTAAAGTAACAAATGTTCATAACACCAAAAAATTACATAACATATATGCACGATATATACAAATTGAAAGGTTCCATCCTATCTAATCTTTTTCAACCACCAATAATACCCATGTTCTAGCCACAGGTAGTCACATTCTCTCTCACTCACTCTCACAGGCACACTCTCGCTCTCACCCACTCACTCACTCTTAGAGACGTGAGGAGTGTCGAGGCCTTATTTTTGTTAAAGGAACTGAAATAACCATACCATAGCAATCCCCAAAATATGTGCAGAAACATACCATAAATATAGCCCCCTTAATGGTGCTGGAATAGACCATTTTATTTTCCAGATGACAAATTCCATCCTTGAAACAGTGTTGAACTAGTAAAGAACTTAGATTTGAAGATAATGGTTGGCCTAATAATTCAAGACGAATAACATTAATGTAAAGTACTATACGTACATTTGTTTCACATGATTAAACTATGGAAGAAAAAAATTAAAACTAGAATGAAAAGAAAAGGAAATTGAGAAAATACGAAAGATCAGTTAAATATTGATCATATGAAAGAGCGGAATTGACACCCTTGATCGGTGCAAATAATCATACATTAATGGACTTGTAACAATTGAACAAAAATTAAAAAGATAATTTATGTGATGCTTACATAACCATCTATACGGATAATTTTTATGCTACATAATTATCTATATTACTTGTAGTAAGCTGTGTCACCTGATTATTAATTTGTCTGCCCACTTTTGCGGCATCAATCCTATCCAATATATTAGATTGGGGTATAAAGAACCATAACAAAGTGAGAAACTAGCCTCCTTGTCTAAGCTGTTGAAGATGATAATTTGTGTCCCCTTTAATTGCTACAAACCCCAGCATGGCCAACCACAACGATCTCAGCCTTTCCCATCCCAAGAAGTTTCTCACAAATTTTTGTACAAGTAGTATCCGGCGTAGATCGTAGGGGTCATGTAATGTTATGGGATAATCTTTCAACAATTCACAAGCTCTGCTTACATCCTCCTCATCCTTAATGAACATTTTGAGATCATGGATCAAGTTTCCTAACTCGGTGTCCAAAAGATTGATGGGCAACGCCCAAGGGCACATGAGGAGTAGATACATCATGTAGTGGACAAAGTCCTGCATGTTTCCATAATTTGTTTTTCATGTCTAGAGGAGTTAGCACCTCGCTGGTTGGTAATATTCAACTCCAAATGGTAGCAAATTTCTATTGCCAAGTGAACAATCACAATTAGCTCGTAAAAAGCTGGAAGATGAGGATCTAAGACCTTTATGGTGGATATTAAGGTAGCTTGAGCAACCTCATCTAGTTTCACTACACTTGGCCTACTCCAATAATAAGCGTAGTTTAATTGTTGGAAAATTTATAAAGAGGTAGTTGTGAATTGAAATAGACTCCATTTTGAATGAAAGGGTGTAACCTCTCATGGTGTCTTTTGTTTTAAAGAAAGGGTCAAACCTCCATTTGAATGAAAGGGTGCAAACCTTTCATGGTGTCTCTTTATTTTAAAGGAAGGGTTATGTCCCTTCTTCATACCTTTTCTATTCAAATTGAATAGGTGCCAACAAAGCCTATATAAAGGCAGCCCCATTCCAATTTTGATGAATTCTGAAAATTCATTTTCCTTGCCTTCATTTTGCTCTCTGGCGTCCTTTATTCTTCATATTAGATTTAGAATAAATTTCAGAGAGTTATAGAACACAAGGTTCTAGTTCGCCGGACAAATTTGTTTGAAGTGCTACTACAAATTTGTGAAGATCATTGTATCCTGGGAGATGACGCCACATAACCATAAGCACCATAGCGGGGCGAATTTGTTTTAAGGACAGAGTGTCACACACTCGACTTGGTCTTTAATTATTGATTCGGTTCAACAAAATAAATTCTGTAAGTTTTATTTTATTTTGTTTGAATTATTTCAATTTATTTTATTTACACAAAAGATTGTTCCAACAATCTTAAGACAGACTCGAATTATTCTGTTTACAGAATTTTTCGTTTGTTTCCTTTTCTCTTTCTTCTTTTAAGAAAATTATTTTATGTGGATTTACAAAATAATATTCTGGTTGGAAAAACAAATAGTGATTATATGCTATTTGACAGATAGTAGTAATATACTGTCTGTTTTCTTTGACAACTAATAGTACGATACTGGTGTCATTAACAATTCAGAATATATTTTTGTGAAATTTTTTCAGAAATTAATTTTGGGTTTTAGAAATTATTTTCTGAGTTTTCATTACTTAAAATTCTGTTTTAGTATTTTAATTATTGAAGTGTTACAGAAATTAATTTTCTGTGGAATTAATTTGGTTGAATAAAATTTTATTTTATTTCCAAATTAATTGAAAAATAAAAGTTATATTCTTATTTCTTTTATTTTACAGAATTTAATTTCCTGTGTGGAATTAATTTGTTTGAATAAAATTTTATTTTATTTCCAAATTAATTGAAAAATAAAAGTTATATTTTTATTTCTTTTATTTTACAGAATTTAATTTCCTGTGTGGAATTAATTTGGTTGAATAAAATTTTATTTTATTTCCCAATTAATTGGAAAGTAAAAGTTACATTCTTGTTTCTTTTATTTTTTACAAAATTTAATTATGTGCATTTGGTTTAATTTTCTATGTAGTGTAAATTCTAATTATAATTTTGTTTTATAAATTAGAATTGATGGCTACTGAAACAAATGCCGAAACAAGTACTACTGTGGTGGCTGCAATTGCACCAAACCCCTCTCCTGTGGTGACAGTACCAACAAATCATGGAAAGAAGCCAGAGAAGTTCTCAGGAACTGACTTTAAAAGATGGCAACAGAAAATTTTGTTCTATCTTACAACTCTGAACCTGGCTCGTTTCCTCCGTGAAGATGCTCCTATCCTAAAAGAGGATGAAACCGACCGGCAAGTGGTTGCTGCGGTTGATGCTTGGAAACATGCTGATTTCCTTTGCCGGAATTACATCTTGAACGGACTTGACAACACATTATACAACGTCTACAGTCCAATCAAGACAGCAAAGGAACTTTGGGAATCGTTGGAGAAAAAGTACAAAACGGAAGATACCGGCTCAAAGAAATTTGTGGTTGGCAGATTCCTGGATTTTGTAATAGTTGATTCAAAAACTGTGATCAGCCAAGCTCAAGATTTCCAACTCATTCTGCATGACATTCACGCAGAAGGCATGTCTCTTAGTGAATCCTTCCAAGTTGCAGCCTTAATTGAAAAATTACCAAAAGGCTGGAAGGAATTCAAGAACTACCTCAAACACAAGCGCAAAGAAATTTCTATGGACGAATTAATTGTGCGTTTGAGGATTGAGGAGGACAACTGCAATTCTGAAAAGCGGGCTGGTAAGCATCCTATGGAGTCTAAGGCAAATGTGGTGGAACATGCTTCAAAAACCAAGAAACGAAAGTCTTCTGGAGAAAGTTCATCACAAGGCTCTAAAGGGGGGGAAAAATAAAAAGTACAAGTTTAATGGCAAATGTTACATTTGTGACAAAGAGGGACATCGGGCCAAAGATTGCCGTAGCAAAGGCAAAAGCAAAAGGAGAACAAACAAGAAGCCTGCTCAAGCCCATATGACCGAAGTGGACAATATTTCCAATGGTATAGATGATATCAATCTTTCTGCAGTTGTTTTCGAGGCAAATCTTGTCGAAAATCCTAAAAAATGGTGGGTGGACACTGGTGCTACTCGCCATATTTGTGCCGATAAAAAGATGTTCACATCTTATTCTACAGTGGACAATGGTGAACAACTTTTTATGGGCAACTCCTCAACTTCCAAAGTTGAAGGACAAGGAAAGATTGTACTCAAGATGACATCTGGAAAGGAACCCACTCTCAACAATGTGCTGCATGTACCGGACATTCGCAAGAATCTTGTTTCCGGATCTTTGTTAAGTAAGAATGGGTTTAGGCTAGTATTTGAAAATGATAAATTTGTACTTACTAAGAATGTGATGTATGTAGGAAAATGTTACATGTCTGATGGCCTTTTCAAGTTAAATGTAATGACCGTTATACCCTCAGTTATTAATAATAATACATCTTCTTCTTACTTGCTTGAGTCTTCAAATTTATGGCATGGTAGACTAGGACATGTTAATTATGGATCTTTGCGTAGATTAATTAATATGGAATGTTTACCTAAATTTGACATTGATTCAAATCATAAATGTGAAATTTGTGTTGAGGCAAAATTATCTAAAACTCCTTTTCATTCAATTAAAAGAAGTACGGAACCACTTGAATTAATTCATAGTGACATTTGTGATTTTAAATCAATTCAAACTAGAGGTGGGAAAAAATATTTTATCACTTTTATAGATGACTGTACTAGATATAGTTATGTTTATTTAATTCGAACCAAGGATGAAGCTTTGGAAACTTTCATTCAATATAAGAATAAAGTTGAAAATCAACTTGGTAAGAAAATCAAGAAACTTAGAAATGATAGAGGTGGTGAATATGAATCACATTTTGGTGAATTTTGTAAAGAACATGGAATAATTCATCAAACCACTACTCCTTACTCACCTCAGCAAAATAGAATTGCTGAAAGGAAAAATAGGACTTTAAAAGAAATAATGAATGCCATGTTAATAAGTTCTGGATTACCTTAGAACTTGTGGGGGGAAGCAATACTTTCTGCTAATTATATACTTAATAAAGTACCCCGAAAGAAAGTGAATCAAACACTTTATGAATTGTGGCATGGAAGAGTACCATCCTACAAATACTTAAAAGTGTGGAGGTGTTTGGCTAAAGTGGCTATTCCTAGTCCTAAAAAGACTAAGATAGGTCCTAAGACCATTGATTGCATTTTCATTGGTTATGCTAAGAATAGTAGTGCATATCGGTTTTTGATTCATAAATCAGAACATACCGAAATGCATGTAAATACTATTATTGAGTCTCGGAATGCATCATTCTTTGAACATGTATTTCCAAATAAGACTGGACAAGAGACTAGTAACAATAAAAGATCTCATGATGCTATTACTAGTCAAGATCAAGAACATGATCAAGAACAAGAGCAAGAGTTAGACCAAAATGAGGAAGAGGAACTGTAGACGCGCCCTTGGGCCCCACTATAGTTCAGACTCCCTTTTGTTGTTGCGGTTCTTAATCTGAACCAAAGAGTCCAACTCTGGCAAATCGTTTTGAGAAAAAATAGATTTTTGAAAAGAAGTGCCAAACATGAACTGCTTTGCCAGATACAGAGTCGCCACCTAAATATTTTATTTTGAGGGAATTTAGGAAACCCTGACTCGGTGCCAAAGGCCACGTGTCCGTCATCACCAAAGTTGCCTCGGCTCGAGAACTTGGGTACGATCGGGGAAGGTCAGCTATGAGCACCCCCTCTCGCTCGGTCCGAAGACCGGCCTCTACTAACCATGATATCCAATTTTGAAAACGTTATGTGTTCTTATTCCGGTTATTAGCCTAGAATTACTATGTTATGAGCACAGCAAACAAGTATAGACCAAATCGCCTAAATTGGAACAAAACACTACATGTTCGTTTTGAAAATGGTTTGCTACTCGCAGGTAGGCTAAAATGCAGGTTTTGCCACCCTCAAGTGGGCTTTAGAAAAGATGATTTTGCCACTATCCAGTGGGCTTAAAAACTCATAGTTTTCATGCATTGTTCCAATTTAAGTAATTTGACCTCCATCCACAGGCGTTCAAGTAGTAATATCACATAAGCAGCTAGCCTCATGGTAATCATGCTATTATGACAACATTCACACGCATGCGATATGCTAAAGCACAAAAACTCACCTAGTATTCCAAGCCAAAAGAGAAACTAGTTAGTAATCAATGTATGATCCTAGCTCATGTTAAGATGGCTAATGCAACACATGCAAGATGCAACTAGAATAGGCTCGGCTATCCTAAACATGGCATGTGAAATGCTACAAGTAACATGTATTCAATTTGGAAATTGAAGTACAATGCAGTTAGTGTGATGTACCGAGCCCGGTGCATGTAAACAAATGCATGAATGCACGCATGCATAGCATAAGGATGCTAATTGAAATATGCCCTAATACTAACCATCAAAAGCAGGTAAGTAAAAGGGAGAAAGAAGTGGGGGTTGGAAGACATGTACACACGCACCCACACTTATTACAAATTCGCCCTCACTCGGAGGGACCAAATAAATATACAGACCAAATAAATAATTAACTACCCTAGCTAATTAAATATTACAAACCCTTAACTAATTAACAAATTAATTAAACTATTTAAAGCAGTAAAATGGCCTCGGGAAAAGGGGTGCACGCATGCTTGGATTGGCTTCGCCCGGAAACTCGCTGCCATTGCACTGTTGCCTCTGTTTACACTGCCCTGCTCCTCTGAAAATTGCCAAAGTCCCAGGATTGCTTCTGTGAGTGCTATGGAACACCATCGGCTAAGGGGAATGGCCACCGGCCAAGGGAAATGACCATCGGCCACAAATTAATCCATCGGCCAACAATGGATGGCGTCAAGATCAGATATCGACCGGCCGCCAAAAACTTCTGCAGAACACGCAATTGACATGACGAGAAGGGCAAGCAGTGTATGGCATGGAATTTTCAAGCAAATGTGTGCACCAACACATCCCTTATCATGCTTTTGACTCAAAGGGGTATGTTCCTTGATTCTCGGACCACCAATCGCGCATTTCGATGCGTGATGGCCCAAGAAACCAAATATGCACTTTGATTTCAAATGTCATGCAAACCAAATAAACACATAAAGCCCAACCTCTATCACTTGATCAAGAGGCAAGGCATGCATGCCAAATGCCACCTAAGCATGCAATCTAAACATGCGACATGAACATGCAAGCAAGTAATGCACACTAGGCACACAACCTAAGCAAACAAGCATGCAAGGCATGAAACAAGGCAACAACATTTGAGCAACATGTCAAGCATGGATTTAAACTAATTTGGGCAGCTCTATACTAGGCCCAAAACAGTGGCTAAATGCCATGGAAATAAGGGCCAAAACACATACAAATAGGCATGCATGCAATGTCCAACACTTAGGCACATAGAGATAACTTTTAAGCACACTTAAAAGAGGAACAACATGGGCATATGGCATGCATATTAAACTCTAAAAACATGCAAGAATATGGTGCCAAACCAATTAAACCAAGCAATCAAAGCATGTAAACAAGCCCAAAACTTGAGACCAATCAAAGGGCTCAAACCATGGCCATGCCAACCAAACCCCAAAGGACCAAGGGGACCCCAAACAGCCCCAATGTAGATCTAAACAAGACCAAAGACACACCTAGATGGCATCTAAATAGTCTAAACATACAAGCATACAAAAGAGGCCAAACATGGAGCATAAGATGACAACCTTATAAAGCATTAAAGAGACATCAAATGCAAGCATATAGGCACACCATGAGGACTGAAATGGCATGACAAATGGTTCCAAACCACTGAAACAAAGCAAGGATGGCATGCTAGAGGGGTCAATGCTTAAGGTACACAAGAGAGGTTGCATGGTAGCTATACAAAGCAAAGCATGGATGACTCAAATGACCCAAAATAGTCCTTAAGCATGTCAAAACGAGCATAAAAGCTTCACAAAGCTAAGCCAAAACAAGTAAGCATAGTGGTCTAAATGCTAGATACATGTTAAGGCAATTTCATGGCATTACAAGACAAGTATGCTAAGCATGCATGGTGTGTCTAAACCAATTGAAAACAGTGCTATATCATGGCAAAATAAGCACAAATAACACTTAAGACACGGCCAACATGAACTTAAAAATGGTGCTCACACATGAGGCTACAATGGGACTTTTTGAAGACAACAAGGAGAGGGGATGGCCCTCTCCTTCTTAGGACCTTAAACCACCATCCTCACCACTGAAATCCCTCAAGATTTTAGTGGTGAGGAGGCCCAAACAAGGTGGTCCCGGAGCTCACCAAAAATAGCACAAAATGGGGCCAAACAAGGCCTAAGAGGGGTCAAACAATCCCAAACGACAAAGTGACCTTAAACAACTATTTAAAGCACTCAAAAACAAGACTTTTTTTAGTTTATGACAAAGCCTAAAACGGCCTTCAAGATAGGCTAAAAGTGTGTGCAAAAAAAAAGGGTGATTTAAGACTTAAAAACTCACCATTGATGAACTTCTTCAAGGCTGCGGTTCCAGCAGCTTGTGGACCAAGAATGCAGCTCCTTAGGACCTCTCAAGACCCTCCAAGAAGCTTAGGTTGGTGGTGGAGAGGTGTGGTTGGGAGTTATGGTGCAAAGGGGCCAAGAATCACTCACTTTGGAGCACTCTAACACATACAAATGTAGAGAGAGAGAGAGAGAGATAGAGAGAGAGAGTGATATATATTCTATATATATCAGATTTTCTAACCCTCTAAATAGGAGGAGAGGCCCTTTTTTTATAGAGAAACAAGCTTCTAAGAGAAGCTAGAAAGGTGTAAGCTTGTTGGAGAAGCTAGAAAGGTTCAAGCTTCTCCAAGAAGCTAAAAAAGGGTCAAGGGGGTCAAGCTTATCAAGGAAGCTAAAGCAAAAGGTGCAAGCTTCTTGGAGAAGCTAGAAAGGTTCAAGCTTCTCCAAGAAGCTAAAAAGGGTCACAAGGTTCAAGCTTCCTCAAGAAGCTAAAAACCAAGGGTTCAAAAGGTTCAAACCCCCCCTCTCAAGAAAAGGTCTCGGCCAGTAAAAGAGGTCATCGGCAAAATAAAGTGCCGGTCGGCCATTTGTGTTAAGAAACCATGGCCGGTGGCACCCATAAACGGCCGGTGATGCAAGGGAGGGGCTGGTGGGATGTGGGGGTGGCCAATAAGCCACTCCCTACCCTTCAAGGCAACAACACAAGTGTTTGGTGTAAGACCAAACACAAACAGTCGAGTCAAGAGGTCCTGAGGCAAGGCGCGCAGTCAAGGCTTCAAGGAACCCAAGACGAACACAATCATGGATAATCACCGAGTGTTCAAGCGGTGACGTCCAAGTCTTGAGGACGGTCAAAAATGGGGTGTCTACAGGAACCTAGGCATAGTAAACGTGCTAGAATCTTAAAATCTTTTGGTCCAGATTTCCTAACATTTTTGTTAGAAAATGAGCCTCTAACTTTTAAAGAAGCTATGTCCAGTCCTGAAGCTCCTTTATGGAAAGAAGCTATCAATAGTGAAATTGAATCCATCTTGCAAAATCACACTTGGGAATTGATGGATTTGCCACCAGGTTGTAAACTTCTTGGGTACAAGTGGATTTTCAAAAGAAAATTGAAAGTGGATAGATCAATTGACAAATACAAGGCAAGACTTGTGGTCAAAGGATTAAGACAAAAAGAAGGTCTTGATTACTTTGACACATACTCACCGGTTACTAGAATAACATCCATTAGAATGCTAATTGCCATTGCATCTCTATACAATCTAGAAATTCATCAAATGGATGTGAAAACCGCTTTCTTAAATGGTGAGTTAGTTGAAGAAATTTACATGGAACAACCAGATGGTTTTTCTATTCCAGGAAAATAAAAGAAAGTGTGTAAATTAGTTAAATCATTATATGGTTTAAAACAAGCGTCAAAGCAATGGCATGAGAAATTTGACAAGGCTATGATGTCAAATGGATTTAAAATTAATGAGTGTGACAAATGTGTTTATATTAAAAACACAGATAAAGGTTATGTCATTGTATGTCTTTATGTAAATGATATGCTCATCATTGGTAGTAATAATGACATGATTAAAACTACCAAGAAAATGTTGAATAAACATTTTGACATGGGCATTGCTGATGTAATTCTTGGTATGAAAATTACCAAAACATCAGAAGGATATACTTTGTCACAATCTCATTACATTGAGAAAATACTTGACAAATTCAGCAAAGATGATGATCATCTTGCTAGAACACCTGTAGATGTTAATTTGTATCTTTCTAAGAATGTACAGGATAATATTTCTCAATTAGAGTATGCTCAAATTATTGGAAGCTTAATGTACTTGATGAACTGCACTCGCCCAGATATAGCTTATGCAGTAAGTAAATTAAGTAGATATACGAGTAATCCAGGAGTAGAACACCGGAAAGCAATTATAAAGGTTCTAAGATATCTTCAATTCACTCGTAACATTGGGCTGAATTATACTAGATATCCAGCCGTACTTGAAGGATATTGTGATGCAAATTGGATATCGGATACTAGAGACTCAAAGTCCACCATTGGGTATGTCTTTACTCTTGGTGGGGCGGCTGTATCGTGGAAATCTTCCAAACAGACTTGCATTTCTAGGTCTACTATGGAATCAGAATTCATAGCTTTAGACAAAGCAGGGGAAGAGGCAGAATGGTTTCGCCACTTCCTTGAAGATATTCCAATATGGCCAAAACCGATGCCTATTATATGCATACATTGTTATAGTCAATCAGCTATAGGTAGAGCACAGAGTCATATGTATAACGGTAAGTCTCGACATATTCGTCGTCAACATAATACCATAAGACAACTACTCACTAATGGAATTATTTCCATTGATTATGTGAAGTCTAAAGACAACATAGCGGATCCACTAACCAAAGGGTTAGCAAGAGAGCTAGTTGAGAATTCATCGAGAGGAATGGGACTAAAGCCTACTAAATAAGAGTTACCACAACGGCAACCCAACCTAGTTGACTGGAGATCCTAAGATCTAGGTTCAAAGGGACAACCGAGTTGTGAATGACTCAGAAGGATCACTGGGGAGTCTAACCCCTACTCATTTCTATGATAAAATAGTGATGTCTGCAGCGTTTTAGGTTAAGTAAAACTTTTAAATGATTCTTATATCTAGGTAAACCTAGTGGAGTATAGCAGGATACTCTTCATAAGAATCACTTATGTGAGTGTGAACTGGGCCAGTTCTATGAGATTTGTGAAGGGCTACAATTCTCTAGAGCACTCATGAAAAACCAGGTTGTTCAGGGCCAAAATGAACACAATAGTGAGAACTAAACTGTGTCTGGGGATATACTGTGTGAGTTCTATTGTCTTGGTTTACACAAACGACTGAACAGTTCAAGACATCATGTTCACTGGTTAGCTAGTAAATTCGATAGTGTCTCACAAGGGAAGGTTCAAAGCCAAAAGCTACCTATCATTTGCAGAATATTTCCAATTTCTGTACTCTCTGTATTTACATCATGTTGTTGCATTTTCGCTCTGTCAATTTCATTCATGTAGAGGATTGTTGGAAAATTTATAAAGAGGTAGTTGTGAATTGAAATAGACTCCATTTTGAATGAAAGGATGTAACCTTTCATGGTGTCTTTTGTTTTAAAGAAAGGGTCAAACCTCCATTTGAATGAAAATGTGCAAACCTTTCATGGTGTCTCTTTATTTTAAAGGAAGGGTTATGTCCCTTCTTCATACCTTTTCTATTCAAATTGAATAGGTGCCAACAAAGCCTATATAAAGGCAGCCCCATTCCAATTTTGATGAATTTTGAAAATTCATTTTCCTTGCCTTTATTTTGCTCTCTTGCGTCCTTTATTCTTCATATTAGATTTAGAATAAATTTCAGAGAGTTATAGAACACAAGGTTCTAGTTCACCGGAGAAATTTGTTTGAAGTGCTACTACAAATTTGTGAAGATCATTGTATCCTGGGAGATAGACGCCACATAACCTTAAGCACCGTAGCGGGGCGAATCTGTCTTAAGGACAGAGTGTCACACACTCGACTTGGTCTTTAATTATTGATTCGGTTTAACAAAATAAATTCTGTAAGTTTTATTTTATTTTGTTTGAATTATTTCAATTTATTTTATTTACACAGAAGATTGTTCCAACAAAAATCGTGTCATATAGATTAGGAGGTACAACCACATGAGTCTTAAGCATGTACCTATCGAATTTTTCTTTAAGTCTACAAGACAACATAGCAAGCTTATTTTGTTTAAAGCAAAAACCCAATAGGTCAAATTGCCCTACCTTCTTGGACCGTTTCTTTTGTTTGTAAAACCAGGGGAATTTTTGTCTCAATTGGATCACCCATTCTCCTTTCTTGTGTTCAATTAGCCAAAGCATTGTCCAATCAGAGGCTAAAATTACGATGATTGCATAAATCTCCAATGCTAGAGCTCCAAATAGTAACACTCCTGTGATGGCAATGTCAATCATGGAGTAGTTGTAGTGCTCATGATGCCAGTTCTCTTTCCTACATATAGCCCAAAACGATCCTACCAACACAGACATAGTACAAACAAAGCTGATGGAGCGCATAACACACCCTCGCTTAGTATACATTATGGATGCTTTTGTATAGAATAAATCATACATAAGTCCCATTTCGACCTCCAATGCATCCCAAAAATATGTATCATCACTCGTGAATTTTTCCCTCCATTGCACCTTCATTGATTGTTTATTAGAAGGAAATTTAAAAACAAATCTACCAATGCCATAGTTCTCTATATAATGCTTAAATTGTTTGACCAACTTCTGTGCCATGACCAGAGTTCTTACATACTTGTGTTCCTGACCATCAAGACTTATGTCAACTTGCTTTTTAAATGGTACAATGTCTCCCAAGTTGTCATCACTTGCTGACTTGAAAACCCACCACACTCTCTCCATATAAAAAATAATTCCAGCCACGAACGCTAGGAGTGACAAACATGAAAACCAAGAATATTTTCTCCAAGACATAAGAATGACATAAATTGCCACAGTAGCTTGAACACTCAGTACCATCAAGTGCCTCAACCACAACTGATTATCTTCTAAAGAATAAGCTATTCTGGTATTTGGGCCACCAAGATGTAGCAAAAGCAAAGGTGCCCATATTGCTGGAAATACGTTGTTATTGTTATCACCTAGGGCATCAGATAGCTTGCTAAGGGCAACAATTGCTACCCAATCAGCGAGTAAGTAGGCTAGCCAAACGACAACATTGATCTACGGTGACGACATGTACTTCCTGCGGTTGCTAAAGACAAAAAGAATGATTTGAAAAGCAAGACTGAGGAGAACTAGCACTCGAACATCCCACATGTCCTATAGTATCCTCAACAATGTTGGAATTGGATCCATCACACACCTATCTTCTTTATCAATATCAACATATGAAAAAAAGTTAATCAGTTCAAGCTATATATTTTGAGGGTTAATTAGCTATACAAATTGTTCAAAAAGTTTCAGATGATGTTCAAGTGCAATAACAAACCAATTATCAAATGAAATCAAAACAAAACAAAAAGTACTATTAGATTGTTGTCGGTAAAAGAGCCAAAGTAAGCAATTTAACCACATCCACGATCTTTTGACAACCACCAGATCATATTATAAGCCAAAGTATGTGAAATTCAGTAATGCTTTTTCTTATGCAAATACTAGATTAATTTTTCCAAACATTTATGCAAATACTTAGATTGGTAACCCTAAAACTTGAAAGTAGCTAGAAACTAAAGGAACACCAAAATTAATAGAATAACTCCTCAATTTTCATCTAAGGAACACCAAACTTGGGTTGTTTCCATTTAAGAATTGCGATCTTGTGTAATTGCAATGATTTTTACTTAATATATGTTGCTAAAAATTCTGTTTATTCATGTCAAAAAAAAAGTGTAACAAGCAGATCAAAAGAACTCACCTTTGGCTCATCAAGAAGCCAAGAACAAGAACAAAAGAGCCAAACACAAACAAGTGTTGTTTCGTGCCACATCTTCCATGGATTAATTGAATGGCTCTCATGAATTGGGATAATAAAAATCCTCAATAATTTATCTTCATCGATAAAACATTATCCACATAGATCTTTCATTTTTTAACAGCTAAATTAAATTCGCAATGCCAATTGTTGGGTGCAAAATATTTGGGTGTGTGTAGAAAGAAAAAATGACAAGACCAACTTGAGCAAGGAGAGAGAAACCAAAATGAGAGAAAAAACAAAGGGACCAAGAGAAAGAACTGAGAGAGCTAATTTGCTTCTCTTGATAATTGTGTAATTTTTCTTTCATCAAATTTAAAAGTGCTCAAAAATCATCTCTAGAGCATCTCGAATCATTTCACATTTTCTTGTTAGGGAAAATCGATGTGATTCCCCACAACTAAATCAATCAATGGGAATAAAAACTAATACGGAAAAATTAAATCAAAAGCAACACAAGAATTTTTACGTGGTTCCCTCAATGTGAGGTACGTCCACGGGATCGAAATCCGATTCCACTATCAACCAAATAAGTTCCAAACGATTACAAATAAGACACTAATGGTCTCACAAAACCACCCTTAGGTGAATTCCAAATAATCACAAATAAACAAGAGAAAAGACCTCACCAAATAGATGAACCAAAATCTTCAGAATCAGAGTTGAAGAAGACCCAAAATAACGAACCAAATCAACTCCACCAAAACACCCAAACAAAGATGCACAAAATTAATTTGCTGCTGCTCCACAAAATCCCAAAACCAAAAACTGATTGATTTACTGTAGTATAGTAAACCGCAGCACTATTCCACCAATTCCGAAAAGCACGAACTGATTAATCAAATTATATCAGCCGTACTCCCTCTTTTTCTTGGGAAAACAATGTCAATAATATATTGAATCTAGGGTTTTTTTAATCAAACCTTAGTTGTTTCCAATTTAGATTGGGTCTCCTCAAATTAAATATAATATATAAAAATATATTATAATTAATAATAAACTAAATTAAACTCTTTTTCCAAAAACAATTGGGTCCCACACTCCAATAAGGAGGTATACCCAACAATTCTTCCCCTACCGACTTCGGTGGAGACATCAACCATACTTGCCAAAGTTTGACACTTTAAATGTTTGTCCCTCGACAAAGTCTTTGTCAACATATCCGAGATATTATCATCTGTGTGAACCTTTTCGAGTTGTAACAATTTTGAGTCTAACACATCACGAATCCAATGGTATCTCACATCAATGTGTTTCGATCTCGAATGAAAGGTAGAATTTTTACTCAAGTGAATAGCACTTTGACTATCACAATAAAGCACATACTTTTCTTGCTTTAAACCCAACTCTTGCAAAAATTTATTCAACCATAACTCTTCTTTGCAAGCTTCTGTAATAGCAATAAATTCAGCTTCGGTAGTTGAGAGAGCAACACATTTTTGTAATTTAGATTGCCATGTCACAGCTCCCCCTGCAAAAGTCATCAAATACCCCGAAGTGGATTTCCTAGAATCAACATCACCGGCCATGTCAGAATCCGTGAACCCATCAAGCATCGGCTTACCATCCCCAAAACACAAACACACCTTCGAAGTCCCTCGAAGATATCTTAGAATCCATTTTACCACTGCCCAATGTTCTTTACCCGGATTTGAGAGAAAACGACTCACCACACCAACAGCGTGAGCAATATCCGGCCTTGTACAAACCATGGCGTACATCAAAGAACCAACTGCTGAAGCATAAAGAATTTTCAGCATCTCTTCCTTGTCTTTCTCATTTGTAGGACATTGATTCGAACTAAGCTTGAAGTGACCCGCAAGTGGACAACCAACTGGCTTTGCTTTATTCATGGTAAATCTCTCAAGAACTTTCTCAATGTAGCTTTCTTGAGACAACCAAATCAGTCCCTATTTGCGATCACGAACAATTTTCATACCAAGTATTTGCTTTGCCGGTCCCAAATCTTTCATAGCAAAAGATTTACTCAACTCTACCTTCAACTTGTTAATCATGGTAGAATCTTGACCCACAATTAACATGTCATCAACATAAAGCAAAAGAATAATAAATTTACCATCCGAAAAAATTTTCACAAACATACAATGGTCCGAAGTGGTTTTAGAAAAACCATTATTCATCATGAAAAATTCAAATTTTTTGTACCATTGCCGTGGAGCTTGCTTGAGGCCATACAAACTTTTCTTCAATTTGCAAACAAATTTCTCTTTCCCTTTCTCTACAAAACCTTCTGGTTGCTCCATGTAAATTTCTTCTTCAAGATCACCATGAAGAAATGCGGTCTTCATATCAAGTTGTTCAACTTCAAGGTTCATACTTGCAGCCATGCCAAGTACAACCCGAATAGAAGACATCTTTACAACCGGTGAGAAAATCTCATCAAAGTCAATACCTTTCTTTTGCCCAAAGCCTTTCACAACAAGACGTGCTTTGTACCTCAGATTCTTCCTATCATTCTTCAATTTGAAAACCCACTTATTTTTCAGAATTTTCCTCCCTTTAGGCAACTTCACTAAATCATAAGTCTGGTTTTCAAGCAAGGAATTCATCTCCTTTTCCATGGCCTTTTTCCAATCATCTTTCTTTGCATGCTCAATTGCTTCTTGGTAGCTCTCCGGCTTCCCTTGATCGAAAATCAACACAAATTCATTAGGAGGATACTTTCTTGAAGGTTGTCGGTCCCTTGTAGATTTTCTTAACTCAAGTTGTGGTGGCGGTTCTTGAGTTGGATGCTCTTCCTCAATTTCTGGCTCAACTTCATTAGGATTAGCATCATCCTCTACTTCTTCAATAGGTGGCTGCACATCTCCCCCATTTTCATCATCAACTGAAGATGAAGGAGATGGATCCATATCAATGAGATCACTAGTTTTTGGCTTCGGTTAATCACCTTTGCCAAAGTCTTCAATTGTTTGGTCTTCAAGAAACACAACATCACGACTTAGAATGACTTTCTTGTCGACCGGATCCCACAATCTATACCCAAATTCATCACGCCCATAGCCAAGAAAAATACATTGTCTTGACTTACTATCAAGCTTGGACCTTTCATCCTTTGGAATGTGAACAAAAGCTCGGCAACCAAATACTCTCAAGTGCTCATAAGACACATCTTTGCCAGTTCAAACTCTTTCAGGAACATCACCATTCAAAGGATATCAAGGAGACAAATTGATCACGTTAACCGCTATACTCATTGCCTCACCCCAAAAGGATCTTGGCAATTTAGCTTGTGAAAGCAAACACCTTGTTCTTTCCACAATGGTGCAATTCATCCTCTCGGCAACGCCATTTTGTTGAGGAGTCTTCTTAACTGTCTTTTGGTGCCGAATATCTTGGCTGCGACAATACTCATCAAATGCCCCAGTGTATTCACCACCATTGTCTGATCGGATGCACTTCAATTTCTGCCCTGTTTCTCTTTCAACCATGGCCTGAAAATGCTTAAATACTTCTAGAACTTGATCTTTAGTTTTTAGTAGAAAAGCCCAAACTTTCCTTGAATAATCATCAATGAAAGTAACAAAATAAAGTGCACCACCATGTGTTCTAACTTTTAAAGGACCACAAACATCCGAATGAATCAACTCCAAAACATTTTCTTTTCTAGAAGCAGCATTTTTATGAAAAGAAACTCTATGTTGTTTATCCCCCAAACAATGAACACAAGTTTTAAGATGTGTACCTTTCAAACCGGGTAGAAGCTCTTTCTTGAACAAAACTTGCAGCCCCTTTTCACTCATATGGCCAAGCCGCTTGTGCCACAATTTGGTAGAAGTATCATCTTCAAGTGCATTGACAACACCTTTACAAATTTTTCCTTGCATCGAATAAAGTGTATGAGTCTTCTTGCACTTAGCCACCACCAAAGAACCCTTTGTGAGCTTCTATATTCCATCACCAAATTTGTTGTTGAAGCCTTAATCATCTAGCTTCCCAGTAGAGATCAAATTGAGGCGAATGTCGGGAACATGCCTCACATCTTTAAGCAACAACTTGCAGCCCAAATTTGTTTCCAAACAAACATCACCCATGCCGATAATCTTGGACAAACCTTCATTACCCATTCGAACAGAACCATAATCTCCTTCGATGTAGATAGTGAAGAAATCAACTCGAGAAGTCACATGAAAAGAAGCACCGGAATCAATCACCCAATTGCTCTCTTGGCCCACAAAATTGATACAATCATCCTCACAAACGACCATGAGATCATCAGTAGTAACTGCCGTTGTGTCTTCTTGCTTCTTATCCACACTTTTGTCACGCCTTTTCTCCTTGTTCTTGAGCTTTCGGCATTCCCGCTTCATGTGTCATTTCTCATGGCAATAATAGCACTCAATGTCTTTCTTTGAAAAAGAACCATCTTTTGATTTGTCACTATCACCCTCAATGAGTCCATACAAATCTTTACAAAATAATAGGTCATCTATTTTAGTTTGCCAAGTTACCCAATTGCTTCCATTGAAGCTAGACATACAACCCACACTCCTCTCCATTGATTTACACAAATAAATAAACTCAAATAAACCGTAAGCTTTGATACCAGTTGTTAGGGAAAATCGATGTGATTCCCCACAAGTAAATCAATCAACGGGAATAAAAACTAATGCGGAAAAATTAAATCAAAAGCAACACAAGAATTTTTACGTGGTTCCCTCAATGTGACGTACGTCCACGGGATCGAAATCCGATTCCACTATCAACCAAATAAGTTCCAAACGATTACAAACGAGACACTAATGGTCTCACAAAACCACCCTTAGGTGAATTCCAAATATTTCTTTTGTCAAATTTAATTTGATGAAAAAGTGCTCAAAAATCATCTATAATCCTTTTATCCAATGTTCATCAAATCAAAGAGAGTCATTCTTCGTATCAAGTTAAAAACTCATCAAATCGTTCATAAAATTTGAATTTGACGAAAAATTTAAAAAATGAAGCATTGGAAATGATTTTTATTCATCAAATTTGATGAAAAAGAGAATTTGGGATAAGTAGGGAATTTTAAAAAAGATTTTGATGAAAGAATTAGTTTTTTACTCAAATTTGAAATTAAATTAGATGAAAAAATTGGTGAAACTAAAGATGTGCATGATAATGTTTTATAAAATAAAAAAATAAAAAAAAGTAAAGTTCTTCCTTTGTCCATAAGAAAAGGTTCAGAAAATATGATATAGTTCCACAATTAATTTCAAAAAATTAAGATAAATATGGTTCCATGAAAACTAAATAAATAAATAAATAAAGCAAATGGGTTCAACTGGACTAGGTAGTTGAGATCGTAACAATCATTAAACAAAGCTTTTTATCAATAAGAGTTTATTAAAAGATTTCACTAGGCCAAGTCTGGTTCAATTGACCTTATAAATCAAATCCATAAATAAAATAGAGAGGGAAAGAAAATACCTTTGTAATGAATGAGGATTGAGATAAGATCAAAAACGCACACGAATGATGTTTGAGTTAAGCCTCCAATTTCTCCATCTTCGCTCACTTTCACTAGCGTTTTTTTTAAGCTTAAAAACCTTCTCTTCTGTTTTCCCAGCCGACTAAAACGAATAATTGCAGTGAGGGCATCCACAATGAGATAGCTAAAATTGTTTGTTAAAGTGTGTTATATGACAAAAAGTGATAAAAGTAGGGCCTAAAAATGTTTGTTAAGATGTGTTAAGAGTTTGTTAATTTTAGAGAGTGAATGGTGGTGCAATGAATGTGTTAAGGTGTGTGTTAAATATATATATATATATATATATGTGTGTATATAATAAATAAAATAAATAAATAATTTAGTTTAATCAAAAATTTCAAGCCCAAAATTAAATTTCAAGTCCAAAAAAAAAATCCCAACATGTAAAAAAAAAAAACAAAAACAAAAAATTCCGTTGACCGGTCAACCCGTAACACAAAAAAACGCTTCTCTGCGTTAGCTAAAATGCTAGCCGCAGTTAACAAAGCACTTAGCAACTGACGCTAACAAAACTCACTAACACACTACTTAACACTTCCATTGTGACATCTAAACATTACTGTAACCAGCTAAAATTTGGTCACTGACACTAACAACACTACTAACGCGTCCATTGTGGTCTCAAAACACTTTGCTTTTTTGTTCGTATTCTTATGGCCAACTAAAACGCCAAATTGGTTTTGAGCCCCCATTTGCTAATATGGTTGGGATTAATTTAGTCTATTAAAATATATAATAGGTTAAATATTATATTTAAATTATAATTATTTTACTTTTTTATTTGTAAAATTATAAAATAATCAAAAAGTTCATTTCAAACGGAATTTTTTTAATTAGACCAAAATAATCAAAAAAATCATATTAAATTTTTTTTTTTCAAAAAAACAAAGGATGAGTTTTTTTTTTTTTTTAAGTAAGTGGCGTTTGTATTTTAATTAATTTTTTTTTAATATTTCAGATGTACCTAATCTAAATATATTTAAAAGATTAAATATTTGTGAATAAATCTAAAAAAAATCCAATACATATACTGTTTTTTTGTATTTTGCATTTAGTGAATTTTTTTAAAAAAAAGAAAATTTATACTTTTTAAATTTATCTAAATTAAGTGACTCTAAAAAGTAAAAAATAAAATTATTAAAAAAAAATTTAAAATCAATAAAACTAAAAACTAAAAAGTAATTTTGGTAGCTTTTTTTGTGTAAAAAAGTAAAAAAACCAAAAAAACTGACTTTTTTAACATGTTCTCAAATTACCTCTTAAAGTCGGTCATGACTAATCAAGTGTGTGAAAAATGCCAATGAAAGCGCATGAAAATTATTTATTTATTTATTTTTTTAAGATTTGCGGCAGAGATCAGGGAAGAAGAAAAAGAGAGAGAGCTTGAAGGAGATCATGGTGTTTTCCACACTGCTTCCCCTATTACTGATGACCTAGTAAGGTTTTTTGTTTAATTTTTTGCCAACCCTCTGTTTGGTTGGGAAGAAAATACGAAAAAAAAGAAAAAAAAAAAGAAATGCCAATTGGAATTCAAAATATTGATTTTTACTTTTTTGGAGAAAGATATATGTATCAAACAAACAAAGATCATCCCAACTAAACCCAAATCACTTTGCCATCCCAAAACAATAATTGATTCAATGAGGTTGGCTCATTGAATTCCAAATACTGCGAATTTTTCTAAAGACATAAAATTTTTCTTACTTGATTTTTCCTTTGTTTCCTCAGCAATCAAATATATTTTGTTATTGTTTTTTGTGACATGGAATTGATGGAAATGGTGTTAAAAATTTTGAAGGAAGAAATGGTAGCGCCAGCAGTGAATGGAACAAAAAAATTTCTATTCAACTTCTTGTCTCTCTAGCCGTGTCTTCTCATCCATTTTCGGTAGTGGAGGAGAGTGGTAGTCGAAAGTAGAGGAAGCGGTGGTCAGTGGTGATGGTGGGGGTGGAGGGTGGTCAGATCTGTTGAAGAAGAAGAAGAGGGAGGGAGAGGGAGAGAGATAGGAGGCTACCAAAGTGAAGGTGGAGGGTTAGGGTTAGGATTATGATTGAAAGGATAGAGATGGGTAAAAACGGAAATTGGTGTTAGGATAAAATTGTAGGAAAATGATCCGTAGCTTGAATATACTGGGCTCGAATTGGCTCGAAACCCAAAACAATCCTTTTTTTTTTCTTTTCCTTTTCTTGCTTTTGAATACAGACAGAGGTGAGAGAGAGAGAAAGGAGAGAAGAGAAGAGAAGAGGAAGAGAGAAAAAGAAGAAAAGATGGAGAAAATGAGAAGGAAGAGAAGAAGATGGGTGATGGCGGTGATCGCCGATCGCCACTTTCAAACTTTGTTTCTCTACTTTTTTTTTTTTTTTTTTTCTAGTGGATCTGGATTTGAAAATAAAGGAAAAAAAAATTTTTTTGGCTGATGATGATGTGTTGATGATGATGTTGATGCAGATGTTGTTGTTGATGATGATAATGTGTTGATAAAGATGTTGATTTTTTTTTTTTTTTTGTTCTGGATCTGAAGATGAATGGTTGTTGATGATGTGTTGATGATGATGTTGATGAAGCTTCTCCCTCTTCTCTTTTCTTGTTCTTCTTCTTCAAAAATAAAAATAAAAATCCCAAACGATGTCATTTTGGATTCGGGCCAATTTCGAGCTACATAGCAGAACCGAAAATTGGAAGAAAAAAATATGAAAGTAGTGGGGGAGGCTCTATTTACACACCACCTTTTCTCTCACGGCACACCATTAATTAATTTATTTTTTATTACAATTTTAACCTTAAGTGAAATGACTATAAATGACAAGTTATGATATACACCATTTGTATAATTACCATATTTACCCTGAATCCATATAATTCGGTCGTATCCGAGATTTTTCATACTCGTATAATTGAATAAGCTTATTATCAGTTTCATCACTGGCAACAGTTTGAAGCTACAACAAAAACAACAAATTAGAACGTTTGCTAGAAAACAGTGATAAAAAGACAAAATAGGGCTCGCAGGCGCATTACCTGTTTCACCAGCTTATATATCAACTTGTCCAACGTAAATAGCACATAAGATTGATTTCCAATAATAGCCTAGCAATCATCAAGGAAATTATATAGGGCGCTCATAAATCTGCACAGCATATGCAGTCCTTGAAAAATAAAATACAGTAAGAAATTGTGAGTTGATTAAGAACCAAAGATGATATGTCAAACTACCTGCTATATGGATTAGAGGTGTTAGCTTCCTTGAGATAAATATGGGGGTATATTGTAGTGGGTGGGGTATGTGAGTAAGGGTAAATATGCAAATTTGTGGTGTGTATTGAGCAAAATATTTATTTATCAAATTATTAAAGGTGTGCCTTGAGAAGATTGCCTTGAGATAAATTATGGTGTATAAATAGAGGCATCCGTGGTTGGGGGGGGTTCAAAGGAAAAAAGTAGGTGTTAATAGCAACACTTCATAAATAATATGGATAAATTACACTTTGCCCCTGTAAAATTTTACCCATTTTTCACTTTGGCCCTTTAAGTTTGATTTTTCTCACTTTGGCCCTTTATGTTTACAATCCTTCTCACTTTGATCTTTCATGTTTGCAATCCTTTCAACTTTAACCCTTTAAGTTTGATTTTTCCCACTTTGGCCCTTCATTTTTGCAAACTCCTAGACCAACTTCCATAAAAAAAAGTAACAAAATTTGTCACATCAATAACACTTCAGCTCCATATGTGATGTAAAAAATTCACTAAAGATGCAAAAAATAAAAAACAAAAAAATTGAATTTTTTTTAGTCTTTAGTGAACTTTTTTATCAAATTTATTCATAAACAATATTACATTATGGATGCATCTAGATTAGATGTAGCTAAAAAAATAAAAACAAATTTAACTAAAAAAAGAAAAAAAAAATCACTAAAGACGAGAAAAAACAATAGTAAATTTGTCATTTTAGAATTGACAATACAGATATTTGAGTCAGTATATTTTTATTTTTTTTGTTTTTAGTAAACTTTTTTCTTTATTTAGTTAAATTTGTTTTTATTTTTTTAGTTGCATCTAATCTAGATGCATCTATAATGTAATAATGTTAATGAATAAATTTGAAAAAAAAAATTTCACTAAAGACTAAAAAAAAATTTCAATTTTTTGTTTTCAATTTTTTATTTTTTGCATCTTTAGTAAATTTTTTACATCATACATGGAGCTGATGTGTTAGTAATGTGGCAGATTCTGTTAGTTTTTTGGATGGAAGTTAGTCTAGGAATAAAGTGGGAATGATTGCAAATATGAAGGGCCAAAGTGGGATGGATTGCAAACATGAAGGATCAAAGTGGGAAGGATTGTAAACATAAAGGGCCAAAGTGAGAAAAATCAAACATAAAGGGCCAAAGTAGGATGGATTGTAAACATGAAGGGCCAAAGTGGGAAAAAACTAATAATTTTTAACAATTTTTGTCTTCTAAAGCTACTTAATTATAAAATAAAATAAAAAAAAAATCAAGGGATCACCTTTTTATTTCTTAATTTTGTCTTGTGTCAATAACTTATAAATTTCAATAATTTTTGTATCCTGAAGCTACTAAATAAAAGAAAAAATAGCATCACTTTTCTTTTTAAAATGTTAGTACTTTCATTTTAATTTTATTTTGTGTCAATAACCTATAAATTTTAGCAATTTTTGTATCATGAAACTACTAAATAAAAAAATCACTTTTCTTTTTAAAATCTTAATTAGTTTTATTTTTACTGTGTTAAGAGCCAATAAAGTGGCCTTGGGAGTGTTGTGCACAAGTATAAAAAATAATCAAAAATTAATTTTAAAATTAAATAATAATATAAAATTTATCCAAAATATGTAGTAAAAATAATTTATAATTAATTAAATTTGATTCATTTTTATCAGAGTTACACATAAATGACTTGTATTTATACCAACGTGACCTTCACCTAATTATTAAAATTATCTTGGTCTCTGCCCAACTTATGAATCGTTTGACTTATTTATTTATTAAAATGGTAAATAAAGATCAATAAGTATTTTTTAATTTTTAAATAAGAAATATGAACATATTTTATGCATATCTATTGAAAAATTAAAACTTAGGTAAAAAAATTATATATTTATGTTTAACACTATGAAATAAATAGATACATATATTCATACATTAAAAATTATCTAAGATAGAGTCGTCCTAAATTATATGTCGTATTTTAACTTTAATCTTACACTTAATCTAAAAAATTAACAATTAATTAGTAAAAATATTTGATAATAATAAATTTGAACATTATGTATAAATTATATCATAATTTATCGATTCGTGATCGGTATGAGCTAGTTTGGGGGGTTTGGGCCCTGTTTTGATGATCCAAACCATCATATTTTAGGGTTCGTCGCGTACATCACCCACAAAAAATCAAGTCGATCAGATAACAGAAATCACGTGTTGGGATCAATTTTGTATGAACCGTTTATTTTTTTACCCTTTTTTTTTCATGCAAAACTGATACAAACTCATGGTTGTCATTATCTGATCGACTTGATTTTTTATAGGGATAATGTACTCGACGAATCGTAAAATATGAATGGTTTAGATTACTAAAATAGGATCCAAAAGTGGGCCCACAAGGCCCAACAACACCTCTCCAATCCGATGGAAGACTGGAGAGAAGCCTAGGCCATGTTAAAGAATTAGCAATGTTTAAATTTTAAGTTAAAGAATTAATTATTTTCCATATGTGTATATATAAATGTATCAAAATCATGCATTAATGCAATCTTATGGAAGCAATTTTGAAAATAAATTTTTTATGGTAAACATAAATTAAGAAAGTAATTTGAAAGGGTAATTATGGTGGCATAATTTAAGGGTTTATTATAAAACTCCATAAATTTAATTATGAACTAATTAAAATGCAACACATAATGGCACTTAGTATTTTAATTATTAAAAAAAAATTAAAAAAAACTTAAGTTGAGAGTTTGAATCTTATAAAAAAAAAAAAAAACCTATTAACGTTTGCTGTGTATAAAAATAATGAGATTTGATATGTATAATAATGGCCATGGTGAGAGAAAAAGAAATATGTTATGAAATTTTAATTATATAAATTATTTTATTTTTTATAGTGAAGAATTTAAAATATTTCAATAGAAAATATTTCTCAACGAAATATTTTTGAGTGTGTGCTTTATTAATTTTTTTAATTGGAAAACTCCTTTTTTAAGTGTGTGATTTATTAATTATTATTTTTTTTAATTGGAAAACTCCTCCCTTGTTTGATGGTAAAGAAGAAATGATTTTAGGAATAAAAAATACACTCTTTGTTTCAAAAAGAAAGTGTTAGTGTGTGATTTATTATTTTTTTTTTTAAATTTAAAAATCAAGAAATTTAGATTGAGCACTTAGAGCTCTCTTCGCTCTTCTCACTAAAAACCTACTTTTACTTATATAATATATAGATAGATAGATAAATAGGGTTTTGTGTGAGTGATTTTCCGATCACACTGCCCACCTTAGTAATTCAGCTGTAGAACACAGGCAGAATAGATGGCACCTAGTCATCTGCAGAAGAGAAGGCTCCGGCGGTGGTTCTTCCACTCGGGGGCACTCCGACGATCAAGTTAGTATATCTCTCAAAGATAATCAAGTACTCGACTCACTAGCTTGAGTCTATAAAAACATACCTTAGACCCATGGGGGTGCCTCTCTTTTATAGCCAATACAATCCTAGTCCTAATAAGAGCCTGGCCCTAATGGACTTAGGATTACTGCTAATCTGGGACTCCCAGTGAGTTTAGGATAAACTCTCTAAGAGTCTATCTTTATCCAAACTGTAGTCTTCTCCCAATCTAGGACTCTTGTCCCTTATCCGCTTATCTTGGATTCCGATATCTTCGGAGGTAACCTCGGTCTATCCGAGATGACCTCGGCATAACAACCAGGACACGTGGCACCTCGGCTGACACGTCGGCGTCACCTTGCCACATGTTGGTAGTGTGAAAATATATCCCCACAACTGCCCCCTAGGTTCTATTACCTCGGCATTCTGAGGTGATGGAACCTATATCGTTCCTCTTTTTAGTACATCGGCATAAGAACTCCTCAGCCGAGATCGTTTATTTCAGGCCGACATGTCTTCTTTCAAGAACAAGAATTCAAATGAACTCTCCTACGCGCATGAGCTGTCATGCATTACTTCTCAACCGTTCCACTTACGCGTTTCATCTTCATTGGCTCGTGCTTGTGACGCGCTTGTAAGCTGTCTTTCATCTGTCTGCGCCGTCTGACGTGTGCGTTGCTCCAGGCGCATTAAATGCCCTATTTTGCCGCCGTTTCAAATTTTTGACAAAACTCTTGCCTCCCTCCTCTGTTTCTTCACTTTTGCATTTGTTTCTACTTGCTCTTTCTCTCTCTAAACTCTTCTTCTTGAATCCGCCATTGTTCAAGCTCCAGGCTCTGCAACTTATCTCTTTCTTCCATTCCAGCGAAGCTTTCACCATTCCGTCTTGTCGGCGACCCTCATTCCGGCTTCAATCTCTCTGGTAAGCCACTATTCTTTTCGTTTTCAGTTCATTGATGCTCTTCTATTTTCTTGCTGTTGCTGTCTTTTTCAAACATCTATCTTGCGAACCATATATTTGAATGCTTTGATTCTGCTTTTGCCCATGTTTTGAACACTTGCACTGTTTTACCATTTTTCTGCCACTGTTTTTGACCCTGTATTTCTTGTTTTTTTATACTTTTGAGAGCCTCACCTCTATTCTTGATTCTGAAGCTTCGTCTTTTGTTTCTTGCTTTCTGTGTTATTTTTCCCAAATCTGTGCCCTCAATTTTTGTCTTCATAGATTTAGGCTAGGGATTTGTCTATAGAACCTTCAAACTCTTAGGAAAAACTGAAACAAGCTTTACCAGTGTTTACCTAGGTTTTGCCGAGGTTTTAAAAACCCTTTAAGAACATCAAATTCCTTTACGCCGAAATCATGGGTATATGGAGACATAGGGTAGATACCCCAACCAAACTTGAATACTTTAGGGAAGAGTTCGAAATTCCTGCCGACGTCCATCTGAGACTGGCTGGGGATGACGACTCAATCATGCCCACAGATGATACGATGCCCTTTCCCATTGTCGCTTTTACTGAATGTGGACTTCGGCTTCCACTCAATCCCCTTTTTCGTGAAGTTCTTCATTACTATAAGTTGAACCCCATGCAACTTACCATTAACTCTTATCGAGTGATTAACGGTATTATAGCCTTAGCTAGGCAGGAGAACGTTAGGATCACCCTTGCCGACATCCAATTTTGTTATACCATGTGTGCCCTTAACCTGAAAGAAAAAGGTTTCATCTATTACCTCAAGCCGAGGTCTACTGAATTCAAAATCGTAGCTGACCTTCCAGACTCCAACAAGGGGGCTGGAGATGACTATGTTATTGCTTCTGGAAATTGGGAATTTGCCCCAGACGAGGATGCCCATCTCTACCCTCTTCCTCGGTCAGTTAAAGAGGGCAAGGGTAAGAGCCCAACCTCAATATTTAGTTGTTTCTTTTCAAGTCTTCAATATCTTATCTGTCTCTAATGTTAGTTTTCCTTTTTGCAGACGTTCGTAAGCCACCGAAAAACTTTCGCCAATCTTATGTTCTCAGCAAGGACCTGAAAAAACTCCTAGACTTGCCAGTCCACAAAAGGAAAGCGCCTCTTCTTCTCAACTTTATTCCTACATACAAATCGATTTTGCCTGACGTCCCCAAAAGAAAGAAGAAAAGCCTTTCTCCTCCTACTGCCAGAACTCAAACCGCTTCTACATCTCGAACAGATCAAGGGTCAACATCTGACCCAACCAATCATCCATCTACTTCGGCGCCATACTTGATCCCCATACCTGAACGAAAACATCGGCGAAGACTTGTCAAAACTGCTGAGATGGGTCGTCCAAAGCCGATTGTCGCAGATCTCTTAGCCGACCTCCCAACTGATGTTGACGCTCAGCCAACACAGAGCATGCCCCCACCAAAGCCGAAGAGAACCAAAAAGGCACAGCCAAGGGCCAAAGCCACTGTAGTTGAGACTGAGGATGCCCTGCCAATTTCACAATTGGCTGGGAGCGGGAAGACTGCTTCTGTTCCTACAAAAAGGTCTGCTGAAACGCAGCCATCAGAGTCCACACAATCAAAGAAGCCGAGGTCATCGTCTGCGACGACCTCGGGGTCCAGAATGCCAAAAGTCCCTTGGACACCTGAAATTACATTGGAAAATAAGCCTGTTTTTGCTAGTGATAGCACCGATGACATCAACGTCGGCGTTGCACTCAGTACTGCTCTACTCCTCCCAGGCGATCTTGAGCGTAATGCCAAGATGAGTGAGTACGAGAACTACGCCTTTATGCTTCAACGTTCTGTCCAAGTAAGTGTTTTTATGTGGAAACTTGTCTTCTCTTTCACTTTGTAGAATTTCGTAACAATTTTTGCCTTGTGTTCTTTCAGGCCATTCAACATGCCCACTCTTTCTCTATGCAAGCTTTTGAGACTAGGGAGAAGTTGGCCGACATGAAGAAGGAGTTTTCTGCCCTTCAAAAGATGAATAAAAGCCTCCAATCAAAAATGAAGAAGTTAGAAGATCAGGCCGAGACTGCCACTAAAGCCCAAACATTAGCCGAAGAGAAGGCTGAAGCTGCTAAGGCCATCAAGAAAGTTGCTGAATCCCAACTGAAAGAGGCCGAGGAAAAAGCGGCCCAGGCCGAGAAGAAGCTTCAGGAGGCCTTGGCTATTAAAGAAGCTAAAATAAAAGAAGCTGATGAGAAGGCTTATGCCCAGGGCGTGGCCGACGTCACTGAGGATTACAAATTACAAGTCAGACAGGCATGCAACAGGGGCTTCTCCCTTGGTTGGATGTCTCTGATAAAAAAACTTGATCTTCCTGCTGATTCACTTTTGTGAAATGTCGATGCTATCCCTCTTCCATTCCCACCACTTCCACCTCCAAGTCAAACTGGGGATGTTTCTGAATCTGAAGATGATGATAGAGATGGGGACGAAGATGAAGCTTTGGTAAGGAAGCCTAAGGATGCTGCTGGGACCAAATCCCCTCCTCCAACTGAGCAGATTATGGACTTAACTCAAGATGAAGTGGGTGATGAGGTTGCTAAAGAAACTACTCCTGAACAAGCAACATCTGACGTTCCTCCAGCCGAAAAAAGCCTTGATCAAACATTGCCGAAATTGATGCCGAGATCGTGGCAGAAAAGGGTGCCGAAGTGGTTCCGCAGGAATCTTCCGAGGTCCCAACCAATCCAACTGTTGATGTTGAAGAATCCTAGCTTTGTTGTCTTTTGTACTTTTTTGTTTTTTGGACAATATAAGTTTCTTTGTATGGCCGATGTACCTTTTTCTGAACAGTTACTCCTGGATTTGTTTCCTCTTTTATGAAAGACTATAACTGTATTGTCTGAATGCTTCAATCTTTATTTGCTCTGGATTACTTCTGTATGATTCTATACTTAGAATATTTTGCATGCCTTTCATACTTTGTCTCCTTTGTGCAATCTTCTCGGGGTTACATACCTCGGGTACAATAATTACAAGTTTTACTTCGGCAAGATACTGACCTGCAAACTTTTCATGAATTTCAACAAGTGTAAAACATATACTATTCAATGTTAACTTTGCAAACTTTTCTCAAGTTATAACAAATGCTAAACAATGATCTACTTGTAAATTGCTACAAATTTCAACAAGTGTTTAAACAATATACTTAGCTTTTACCTCAACCTGTAAATTGCTGCAAATTTCAACAGATGATCATAAACAATATTCTCGGCTTAACTTCAACTTGTAAATTGCTACAAATTTCAACAAGTGAAGATAAGGAACCAGCTTAATTTCAACTTGTAAATTGCTACAAATTTCAACAAGTGAAGATAAGGAACCAGCTTAACTTCAACTTGTAAATCGCTACAAATTTCAACAAGTGAAGATAAGGAATCGCTTAACTTCAACTTGTAAATTGCTACAAATTTCAACAAGTGAAGATAAGGAATCAGCTTAACTTCAACTTGTAAATTGCTACAAATTTCAATAAGTGAAGATAAGGAATCATCTCGGCTTAACTTCAACTTGTAAATTGCTACAAATTTCAACAAGTGTTAAGCATATTCTTCTTCTCTTTGCCCCCAATGTGAACCTGAGTTCCACTTGGGTTCTCATTATTCAGAAATAATATTGCGTATCTTTTATCAGTGTAGAGGAATTCTGCTATGGTTTTATTGATGACTTTGAAAAAATAACAAGGAACATCTAATGATAGAAAAATTTCAGATTACAAGTGTTCTAAGGTCTTGGTAATGCTTTGCCCTCATTATCTTCAAGCCGATAAGCTCCATTGCCTAATACCGAAGTAATTCTGTAGGGTCCTTCCCAGTTTGGGTCAAGCTTGCCCTCTCTGGGATCCTTTTTGTTGCCGACGACTTTTCTCAAGACTAGGTCGCCGACTTGAAACTCTCTTGGATTGACCTTTTTGTTGTAAGCTCTGGCAAGCTGTTGCTGGTATACTGCGAGCTGAATTACAGCTTTCTCTCTTCGTTCTTCTAAAAGATCCAGATCTCGGGCTAAGACTATATCATTAGTCCCATTCTCAACTCCCTGGGTTTGGATCCCTGGGATGCCGACTTCCAGTGGAATGACTGCTTCTGTGCCATAAGCCATGGCAAAGGGGGATTCCCCTGTTGATCTTCTCGGCGTAGTCCGATATGCCCAAAGTACGTTGGGTAATTCGTCTACCCACTTTCCTTTTGCTGCCTACAGTCTCTTCTTTATTCCATCCAAAATTACTTTGTTGGATGCTTCTGCTTGCCCATTACTTTGGGAAAAACTTGGTGTTGAAAAGTAATTCTTGATTTTGAATTTCGCGCAAAAGTTCTTGATGAGTTTGCTGTCAAACTGCGTTCCGTTGTCGGCAACTATGGCTCTTGGAATGCCAAATCTGGTGATGATGTTTCTCCATATGAAGTTCTTGACGTCTACATCTCGGATTTTGGCAAGAGGTTCTGCCTCTATCCACTTCGTGAAGTAATCTGTTGCTACCAGCAAGTATTTTCTCTGCCCAGTTGCCTGGGGAAGTTGTCCAACAAGATCCATGCCCCACTGGGCAAACGGCCAAGGGCTGGATACTGGATTTAGGTCAGCAGCTGGCTGGTGTATCAAAGGTGCAAACCTTTGGCATTGTTCGCACTTCTTCACGTATGCTTCTGCATCTTTTTGCATGTAGGGCCACCAATACCCCTGGGTAATGGCCCTATGAGCTAGTGATCTGCCCCCAGCGTGGCTTCCACAAACTCCTTCATGAATTTCATATAAAAAATCTTCAACCTGCAAAGGGTGTACGCACCTTAAAAGGGGTCCAGTGAAGGACCTTCTGTAGAGATGTCCGTCATGATCGGTGAATCTTGCCGACTTCAATCTGACTTTGTGTGCCTCCTTGCGATCTTCTGGCAGCTTTCCTTCTTTCAAGAATGCAACAATTGAATCCATCTAGCTTGGCCCCATATCCACACACATTGCTTCTTGCTCTGTGTTCTGTGGTTCTATGCTCGGGCCCGACATATAGTCAATCATAATTGTCCTTGTTTTTCCAGTCTATATTGAACTTGCCAGGTTGGCCAACGCATCGGCGTGGCTGTTATCATCTCGGCTTACTTGGAGTAATCGGCAGTTCTGAAATAAGGCTGCCAATCTAATGACCTTTTTTGCATATGCCAACATCCTTTCGTCTCTGGCTGCAAATTCTCCTGTTGACTGGTTAACAATAAGCTGTGAATCACAAAAAACTATTACCTCATCTGCTTTCTTGCATGACTTTAGCCCTGCAATTAAGGCTTCGTATTCCGCTTCATTGTTTGAGGCCCTGAACCCCAAACGAATGGACTGTTTTATTATTTCTCCATTTGGAGATATCAGTAGTACCCCTGCCCCTGCTCCTTGCCGGTTTGAACTTCCATCGACAAACAGTCTGAAGGAGTCGCCGATGTAGATGCTACAGGGTCTGAGTTTTTCCTTCCTTTGCTCTTTTCCCTTCGGCTGGGATTCTCTTTGCTTGCTGGTACAACGTTCATCGTGGCTCAACGGAGCCCGATGTTCGATGGATTCTGGCGTGAACTCGGCCACGAAGTCGGCTAGAACTTGGCCCTTAATTGCTGTTCTTGGCCTGAACTCCAGGTCATACTGGCCCAGGGTCACTGGCCATCTTGCTATTCTTCCTGTTAAGTCTCCTTGTTGTAACAAGGATTTTAGTGGGTGCTCTGTTAGGACCACAATCTTGTGCGCCTGAAAGTAATGGTTCAACTTCTTTGAGGCCATTACTAAGGCTAGCATTAATTTCTCTAGGGATAGATACCTTGTTTCTGCGTTGGCCAAGGTCTTGCTTACATAGTAAACAGCCTTTTGTTCTCCTTTTTCTTCTCGGATTAACATCGCACTTACTGCGTGTTCTGAAACTGCTAGGTACAAAAACAGCTCTTCCCCAGGTCCAAGTGTTGTCAGGACTAGAGCCGTAGTCAGGTACTTCTTTAGGTCGGCCAATGCGGTCTCACATTCCTCTGTCCAAAGGAAATCTGTGGCTTTCTTTACTAGGATGAAAAAAGGTTTGCATTTGTCTGAGCTTCAACTTATGAACCTGTTTAGGGCTGTGGCCCTTCCTGTAAGCATCTGTACCTGTTTAGCCAATGTCGGGCTCTGTAAATCTAGGATGGCCTTGATCTGATTTGGGCTGGCCTCAATGCCCCTTCTTGTCACCAGGTACCCCAAGAACTTACCAGATCCGACTCCAAACGTGCACTTCGATGCGTTGATTCGGAGCAGATAAGTTTGAGGATTTCAAAGACCTCTTTTAGGTCAGAAAGATGATCCTTAGGCTCCTTGGTCTTTACGACCATGTCATCGATGTAGACTTCTACTGTTTGGCCAATCAAGTGTCTGAACATCTTGGTTACCAGCCTTTGGTAAGTAGCTCCTGCGTTTTTCAGCCCAAAGGGCATTACTCTGTAATAGTATAGGCCTTTTGGGGTGATGAACGCTGTTTTCTCCTCATCTGGGGGGTACATGGCTATCTGGTGATACCCTCTATAAGCATCCAGGAAGCTCATCCTTCCATGTCCAGATGTGGCGTCTACCAATTGGTCAATCTTAGGTAAAGGAAAGCTGTCCTTGGGACAGGCTTTGTTCAGGCTTGTAAAATCTACGCAGACCCTCCATTTACCGTTTTTCTTCTTTACCACCACAGTGTTCGATAGCCAGGTCGGATAATTGACTTCTCTAATGGCCTTGGCTTCCAGTAGTCTGTCTACTTCTTCCTCTACTGCTTCGACGTGCATCAACGTCGGTCTTTTAGCTCGTTGTATTACAGGTTTGGCCGACCTGTCGACGTTCAGCTTGTGACATGTGACCTCGGGGTCAATGCCAGGCATTTCATAAGGTGTCCAGGCGAACACCTCTATGTTTGTTCTCAAAAAAGCTTCCAGTTCTCTTTCTTCTTCTTCGGCTAAGCCTAAGCCGAGAAGAAAGAAGTGCTCTTCATCGCCCTCCTGGACGATGATTTTCTTCAGTGTTTCCTCACTCTTCTCGGCCGGCTCCTTGCCGACATCGTCTAGGACCTCCATGTCCTCATCTTCAATCTCTGTCTTCCCTGGTTCTTGTATGTTGCAGGTTGTTTTCATTGCTGCCATGGAGCAATTTTTTGCCTGCAGTTGGTCTCCTCTGACTTCTTCAATCCCATGCTCTGTTGGGAACCGTAATAGTTGATGCAATGTTGAGGGAACTACCCCCATTGCATGAAACCATGGTCTTCCCAAGATGATGTTGTAAGGTGAAGGTCTATCAATCACAATGAATTCTGTCTTGATTTTCTTTGTGCCAGCTTGTACTTCCAAGCTTGTTACGCCTAGTGGCCATGTTGGCGTTCCATTGAAGCCGACCATCGGGCCATTAGATCCTTCCATGTCATCTGGGTGAAGGCCTAGCTCCTTGTAACATCTAATATACATGATGTCACAAGAGCTGCCTTGGTCTATCAGGATGCGTTTCACTTGGCACTCCCCAACCTAGAGGGATACTACCAAAGCATCATTATGCGGATGCTGGACCATCTCTAGGTCGGCTTCGGTGAAAGCTATCATTGGTCCTTAGCACTCTTCAGACTGAGGTCTTTTCTGTCCGACCTGGTTCACGTGCTGTAGGTGTTTTACCCTCTGGGTCTCTCCTCTGACCTCGTTCTCGTTGACCCTTGAGTGGATCACATTAACCACCCGTGGCCCCCCTACCTGTGGTTGCTGTGCTGGGGGAGGCGGGGCTGCTGGTGCTTGAGGCAATCTTGCCTGTTCTTCTCTTGTCCTGGCTTCATCGACAAGGTCCCTCAGATGGCCTTGTCTCACTAAGTCCTCCAAGTATGCTCTTAGGGCTCTGCAACCCTGAGTTGGGTGCCCCTCTTCATTGTGGTAGGCACAGCGCCTACCAATGTTCCTTCCCATGTATTCTCCTGGGGCCTTTGCCGGTGCCCTGAAATAGGGCTGATTTCGGATTTGATCTAGGACTTTATGGATGGGAATTGAATCTGATAAATCGCTTGCTTACCCTCGATTACATCTCCGATTTGTTAAATCCGTTGTTACCTCGGCCTTGCTTCGGCGAGCCGTTTCCTTTTTCCTGTTTTACCTCCTTATTCCCCGATGTATCCTCCTCAGCTCTGGCATATTTCTCGATTCTTGCCATGAGCTCCTTCATGCTTTTTGGCAATGTCTTTGCCAAAGATTTCCGTAATGAACAATCATCTTTTAGGCCGTTCTTGAAAGACACGACCACCACTTCTTGGTTGCATTCGGGTATTCGATTGAATACCTCGTAGTATCTCTTTGCATAGGCCCTAAGGCCTTCATCCTTGCTGATCTTCAGAGCCATTAATGTGTCCACCCTCAATGGCTGCAGCTTATTTGTCACGAACCTGGCCACAAACATCTCGGCCAGGCCTTCCCAAGTTTTCACGCTTCCCTTTGGCAGTTTGTGGAACCAATCCGATGCAATCTCCCTAAAGGACGAGGGGAACACTTTGCAGAACAATGGTTCGTTTCCACTGTATAATGCCATTGAATTCAAAAATAATCCAACGTGGAAGTTAGGGTCTGACTTACCATCGTATATTTGAAACCTCGGCATGCTAAATCTTTTTGGTGCCTCAAATTTGTCCAGTTCTATTGAGAACGGTGTCCTTGGTTTGTCGGGTGAGGTGACCTCGGCTTCAGCATTCTGTTCCTTCCTCTTGAGGTAATTTCTCAAGTCTTCTTTACTCCTCCCTAGAGATCGGCTATCTTTTGACTTCAATCTTTTCGGTACACTACTTTCGGCTCGTGGTGGGCCCGTTTTGATCTTTCTCCATGGGTTGTGTCAAAGCAGAGCACTTGCCTTTGGACATGCTGATGTTCTTTGGGCTCTGGGTCCTGCGTGTGGTATACTTGAAACCTCGGCTACCATCGTATATTTGAAACCTCGGCATGCTGAATCTTTTTGGTGCCTCAAATTTGTCCAGTTCTACCGAGAACGGTGTCCTTGGTTTGTCGGGTGAGGTGACCTCGACTTCAGCATTCTGTTCCTTCCTCTTGAGGTAATTTCTCAAGTCTTCTTTACTCCTCCCTGGAGCTCGGCTATCTTTTGACTTCAGTCTTTTCGGTACACTACTTTCGGCCTCGTAGTGGGCCCGTTTTGATCTTTCTCCATGGGTTGTGTCAAAGCAGAGCGCCTGCCTTTGGACATGCCTATGTTCTTTGGGCTCTGGGTCCTGTGTGTGGTACGTCCTTTGGGACTTCTCTTGTCTCGGCTCCTTTCGGCCGACTTCCCTGGATGGCGGGTGAGAGTGCCTTCCACTCCTGGTGTGTTGAGGTGCTTCGAGAATTGTTTTCCTTCCTCCCTTTTGGGTATTAATTGCTGGAATTGGCATATCCTGTAGTGGGTATGGTGGCTGCATAACATTGTTTTGCATCATGAAGTTGACGACCGACTGTAGGTCTGCCAACTTGTCTGCTAATTCTTTTACTTCCTCATCCCTCCGTAGGCACCTATCCCTCCATACCTGGAGGTTATCTTCGTTATAGTACTTGCTTTGGTCTGTCTTCTTTGAAGTGTCGCCCTCCTGGCCGATGTCTTTTCCTCCGTGCCCCTGGTTACGATTTTCTTCGTTGTGGTTGTCTCCTTCAATGTCAAGGTCGATAGGCCTGCCACCCGCAACGGGAGCGTCATCCCCAACCTTTTCTTTTTGTGCGTTACTGGCCATCTATTCGTCTTTCGTTCCCACAGACGACACCAAATTGTGTGAGTGATTTTCCGATCACACTGCCCACCTTAGTAATTCAGCTGTAGAACACAGGCAGAATAGATGGCACCCTGCTGTCCTGCACAGAAAGAGAAGGCTCCGGCAGTGGTTCTTCCACCCGGGGGCACTCCGACGATCAAGTTAGTATATCTCTCAAAGATAATCAAGTACTCGACTCACTAGCTTGAGTCTATAAAAACATACCTTAGACCCATGGGGGTGCCTCTCTTTTATAGCCAATACAATCCTAGTCCTAATAGGAGCCTGGCCCTAATGGACTTAGGATTACTGCTAATCTGGGACTCCCAGTGAGTTTAGGATAAACTCTCTAAGAGTCTATCTTTATCCAAACTGTAGTCTTCTCCCAATCTAGGACTCTTGTCCCTTATCCGCTTATCTCGGATTCCGATATCTTCGGAGGTAACCTCGGCCTATCCGAGATGACCTCGGCATAACAACCAGGACACGTGGCACCTCGGCTGACACGTCGGCGTCACCTTGCCACGTGTTGGTACTGTGAAAATATATCCCCATAGGTTTATATATATATATATAATTTATGTCGACTATTTATAGTTTTTTTTTTTAATTTAAAAGTCTATCTCAGACAATTTAATATAGTTTTTGCTTGTACCTTATTAAATAGAAATAATTTTAATCAACTAAAAACAACTGATTTTTAAAAATCAGGTGAGAGATATTTTTCATTTGTACTTTTAAATTATTAATTTTTAATTTACAATAAATTACATCAAAATAGCACTTATGTACATATACATAGGGACATTTCTCTTTAAAATAAAACATTTATAAAGATGATTTATATTTAAAACAATATCATTATCACAATTTTCTTATAATATTTTTTTATATAAATAGAATTTGTCATGACAATATTAAAGAGCCATTAGTGTCATTCATTAGCTTAGGCAACTGACAAACTTTTTTTTTTTGGATCCTCCATTGGGCTTGTTAAGTTAGTGGTTAGTTAGCTCATTAATTAGGATTGGTGCTGAGTGTGGTTGGTGCTAACTATATATATATATATATATAGAGAGAGAGAGAGAGAGAGAGAGAGAGAGAGAGAGGAACCTGGGAGGATTCTATGCCTTAGAGACATAAAACCGTGTTGTGAGTTTATGGGTTGTTTTTTGAATTTATTTTAATGATTTCAATTGTTTATATTGTAAGATTTGTTGAGTAGATTTATCAAAAAAAAATCAAGTTAATTAGACATTTATAATCTATAACAAGATTATACTTATGTTTAAAAAAATAAATAATTAATATAATTTTGATAGTTTTTTAAGAACAATTATGGTCCGATCATGGGGCTATACATGTCTGATTAATTTCATTTTCTATATGGATGATATATTCAATGAACTCTCTATAATATGAACAATTCGGATGATCAAAATAAAACCGATACAAACCTCAACCAAGCTGTCACAACAGGGTACTGTGAGAGCATGATCCCCTTGTCCAGGTTGATAGGCTGCTACATGTACTTTATTTTTTAGGTTAATTATAAATACATTTAGATTGTTACATGTGATTTTAAAAGTTGTAAATATTTTATTATTAGAATTTGTTATTTTACAAAAGTAGTAGAAAAAATAAAATCTCCATCTATCTTTCTATACAATAATAAAATTATTAGAAGTGTTATTTAAAATATATTTATAATATTATTAAAAATTATTAATTGACTTAATAGTTGATTAATGAAAAGGGTGCAATATAATTTTCAAAATTATGAGAGATAATTAGTAGGGCAATTTGACCTACTTGATTTTTGCTTTAAAAAAAACGAGCCTGCTAGAAGCCTACTTAGACCTTTGGGATTTGAAGGCAAACTTAATTGGTACATGCACCAGACTTGTGTGGATGTACCTCCTAATCTATATGGGATGATTTTAGACTACTTTCATCATTAGAGTAGTCCGAGTGTACAAAGACTAGATGAGATTGCTCAAGCTAGCTTTAATCCACCATGATGGTCTTACATCCTCAACTCCTAGCTTTTTATGAGCTAATCATTATTTTTCACTTGGCAACAGAAAGGTGCTACCATTTGAACTTGAATGATACTTCCCAACAAGGTGCGAACTCCTTTGGACGTGGTGACCAAATTAAAGAAACATGCAAAACTTTGTCGGATTACATGGTGTATCTTCTCCTCATGTGCCCTTTGTTGGAATGTGTCCCACATCGCCTGGAATTGCCCCATATGTACGAGTTATAAGGCTCTAATTTCCCTCTCCTTAATACCTGGGTTTTAAGGAGAAGTATGGGCTGAGCTTTTCAACTCCTTTGGCATTACCTGTCGCTCTATCAGACACTGAGTTGGCAAACTTGATCCATGAGCTCAAAGTGTTTCTTATTGATGCGCAAAATGAAAGAGAAGCATGTGGAAGGTTGAAAGATTATTCCATACAATTCCAAGACCTCGACAATCTATGCTGCATATTACTTCTTGCATAACTTGTTGTGGGAAATTTCTTGGGATGGGAAACACTGAAATCCCTGTGGCTAGGACTGCTAGGCTACGTAGCAATTAAGGGGCAAAAAAATCATCATCTTGAACAACTTAGACAGGGTGGTGATTTTCTCACTTTCTTGTGATTCTTTATGCTGCAATTTAATATATTAGATAGAATTGACACTGCAAGAGTGGGTAGAAAAATAAATAATCAAGTGACTCAGCTTATTACGAGTAAAATTGATAATTATGCAGTTTAGATATATTATCAATATGGGAATGGTTGCTTCTTTTAGAGGTCCTTTTGCTATTTTATGGACAATGTGGGGAATGTTACGAATGATTGCATCTTCAATGATAAGCTGACAATAGCAGACGTTGTGAAGACCAGAATGGCCTTTTGGGTGAAGCAATGATGGAAGACAAAAGATTTCACTATTAATGAGTTCATCTTCGAGTTGCAACAGGTCACAGGAAATGGATCTCTCTATTGTGATATTGGTGTTATGAGAATAGAAAGAAACTGAGAGAGAGAGAGAGAGAGAGAGAGAGAGAGAGAGAGAAAGCACGATACTCATCCTTAATACTAGAACAAGCAATAAAAGTTTGCTTCTTGCTATGACAGGTAATGAAAGAGTCACCCAAGAAGAAACAAAACCCTGTAGTGGAACGGCGATCAGTTGAATCCCCTGCCCAATCTGCATCAGAAAATGCGCATAGTTGTAGAGAAGAGTGCGCTGAGTAGTGAAGACCATGAAACATAGTGCCTTTGAGGGTGCAAAATGTGAACCAGAGCATCATAGTGTGGAGAGCGAGGAGTACCCATGAACTGACTGACAATGTAAACAGCATAGGCAATGTCTGGACGAGTAACCGTGAGATAAACAAGGCTGTTAACTAGTTGACAATATAAAGTAGCATCAGATAATAGGTGACCATCAAGAGGTGTGAGATGAGTTTGAGAATCAACTGGGGTTAACGTAGCCTTGCAATCAGTAAGACCAGCACGAGCTAAGAGATCAGATGTATACTTGGCCTGGGTGAGAAAGTAACCAGAAGGATCTTAAGAAATTTCCAAGCCGATGAAGTAGCTAAGTAGACCCAAATCTTTCATCTCAAACTGACGACTAAGGAACTATTTGAGACTAGAGATACCTACTGTGCCATCCCCAGTGATGATCATATCATCCACATAGAGAAGAAAAAGAATAATACCATGCTTTGTCTTGCATATAAACATAGTAGAATCATGGGCACTGGAGGAGAACCTAAAGTCACGAATGGTAGAACTAAACTTGGCAAACCAAGCACGAGGAGCTTGTTTCAAACCATACAAAGCGCGGCAAAGTTTGTAGACTTTGGTGGACGGAACTGAGGAACCAGGAGGAGGTTGCATGTAAACGTCCTTAGTGAGATCACCATTGAGGAAAACGTTCTTGACATCCATCTGAAAAAACTCCAAAGGCGAGCAACAACAATGGCAAGGAGGCTGCGAACTGAAGTAAGACGAGCAACAGGAGCAAATGTTTTCTCATAATCAATCTCGTATTCTTGAGTAAACCCCCAGGCAACAAGTCGAGCTCTGTAACGCTTAATGGAGCCATCATAATGAGTTTTGATCTTGTAAATCCATTTGCAACTAACAACACTCTTTCTAGGTGGAAGGTCAACAACATCCCAGATATGAGTTTTATCAAAAACCTGTAGTTCATCAGTCATAGCTTCCTACCAAAGAGGGTTAGAGCAAGCCTCTTGATAGGAAGTAGGTTCATGAGAAGAAAAAGCAGTAGAACCAACAATAAAATCACGAAGAAGTACAGAAGGTTATGTTACCCGAGTAGAATGACGAAGAGGTACCTCTAGTATAGAAGATGATAGAGTATAATCAAGGAATGTAGGAGGCTCACTGTGAGAGAGAATAAAAACAGGACTATGAGATGAAGTAAGAGTAAGAGCAGGCTCAAGATTAGAGAGTGGAGTAGCAGGACCAATAGTCGGAGCAGAATCCTCAAGATGGGCTGGAGTCATCATGTCGGAAGTAGGGTTTGTATTAAGCTCATCAAATAAAAGAGAATGATCTATAGAGAATGGTGTAGTAGAAGAAGTAGACGAATGAAACTTAGATAGAGAAGATAACATCTTTTGTTCCCAAAATACCACATGACGAGAGACACGGAGACGACGAGAAAGAGGATCCCAACAACGATAACCTTTATATTCAATTCCATACCCTAAGAAACAACACAAACAGGCACGAGGTTCTAATTTGGTACGCTCATGAGGTTAAAAAATAACAAAACAAGCACATCCAAACACATGAAGACCAGTATAGGCATGAGGTGTGCTATATAGACACTCATCTGGGATTTGATTGTTGATGGTAAGTGTAGACGTGCCCGAACGCCACGGCTCCGCGCGCGAATGGCGCGAAATCCATTTTGTTCATTGGACTACTACAGTTCGGACTCAATGTCACAGTTTTGAATCTAATCTCGCAAAGTGCAATGCAAGACCGATAAATCACCAAAGAGTCCAAATCCGGCAAATCATTTTGGAAAACTAATTTTATAAAGAAGTGTCAAACATAGACTGCTTTGCCAGATACAGAGTCGCCACCTAAATGTTTTATTTTGGGGAATTTAGGAAACCCTGACTCGTGCCTAAGGCCACGTGTCCGTCATCACCAAAGTTGCCTCGGCTCGGGAACTTGGGTATGAGAGGGGAAGGTCATGCAATGAGCACCCCCGCTCGCCCGATCAAAGGATCGGCCTTTACTAACATGATATGTTGTTTTTGAAAACACATGCATTCTTATTCTGGTGTATTAGCCTAGAATTACTATGTGATGCGCACAGCATACAAGTATAGACTAGATCGCCTAAGTTGGAACAAAACATTTCATGTTTGTTTGTTTGAAAACGGTTTGAAGTTGCTACTCGTAAGTAGGCTAAGACGTGGATTTTGCCACCCTCGAGTGGGCTTAAAAAACATGATTTTGCCACCTTAAGTGGGCTTAAAAACTTGCATTTTGATGAATTATTCCAATTCAAGTAATCCAACCTTCACCCACAGGCATTCAGGCAGTTATATCAAATAAGCAATTAGCCTCATGGCAAGTATGCTATTATTGCAACATTAATACACATGCAGTATGCTAAAGCGTAAAAGCTTACCTAGTACTCCGAGCCAAAACAATAGCTAGTTAGTAATCAATGCATGATCCTAGCTATGTCAAGATGGCTAATGCAACACATGCAAAATGCAACTAGGAATAGGCTCGGCTATTCTAAGATAGCATATGAGTGCAACAAGATAACATGTATTCAAATTGGTATTGAAATACAATGCAGTTAGTATGATGCGTCGAACCCGGTGCATGCAAGACAAATGAATGAATGCAAACATGCGAAGCATAAATATGCTAATTGAAACATGCCCTAAACTAACCATTGAAAGCGGCTAAGTAAAAGGGAGAAAGAAATGGGGTTGGAAGACATGCACACACGCACGCACACTTATTACAAAATTCGCCCTCTCGACGGAGGGTCCCAATGAATACGCTAAGCTAGCTATGCTAAGCTATTAATCTAATAATCTAATTAGACTAATTATTACACAACTGAATTGAATAACTAGCTACAACTAATTATTACAAACCAACTAATTAACTATACTAAGCTAATTAATTATTACAAAACTTTAACCAAACAAATGAATTAATTAAGTTACAACACCAAATGCTAATTAACAAATAAAACACTAAATCAGACTGCCTCAGCTCTGCCTTGAACAAGGAAGGATGCATGCTCTCGATTCCCGTCCCGAAAAGCTCTCCAAATGCTCTTTAGAGGCTCTGTTTGTAGGGTGTCCTTGAGAATTAGCTGCTGGATCTCATTAAAACAGTGCTGGGGAGTGCATCAGTGGGCTGCCGGCCATGAGAAGCTTCTGCCGACCCCCCTGCCGACCAAGAGTGCACATTGCCGGCCACAAATGAAGATCTGCAGGCCAACAATAGGGGGGGTGCCGGCCACTGGTGTACTGTGACACCAAGCTACAGCAGAGCACAAAATAGAGAAAATGGAGGGTCTCCCAAGGGTATGTACGCACTATGCCACCCCATATCACTTCAAAACATCAATGGAATGGGCATAATCGGATCCAAGACCATCAATCGCGCATCTCGATGCATGATGGCCAAAGATCCAACATGTGCAAATTTCAATAAATGCATGGCCAAACAAAACACCAAGTCCATTTCCTTATCATGAGAAATCAAAGAAAATGGAGACCAAGGAAGATTGGCTCATTTCATCACTTCAAGTATGAAATGAGCTAATCCACCTTGTGTTCAAACACAACACCGGGTTGAACACAATGCAATGCACACATGCAACATGACATGCAAAAATGTTATGTAATGCAACTAGCATGCAACAACATGCAATGTACCAAGCATGCAACAATGTACCAAGCATGCAACAACATGTGATGTAACAAGCATGCAACAACATGCAAAATGGACTTAAACCAAAATGGGCAGACCTCAATCATGCCCAAATCAGTGGCCAAACACCAAAACAAAGGCACCAAAAGACAAGGCATGCACGGATAATGCATTGGCCAATCAACTAGGCCTAAGAGCACAACTCCCAAGAGTGCTCAAGGAGTGAAAAGCATGGAAGTGTGACAACACTAAATGCACTGAAATTAGGTATGAAATGATGCCAAATCATTCAAACAACACAAGGATAGCATGCAAAGGTCCTTAAAGCATGAAGCTAGTGAAGAGAACTACAAAGGGGGCATGCAATATGTGGCACAAATGCATGAACCAAACATGGACGGAGCTGAAATAGGTCAAAACAAAGACCTAAACATGCTGAGATAGGGGCTCAAAGACCTAGACATGCAAGCATACAAGCTAAGCCATAAACAAGGCAACAATGCACAATACTCAAAGGCATTTAAAACATGAAAGAAGTGGGAATATAGTCATGCTATAAGCTCTGAAATGAAGTATTAAATGATGCCAAACCATCTAAATAGCTCAAAGATAGCATGCATGAGTCATCAAAACACAAAGCTAGCAAGGCTAATTGCACTACAGCTATACAAAGTGTGAAGCATATGGCAAAGGCAACCCAAAATAGTCCTAGAACATGTTAAAATGATACTAAAACATGTTTGGAAGGAAGCCAAAACATGCTAGCATGAAGGACATAAGACACAATGCATACAAGGCAAATATGGTGGATTACACTACACCTATTAGGACCAAGCATGGAATGACCTAAGCAACAAAAATCAGAGTCATATCATGGCATAATAACCCCAAAAACACATTGAAATGATAGCTCGCAAGCTTAGGCATGAAGGCATACGCAATGATCCATGTTAAGGCATAAAGGGGGCAAGCCCTCCAATGCATTGAATAAGTGATAAATGCAAGTGTGTGATCATGAAACATGGACTGAAATCACGTTTCAAATGATGCCAAATCATTCAAATAGTTCAAGTAGTACATGCTAATGGACTCAATGCACAAAGCCTACAAGCTAGAATGAACCATAGCTATACGAGGCAAGTCATGCATCACCAAAATAACACAAATCAAAGGTAGAGCATGCTAAAACATGGACAAAAGCTTCTTGAAGTTAAGCCTAAAGCATGCTAGAATGACATGTTAAAGCATGAGACACGCTAGGCTAATTCATGGAATTACACTACAAGCGTATGGAGCATACAAGGGGCCATCAAACCCACCTAAAACAGAGTCACGGCATGCTAAAACAACACCAAAAACCAACTGAAATGGAGACAAAACAAGCTAGAATGACATGCTACTTCATGAAGCATACAAGACTAGTTTGTGTGATTTACACTACAAGTGTATTGTGCATGCATGGAGTGACAAAACCAAGTAAAAATTGAGGTATGCCACAGCAAAATAACCCCAAATACAAGCTAAGATATGGCCAACATAAACTTAACAAACATGCTCATGCATGAGGCATATGAAGCAAGTATTGAAGACACAAGGAGAGGGGATGACCCTCTCCCTTTTAGGACCTCAAAACACCATTTCCATCACTGAAATTCCTTGAGTTTCAGTGGTGAGAAGGCCAAAACAAGGTGGTCCTAAAGGCTCACAAAAAGGCACAAAAGCAAGGCCAAACAAGGCCTACGAGGGGGTAAACAACCCCCAACGAAAAAGTGACCTTAAACAAACTTTTTAAGCATGAAAAAACAGAACTTTTTCCAGTTAAGAGTTAAACTTAAAACAGCATGCAAGTTGGGCTAAAAGCTTAAGAAAAAATGGGGGATTTAAGGGTTAGAAACTCACCCTTGAAGACCACCTTTAAAGATGCAACTCTAGCAACTTCTTTGAGCTCAAACCAGTCCAAGAACACCAAAATAAACCTCAAGAAGCCTCAACAACACAAGGATGGTGTTTGAGTGTGTGTTTGTGTACAAAAGTGAGACAAAATGACACTTTTAAGGCACAAAACAAAAATCGAAGAGAGATATAGATACAAAGCTATATATATAACTCAAACCTCAAAATTTTAAACCTCTCAAATGAGGAGGAGCTTCTCCTTATATAGAAGAAAGCAATGCAAAGCTTGTTAAACAAGCTTGAAAAGGGCTTCATCCATGTATGGAGGAGGGATGAGTGAAAACCAGCTGGCTCAAAAGATCTGGCGTGAAAATTGCTGAGACAAGGTATTCTGTCGGCCATCAGTGGTGGCCAGCAGTGCCTCATTGATGGCCGGCAGGCTTCATGAATGGCAGGCAGGGACAAAGGTATGGCCGTCAGTGGCAGAGAGTGGCCGGCAGTGCACCATGAGAAGCATGCTGAAAGTATCAACACATGGTCCAAAAATTGGGCAGAAAGGATACAGGGTTTGGAAATCTCAAACCTGTGACGTTTCGCCGCAAAAGTTGAGTACTCAACGAGCAATCGAACTTGTGGCTGGATGTACTTGCAAGCACAACCAAGTCTTGAGGACGATCAAAAATGGGGTGTCTACAGTAAGGAAAGGGACACGATTGATAGTATAGATGGCTATGAGAGCAGCTTCCTCCCAAAAACATTCAAGAAAAGAAGAAAATATTAAAAGAGCATGGACAATGTCTAAGACATGGTGATGTTTGCGCTCAGCATGACCATTTTGTTGGAAGGTACCAAGACAAGAATAATGAAAAGTGTACCATTTTGACAAAGGAATCTCAAAAAATGTGTTTCTTTATATTCCTGGACATTATCAACACGAAAAATTTTGATGGTGGAAGAAAACTGAGTTTTGACCATTAGTGAAAAATCATAGTATATTTTGTGTAACTCAGAACGAGATTTCATAAGAAATAACCAAGTAAAACAAGTGAAATCATGGACAAATATGTCAAAGTAATTAGATCCCCCCATAATTGTATTATGTGAAGGTCCCCAAACATCAGAATATATGAGATCAAAAAGTACATGAGACATAGAGGTACTAGTATGAAATGGTAAAGCAAGTTGTTTGGCAAGTTGACGAGATAGACAATCTACTTTATCATTTGGAACAAGATCTAATTGACCACTTGGAACTAGAGATCGTAAACGACCAAAAGACACACGACCTAATCGAGAATGCCATAAAGCAAAAGGGGAACTAGTAGTAGCAGGAACAACAATCTGGATAGGAGAAATACTGGATGATGGAACCTATCCCAAGAGTCTATCCCATCTTCGGATCCTACATAACATAACCAGATAGAGAAAATAAAGCAGTAAGGCCATGATCACATAGTTGACCAATATAGATAAGATTAAGTGTAAGGTTAGGGATCAGATAAGCGTGAGGTAGAGAGATATCAAAAGTGGAGAGATGACCTATATGACTAACATGCATTTAAGAGCCATCAACAATGTGAATAATTGGTAAATTAGAAGAAGATATAATGGAAGAAAAAAGTGTAGGGTCAGAGGTCATATGATTGCAACAAGCTGAATCAAACTACCAAGAAGTGGTACTCGGAGTGATTGAGAAAACAGTAGAAGGTGTACCAAAGGTAAAGGTAGAGGTAGAAATAGAGGAACATGCGGCGCAAGATAGCAGGCAGGAGGTGCGGCACACTAGAGACCAGGGCTAACGTCAATGATGACGTCAGAAACATGCGGCTCGCTATAGCAAAGAAAGACGTAGCGCAAGATAGCGCGAGGTGACTGAGGGCTTGCATCAGCTACTGAAGTAAGCAGGAGCAAGAGGCACGTAAGGCACGTTTGGCAATGACACAGCGCATGGCCAAACTTTGGGAGGCGTGTGGCAACGCGTGTGAGCTCCAATAAAGATGATTCTGGTGGCGTGGATTCATCTTAAAGAGAAAAAAAGTCTAGTATAGTCCAATCATTGAAACAGAAAAAGACTAGATACGTAAAAACCAACGTGAGAATGAATCAGTCTACCGAAGAGACAAAAACAACGTGAAAAAGAAGAGAAGGCTAAAAGGAAGCCCTAGGCTCTGATACCATGTTATGAGAATAGAGAGAAAGAGAGAGAGAGAGAGAGAAAGAGAGAGAGAATATAACTCTGTATATTTCAATGAATGAATATGAGTGAATACAAGACTCCTTTATATAGGAAAAGGGGAAGCTAATATGGTAAAGTGCAATATGGTAATAACACAATATGGTAAGAAGCTAATATGATATTGCATAATATCGTAATAACACAATATGGCAATGCACAATATGATAACATAGATAAATACAACTAAAAATTGGAATGATAATTTGTGGGTATTTGGAAATGCTTAACTTCAATTTTAGTGAACTTTAGATTTTAGTGTGATTTTAGATTTCAGTTTTACGTAGAAGTTGTAAATGTGTTTGGTGAAAAATAAGTTATAACTTTTAGTAACAGTGGCCAATAAAAAAAAACAAAACTTTTAGTAATAGTGTTTTTGTAGAGAGGTAATGTTAGAGATACCAAATTTTCTATCAAATTGTGAGACATTTGGTAATTTGTTTGGTAGAAAATTTGGAATCTATAGTATTTTCCTTTTGTAGAGTATTTAGTAGAAAAGTGATTTTCCTTAACTAAAGTAACAAATGTTCATAACTAACACTAACAAATTACATAACATGCACAATATATACAAATTGAAAGGTTTCGTCCTATCTAATATTTTTAAACTACTAATAATACCCCTGTTCTAGCCACAGGTAGTCACACTCACTCTCACAGACTCTCACTCACTCACCCACTCACTCTTAGAGACACGAGGTGTGTCAAGGCCTTATTTTTGTTAGAGGAACTGAAATAACCATACCATAGCAATCCAAAAAATATGTGCAGAAACATACCATAAATATAGCCCCATTAATGTTGCTGGAAGCGACCATTTTATTTTCTAGATGACAAATTCCATCCTTGAAACAGTGTTGAACTATTAGAGAACTTAGACTTCAAGATAATGGTTGGCCTAATAATTCAAGATGAATAACATCAATGTAAAGTACCGTACGTACATATCTTTCACATGATACGGAAGAAAAAATTAAAACTAGAATGAAAAGAAAAGGAGATTGAGAAAATACGAAAGAATAGTGAAATATCAATCATGAGAAAGAGTGGAATTGAACCCACCCTTGATCGGTACAAATAATCATACATTAATGGATTTGTAACGATTAAACAACAATTAAAAAGATAATTTATGTGAAGCTTACATAACCATCTATATATACTGATAATTTCTATGCTACATAATTATCTATATTACTTGTAGTAAGCTATGTCACCTGAATATTAACTTGTCTGCCTACTTTCGCGGCATCAACCCTATCCACTATATTAGGTTGGGGTATAAAGAACCATAACATAGTGAGAAGCTGGCCTCCTTGTCTAAGCTGTTGAAGATGATAATTTTTGTCCCCTTTAATTACTGCAAACCCCAGCATGCCCAACCATAAGGATCTCAACCTTTCCCATCCCAAGAAGTTTCTCACAAATTTTTGTACAAGAAGTAGTATCCGGTGTAGATCATAAGGGTCATGTAATGTTATGGGATAATCTTTCAACATTTCACAAGCTCTGCTTACATCCTTCTCGTCCTTGATGAACATTTTGAGATCATGGATCAAGTTTCCTAACTCGGTGTCTGAAAGATTGATGGGCAACATCCAAGGGCACATGAGGAGTAGATACATCATGCAATAGGCAAAGTCCTGCATGTTTCCATAATTTGGTTTTCGTCTCTAGAGGAGTGAGCACCTTGTTGGTCGGTAATATTCAACTCCAAATGGTAGCAAATTTCTGTTGCCAAGTGAACAATCACGATTAGCTCATAAAAAGCTAGAAGATGAGGATGTAAGACCTACATGGTGGATATTAGGGTAGCTTGAGCAACCTCATCTAGTTTCACTACACTCGGACTACTCCAACAATAAGCATAGTTTAAAATTGTGTCATATAGATTAGGAGGTACAACCACATGAGTCTTATGCGTGTACCTATCAAATTTTTCTTGAAGTCCCAGCAATTCAATTATTCTACTACCACTACAAGACAACATAGTAGGCTTATTTTGTTCAAAGCAAAAACCCAATAGGTCAAAATTGCCTTACCTTCTTAGATCATTTCTTTTGTTTGTAAAACCAGCGGAATTTTCGTCTCAATTGGATCACCCATTCTCCTTTCTTGTGTTCAATTAGCCAAAGCATTGTCCAATCAGAGGCTAAAATTACGATGATTGCATAAATCTCCAATGCTAGAGCTCCAAATAGCAACACTCCTGTGATGGTGATGTCAATCATAGAGTAGTTGTAGTAGTGCTCACGATGCCAGTTCTCTTTCCTAAATATGGCCCAAAATGATCCTACCAACACAGACATAGTACAAACAAAGCTGATGGAGCGCATAACACACCCTCGCTTGGTATACATTATGGATGCTTTTGTATAGAATAAATCATACATAAGTCCCATTTTGATCTCTAATGCATCCCAAAAATATGTATCATCACTCGTGAGTTTTTCCCTCCATTGCACCTTTGTTGACAGCCGATTAGAATGAAATTTAAAAACAAATCTACCAATGTCATAGTTCTATATATAACGCTTAAATTGTTTGACCAGCTTCTGGGCCATGACTTACATACTTGTGTTCCTGACCATCAAGACTTATGTTGGCTTGCTTTTTAAATGGTACAATGTCTCCCAAGATGTAATCACTTGCTGACTTGAGAACCCACCACACTCTTTCCACATACTTGATAATTCCAGCCACAAACGCTGGGAGTGACAAATATGAAAACCAAGAATATTTTCTCCAAGACATAAGAATGACATAAATTGCCACGGTAGCTTGAACGCCGAGTATTTAGTACTCAAACCTACATATGGATTTGTGATCGTGCTCCTTAATTTTCATGTTTAATTTGTAAACATTGTAAGTGGAAAAGACTTTGGTACACTCTTCAAATGGTGCGTACCATATACACCTTATAACTACAGAATAAAATGATATAATTTCATACTTTCTGAGTTATAACTAAAAAAAAAGGGCAAATTACATATACCTCCCTTGAGATTTGGCTAAATTACAGATACCCCCTGAGGTTTCAGAAATTACATCCCGCCCCCTAAGGTTTGTATTTTTATAACAATTTGCCCCCTGAGGTTTAAATTTCATAACAAATTACCCCCTAATTTGTTATGCAAATATAGCATTCAATGAGGAATTTGTAATTTCTCAAACCTCAGGGGGGTATTTGTAATTTAGCCAAACCTCGAGGGGGGTATATGTAATTTGCCCCAAAAAAAAGTCATAACCGAATACAAAAAATTCATAACCAAAAAATCAAAATAATATCATAATTAAAGAAGAAAATAATGTAACTAAAAGTGTATATGATATGAGGTGTGTATAATAGAATTCTCCTATATATTCTGGTTCCACCATGTGAAGTTCAAACATGGACTGGACAATCCAATAAATTGGAAAGAAGCATTTCCCTTTATTTATTTATTTTTGGAGTAAGATTCCCTTCCATCCAAAATCTAAACTGGAGAGGGCTGTTTGAGCCCGTGGAATCCGTCACGGGTCCCGTTTCGATTATTCAAACCATTCATTTTGTTGGACACTTCGTGTATTTCATACATAAATTAGATTGATTCAATAACTGCAACTTGTTCAATTTATTATTTTTGTCATCAAAAAAATGTATGATTTATTGTTTAAAAACACAATTATCATTTATTTTTTTAATGAAAAGCACAATAAATTGAACAAATTACAATTATCGAATCGAATTAATTTTTTGTGCAAATGATATGCATGAAGTGCCTAAGAAAATAAACGGTTCGGATCATCGAAATAGGACCCGCGGTGAGTCTCACAAGCCCAAACAGCCCCCCTACAATCTAGATTTTGGATTTGTGGGAATCCTCCTCCTTGTTTTTTAACTCATTAAGATTCGTGAATCAACTCAGTATGAGAATACGTTATTCTTAAAATTTTGTTGAGGTTTTGTAATCAGAGAGGGTCTACAAACCCAGAAAAGGATGACCATAAATTACACAGATTACAACTATTTAAGCCTAGGATTTATTTGGAGTGAACTCACAATTAGATGACCATCACCAATATGTGATTCTAATCAATTTCTAGTTTTAATTTTTGGTATTATAGATTTTTCCTTTTGTAATATTTACATAGGAAAATATTATGGTATACACCCCTTTTTAAGGTGTGTACAATATGCAAGTTATGTTATTTGTAAATTTGATCATCACAACATAGCTCAATATTATGATAATCATAATTATAAATAAAATAAAAATAAAGTTATAACTAAATATCACATGAGGTATAACCAAAGAACTCTTAAATCATAATCAAAATTTTATCATAACCAACGTCAAAATGTGTCAAAACTTACAACACCATATGTCATAACCATTGACTCAAATGTTATAACTAAAGGTGTGTATGGTACACACTCATGTACCATAGAATTTTCCATTTACATATCAGCAACACAAAAAATTAATTATGTAATCGAAATTCATTTAAGGAAAATTTACGTGTAGATCCTAATAGGTGGACTTATTGTTCAATAGGTCCTGTGAGAATTAATGATATTTTTCATCAAACATTATTTAAAAAAATGTTAGTAATTGTTAATTTTTAGCGACAGTTTGAAATTTTTGCTACAAAAATATCGCTAATTATAAGTTTTAGTGACAATTTAAAAACAATCGTCACTAAGTATCAACTTTCAGCGACAGTTTAAAAAAATTGTCACAGAAAAACGTCACTAATTGTAGGTCTTAGAGAATTTATAAAAACCATGAAAAAAAAAGTCACTAATTGTCAATTTTTAGCGACATGCAAAAAATTGTCATAAAACATTATTTTTAGTAACAATTTTACTAAGACTTGTTTTCAATAAAACTTAATAGGAATTAAATCTGACTATTAGAATGTGTTGATAATTTACCATTTATTTAAAGTGTGATCCACAATATAAGAATAGAGTCTACACTATGAATGTCTTGTCCGTAAGATTCTACACAACTTTCTGGGCTAATAGCATTTCTTTACACAGGGAACCCAAACGAACAATGGCCATCTTTTCCCCAGAATGCAATGCATGTGTGTGTGGTGATAACAAAGAGAGAAACAGAATCTGAAGGATATTATTGAACTGAAAATATGAAAATCAAAAATTACATCTCTTTCAGTAGTGCTATTGTTTATATACAATTGATAACCGCCTCAACCTCTAACTGAAGGTTGTTAAGGGGTTTTGCTAACCTACACAACTCTTTGACTAAGATACACTAAAACTCTTAACCTACACATATACTAACTAACACAACCAACTGCTACTCTGCATTATGCTGGTGCTCGGCATTATCAGTATCAGTATTGGGAAGTATAGCACAGCCTCTGTTATTAGCCCCCTTCAAGCTGAGGTTGGGAAGAGCAACAAGAAGCTTGGATTGGTGAAAAGAAAAGCGGCTCACAGGAAGAGCTTTAGTGAAGACATCAGCTATCTGATCTGAAGAGGCAACATGCCGAATAAGAAGATGCTTAGCAGCCACTTTTTCCCGAACAAAATGATAATCAATTTCTATATGTTTTGTCCTGGCATGAAAAACAGGATTAGAAGCCAAAGATAAGGCAGACAAATTATCACACCAAAGCAGCGAAGAAGTAAGATGCATATCATGCAACAACATTTGTAGCTAAGACACCTCGGCCGCAGCTTGAGCCATGGACCGGTATTGAACTTGATGAAAGACCGAGCCACCGAGGTCGCTTCTTCGCGATCCAAGAAACCAGATTGAACCGGTCTGAGACAAAAACCAGAGGTAGGCGTCGATCACAAGGATCACCGGCAATCCGCATCGGAAAAGGCATGAATATCAAAGGAACTAGGAGAAAAATGCAAACCATGAGACAAAGTGCCTTGAACAAATCTGAGAAGACGTTTAACTTTAGCAAAGTCAGCTTGAGAAGGATGTTGAAGATGCTGACAGGCCTGATTCACAGCAAAGGCCAAATCGGGGCGAGTAATTGTCAAATATTGCAAACCACCAACAAGACTTCGGTACAGTGAGGGATTGGAAAAAGCTGGAGAAGGACAGATGGATAAAGAAGAAGAAGAAGAACTAAGAGGAGAAGGTGCAGGCTTACATTCAGTCATACCGGCCTGCTGAAGTAATTTAGAAGCATAATGAGACTGAGATAAGAACAAACCAGAAGAAGAAGCAGTGACAGAAATACCCAGAAAAAAGGAAAGCGAACCCAGGTCTTTAAGAGAGAAAAATGTAATTGAGAGATTAAGGGTGAATATGAGAAGAAGAACTCCCGGTGACAAGAATGTCATCAACATAGACCAAGAGATAAGTAAGAGTAGTATCGTTAGAGTGAACAAACAGGAATTATCACAATGGTGGGAAGAAAACCAAGTTGAAGCGAGAAAGAAGAAAAAAGTAGAAAACCAAGCTCGGGAGCTTGTTTAAGACCATAAAGAGCCTTGTTTAACCGACACACATGAGTAGGAACGAGGATCTTCAAAACCAGTGGTTGAGCCATAAAGACCTCTTCTTCAAGCTTGCCATTAAGAAAGGCATTAGAAACATCTAACTGTTTAATGGTCCAATTAAAGTGAAGAGCAGCACAAAGAAAGACCCGGATGGTTGGTTGCTTGGCTACAGGGCTAAAGGTGTCTAAGAAATCAACACCAGCCTCTTGAAGATAACCTTTAGCAACAAGTCTAGATTTGTACCTAGCAATTGAGCCATCAGAATTCCGTTTGATTCGAAAAACCCATTTACAACCAACAACATTTTGATGAGGAGAAGAAGGAACAAGAGACCAAGTCTTTTGAGTGTGAAGGGCCTGAACTTCTTCAAGCATAGACTGATGCCAAGTAGAACATTGCAAGGCATCTTTATAACTGCGAGGCTCAGAGTCAAGAGAGGCAGCAAGGAAACCAACTTTAGAAGACTCTTTTGTTTTACTCCGAGTAAGCATAGGGTGAGAATTAAGTGAAAGAGAAGTGGGACGAGGAAGTATAGGAATAGTAAGGTGAATACCAGGTGGCGAAGAAGATAAAGGAGCAGGGATAAAACCAGAAGTATCCGAGGCAAGAGGAGAAGCAGGGTGGACTGAGGTAGAAACAGGAACTGAAACAGAATCTGGAATGGAGCTGAGGCCGATGAGGCAGAGCTGGTGGAGACTTATGACTAGAAGCAGATGTGGAGTGTAAAGAAGAAGGACCCCAAAAGAAGGACTTAACAGCAGATTTGGAAGAAAGAAGAGGTGGTAAAGAAGAACTAGTATCGGCAAAAGGAAAAGCATGTTCATCAAACACAACATGGCGAGAGATATAAATTCGGCCAGAGAGTGGATCCAAACATCTATACCCCTTATAACTGGGATGGTAACCAATGAAGACACAAGCCTTGGATCTTGGTTGCAATTTGTGGGAACCATAAGGTCGCAACCAGGGGTAACAACGGCAGCCAAAAACTCTGAGAAAACCATAGTCTGGAACCATCTGAAATAACACCTCATAGGGACTAAGATTACCCAATTTAGGAGAGGGCATTCTATTTATCAGATAAACAGCAGTAGCAAGAGTCTCAAACCAAAATTTCAGAGGCACTGATGATTGATCAAGAAGTGTGATTGTTGTCTCAATAATATGTCTATGCTTTCGCTCAGCAACTCCATTTTGTGATGGAGTATGGGGACAACTCAGCTGATGTACAATACCAGAGGTTTTAAGCAAATTCTGAAATTGACCACTAGTATATTCTCCTCCTCCATCGGTTAAGTAGAATTTTAAGAGAAGTGGAAAACTGATTTTCAGCATAAGATTTGAATTCTAAGAATTTAGAATAAACTTCACTTTTATAAGAGAGGGGATAAATCCAGGTAAAATTACTAAAATCATCAATAAACACAACATAGTAGGTAAAAGAAGTATGTACTTGAGTAAAAGGGCCCCAAACATCTGAATGAATGAGAGTAAAAGGAACATGAGTTTTATTAGTAGAAAGAACAAAAGGGAGTCTATGACTCTTAGACACACAGCAAGAATGACAAAAAGTATTACAATCTTGATGACTAAGAGACAAGCCACTCTTATTAGCAATAGTATGAAAAACAGCAGAACAAGGATGCCCTAGTCGCTTATGCCAAACAGTAGCAAGAGAACTAGTAGCAGAAAAAGCTTTAGGAGAAAACGAAGCAGGAAACTGGTAGAGACCATTGTGATGATGTCCTCTACAGAGAATCTGGTTGGTAAGCTTGTCCTGAATCACAAAGGACTCATTGTCAAAAGTGATACTACAATTGTTATCAGAAGTAAGCTGATGAACAGATAACAAATTTGAAGAAATTTGTGGAACATGAAGAAGATTATTCAGCTTAAACTGGAAAGAAGGAGAGGATATGATACGGTGCGTAATTATGGATTGGAAGTGTATTGCCATCACCAATCATGACTTGATCATTGCCTTGGTACGGTTGATAAAGATGAAGATTGTTGAGATCATTTGTGAGATGAGAACTTGCAGCAGAATCAACATACCATGGTGTGGAAGGTACACCTGATGGGAGACATAGCGAAATTGAGTTTGAGCAGAAAAAGCTCTAGGATGAAAGGAAGCTGATTGTGAAGGCCCCATGGTATAAGAAGGAAACACTGGTTGAAATGAAGTGTTCAGGCGATGTCTACACTCCAAAGCAGTGATTGCCTTTTCCACAGATTTGACATATCAGTCCATAGTTCTGAGGTCTGCCTCCTCGTCTGCCTCGGTGATTATTGTACCTACCACTCCTATACTGAGAACCTTGAGATCTAGGTCCTCCTCTATTCTGGAAAGAGAAATTTCGAGACGAAGATTGACCAAACATCTGGCGAGGAAAGTTAGATGGACAGTGAGACAAATTTGAAGCATGATTCAGAGTGGATAAGTAGGAGCAGAGAAAGCAAATGAGATCGAAGACCCATGCTTGTATTTGTTTTCAACATGTATAGCCGAACACAAAAAGAAACGAGGTCTTCCATTGTAGGAATTTCTGATTTGGCTCGCATAGTGGTTTTGAAGGCATTATATTCTTCAGGTAAGCCATTGAGCACCAAGAGAATTAGGTCTTCATCACAGATCGGAGAAGAAGCCAAAGCAAGTTGTTCAGCAAGATCTTTAATTTCTTGCGATAGGTTGCCATAGACTTGGACTTCTTTGTAGTAGTGCTTAGCGATTCTTGATCGATGAATATGAGAACGAGACAAGGAGGTAAACCTTTTTTCAAGTGCAATCCAAACATCTCTGCAATTCTTGGATGAAGTATGGAAGAAAAAAAATTGAAGGAGTAAGAGTTGCAATTATACAACTCGGAAGACAAGAATCAATTAATTTCCATTGTAGAAACTTCAGGATTGGGAATTGAATTCCTTTCAGAATCAAGAGTTGTGGCAGAAGGACATACGGTTGATCCATCAAGATAGCCAAACAACTCTGTTGCTTCAAAGAAATTTTGAACTTGACTTCTCCAAATGGAGTAGTTTGACGTTTCAAGTTTGACAGTAATCAAAGAGGTAAGATTAGAAACAAGGAGAAGAACATTTGCAGGCACTGATGGTTTCTCAGCTTGAACCACCATTGTTGCTCGTGAGAGCTCTAAGAAAGCTCTGATACCATGATAACAAAGAGAGAAACAGAATCTGAAGGATATTATTGAACTGAAAATATGAAAATCAAAAATTACATCTCTTTCAGTAGTGCTATTGTTTATATACAATTGATAACCGCCTCAACCTCTAACTGAAGGTTGTTAAGGGGTTTTGCTAACCTACACAACTCTTTGACTAAGATACACTAAAACTCTTAACCTACACATATACTAACTAACACAACCAACTGCTACTCTGCATTATGCTGGTGCTCGGCATTATCAGTATCAGTATTGGGAAGTATAGCACAGCCTCTGTTATTATGTGGTGGAGCAAGTGTATTGAAAAATCTACGTGTAGAATAAATTTTAATCGTATATTAAAAATTTTGTGTATAATTTCTGGTGATAATACTGCAATACATACTCCTAAAAAAAGGTGTACCATAATACAATTTATGAAATCACTTTTTGTCATAACTTAATAGATCATAATCAAACACTTTTGAGGCATAATAAAAAATCTCTACAGTCATAACCAAAATTACAACCATAAGAGATCATAATGAGTGATAATCAATATCACAATGTGTCATAACCAAGGGTCATAAACCAAACATCACTTGAGACATAAACAAAGACTTAGGCCATGTTTGATTCACAAGCTTAATAGTGAGGTATTAATAATTCTATTAAATTAGTGTAGTATTTACTATCCAATTGGATTAATAGAATAAATTATTCATTGTGCTTGATTGGGTGAATTAGAGTATGGGATTGGGATTATTAATCTGTGGGCCCAATTATTCCATGTTTGTTTTAACATTTTGGTTTAGGATTATTAATCCAATGGATAATTAATCCAACAAATTTGTAGGATTATTAGTAATGGGGTTGGGGTGGGATTATTAATCCAATGGATATTAATCCAATTGGATAGTGAATACTACACTATTAGTCTTTTGAATCAAACATGACCTGAATTATTAGTATTAATAAGATTATTAATATTTCACTATTAGTCTTTTGAATCAAACATGACCTTAAAGTATAACCAATATCACAAAAAGTCTTAATTAAAAGCCATAACGGTCATAAATTGTGCATATCATAGAATTTCCCAATACACACATATGAAATGACAAGATAAAACAGACATGAAATCTGGGTTGAGTTGAGTAGCTAGCCCTCAACATCACAAACTTCCAGCAATAGAGCAACCCAGAAGCTCAACCAGGCTATTTCATTTATTTATTTATTTTTATTTTTAACATATTATCATTACAACATTTCTTGTTCAGTCTCATACTTGAAGTCGAAGCAATTGCTGCCAGTGTAAATGCCATCATCCATGGTTTCAGTAATTTGTTGTGTATCAGTAAGAGTGGTGGTGTCGAGCTGCTCGTAAGAGAAGGGAATGTCGCACGAAGCCTTTGTCGCTATCAGATTCACCCTCACCATTGTCATTGGTGGCACACTAACCTTGTACAGATTCTCCTCATCAGTTGTCAATGACTCAGTTTGTCCCCACTGGTAATCTCCACTAAATTCACCTGAAAGCTCAATTTTTCCCTCTGCAATAATGAGTGGAACAGTGGTTTGGATGGTGGTTTTGACACCCAACAACTTCAATGAAACGCTGGTATTCCAAGCACAGGTCTGACTCTCTGAATACGAGAGCTTGACGTCTACAGTTTTGGGTTCTTGGGTTCTGTTAATAGCATCTTCAGTGGCCAACGTGAGGATGCTCCGGTTGTAAATCCTGGCATCTCGGAGGCGAAAATTGACATTATATATCTTCCTTGAGGTAACTGTTTCATCCACCTCTAGGTGCACCTCTGTGGAAATGGTGGACACATAAGCACTGAGACAGTTAATCTTCCCATTGGCGGAGGAGAGTATCTTGCAGAGCTTCCCGTTACCCAAGTTACGGAGAGCAACGACATTGTTGCCAACTTTGGTAGGCCAAAACAACATGTCAGATTCAGGGGAGTTGTTTTCTTGTTTTTGCTTTTGGTTTCTTCCCTTTTCTGATCGACCAATAAAAATTCTAGTTAAAACGGAGGAGATGGAGGAGGAGTTGTTGTTGTTGTTGTTGCTGCTGCTGCTGCTGGTGGAGTCATCTGAATCAGCCAAGATCCAATTCTGGTTGTTGCGCCCCCAGAATTTGCCCAAGTGATGAGACTTTATGCGAACGCTTCCATTAGGAGTTGTGATGACCTCGTTGCAGACCATGGGATCTGTAATGTCACTGGATGAGGAGAAATGTAGATATTGGTGTCCCTTGATCGAGCAGGGGCTAAGGTATTTGCCATTATTGCCTTTGAACGCCACGCACTTGGGTAGTATGAACAGTGATTCCCAATCAATGATGGTGTAGAGATCACGTCGATCCGGGTCAAGCATTGAATTTCCTGCAAATAAGCAGAAATCATGAGGAGAGGCTATCCTCCATAAGCATACATAGGAGCCAGCTTTAACATGGCGAAATCGGATTGTTTGAGCTACAACATTTTCGTAGAGGGGCTCGAACAACGTGCATGACCATTGTTTTTGGTCTTCCTCTGGTTCGTCAGCACCGGCAACAATCCAACGATGCATCGACGACCACTTTACCAAGTATTTGTTGTTGTAACAACATCTTAGGTGCACAAATGGTCCCCTCCCACCATTAGTCTTTGCCATCACCACTTCGTATTTTGTGTATGGGCTCACAAACTCCTCCCCCGAGAATTGGACAAACTCATGCTCCAAACCATCTTCATGTATGTAGCGCAAGTATTTGCCATTGTAGTTTGATTTGATCGCCACAAACCTTGGCAATGCTATTGTCTCTCTTGTAAAAGCGTTGGATTTGGGCTGCACTAATGACAGCATTTCCCAATTGATGATTGTGAAGACATCGCATTGATCTTTGTCAAGCTCTGTTGATGCTGCGTATAAGCATGAACTTTTTGCGCTTGTTACCCTCATTAAGAGTGCATATTTGCCGAGCTGGACATGACGCAATCGAATTGTTTGAGTAACAGATCCAATTGTTGTTTGAGCAGCGTCAAAATCACTTACTCGGCGGGGCTCAAATAAAGTACATGACCATTTGGATTGGTCTTCCTCTGGCTCCTCAGCAGTGGCAAGAATCCACCAGTGGTTGGGCGACCATCTTACAAAGTACTTGTTGTTGTAACAGCATTTTATATGAACAAGAACATTCCCATTACTACTAGTATTCGCCTTCTCCAATTCGTACTTTGAATACTGACTGGAAACCTGCTCTCCAGAGAATTGGAGAAACCCATGCACCTCCCCATCTTCATGTATGTAGTGCAAGCACTTGTCATTGAAGTTTGATTTCAGCACCGCAAACCTTGGTAATGTCATGTTCTCTATTGTAAATGCTTCGTCTTTCGGTGGCAAAACTAGCAGTGATTCCCAATCAATGATTGTGTAGACATCACACTGATCTTTGTCTGGCTCTGGTGATCCTGCACATAAGCATAAATCACGTGGAGTTGCTTCCTTCCATAAGCATGCGTAGCAGCCGAGCTGGACGTGACGGAATCGAACTGTTTGAGCATCATCATTATCATCATCATTATCAACGTAAAAGGGCTCGAATAAGGTACAGGACCATTTGGATCGGTCTTCCTCTGGTTCGTCAGCCCCTGCAACAATCCACGGGTCGTTGGCCGACTTCCTTACAAAGTATTTGTTGCTGTAACAACATCTTATATGCACACATCCCTTCCCACTACTAGTCATTGCCCTCGTCAATTCAAACTTTGTGTACTGGCTACAAACCTCCTCTCCGGAGAATCGGAGAAACCTGTGCACCGGCCCATATTCATGTATGTAGCGCAAGTACTTGTGATTGTGGTTTGATTTAAGCACAAACGTCCCTGACATTAATGCCATTTCCTCTCTTGCTAACATTGAGGATGTCGGTGTCGACAACACTGATTCACAATCAATTAATGTGTAGATATCACACCAATTTTCGTCAAAATCCTCTGATCCTGCATATAAACATGAATTGAGCGGGCCTGTTACCCTCCATAAGCACGCATAGTGGCCGAGCTGGACATGGCGAAATCGAATTTTTTTATTTACATTTTCTATTGATGGGTGAATAGCGCCATCCACGAAAAGGACCTCAAACAGCGTACAGGACCATTTGGATTGGTCTTCCTCTGGTTCGTCAGCCCCAGCAACGATCCACCACTTGTTCTCCGCCTCCCTTACCAAGTATTTGTTGTTGAAACAACATTTTATATGCACAAGCCGCTTCCCATTATTACTTGTCTTTGCCATCTCCACTTCCAACTTGGCGTAGGGACTGGAAACCACCCTTGCGGAGAATCGGAGAAACCCCTGTATCCACCCAGCTTCATGTACGTAGCGCAAGTATTTGTTGTTGTTGATTGATTTAAGCGCCACAAACCTTGGCAACTCCATTTTCTCCTCTCTCTCCATTGATGTCTCTAACTTCTTTCTTTTTAAGAAGCTGTATTTCTTAATTCGTTGCAGTTTGAAAAAATTTTGAGCTTTTCTGCAACATCCACAAAACATTTTAATAAAAGAAAACTCTAAAATGTTTACTGACATCAATTGTTGAAGTAAAATCTCTTCATTTTTACACTCTGTTTCGACTGAGAGAAAAGAAAATGTTTTCTGACATCAATTGTTGAAGTATTAGTCCATACAGTAATTTTCTTAACCAAATATCGATATATATTTTGTCGGATTATTAGTTTAAGTTCATGTTCATCTTAACAAACTCTAGTCTAAATGTTGGTGTTCAAAAAAAAAAAAACATAGTCTCAGAATGGAAAAAGAAAAACGAGTTCACGCAAAACACCTAAATTCACCGTAAATTAAGTGAAAGAGAGGAGTACCAGTCAATGACGACAAAGACGAGTTCTGAGAAGAAGGTAGGTCGCTCTTCGGACGACGCTTCTCTTTCTCTCTCCCCAATTCGTTCTGAGAATAAGGTATTTCCTTCTCTTTTTATCCTTTTGGTGAGAAGGCCCCATGTGGTTACCCAAGTAAAAGAGAATAATTTGATAATTTATAGTGATATTTTAATTTTTTAATTTTATTTGTTTGGACAGAAAATATTGTTTAAAAGTGTTTGATATAATAAAAAATAAAAATTAATAAAAAATATTTTTCATGATTAATAGAAAACAAATCTATTTGGACAGAAAATATTATTTATTTTTAAAAAATAAAAATATTTTTCAAATTAAAATTTTATCAATATCACCACACCACTACCATCACGGTCGCCGTCCATCACCGCCACAAATCGTCCCACCATTTCCACCTCCACCTTCATTGCCTCACCACACTACCACCACCACCACCACCACCACCATCAAACATTAAATATATATATATATATATATATATTCTATTAAAAAATATTTTCTGTTTAAGCATAAAAATCTAAATTTCCAAACAAAACCTAATACTCCATTAAGTACCTCCATACATTAAAAAACTAGTTTGAGCCGTTAGACCATCTTCTCTGGTGGGTCCCTCTACCTAAAGTATGTTTTAAAAATAAATAAAATAAAATAAAATTTAATTTATTTTTTTTACATTTTTAACTTTTAAATTTGCTTATTTTATTAATTAAAATGAATTTATAAAAGAGATTTGATCCCATTTAAATAGCATTTTTTTTATAAAAAATGTGTTATTTAATCAACTAATTTTTTAAACAAATTGTTCACAAAAATACTACTCAACTCCAAATTTATAGATGATAAAATGAAAAAACAAATTTGCTAAAAAAAAATTTTTTGCAACGGTATTAAAATATGACAACTTTTTTTTTTTTTTTTGAACTCAAATATGACAACGTTTGGCTCATCGATTTTGTACACGTTGGACTACAATTCCCATCGAAAAAAATTGGTATAAAGCCAATAGCATCTGAAACACTCCAAAGAAAATACTTTAGAGAATTCGGACACTTCTAAAGGTTTATTTGGGAAGTGGGTTAGCTTTTTAATTTTTTGACTTTTTTGATTATTTTAGCCTAGGGCTAAAAAGCCAGGAAGGGCTTTAGGCTTTTTTGTGAAAGAAATGATGTAATGATTATAGGTTAGATGTGATGTTTTGTCTTATTGGATTAAAAAGCCTATTTTGTTTTTTGTGGCTAAAATAGCCAAAAAAGCCCTAACTTTTGCTTCCCAAACGTAGCCTAAAAAATATGTATTCCTCCATCTTATTTTGTTTGTCTACCTTCTTATTTTAGGTTGTTTCAAAATATTTGTGATTATAAGAACATTTGAAATTTGAAATAAAAGGGGATTGTCGCAAGATACACACTAAAAATTGAAATGTAAAATAATGATTGTATGTTCCTTTAATAAGTTAAAAGTTAGAATTTAGAAAAGAGATTTTAGGACGAAAGGAATACTTTTCATTAGATTTAGATTTGGGAAATTTAGCTATAAACCCCCTTTACCTTCCTTTCATTGTTAAAAGGACTAAGAAAAAAATTATACTTTCTAAACCCCCTCATAATTTTAAAGTCTTTCCTAAATGACAAAATTTATTATTTAAATATTTTATATGACTATTATACCATCAACTAATTCTTCCCACTCTCTTCCCCACTCTCTTATACTTGATTGGTTCGGGTTAACCCACCGTTTTGCAGTCCTCATTATCGGAAAGGCGGTGGAATAAGAATCTGATTTTTCATGTTCATACTTGTCAGGAGCTTTTCATACTCATCCAAATACGCAGGCCACTCCATGCTAAACTTTCTTTTTGCTTTTGATAATTTCTCGAGAAACAAACAAGCCAAATATACAAAGCACCAACCAGATCAAGAGCTTTATATATATATACTTCCGAAATTGAACTTAAATAGACCTCGAAAGTATAATTCTCTCTTTTCCTTCTCTCTTCCATTCCTAGGGTTTGGATTGAATTCGTTCGGAGCTCTTGTGATTTCAACCAAAACTGTGAATATATCTATATATATATATGTGTGTGTGTGTGTGTGTGTGTGTTTGTGTGTTTTGAGATTTGAATTCGAATATATCTATATATATATATATATCTACATATTCCGATCTCTAATCTATATATATATATATATATCTATATGTGTGTTTTGAGTCTTTAAGATCGGAGATTTGAATGATTGCATAGATCGGTTTCGGCGATCATTTGATTTGAACTCAAAAGCTCACAGATGTAAAGTAAAATTTGAAAAATCTGTGTGTATGAAAAATCTCAAGATTTTTGAAAGCTCAAAGTTTCAAAAATCTGAAAAATTTGTAAACATCGATTTTTCAGAGTAAACATCAAATTTCATTTGATAGAACCAGAGTAAAATTTTACTCTGGTTCTATTGCTCTATTTTTTTCATTTGACAGAACCAGAGTAAAATTTTACTTTTATACAGAGTAGAATTTTACTTTTAGCTTCAGAGTCTCACAGTTTACTTATTTTTCAGAGTAAAATTTTACTTTTATACAGAGTAAAATTTTACTTTTAGTTTCAGAGTGTAAAATTTTACTCTCATTCAGAGTAAAATTTTACTTTTATACAGAGTAAAATTTTACTTTAGATTCAGAGTGTAAAATTTTACTTTCATACAGAGTAAAATTTTACTCTGAAATACATAGTGAAGATGGCTTAATAGGAGAGCTAATAGATATGAGGGTAATATAGTAAAAGAAACAAGTTTTAAAATATCAGGGGGTTTTAAAAGTACTTATATAATTCTTGTCCTTTTAAAAGACAAATTAAATAGTGAGAGAGCTATAACCAAATACCCCTTTAGATTTCGATGCCATATTTTTCTTTTCTTCATTGCCTTCAACGGCAAAATCAACCAACCACCAATTTTTTATTTTCCTCTTTACTTTAAAATATAAGTTTTGTTCTCCACTTCCATCTTTCTATACATTTTTTGATTCCCACTATCACATGGGCTTGCTTTTACCAACCTATTCATATTTTTAGTTTTATTTTATATTTTAGTTTCTCCCTTCAAACTTAAATTAGTATTCCTACTTGAATTTGAGAGGAGTGTTAAATATAATAACTATATATTATGTCTGTCATACATACCATATTATATTCATTTTTTCTATCATACATATCATATTATATTTATTAACATACTTAAATTTCTCTCCTCATATATAAAGGAATCTTGTATACACAATATTAAATATACACATAATATAATATTATATTTCTCTTTCTCTTTTAGATATTCTAACAATGACATTATTTTAGTTATGATTTATGAATTCTTTACTTATACTACATGTTGTGTTTAGTTATGATAATTTTTATTTTTTTAAATCATGTTTATTTTTTTAGTTATAAAATACGTATAGTACACACCTTTTGATAGGAGTATACAATAGTGTTTCCCCATTATATATGTCCCCACAAGGTGCCAGTGCCTACTACAAGTGAGGTCTCACATTTAAAATAGAAAAATAAAATAAGAAAATGATGTGTAAATGAAATGATAAGCAAGTCAATTTTATGAATCTATTTTTTAGACTCAATAATGTGTAAATAAGATAATTGATGGATGATTAAAAATATATATATATATAAGAGATTTGTTTTAGATATTTTAATATATACATTATCCCAATATGATAAATCTAATTTTTAGACTTAAATGACACTACTCTTTAAAATATGGTCTTGTTAACTAGTGTTTTGGAATACTTTAGTTAACTAAATTAAGATAAATATTTTTTAAAACAAAATTCATTTTAAAAAAAAAAAAAAAAAACCTAATTACATTTTCTGGATCTAGTTTTTCACATCAGAAAGTCTGTGGATCTAGATTTTGAATTCCATATTAGTCAAGAATAAATTATGTAGTGGAGATGGAAATTATATATTATGAAATTTATGTATAGAATAAATTTAAATTTTATATAAATATTTTTGAATAAATTGTAAATAATTTTTTTAAATTGGTAGTATTCTGTTTTCACATGCAAGTCCTACGACAATAACAATTTGATTTTATTGCAAGAGCCACGAATCGAGACATAGACCTCTATAAAATAATTTATCCTCTCTTTTGTTGTTTTTATCATTGTATTGATCACGTCCCATCAATGTCCTTCTCATGTTTGGATCCATATCCTCTCTCCTATTTTGGATTCGTTTGGACAGTTGGTTGGTTTTTTGACTTTTTGACTTTTTTAATTATTTTAATTTGAAATTAAAAAGTTTTATTTAAGGACTTTTGGCTTTTTTAATTTTTTTTGTGAGAGAAAGAATGTAATGATTATGAATTAGATATAATGTTCTATCTTATTGAACTAAAAAGATTATTTTATTTTTTTGACTAAAATAACCAAAAAAAAAAAAAAAAAACCCCAAACTTGGCTTCCCAAACTTGTTTTTTATAAGATAGTATGGGGCTATTTGATGTAATATATCTGAGTATTTTTATAAAATACTATATGGTTTTTTATATAATTTATGTCAACTGTTTATAGTTTTTTTGTAAAAAAAAAATTTTAAAGTTTATCTCAGACTATTTACAGACTATTTAATATAGTTTTTACTTATATTTTATTAAATAGAAATAATTTTAATAAACTAAAAACAATTGATTTTTAAAAATGAGTAAGAGATGTTTTCCATTTGCGCTTTTAAATTATCAAATTTTAATTAACACTAAACTACATCAAAATAGCACTCATGTACATGTACATATAGGGACGTTTCTCTTTAAAATAAAACACTTATAAAGATGATTTATATTTACAACAATATCACTATCACATTATTCTTATAATATTTTTTATATAAATTTTATACAAGTAGAATTTGTCATGACTATATTAAAGAGCTATTAGTGTCATTCGTTAACATAGGCAACAAACAAATATTTTTTTGACAAAAATGCTAGAGGTCTTAAAAGTTTTACCAAATATTTGACTAAATATCTCATATGGGTGTGGGTTCCTCACTTATGTGAGATCTCGTGAGACCTACACCCATGTAAAATATTTGATCAAATATTTAATAGAATTTTTGATATCTCTAGCTGTGGGTGTTGATTTCCGACCACACAACTAAACAGAGAACTTAGCTAGAGAGCACCGACAGAATAGATTGAGCCAATTACCTGCCAATAAGAAGATGAGAATATCGTAGTGGGTTGTCCACCCGAGAGCACTCCGACGATCAAATCAGTAAATCTTATTTCTTACAAATATCAAAACAGTACTCAAACTCTCAAGTAAAAACATACTTTCGACCCACGAGAGTGCCTCACTTTTATAACCAGTAGTGACCGAGTCCCCTAAAAGTCTCACTTCGTAAGACTCAAGTCCAATGTTCATCTCAGACTCTCGGCTAGATAGGGATGAACTCCTCCAGAGCCTTATCTTTATCCAAACTAAGAGCCTCTCCTGATTTAAGACTCTTGTCCCTTATCCGAATATCTCAGGATTCCGACATTACTGCAAAACATCTCAACAATGTCGTGGTCACCTCGGCAATCATGACTCATCCACGTGACACCTTAGCCGACATCTCGAAGCTATCCTTGTCACGTGACGTCATTCATAAAATACTTCCTCACACTTGTTATTAGAAATGTACAATAAACAAAATAAATAGATTCATGATTTGTTAAATTAAATAATAGAACAACGAATAAATCCATATTACATTGTAGAGCATAATACAGAAATACATATCATATAATATACTATAAGACGAGGAATCAAACCAAATTCTGTATGATACCACAGTGACCTTAAAACAGATTAGCCGCCTCACCGTGGGTGTTGGAGGAACGTCGACTTCTGTCTCCCAGGATAATATGGCTTAAACCGGCTAACGCAAAAAGCACTTTCTGTTAGCTTGGCGAACCGACAATGACCTCAAAACCCAAGGCTAGCCTAAGCATTTGTACTATAGCTATACAAAGCATGAGTGATATGGCCATGGAAGCCCAAAATAGTATTAAAACACCTCAAAATAAGAACAAAATCATGCTGGAGCAAAGTCAAAATATGTTAGGATGATGAGTCAAAACATCATGCACATAAAGCTAGTAAGCAAGATTTGTTCTACAAGTATATAGAGCATGCAAAATACGACCAAACCAGAAAAAGATAGAGTCATGACATGCCAAATGATGACCAAATACATGCTGAAATGGACTGAACATAAGCTAGGATGACATGCTAAAGCAAGAAGCATATAAAGCTAATTTATGAGATTTACACTACAAGTGTATTGCACATGCATGGAGTGACAAAACCAACCCAAAACAGATCTAAGGCATGGTAAAACATCACCAAAAACCTACTGAAATGGACTCAACACAAGCTAGGCAAACATGCTACTTTGATGAGCTACAAATGGGATTACACTACACATACAAGATGCATGCAAAAGGTGACCAAACCAGCCATGGACAGAGCCAAGGCAAGTCCTAAAAGTCACAAAAAAAGGCCTGAACCAAGCCTCAAAAGTATAGAGAGGCATGCTCCTTTGAAAAGCCAAAAATGCAAGCAAACAAAAACCAAAAGAGAGGGGGCCACCCCTTCAGATTTAAGGCCTCAAAACCACATGCCTACCACTGAAAATCCACTAGATTTCAGTGGTTAGAAGGCCAAACCAAGGCTAGCTCAGAGGCCTTAAGGCATGGCTCAAAACAAGGCCAAACAAGGCCAACAAGAGGGTTGAAGACCATCAACAGCCAAAAGACCTTAAACAAACTTCAAAAGCACTTAAATACAAAACTTTTTTCAGTTGAAAGCAAGGCCTAAAACAATATGCAAGGATGGCCAAAATGAGGTACAAAAAAGTGCTAAAAATGGGAAGAAGCTCACCCTTGAAGATCAACTTCAAAACCAGCAACTTCAGGGGGTAAAACCTCACTTTCAGAGCTCAAGAAGTCCTCCCAAGAACCTCAATCCAAAGATGGTGGTGTATTTCTAAGTGTTGTAGTGTAAAAGTGCAAGGAAAATTGACTTCAAGGCACAAATCAACAACAATATATATATATATATAGAGAGAGAGAGAGAGAGATATTTCTTCTCCAAAATCTGAACATCTGCTAAGGAGAGAGGCTCTCTCCTTATATAGAAGAAAAGCAATGCAAGTTGGCAAGAGCTTTATCCCTCCATACACGTGTATGAAGGGCAGATAAAAGGATTCCAGCTGGCTCAAAAGATCTGGAGTGAAACCTGCTGAGAAATGGGTGCTGCCGGCCGGCAATGGCTCATTGATGGCCGGCAGGCTCAATCAATGGCCGGCAGCAACAAAGTGAAGGCCAGCAAGGCCAAAAGGTGGCCGGCAGTGCACCAAGAAACACATTCTGAAATGACCAAGTCACGGTCCAAGAATGGGGCAGAAAGGATACAGGGTCTGGAAAGCTCGAACCTATGACGTTCCGCCGCAAAAGTCGAATACTCGACGAGCAATCGAACTTGTGTTCGGATGTACCTGCAAGCACAACCGAGTCTTGAGGACGGTCAAAAATGGGGTGTCTACACATACGTCATGCCCATGCAAGCAACCTAGGTTCCAACTATCACCCCTAAAATATCAACTACTTAAACATTGCCACACAGAGAAACTTAATTATGAGTTTTAAGAGTGACTTACAGTTGTTTGACCAAATCCTATAGGATTGCTTGTAGATAGCAGTGATGGAGTGTTTGAGAACAAGTTGCCAAACAAATTTGAGTGCAATTTTTATAGCTTGCAGTTGAGAGATCAAGTCTCAAAACTTCATTCTCCAATTTACCATCAGAAAACCATAAGGAGATATTTTTCTATTATCTAGAGGGGTTAATTATACGGACACCGTCTCAGTTATCATTCAACATCACTTGACCCTCAACTGAAAAACCCTAAACTTGGATCCTTCAATCATAAAAATTGTATAAATACCCCCTTTTTGGGCAGCGCAAGTGATTTGATTTTATAGTGTTTTTTTTTTTGGGTCAATTTGGAAGAGAATATTACATTTTACAAATATCAAAATAGTTATGACAAATTGGACAATCAACCATCTAAGAAAGTCTAACAATACATACTTGCAAGCCCAACACCAACAACCACTACATCATAGGATTCCACAGGTTCAATGGCAAAAATAAAATAAAATTATTAGTGACCAACATCATACTAACTTATAATCAAGATAAATACGGGCACGAGTCATATCAAAAAGGCTCCTTAGTTGTTGCCCTTTCCACAGCTTTGTTTAGGCTTCAAACTTATTGTACTTGTTTACCCAATCAATAGAAACATCATCAATTAGACAATTACCCAACATCTAAATCTACAACTTAAAACATACTATTATTCCTCACTTCTTTTTCCCCTTTGAAATAGCGAGGGGAAAAAAAAAACATACCCAACAAGTTCAACAATTCATATTCAATTAACGTATAATTGCAACAAAGACAAACAAATTTATTATATTATCAATATCCAGAGGGAGAAAATAGTTAAAGATATGAATCAAGAAAATGCCTTTCTTTTCTTGGCTATATGCACAAGTAGTCAATAACAGGACCACCCATGTGTAGCAGCTTGAAAAAAAAGGAAACTCGGAGAACATACCAAGATGAAAGTTTATCAATTTACATGGGAACTACACTGAAATGATTATTAGGAGAGTTAGAAAGCAAGAAATGCCAAAATGAGATTCCAAAAAAAGGAAAAATAATGGACTAAAGAGAGACAAAGCAGATATGATATTACCATGTTAGCAAATCGGAGAGAGAGAGAGAGAGAGAGAGAGAGAGAGAACAGATCTGATCTTAGAGAGAGCAGATCTGCATCTCTTCATTGTTGAGCTTCTACTCATTGTTACCAACGATCCACATCCAACGCCACCTGCTTGTCTCGTACATGATTAGAGACACTAACACCACACTTGAAACCCTAGATAAATCGATTCACCATTGTTGCTGCTCAATCTGATGAAAGAGAAGAGTTTTCCATACAAGGACTAGAAATAAATGAACAAAAACGAAAGGAGAAAACAAAACAAAAGCAAAAAAAAAAAAAGTTGGAAATCAACTAAATCGAGAGAAAGCAATTCCAAATCGTTAGTTTTAGCCATGAAATTTTATAGATCTTGTGTGAATGTAGCAAATCTATATCAGAAAACTCTAACCTTGAGCACTAGATCGATTTAGATCATAGGAATTCGAACAATCACGGAGATATACGCTCAAATCACGAGTAGAACAAGATTTCTCAGATCAAACAACTGAAAAATTGATGGAGATCGAAGATCCAACGCCTCGAAGATCCGATGCCTCGATTTCTCTCTCTTCCTGAAGTCACGCCTCTATTCAATCTGAATAGAAGAATGTCATAGCCTTGAGTTGAGCCACTGTTTAAAAGAAATAATCGGGGCACAAAACGAGAGATGGTTTAGTTTAATTTTTTTGGAATTTGAAAAATCTAGACAGATTTCACGACGTTTTTGAAAAACGCCATAGAAAAAAACGTCACTATATATCTTTTTTCTTGTAGTGAACCAACCTCATAACGCACTAAAGTGCGCTGCATTTGTGTCCGATGTTAATCAACTTTACGCAGTTGGCGAGTCTACTAGTAAAGATGTCATTCAATGCCACTTGTCACATTGCATGTGTTGTCCTAATAACATTTGATGGCGTGGCCATGTGGCAACACGTGTGTAAGGAATAATTTTTTGAGCAATCTTAGGTATCATGAAAAATAATTATGAAAGATTTTTTATCCTTAGATTATATATACAATAAGTTACAAAGTGTAATATGAGGATGAAAATTATTTCATGATTATTTTCATGAAGTATTTTTCATGATGCCTAGCATTTTCCTAATTTTTTAAAAAATTTACAAATCAGTGGTAGTTTGAAAAAATAATAATCAATTTATCAAAAAAAATTAAAATTTTAATTATTAATATTTATAGATTTACTATTGATTTGTAATTATTTTTACAAATACTAGTGATATTTCTTGTAATTTTTTTCCACTTATGTTTGAGATTTATTTTTTTTTCCCACAATGATGTAATATAATAAGTATTAATTTTTAATTTGTTACACATTCAATTATACAAAATTCAACTCCCTTCATATATCATTATAGATGAATTTACAATAAATAAGAGACGGAAATAAAGAAGAGAGAGGATTGTTGGGAATAGATAGCCTCGCCTTCACATGCTGTGTGTGAGTAAAAATTTAATGTCATGATAATATCAATGACGGCGACAACTAATAAACTACATGACGGAGAGGGTCAATTCTATTTTTCAAAGAAGAATTGCCTTGCTATATATACATAGAGGATAAAAATAAGAAATGATTGAATGGTGATACCAATAACATAATATTATCATTATATTAAAGTTTTTTTTTATGATGTGTGGGCCAAAAATTATTTTCCAAATTTCATTTGCAAGTGATTATTTTAGTAAAAAGAATTAAAAAGTTAGTAAATTTTAACTTATGAAAAAAAAAAGTAAAAAAAAATCATTTCATTCACCCTATTTTTTATACGTTTTTTTCATAAAAAATTATTTTAAACCTATTATTTTTTTATCTCATATTTTAACACAAAAGCCACTAAAAAAAGTCATTTATCAAACAAACACTAATTTTTTTTTGCACTTTGTATATATATATATATTAGGTTGAATTTCTCTTATGCTCATATCTCAACAAGAGAGAATTTGAAGAGCTTATGGAGTTCACCATGAGTCACGTTTCGATGATTTAAATTGTTCATTTTGTAATAAATTTTGTTTCGATAATTTGAATTGTTCATTTTGTAAGACCTTCAATATGTATCTTTTATGGAAAAAATTTAGGTTGATAATCGTAACATTTTCATTTTATCGTGTTTGTCTCTAAAAAAATGAATGATCTATTTTCAAAAATATATTTGTTGTTTATTTTTTCAAAAACTAATGGTATATTTTTAAAAATATATTTTTTTGAAAACTAATGCAATAAAAAACAAATTTACGATTATCAGATCAAACTATTTTTTTTTTTTTTTGTAACTAATATATATTATAAATATTGAAGGTTCTACAAAATGAATTTCAAAATGAATTCAGTGATAAATTCCATGGGCTCTCAAATTCTTTAAAATTAAAATATGAATATGAAAAAAACTCAATCCATATACATGGGTTAGACTTCTCTCATATTGTCCATCTCAATCTGAGAAAGCATTTTGATTTGATAGACCTATTTTGGGACTGACTTCGATAATCTGAGCTATTCACTTTTTTAAGACTTGTTGAATAGAACATTTATGCAAAAAAATCAATATGATCGGATATCGGTAACTATATGTTTGAATCGAATTTGTACTACAAAAAATTGATGGTTAATCTTAAAATTATATTTGTTGTCCATTTTTTTACAACAAATATGATGCAAATATATAGTTATCGATATCAAATCATCTTAATTTTTTATATGAATATTCTACTCAACAAGCCTTAAAAAGTGAACAGTTCCGATCACCAAAATCGATTTCACAATGGACCTACTAAATTTAAACGCTCTCTCAAATTAAAATGATAATTTAAAAGAAGCTAAACCCCATATATATTCCCATCGTCTCCAAATTAATGTTCAACTTTTTTTTGTTTTTTGTTTTTTTTTATCAGAATTAATGTTCAACTTTGGAAACCCAATTTTTAAAGGAGACCCAACAAAGGCATTTCAATTGAGTAATAAAAACGATCCTTAAACAAATAAATAACAATAACAATAAAGCGACAAAAACGATCCTTAAACACATTTTAAAAGCTTTAAAGTTATCTTCTTAGAATTTGTGCCTATTCAAAAACGAATGCTAAGAGCATTTATAAGATATATGTTAAGAATTTTAAAAAATTTATTAAATTTTATGAATAATATTATATGTATTAATTGATATATTAATTATTGTATCAATTGATGATGTGACATATTTTAAGAAGTTTTTAAAATTTGTAATGTGATTAATGAATTGGGTCAATAATAATGTCATAATTAGTATTGGTACACTAATTAGTATACTAATTGATGCATGTAGCACCACCGAAATTTTTTATACGAGCGTGAGATCTATACACATTTAAGTTTTGTGAATCTCATAATTATGTACAAAATTTGATAAAAATTTAATAAATTATTTGAGATTTATAATATTTTTCCATTCATAATGGAAAGCTTCATGAAATACCTTTGAGTCAACTGTGAAATTCTTAGTGGGTTGGTTGGCTTTCCGATGCTCCAATGGAGCTATTTAGAAACATGAGTAAGATATTCATAATTTTTTTGTCTGATATTATAAACCTTCTAAATGGTAGAAAAATTTATAAATCAGTCTAAATAAGTAAAAGTAAAAGTAAATTTTAAAGAGGCGGGGTGTAATTCTTTTTGTGAAATTTTTGTATGAGGAGAATTGGATCCCCTTATTTCATATAATTACCTTAATCATTTGGACGGAATTGTAATTCCGTCTTAGTTGTAAAAACTGATCCAACTAATAGCTCAAAGAAAGAACGAACAAGAGAGAGAGAGGGCCATAGGAGAAAGGGAGTATAAGGAGCAAGAGACCGACATGAATAGAAAAGGAGAGGCTGAACACTTTTTCATGTTTTTTAACAAATCTTGTTTCATTTTTCACTTTTTTGTCATATGGTGTCCGCCTGTGCCCGTGTCTGAAAACACGGTGCTGATAAGATTAAAATATAATTAAAAATAAAATTATTAAATTAAAATGTAATTTATCAAATTTGCTATTAAAAATTTAAGGTCAAAATATAGATTTGGTTTCGACTTCTAAATAAATTTTGCAAAATTACCCGAATAAAAATGTACCCAATAAAATTAAAGTAAAAACTAAAAAATGTAATTTATTATAAGAATATGTCTCGTGGGCTTTGTCACTGAGGTGGGTAAAAAAGTTCTATTAGAAAAAAAAAAAAAAAACTATTTTTTTATTCTTTGAACAAATCACACCACTCTTATTATGTATCTCTCTTTTCTCTCTCACTTGCTTTGTGAAAAGATTACATTTTAACATAATCAAATTTAAATTTTGAGTTCAAATTTGTCTAACCCAAAAAATAACATTTTCCAAAAAAACAACATTTTCCACACAACCACTTTTTTTTTTTTTTTTTGAAAATGATAGTTATGTTTTTTTAATAAATAAACATTTCTAATAATGTTACGTTTCTTAATAAACGTAAATATTTTTTTTTATTTATATAAATTTTGAGTTCAACTTTGACAATCAATTTTTTTTTTTTCCACAAACATTTTTTAACATAAAATTATTGTTTGTTTCCACTTTTCAAAAAACACTTTTTAGAAAATTCTACTTTATTATTTTTCGTATTTTTTTGTTTTTATTGAATTTTTTTTAATATTTTAAGCAATTTTTTTAATTTTTAGACACACCTAACATAAATACACCTAAAAAGTAAAAAAATTGTAAAAAAAATCTTTTAAAAATTCACTAAATACCAAAAATATAAAAAAAAAATACAAGAATTCAGTACATTTTTTATATTTTTATGTATTTATTAATTTTTAAAAATATTTTTTCACAAATTTTTTACTTTTTAGATATATCTAAGTAAGATGCATATAAAAAAGTTAAAAAAATGTTTAAAATTTAAAAAATATTCACTAAAAACACTTTTACACGAAAACTAAAAAAATCAGTTTTCAAAAAACTTAATCCAGAAAAGTCAAACCAAACACACTGATTATGATTTATGGTGAGATAAAATTATGATTTATGTTATAAAATTTTAGAATGTTATTATAAATTTTATTGTACCAAAACATTTTGGGGGAGACAAACCCACGTGGGATCAACCGCCATTAAGGGTGTAAACAGTTCGGTTCAATCGGTGTTAAGAATATATTTAGTATCGAACTAATTCTTTCATTTTTTTATGATTGAGAAACCAATACAGACCGCATGCTACGGTTCGGTTTTATCGGTTTTGTCGATTTGATGTAGAAGAGAAATTTATATAAAATTTTGAAAGGTTTTAGAGTAGATTATAGAAATTTATATTGAAAATAAATGAAGAAAATATATACCAATCGCACTATAAATGTTTTTCTTCCTAATTTTTTATCACAAAAATGTATTATATTAGTTATTTCTCATATAATGTTCAAGAAATTATAATATAAAAATATTTAAATATAATATTCAGTCAGTTTGATTTGTATTGGTATAAAAAGTGTCAAAACCGAAACAGACTGTATGTTATAAAAAAACAAACCAAAAACTAAAATTTCGATCGATTTCAATTGATTAGCTCAATTTTATCAATTTTTCTTGCATCCCTAACCGCCACACATTGCTCGAAGTTATGCTTGCATTATTGTTTTGAGTTTTGTACATCGAAACTTCAACTTTCCAAAAGTTGGTGGGACAAAAGTTGGTGTAAATTTGGTGAGACAAAAGTTGGTCGACAATTTGTCTTCTAAAAAAAAATGAAGAGATAAGGTGATTGAGTTACATAAAACAAAAAATATATATATATATTGAGTGGAAATAAGCCCGAATTATAGAAATAAAATAGAATAAAAATATTGACCCCGTATGAGGCATGCCCAAGTGGGTTGAAGAAAAAAAAACCAAAAAGAGAATGTTGAAATATTAAAAACGTGTTGTGGGAGGGCATCTTTGGTGCTTAGGTCTTCAATTGGATGGATAGAAAAAACAAATAACTCGTGAGAGAGAGCGAATGAGATGAGTGTGATTAAAAAAAATGAAAAAATTTGGGAAGGATGATGGGTTAATTAATCAATTGTGGAGGATGGGTTGTGATAAATAAATAAATAAACAAAATTGTGGGTTTGGGAGAATGGAAATATGAGAGAGAGAAGAAAAATGGGATGAGGGAGCAATCAAGATGGGTTTAATAATAAAAAAGGAAAATGAGTGATACACCCAGCTGGGGGTGACCCCCAGTGAGTTGTCGGCCCGTGATTGGGCGAGAAAACTGTTTTTTTTTTTTTTTTTTTCTTTTCAGCCAATCCCCTACTGACACGTCACTGGGGGTTGTCAGTGGGGGTTGTTTTACTGGGTGTAGGAAGCACGGTTGAATAAAAAAATGAAGAGTGTGATGATGTATATGGAGAGAGATTACACTTCAAAGAGGAGAGAGAAAAGAGAATGGGGACGGCCCAGTGGCACCCAAATAAAGAAAATAATTTGATAGTTTATAGTGACCTTTTAAGGGATTTTTATTGATAAGTCCAATTTAGAAGTGCTTTAATCCAAGAAGTCTATGAAGGAATTTTTTAACCCATTTAGTCCCATGTATGTATAGTTTTATTCCATAAAATCCATTTTTTTGATTTACACTATTTTCTTGGACATTTATGCCCTTATATTCAATTTTGATACCCTTATAAATATTTTTTAAACGATTAGCAATTTAATTATGTGAACATTCATATTTTAAATTTCACATTGGTAGGAATGTAAAATTGGCCCGTGGGTGGCCCGAAACCCGCCCGCGAGCCGGGGCGGGCCCGGCCCGTTGACAATGTAAATATTCACATTGACATGATAACATTCACATTAATAGAAGTGTAAAATTGGCCCGCGTCCCGTGGCGGCACGAAACCCGCTCGCGGTCCATGGGCGGCCCGGGCGCGGGCCCGGTCCGGCCCATTGACAATGTGAATATTCACATTGATAAGAATATAAAATTGGCCCATGGGCGGCCAAAAGCCCGCCCGCGGCCCGGGGAGGGCCCGGCCCGGCGCGTTGACAATGTGAATATTCACATTGACATGTTAACATTCACATTAATAGGAGTGTAAAATTAGCCCACGCCTCGTGGGCGGCGGCTGCCCGGCCTGTTGACAATGTAAATATTCACATTGACATGTTAACATTCACATTGATAAAAGTATAAAATTGGCCAACAGCTTAGGGCGGGCCCGACCCGACCCGGCCCGGCCCGTTGACAATGTGAATATTCACATTGACATGTTAACATTCACATTAATAGGAGTGTAAAATTGGCCCCTATCCCGTAGCGGCGCGAAACCCGCCCGCGACCCATGGACGGCCCGGGGCGGGCCCGGTCTGGCCCGTTGACAATGTGAGTATTCACATTGACATGTTAATATTCACATTGATAAGAGTATAAAATTGGCTCATGACGAAGTGGCGGGCTTAAAGCCCGGTTGACAATGTGAATATTCACATTGACATGTTAACATTCACATTGATAGCAGTGTAAAATTAGCCCGCGCCAGTGCCGAAACCCTGGCCCACTTTGTTGACAATGTGAATATTCACATTGACATGTTAACATTCACATTAATAAGAGTGTAAAATTGGCCTGTGACCCGTGGGCAGCCCGAAGCCCGACCTCAGGCCGGGCGCGGGCCCAGCCCGTTGGCAATGTGAATATTCACATTGACATGTTAACATTCACATTGATAGAAGTGTAAAATTAACCCACAGCCCGTGGGCGGCCCGAAGCCAGACTACAGCCCAAGGCGGGCTTGGCCCGACCCGTGACAATATGAATATTCACATTGACATGTTAACATTAACATTGATAAGAGTGTAAAATTTTTCCGCTGCTCGAAGCTCGCCCGCGGCCCAGGATAGGCCCAGACCCAAACCCCGGCCGCCCATGGGACGCGAGTCAATTTTACACTCTTATCAATGTGAATGTTAATATGTTAATGTGAATATTCACATTGTCAACAGGCCGGGCCGGGCCCGCCTCGGGCCGCCCACGGGCCGTAGTCGAGTTTCGGACAGCCACGGGACACGGGTTAATGTTACACTCTTGTCAATGTGAATGTTAACATGTCAATGTGAATATTCACGTTGTCAACGGGCCGGGCCCGCCCCGACCCGCGTTACATCACTGTTATCAATGTTAATGTTAATATGTCAATGTGAATATTCACATTGTCAACAGGCGGGGCCGGGACCGCCTTGGGCAGCAGGCGGGCTTTGGGCCACCCACGGGCCACGGGCCAATTTTACACTCTTATCAATGTGAATGTTAATATGTCAATGTGAATATTCACATTGTCAACGGGCCGGGCCGGCCTCGCCCCGAGCCGCCCACGGGCTTCGGGCCGCCCATGGGACACGAGTCAATTTTACACTCTTATCAATGTGAATGTTAACATGTCAATGTGAATATTCACAACCAGGCGTGGGCTAATTTTATACTCTTATCAATATGAATGTTAACATGTCAATATGAATATTCACATTATCAACGGGTCGGGCCGAGCCCGCCCAAGGCAGCCCACGAGCCGTGGGTGGGTTTCGGACCGGCCACAAGCTGCGGGCTAATTTTACACTCCTATCAATGTGAATGTTAACTTGTCAATGTGAATATTCACATTGTAAATGGATCGGACCGGGCTCGCCCCAGGTCGCCCACGGGCTTCGGGTCAATTTTACACTCTTATCAATGTGAATGTTAACATGTCAATGTGAATATTTACATTGTCAATAGCCCCGGCCGGGCCCACCCCGAGCCGTGGGTTAGTTTCAGGCAGCCACGAGGCGCGGGCTAATTTTATACTCTTATCAATGTGAATGTTAACATGTCAATGTGAATATTCACATTATCAACGGGTCGGGCCGGGCCCGTCTAGGGCAGCCCACGAGCCGCAGGTGGGTTTCGGATCGGCCACAGGCAGCGGACTAATTTTACACTCCTATTAATGTGAATGTTAACATGTCAATGTGAATATTCACATTGTCAACGGGCCAGGCCCGGCCGGGCCTGGCCCGGCCTTCGGGCTGCCCACAGGTCACGGGCTAATTTTACACTCTTATCAATGTTAATGTTAATATGTCAATGTGAATATTCACATTATGAACGAGCTGGCCCGGGCCCGCCTCGGGCGGCGGGCTGGCTTCGGGCCGCCCATGAGCAACGGGCCAATTTTACACTCCTATCAATGTGAATGTTAACTTGTTAATGTGAATATTCACATTATCAACGGGCTGGGCCGGGCTTATTTTTTTGGCCTATGGGCCGGCCCGGCCCGACTCGAATTTTTTCGGGCACCCACGAGGATCGACATGGGCCGGGCCCTTACACATTGACGATATGAACATTTACATTGACGGTGTAAACATTCACATTAGGGGTATTTTGGTAATTATGTCACCCATAGGATTTATTGAAATATAAGAAAATAATGTGAACTAAATAGAACATAGGTAGATGAAACTGGTATTTTGGTCTTCTTATCTCAAATTGGACCTAATGGAATAGTCAAAAAGAATATGGGTTGGATGGAATGAAGCTCTTAGAAAATGGATTTATCAGAAAAGCTCCCATTTTTTAATATTTTAATTTTATTTGTTTGGATGAAAAATATTGTTTGAAAAATATTTTTTATATTTTTTCGATGTTTGGTATAATGAAAAACGAAAGTCAATGAAAAATATTTTTCATGATTAATGGAAAATAAACCTATTTGAACAGAAAATATTTTTTATTTTTAAAAAGCAGAAAATATTTTTCAAATTAAAATTTTATCAACATCACCACACCACCACCACCACTCTCACCTCTACCACCATCATCATGGCCGCCGCCAATATCACCGTTGCCATCACCGCCACAATCGTCCCACCATCTCCATCTCCAGCTTCAATGCCCCACCACACTAACACCACCACCACCACCATTAAACATAAAAAAAAAAATTCTATTAAAAAATATTTTCTGTTTAAGCATAAAAATCTAAGGCTCCGTTTGATAAGACTTTCTAACTATGATTTGAGAATATGAGTTGTATTTTGAGTTTGTGTATTTTGAAATTATGATTTGAGTGTGGAAAATTTGTTTGGTTATGATTTTTGAATAGAGTGTTGAATTGAGTTTTGAATTGTGTGTGAAATTGAGTTTTGAAAGTTTGATTTGACATGTGAAGTAAGAAAATTTGTTTGGTTATGAGTTTTGGAAAGAGTTTTCAAAACTTAATTCAAATTGTTATAACTTATAACAAAACACATTACTTTCACACTATTGAAAATTCTGATCAACACTCATAACCAAACTCTTTTTAAAATTCAATTAAAAAAAATTACTATTAACAGAAAATACGTTAATCAATTTTTTAATTGAAAATACTATAAAGGAAATAATTTTTTTTCAAAATAAATATTCAAAAAATTTAAATCATAAAAATTTAAATAATTTAAATAATCTAAAAAATTTAAGGGTAAATTACACTAACACCCCTGAGATTTATGTTTATTACAGTTCCCCCCTCACCTTTTAGAAATTACATCTCCCCCCTTGAGGTTTAAAGTTTCATTACAGATTCCCTCCCTTAGCAATTTAATTTTTTTAAATACCAATTTTGCCCTCACTAGGTAAATTACATTGACACCCCCTCACATTTTAGAAATTACAATCCCCTCCCTAAGGTTTAAAGTAGCAGTACCAATTGCCTCCTCAGTTAGTATTAGTTGGAAAAAAATTCATTGAAAAAAAAATTAATTGTAAAAAAAAAATTTGTTAGTAAAATTTTTAAATTTCTATTTAAAAACCAACGTAAACTCATTTTTTGAATTTACGTTTTTTCCTCAAATTTACAAACTGAGACAACCATTTATAAACCAAAAAAATTATCAAACAAGTTTTTATGACAGTTTTTAAATTTTTGTAAATATAAATTGAAAACTGAAAACGAAATGGTTACCAAACAGGTTTCAGATGGTAAAAATATTGTAAAATTAACAAATAATTAAATAAGTTAACAACGTAAGAAATGTCTTATTAAAAGATTCTTAGGTTACGTATGGTTTGATTTTTAGAATTTTTTTTTAAAAATTAAAAATTAATTTGGTTAAGAAATAAAAAATAAAAAATAATTATCATTTAAGGGTAACAAATAATTATCATTTTAACTTTTGGACATGTTATATACATACGTATGGCTGTTTCAATTTAATTTGTAAAAAATTATTTCTAACCACTCAAAAGATAAAAATTATATAAAAATGATAATTATTTTTTATTTTTTATTTCTTAACCAAATTAATTTTTAATTTTTAAAATTTTTTTCTAAAAATCAAACCATACATGATCTAAGAATATTTTGATAAGTCATTTATTACGTTGATAACTTATTTAATTATTTGTTAATTTTACAACATTTTTACCATCTGAGGCCTGTTTGGTAACCATTTTGTTTTCAGTTTTCAATTTATATTTACAAAAATTTTAAAAACTGTCATAAAAACTTGTTTAATAATTTTTTTGGTTTATAAATTGTTGTCTCAGTTTGTAAATTTGAGGAAAAAACATAAATTCAAAAAATGGGTTTGTGTTGGTTTTTAAACAGAAATTTAAAAATTTTACTAACAAATTTTTTTTTCAAATAAATTTTTTTTTTCCAACTAATACTAACCGAGGGGGCAATTTGTAATGCTACTTTAAACCTTAGGAAGGGATTGTAATTTCTAAAATGTGAGGGGTGTCAATGTAATTTACCTACTGAGGGCAAAATTGGTATTTAAAAAAATTAAATTGCTGAAGGGGGGAATTTGTAATGAAACTTTAAACCTCAGGGGGAGATGTAATTTCCAAAAGGTGAGAGGGAAACTGTAATAAACATAAACCTCAGAGAGTGTCAGTGTAATTTACCCAAAATTTAATAAGTAAAAAATTAAAATAAATATTCAAAAATTTTAAATAATTTAAATATTCAAAAAATTTAAATAATTTAATAATTTAATATTTTAAATTTAAAAACAACTCTACACTCAAATCGCAACTAAACACATAAAACAAAACTCAATTAAGAAATTATTTTTAAAACTCATAACCAAACACATAACTCGAAACTTCATACTACTTTCACAACTCTACACTCAAATCGTAACCAAATACATAACAAAAAAATTAAAATATTTAAAAATATTTTTATAAAATATAGTTTGAATTTATTTTTATAAAATATTTTAAAATTTTAAAAATAAAAATCGTAATGTTTAAAAATTAAAATATTTAAAAAATTAAAAAAATCGTAACATATTTAAATATTAAAATATTTAAAATCTTAACATAATTAAAATATTTATATATTTAAAAAATTAAAATATTGATTTGAATTAAATTTTGAAAAGAATTTTGAATTATGTGTTTAGTTATGGGTTTTGAAAAGTAATGATTATGTTTTGAATTGAGTTTTGAGAAATATGTATAAAATTATGATTTAAAAACTCAAAACAAACACCGCACTCAAATTAATAGGTGGAACTATAATTTGAGAGGCTTATCAAATAGAGTCTAAATTTCCAAACAAAACCTAACACTCCTTAAGTACCTCCATACATTAAAAAACAATTTTGAGCCGTTAGAGCATCTTCTCTGGTGGGTCCCTCTACCTAAAGTATGTTTAAAAAAAAAAAAAAAAAGTTAAATTTTTTGTTTTTACATTTTTAACTTTTAAATTTGTTTATTTTATTAATTAAAATGAATTTACAAAAGAGATTTGATCCCATTTAAATAGAATTTTTTTAAAAAAATATGTTATTCAATCAACTAATTTTTTATACAAATTGTTTACAAAAAATACTTCTTAACTCCAAATTTATAGATGATAAAATGAAAAAACGAATTTGCTAAAAAAAATATTGTTTTGCAACGGTATTAAAATATGACAACTTTTGGCTCATCGATTTTGAACTCATTGGACTACAATTTCCATCCCCCCCCCCCCCCCAAAAAAAAAAAAAGGGTATAAAGCCAATAGCATCCGAAACACTCTAGAGAAAATAGTTCAGAGAGTTCGGACATTTCTAAAAAATATATACTTTCTTCATCTTATTTTGTTTCTACCTTTTTATTTTGAGTTGTTTCAAAATATTTGTGATTATAAACACATTTGAAATTTGAAACAAAAGAGGATTGTCGCAAAACACACCAAAAATTGAAATTTAAAATAATAATTGTATGTTCCTTTAATAAGTTAAAAGTTAGAAGGGCAAATTACACTAACAGTTCCCTATAGTTTGGGACTCGTGTCACTTTGGTCCCTGTCTTTTCAATTGTGACACATTTGATCATGTATTTTGAATCTTGTTCCAAATAAGGACAATTGAAGATACCATTACTTAATTTTAAGGGCAAAATCGTCAATTTAATAAAATATAAACTAATTTGACAAAAATAAATATCAAAAAATTATTTTTAAAATTTAAAAAATTATTTGTACACACCAAAGAAAAAATTATGTAAAATTGATAATTTTTTTGGACATTTATTTATTTATTTATTTTTACCAAATTAATTTTTATTATGTGTTTGGATGATGATCACGTAATGAGTGGTTGTTAAGATTTTAATGTGTAGTCATATATTTAATATATAAAATGTTTTTAGTTTTGGATTTTTTAATTTCATGGATTGATTTAATAACGATATCAAAGTTGTTGCCATATTTGACTTTTGGAAATATAGAAACTAATTTAATGAAAATAAAAATAACCACCCACTACTTGATCATCATCTAAACACATAATAAAAATTAATTTGGTATTAAATAAATAAATAAATGTCTAAAAGGTTTATTAATTTTACATAATTTTATCTTTAGTTGGTAGAAACAATTTTTTAAAATTCAAAAATATTTGGACTTTTATTTTTTTCAAATTAGTTTATATTTTATCAATTTGACGATTTTGTCTTTGAAATTAAGCAATGATATTTTCAATTGTCCTTATTTGGAACAAGATTTAAAATTAAGGATCAAACGTGTCACAATTGAAAAGTCAAGAACCAAAATGATACAAGTCTCAAACTATAAGGACCGTTAGTATAATTCACCCAAGTTATAATTTAAAAAAGAGACAAACATTTAGGACGAAAGGAATAATTTTCATTAGATTTAGAATTGATATTTAGTCAATAACGTATGATTATATAATTATCTTATTATGAAAAATATGAGACAATTTGTCACATTATTCCACATGGTATTTTCGAAATATATTGAGTAACCTCTCGAGTAATAATATACAGATAAAAAAAATTATATATAAAATTTATACACAATGATATGTCAAATGGCTATTCACTTCATTTTAAATAAAAAAAGAAACCGTAAAAGTGACTTCTTATTTCAAGACTGCCATTGAGATATCATTTTGATAAATTATTTTATATAAAAATTCTATTTACAAATCATTTTCTTAATATCTCCTATAGTTTTTGGAGTTATTACAAGTAGTAGTTAAATGGTGAGGGAGAAATTGTGGTTGTTTGAGATGTTACAAATAAATTCGTTTTTTGACTTTTTATGAAATATAGGTTAAATATGAGTTGGGTTTAAAGTGATGTGGTAAAGAGGTGATGTGAGTCTTAAATAAGATGATATGACTTAAATAAGATAGTGACTTTTAACTTTTTTTCAAATGACTTTTCACTTCATTTTAAATAAAAAAAGAAACCCGTAAAAGTGACTTCTTATTTCAAGGCTGCCATTGAGATATCATTATTTTATATAAAAATTCTATTTACAAATCATTTTTTTAATCTCACATATAGTTTTTGGAGTTATTACAAGTAGTAGTTACAGTAAATGGTGAGGGAGAAATAATTATTTTATGGGAGGCGGATATACACATACACTGACCATTTATGAATAAAAGGGTGGGGCGCTTTTATTTATTTATTTTTATTTTATATTCAAAACACCCCTAAGGTAGAACTTTTAGGATCCACCCTTTCAAATCAAATAAGAAAAAGTTAGCCGATCTACCAAAACCGTCAGACTTTCACTTAAATAGTAGAAAATTCAAACATTGATCAGTAAAGAGAGGAGTATACTCCCTTACCAATTAGAGAGACACTTTTAATTTTCGTTTTGTCCTAAATGGGTATATTCTTAGGAAGAGTTAAAACTGGAAAAAAAGGGGGAAAAGTATTAAATTTTGTGGGGGACATAGGAATGTAAGCATTTGTTCTCCTCTTTCTAAACAGAATCCAAATCAAGAATTTGTTCTATCGTTTTTGCTAAATTGGAAGCGAGAATCTGATCTCGCCTTTCATTTCTTTGTTAAAAAATTGTTAACTTAGTCGATTAAATAATATTAAAATTTTGTCTAGTCATTATTTCAGGATTTTAAAATTAGTTAAGATACGCACAAGTTGATTCAAACATCTGATTAAAAAAAAAAAAGAAAAAAAGAGAGAATAAATTTTATTAATAGTCCTTGCATTTAGCACTTTGTGTTATTTCTCTCTCTATAATTTCAATTTGCTTGATTTTGATTATGAATTTTAAATTTTGTGTTAATTTTGTCCAATTAATAACACTAATTGAAGTTTTTGAAAAAAAATGGTCACTGAGTTAATTGAGCTTAATTTACTGAATTGAACAAATTTACAGCTTTACATATAAAAGCATGGCTCATGGCACTCTTGTATATATTTTTCATCAAAAAATACTAACAATTATAATTAATTAAATCAAATTAAAATAAAATTATAAATTCAAGTCAAAATTGAATCAACCAAAATTATAATGACTTAAATGATAGCTCGAAATATAGAAACCGCATGTATAATTTGTTCAAAAAAAATTTGATCCATTTATTCACCTCATTTCTATGTATAAATGTGACGTGTGTCGTTGCCTGTAGGACGATACGAATCACCGTATCATCATGTAGAGAACTTCTAACCTACACACTATTAAAAGAGGTGTACTATATGAACCTCTAATTATGTCCCTTTTTTTTTTTTTAACTGATTTTTTGCTTTAGTTGTAACTGCTAAATATAATAACTATATATTTTATCTATTATGTATACCATATTGTATTCATTTTGTCTATCATACACACTATATTATATTTATTGCTATACTTAGATTTCTCTTCTCCTCTATAAAGGAGTCTTATAGACACAATATTGAATATACATATAATATAATATTATCTCTCTCTCTCTCTCTCTCTCTCTCTCTCTCTCTCGGATATTTTAACATGTTATCAGACTTAGGTTAAGTAACTAGTAATTTTGCTTCACTAGCAGACGACAGCCTTACTTTGGCCGCCTGCCGGATCTCAATTCAATCCACTACCCTATTTTTTCTTTTAGTAGCGTTTCATAATGATCTCCCCCTTTGTCTGCTGATTTCTCTATATTCCTCCATCACCAACCAAAGTTTCGCTGCATCTACCAACTCCGACCATCACCGCCGTCTCACACCACTGCCCACAAATACATTGCTATCTCAACATCATACTACATATTTTATTATTTTTTCTTCATTACCCTCCGCGGCAAAATCAACACAACCACAATTTTTTATTTTCCTCTTTACTTTATCATATAAACTTTGTTCACCACTTTCATCTTTTTACACATTTTTTTATTCCCACCATCACATGGGTTTGCTTCTACCAACCCATCCAATTTTTTTTTTCTTTCTTTCTAGAAAAAATTTATTTTTTATACAACATGAAAAGAAAAATCTCTTTTCCGCTCTACTCTGTCTTTCCCTTTACTTTGACCTTAAACAGGTTTCTATCTTCAAACTTATTTGAGTTTGAAGAAGGTATTATACCTATATCATAGTGAGCATAGTTATGCACTATGAAATCCACCCAAGCCGCCCTCTTGGCGCACTATCTAAGTCACCCCCTTGGCGCACAACTTAAGTCGCCTCCTTGGAACACTCCATAAGCCATCCCGTTAGCGCATTTTTTTGTTCTTTTCCAAGCCGCCTCCTGGCACACTTCTTTAGTTGTTGCCATCATCGTTTAGCACCACGTCATAAGTTATGTGCGTGCCACGTTTACTGGTTCAACATTCAGTTCTTCTTCAACAGTCCGACATGACCCTAAAAATTGTCATCTGATTGAGATTTCTTTGCTCCTGACTTCTTCTATGATGGTCTGGTTTGACCTCACCAAAAACTGTGCTCTAGACGCACCTTTGCCTCTCATGGGCTGTCTAGCACAACTTACTAAAAACTATCTTCTAACATTAACTCCGGCCTCTAATCTATACCAAGCACCCATGTGCTTTCATCTGGACTTTGCAGTCTATTTGCCTCAGATCTATTCACATTTTTAGCTTTATTTCATGTTTTAGTTTCTCTCTCCAAGTTTAAGTTGGCATCCCTACTTGAACTTGACTTTGAGGGCGGTGTTTAATATTATAACTATATATTTTGTCTGTCATACATACCATATTATATGCATTCTATCTATCATACATACCATATTATATTTATTACCATACTTAGATTTCTCTCCTCCTATATAAAGGAGTCTTGTATACACAATATTGAATATACACATAATATAATATTATCTTTCTCTTTCTCTTTCTCTCTTAGATATTATAATAATAACATTATTTTAGTTATGACTCATGAGTTCTTTACTTATGCTACATGTTGTGTTTAGTTATGACAACTTTTATTTTTTTTTTAATTCTGACTCAAAGAGTATTAAATTATGTCACTTTTTTTAGTTATAAAGTGCGTATGATACACACCTTTTGATGGGTGTGTACCATAGTGTTTCCCTATTATGTGTGTCCTCCACAAGTTGCCAGTGACTACTACAAGTGAGGTCTCACATTTAAAATAGAAAAATAAAATAAGAAAATGATGTGTAAATGAGATGATATACGAGTCAATTTTATGAATTTATTTTTTAGACTCAATGATGTGTAAATAAAATGATTGGTGGATGATTAAAAAAATATAAGAGAGATATTTGTTTTAGATATTTTAATACATACATTATCCCAATATGATAAATCTAATTTTTAGACTAAAATAGCACTACTCTTTAAAAATATGATCTTGTTAACGAGTGCTTTGGAATACTTTAGTTAACTAAATTAAGATAAATATTTTGTAAAATGTATTTTTTTAAACAAAATTCATTTTTTTTTAAATAAAAAACCTAGTTACATTTTCTGTTTCTAGTTTTCCACATCAGAAAGTCTACGGATTTAGAATTTGGATTCCATATTTTAGTCAAGAATAAATTTGTGATAGAAATGGAAATTGTGTTTTGTGAAATCCATATACAGTATGAATTTGAACCATACACTAATATTTCTAAATAAATTTTTTTAATTGTCAGTATTCTGTTTTCACATGCATGTCCTACCACAATAACATTTTGATTTTATTGCAACTTGCAAGAGCCACGAACCGAGACATAAACCTCTGTAAAATAATTTATCCTCTCTTTTGTTGTTTTTATCATTGTATTGATCATGTCATATCAATGTCCTTCTCTTGTTTGGATCCATATCCTCTCTCCTATTTTATAAGATAGTATGGGGTTGTTTGATGTAATATATCTGAGGAGAACTGCTATGGACCCCCAGTGGGGGTCGCGCCCCCAGTGACGTGGCGCGCCCCCACTGGCTGACAGTCTTTAAAAAAAAAAAAAAAAAAAAAACAGCTTTTTTTCAGCCACTCATGCCCCTCCACCTCACTGGGGGTTGACCCCCAGTGGGGGTCTAAACCATTTTCGTATATCTGAGTATTTTTATAAAATAGTATATGGTTTTTTATATAATTTATGTCAACTGTTTATATATTTTTTTTTTAATTTAAAAGTCTATCTTAGACTATTTACAGACTGTTTAGTACAATTTTTACTTATACTTTATTAAATAGAAATAATTTTAATAAACTAAAAACAATTAATTTTTAAAAATCAAGTACGAGATATTTTTCGTTTGTGCTTTTAAATTATGAACTTTTAATTAACACTAAACTAATCAAAATAGCACTTGTGTACACATACATAGGGATGTTTCTCTTTAAAATAAAACACTTATAAAGATGATTTATATTTATAATAATATCACTATCACATTATTCTTATAATATTTTTTATATAAATATACAAGTAGAATTTGTCATGACTCATGACTATATTAAAGAGCCATTAGTGTCATTCATTAGCGTAGGCAACAAACAAATATTTTTTTTGATAAAAATGCTAGAGGTCTTAAAAAGTTTACCAAATATTTGATCAAATGTTTCACATATAGGTTCCTCACTTATGTAGGATCCTGTAAGATCCACACCCATATAAGATATTTGATCAAATATTTAATAGAATTTTTAATATCTCTAACATAATTTTTTTGGGATCCTCCATTGGGCCTATTAAGGTATTGGTTAGTTAGCTCATTAATTAGGATTGGTGCTAAATGTGGTTGGTGGTAACGAGAGAGAGAGAGAGTGGAGAGTGGTTAGCTTGTTACGAGCTGTGTCCATATGGAACATGGGAGGGTTTTGTGTCTCATAGCCATAGCATCATGTTGTGAGTTTATAGAGGTTTTTTTTGAATTTATTATAATGATTTGAATTGTTTATATTGTAAATTATTTATGAAAAAAATCAAATCATGTAGACATCTGTAACCTATAATAAGATTACATTCATGTTTTAAAAAAAAATAATTAGCATAATTTTGATAATTTTTTTAAAACAATTATGGTTCGATCATGGGACTACACATGTTTGATTAAATTTATTTTTTATATGAATGATATACTCAATGAACCCTATATTATAAACTGTTGGACAATTTTCAATGTATTCAAAGAAAGAATTAAAAAAAGGAGAGAGATTGTTTGATTACAAAAATCAAAATAATATATATAAAAACAAAATAAAGCAATAGAATCTTGTTTTGTTACAAAAACAAAATTAGAATCTGGAAAAGAAAAAATAATAAAACAAAAAGTAAATTAATTACTTACCTTATTAATTTCTTGAACAAAATTTTAATCAAGTCCAGTGTTTAACACTATATCCTTAAGACAGATTCGCCATCTCCATGGTACTTTCAAATTGCGAACGTCTATCTCCCAAGATAAAATGATCAACAATGAATAGTAGAAACACTATCAACTATTCGCACAACGAACATACTTTGTGTTTACACTCTTTCTCACAGGAAAAATAATGTAGCAAAATACAGAGATTAACAACAACAGAGAAGAACAAAAATTGAATGAAAATCCAAATGAGGGACTTGTTTATTTATAGATGCAACGGTGGCTTTTCAGATTTGAATCCAACAGGTATGGTATCTGTTCGGATAGATAAAGAACCTGTCTGGTTTGATTTGAATAGATAAGGAACTGTTTTTTGAACCTGTTCGAACAGATATAGAACCTGTACCGGATAGATTTTATTTCAAATGTTTTTGGCCTAAAAAGATAAGTATTGGATCGAACAAGCCCAACCCAACCTCATGCACTTGTGCCCAAGCCCAGTCTAGTTTGCCCATGTGTTTGTTTTGGATCTAGCCCACTTTGCCCATAACCTCCTCCTTTACAAAACATAAATATCCCTTAGGGCCTATCCCAAGTTCCAAACCCAAGCCTTATAAACCTATACAAAGTTTGCCTTCCAAAACAATGTGGGACAAACCTTAATTCAACCTTTATGAAAATTTCACCAACAACACTATTTTCATGAAGCTCACTTTGGCTTCAATTTCCCATTCACCCAATAATGGTTTTGAGCAACCAAATATACTACATGGATCACACCGCAGCATAGAACGTGTTACCACTTAGACCAGCTAACTTCGGCACATGGGTCCCACTTAAAAATTAGACCAAACTTTGGAAAAAATCTATTTTTTCCCAAACAAATTTTCAAACCATTTCTTACATAAATGACTCAAATTATGAAAATAAAACAGATACAGACCTCAATCGAGCAGTCACAGCAGGGCACTGTGACAACACAGTCCCCTTGTCCGGGTCGATAGGTTGCTACATGTACTTTATTTTTTAGGTAAATTATAAATACATTTAGATTGTTTAATGTGATTTTAAAAATTGTAAATATTTTATTATTAGAATTTGTTATTTAACAAAATTAGTAGAAAAATAAAATTTATATCTATCTTTCTATACAATAATAAAATTATTAGAAGTGTTAATTAAAATATTTATAATATTATAGTTGGTTAATAAAAGGATGCGATGTAATTTCTAAAATTATGAGACATAATTAGTATTTTAAACAAAATCCATGAGAGTTATTTGTAATTTATCCTTATTTTTTGTGTGTAAATCATACTATGATGCCCAGTGTCTTGAGAATAATTATAATTATTTTATATATATATATATTTAAAGGGATCTCACACTTACATAACACTCATTTTAACACACATTAAAGTACACACTATTCTCTAAACTAATAAGTACTGGGGGGACTTAAATAATTATTGGCCCTCTAAATTGTCACGTTAGTGACTCTCTAACGGTCACATGCCTTGGAAGACTTAAATAACTATTGGCTCTCTGATTAGTCACTTTGTGACCCTCTGTCTGTCATGGATCCATTGACCCTCTATTATATTCTGCACTGTGGTTATGATTGTTTTGCAAATATGATTTTTGTATTATATGTCTGTTATTTAAAATAATTTATTCAAACCAAACTATTCATTATTTAGCCTAAATAATTATCCGTGGTGATTTGTATACTCTTATGCTCTTAGTATAATATTTCATGTGCTTATAGTTGTTAAACCCCTTTCAAGGGAATAAACTTAAGAAAGAATGGTTTTACCCCATTAATCAAGACTCAGATTTGACATGAACATCATGTTTCCTTTTTTCTTTTTTTTTATTATTTATTATATTTACTTGTAATTATTATCTAACTTATGTTATATAAATATTAATTCTCATGTACGCTTCAAATAATAATTCCCATTAATCAGGACCCAAATTTGAGATGAACATCATGTTTCTTTTCTTTTCTTTTTCTTTTATTTATTTATTTATTTATTTATTTATTATGTTTACTTGTAATTATTATCTAACTTATGTTATATAAATAATAATTCCCATGTACGCTTCAAATATTTATCTACATCTTTTATTTTATTCCTCTGTGTTATTTAATTTAATTACTTGGAATTAATTTTAGAAATTTTAGAAATTAACTAGTTGCGAATCCAGCCCTAGGCATCGAGATGGGTTGTGACAGGCATGATACTTTTCATAAGAATCACCTATATGAGTGTAAACTGGGCCAATTCTATGAGTCTTGTAAGGGCTCAATTCTCTAGAGCACTTATGAAGTCCCAGATTGTTCAGGGCCAAAATTAAAACAATCGTGAGAACCAAACTGTGTCTGGAAATATGCTGTGTGAGTTCTATTGTCTTGGTTTATACAAATGGTTGAACAGTTCAAGATATCATATTCACTAATTAGCTAGTAAATCTAATAGTGTCTCACAAGGAAATGTTCAAAACCAAAAGTTACCTATCCTTTGCAGAATATCTTCGATTTCTGTACTCTCTTTAGAAACATCATGTTGTTGTATTTTTTTCTCCGTTAATTCCATTCATGTAGGGGGATTATTAGAATTTTTGTTTTTATAGGCTTAATTTCGGGCCATCTTTGAGCCCAAATTTAAGTAGAGCCCACACGTCTTTTGAAGTGGGTCCAAGTGATGACGTGTTCCTTACCGCATGGCAAGTCACAAGGTGAGGACGGATCGTCAAAACCATTTATGAGTGAATGAGAAGTTGACATCATTTTCGATTTCGTAAAATGGGAAGTTGAAGAGTCAAATGTGGGTTATCTTGTTTTGTGTGTCCCACATAGAAACAATAAGAGAACTTATATGAGTATATAAGTTTTAGGTTGACATACTTAGGTTGAGGCCCAAGGGGCACCCCAAGTTTTGTAAGAAGGGGAGTTATGGACAAAGTGGGCTTGTCCCAAATCCACCACACACGCGTTGCCGCATCTATTCATCCGGCCAGGCGTGGGTTGTGGGTCGAGTTGGATCCTAATTTAATATTTTGGACAAAATTCATTTGAATTTTTTAAAATTCTTGTGGGAAAAATTTGAAATCCTAACGGATCTATTCAAAATGTTTGTGCCGAAATTCAAATTCAAAATTTTGCTTCCCAGAATAGTGCCTCTCCGGTCGCCTCTCTTCAAATTCCGGTCACACATGTTCTCTTAGCCTATAAATACAGGGTCCCTTCAATAGATTCATTTCATTCCAAACTTGCTTTCCGTTTTCCTTCTGTGCTCTATTGTTCTTCATATTAGTTCATAGAGTTTTTAGAGAGTTGCAAAGCTCAAGTTTAGTTTGCCTGATAGATTGTTTGTAGTGCTGCTACAATCTGTGTAAGTGATCATTGTATCTGTTGGCTACATATTTTGTAAAAGCCAATTACAATTCGACACGTGGCAGAATAGGGGTATTAGGGGAAGATGATTTTAATCTTTGATCCCAATCGTACACGTGGCAATAAATATTGGTTCTTAAGAGATCTGAGTAGCACTGGATCAATAATGAGATACAAGGTGACGTGGCTTCTACGGTTACCTATATTCAAATTCAAATACAGGAGGGAAGTTCAATTGCAAGTAATGGCGTAGTGGGACTATTTCTAAGGCATCATGATCAGCGATCATGGAGGAGCAGTTCGACGGTTCGAAGGTCATCTCTAACAAGTATAAATAGTAAGGAAGTTCCCAAAAAAAGCCCCAGACTCAGATCATATAAACTAGTTTTTACTTCATATTTTCCTTTCCAGTTTTACCTTTTCTGTACTTTAAATACTTGTTCTTTAAATACCTGCATTGCACTTCAATTCATAGGATTAGTTTCAAGTAGATTCAAGTAGACTGTTGCTGTAAACCTCCTCGAGGCTGAGTTTGGACTATTGTAAGTATTTATGTTAATGAAATACTTCAATTGTCCTTCATATTAACTGTTATTTCTCTTAATTTCTCCTAAGTTAAGCCACCAGTAAAAGTCCTCTTCATTGAGGCTGAAAGAACTAAAACATAGTCGCCTGATAATTGATTGGCAATTATAATTTTTGTAAGGACTGATTGATCCTTGCTGGCACGCTCGCATTTACAAATATACCCTTCGAAAAGCCAAAAAGCCAACAGTATCCTAAGAGATAGATGCCGATAATCCGTAAGCATCTGTGCGGCGGCGAATCTATTTTAAGGACAGAGTATCACACACTCAACTTGATCATAGTCTTGCTATTTTTATTTTTCGAAACAAGAACTTTCTGTAAGTAAATTATTTTATTTGTTTCAGTTTTATTTGTTACACAGAAGATTGTTCTAACAACAATACCTACAACCAACATCACTCCGGCCATGGCGACCATCACACTCACCATCTTCGCCTACACTTGCAATTACCTCACCCAAAAAATTAAAAATAAAGTATTAATTTTTTTTTTTTTTTTTAACTGGAAAAATACTTTTACTTTAGGTTAGTTTTTAGTTCGAGAATCTAGATGGAAGTGTAAGCACTTAATAATCTATTCCAACCACTATGTATTATTCAACAAATTTAAAAGAATGTTATATATGAATTCATATAACTATTTGTTTGTTCAGACTGAGCATTTACACCCAACCCAAGCATCGCAAAAACTGAGCTTAGTCTGAAATAAATCAAAGGTAAATGATCTACCAAACTGTAAATAGACAGCGCGAGAGAGAATCCATTGTAGTGAAGTTGGGATCATGGCTGAAGAAGTTGGCCGCCATGCGGAAGTTCTCTGTTCAAACCGAAAGAAAGATGAGAGAATTTATGAATTAGTTTTGTGGTTGGTTGTTCTGTTTGAATCGATTATATTCAAAATTTAATAATTGAATTTTTGGATTAAAATTTTGAAATTAACCGGTTTACTTTGCAGAGAGAGAACAGTAAAATATAGATTTCTTGAAAATAATGAACAAGACTTGAATTTCTTGTGAATAATGAACAAGAGAGGAGAGACAAATGAAAACGGTCCGCCGTTTGTTTTTGAGACTTGAATTTTTTGAGAGTTGATTACTGTTCATCTCTATGCCTGCTTGCCCGCGTGGTACCCTAACTGCACCAATTATTATAGGTGTACACCCACCCTTATCATCCTCAGTTGGTGAACTTAATAATTGAATCATTGAAGTTTAGGAGAAAAAAATGTATTTTAGTTAGGGGTGTACACGGTCCGGATTGGTTCGGTTTTGAGAAAATCCAAGAACCGAACCGATCCTAACGGTTCTGTGATTTTGAGAACCAGACCAGACCGTTACACTTGTAAAACCGGACCAGAACCAAACCGAAAAAACGGTTCGGTTTCGGTTTGGTTTACGGTTCCAAAAATTTCTATTTACACAAGAATAAATTGTTAATATTAGTAAAATAATTACTCAAACTAATTACATTTAACTCATGATAAAAACTAATAATATTAAGGCATTACTTAATATTACATATCTATGCCATCCTAATATTATTAAAATTATAAAAAATCAATTAATAAAAATAAAATTTGATATTATATATATATATATCTTTTAAAATTCGGTTCGGTTCGGTTCGAACCGCGATTTTTTCATAAAATCCATTAACCGAACCATTTTTACGGTTCTCATATTTCTTAATCCGAAACCGAATCATTTCTTAATAGAACCGAACCAAACCGTATGATTCGGTCTGGTTCGGTCCGGATTACCGGTTTGAACGGATTTTTTGAACAGCCCTAATTTTAGTGGCACACTTTTAAAGTAATCATATATATATATATATTATTAAAAATAACGTTTTTTTTCTTGCTTTCGTGGTAAAATTTAAAGGCTTATTTTTTAAAAAAAAAAAAAAATCCACATCAGCATGTATTTTTTATTTATATATAAAATTTTACACAAACTCAATTTTAATTATAATAACCAATTTTATATGGACTCTATTTGAGAAATACTTATTTTTTATATATATAATTATAATTATAATTTAATTATTATGATATTTAGAAAAAATTATCTTGATATCCCATATCGGGAAAAGAAAGAAAAAGTGAGTTATTTCACTTATATAAAATGAACCTTATACTCTTATTTAATATTGTAATGTTATGCATGTTTCAGTTTAAAAGCTTTTAAATTTTAAATTAATATAACTTTAAAAGTTTTAATTAATTAATTTTTGTATAAGTTGATTGGTCTTTTGACCTAGCCGATTAGGCTGAGCCATTTTTGGTTTAACTGATTTGCTGGTTTAACCGTGATCTTACCAATTTTATCAAAATATATTAGTTAGATTTGTTTGATTCGAAATAAACTAAAGATTGACCTAATTAAAGATTAAATGACTGATATTGTTTGATTTGAAATAAACCTCCCATCTAAACAATTGTTAATTTTTATTTTATACAATCCCACATTGAAAAAAGAAGAAAAAAGTGAGTAAACTTATACTCTTATTTAATATTATAGTATTGTGCATATTTCAGTTGAAGACATTTTAAATTTTAAAATAAAATAAAATTTTAAAGTTTTAATTAATTAATTTTTGTGTCAGACAATTTTATCAATATATATATATTGTTTTATTTTTAAAAGGTATGTTTAAGTTTTATGACAAATTTCAAAATTGAAAAAACTAAAACCAAAAAAAATTATAAAATGAAATTTGTTTTTATTTTTATCATAAATATATTTTTTTAAATTTATTCTATTTTTTATCTTTACCAATTAAATTATGACATCTATTTCTAATTGTGAACTTAGAATATACAATTAATGACTTAACAACTGTAATATATATTGTAACAAACCAAACCAAACCAAACTAAGCCTTAAGTCCTATTAAATGAGGTCGGCTACATGAATCCTTCTTCTTCACGCGGCCCTATCAAAGGCCATTTCATTAGTTAAATTAAGTAGATCCATATCTCTATTTACAATGCTAACCAACGTTAATTTACGCCTACCCCGTCCCCTAACACTTCCATCTACCGTTTACAGCATGACATCTCTTCACTACTGCCTCTACTGGTCTCCGTTGACTATAACCAAATCATCTCAATCGATTCTCTCTCAACTTATCTTCTATCGGTGCTACTCCTACCCATTTCTGAATACACTAATTCCTAATTCTGTCTTGTCTAGTCTTGCCACACATCCACCTTGGCATTCTCATCTCAGCCACACTCATCTTATCTACATGTTGTTTCTTGGTTGCCCAACACTCCGTTCCATACAACATCGTTGGTCTAATAGCCGTTCTATAGAACTTACTTTTAAATTTAGTGGGTATTCATTTATCGCACAGTACACCAGACGCACTTCTCCACTTACACCATTCCGCCTTAATCCTGTGGGCAACATCCGCATCAATCTCCCCCGCTGTTATGATAATCGAACTTAAATAACAAAAATGTTCACTCTTAGGAAGTTCTTCGTTTTCAATCTTCACTTCTCCTCTGCTTTCATCGTTATTGTTACTAAATTTACACACCATGTACTCTGTCTTAGTTCTGCTTATCCGGAATCCTTTATATTCAAGAGCCTTTCTCCAAATCTTCAACTTTAATTTAGTTTAAATTATTTTTATATACTTTTTAAGTAAATTTAATGTTATTATTTAATTTTAAAATTATTTTTAATTATTTATTTAGTCCGTGCATCGCACAGGTTCATATGTTAGTTATTCTATAAGGTTGTGTTTGTAATATAAATTTAGATAAGAATTTTAAAAAAAATAAAAGATAAGTAAAATATAAATGAAATATAATTACATTGAACTTATGTTTTACATATTTTTTTTAAAAAAAAAATCTCTACTTAGATCTATACCCCAAACACATCCTAAATATTTTTTTATTTTTAATAAATATGATACACATAAAAGACACTAAACATAGAGCTTGTTTGGGAATGCAGGGTTTGGACTTTTTTTTTGGCTAAAATAATCACAAAAAAACAAAATAGGCTTTTTAGCCTAATAAAACAAAACATCACATCCAACCCATAATCATTGCATTCTTTCTTTCACAAAACAAAAAAACAAAAACAAAAACCCTTCCCAAACAAGACTTTTTAGCTCCAGGCTAAAAAAGCCAAAAAGCCAACCCACTTATGTTGTATCTGGTTCCTTGATGTGAGTAAAAACTTAAAAAGAAAGAAATATATATATATATATATTATTTTATTCATATTTTATCTACCTTTTTTCTTTTTTTCTTTTTTTTTTAAATCCCTATTTAAATTTATGATCCAAATGTGGTTGGGAATAAATCCTACCCAAGCAATGGAAACAAATGAAATAAAAAAATGAAAATAGTCACAATAAAATAAGAACACGAGATTTTACGTGGTTCAACCTAAACACCAACGTCCACGGTGAGTGAGAAGCAATTAATTAATAATAAAAATTTCAATGATGAAATAAATATAATTCTTAATATCACCCAAGTGTACTCTCACATAGGGTTGCAAACGAGCTGAGCCGAGCCGAGTTTTGTCGAGCTTGACCTCGACTCATTTACTAATTGAGTTTGTTTATTGAGCTCGAGCTTAGCTCGATAAGTAACTACGCTCGAACTTGGCTCGTTAATATTAATTAAACTCAATAGTTCGGCTCGGCTCAACTCGATAAGATTTTTTAAAATATTATTTAAATGAAAATTATTATTAATATATAAATAATATATTTTTACTATTATTTAATATATAAATAATGTATTTATTATATAATTTAAATAAAGATAAATGAGCCGAACTTAACAAGTCGAGCTTATTCGAACTTGAGCTTGGTTCGTTTACTAAATGAGCCGAGCCGAGCTTATTTATGAACATCTCAATTCATTTATAACCCTACTCCCACAAACCCTGCTACACAGAGCCACGTTACATCCTCTATACAGAGATAAACGAAACCCTTGGAACTAAAAAAGTCAAAAATCAACTTTTAACCTATTTTGAGTCATATTACCTCTAACATTTTTTACACATTTTCTTTTAAAAAAATCAAAAAATTAATTTTTAATCATCTTCTCAAAATAAACCAAACGGCAATTGACCTCACCGAGATAATTATTACAAGTCTATTATACACATGATGGTTAATGATTGTAGCCTTTGCAAATTTTTAGCCACCTTTTGTCATCTTGGTTGGTTTTGTTTTTTAGCTGCTTTAGGTCCTGGGATATGCCCCTTGTAATCTTGTAAATCTCTTGTTTTTATTTATGACTTATTCACACCCCCCCCCCCCCCCCCCAAAAGCCATACCCATGAATCAATGAGTATTTTTGCATGCTATAATACTATTTCACTTGGAGAAATATTTGAGAGTTCTAAGGGAGAGCTCTAATTTGTGTGTGGCACGATTTAATGTGATGTTTTGACTTTTTTTTTTTTTTTTTTCCACATTACTAGGGTTCAATTAGAAATTTAATTTTAAGGAATGAATCACTGCTGATTTTACTTGACCATTTTTCTTCTCGAGGTCAAACCGGATTACCTTGAGAAATACACATGATATATATCACCGATGTCATCATGCTGTATGACTTCCTCAAGATTGAAATCCATTTTAGTTAAATACTTATTTATTTTTCAATAGACAAAAAAAAACCCAATAAATATAATCTTACATCTTTATTTTTTTGACATTTGTAAAAGACGAAAAGATGAAAAAAGGATATTTATTCATAAAATGCAATTCATATTTATTGAACTGAAATGCAATTTATCGGAAACTTTACATGTAATTTTGACCTTTGTGAAAGATGAAAAAAGGACAAGCAATTTGTTAACTAGCCCTTGGATCTTTACTTTTTGCCATCCTACGGCTAAAGCCGACACTACAACAAAAAGCAATTTTAGCGACCAAAAATGTAAATTTCATCGCTGAAAGTAGGATAATTGGCGACTAAAATTGAATTAGTAGCCAAAAGTAAAGACAATTAGCGATCATGATCAGCAACTTTTGAACCAAAATATAAAGGATAAATTACAAATAGTGATGGTTTGAGAAAATAATTATAGTTTTATGAAAAAGTTTAAGATGTTAATTATTAACATTTATAAAATTTATTAATAATTTATAATTATTTTTTACAAATACCACTAAAGTGATATGTCCCCCAAAATTAAATTATGTTGACTTTTTCTGAGAGTTAGATAAAATATATAATAAATTCTATAATTTTTATATAATTACATTAACTTTAACATATATATATATATATATAGGCAAGGGTATTACGAACGTTTTATTATTATTGTTAACAGAGATAGACGTATATTTTAATTCACAAATCACATAAAAATTATATGATTATTTTTAAATGATAAGGGAACAATTTACATATAGATATACTTTAATATTGAACTTAATTTATTCAAATATTACCTATTTGTACACTTGTGATTTATCTGTCCGGCTATCTGCACAATTACAGGGATATATACAATTGAATTCTTGCTTATTCTTGTATTGAGCGAGCAATCAATATAATCAAACAATTCATGAACGGGAAAAACTGCTACAGTCAATCATTCATGCGTCTCAAACCGAAAGAGGATTTAAACTTGCGAAATAAGATGAATAGATTTGAATATAAATAATATGTATAAGTAATTAAGGTGTATCATAAAAAAAATATTTTATTTTAAACTTTAATGTGTATTGTCTTTAGGGGAATTTTTTTTAAGGTCCCTAATAATAGTAATTTAGAGGATAGAGGACACCAAAAAAAAAGGGTGATGCATCAGGTCCCTCAACTATGTCGCCCGCATTTTTAATTATTTCATGGACCAAAATACCCTTCACAAATCAACACGGAAACCAAAATGGATTCGGATGACTGAGTTCCATTCCAAACATCCAACCATCTTCACATGCAAGAGAATAGCAGAATTAGGGTTTCAATATCATCTTCACCATCGACATTAGAGTTTTATTATCTTCTGCAAAAATCTTTCTCATTCCTTCCTCACAAATTTCTCTGACCCCATTTTCACTGTTCATCGTCATCTCAGTTCATCTTTGTCGCATTACATATTCATCTCAGGGCATATCAGTTCGTTATTAGCGTTTCATCCTAACTCTGGTAAGTTTTTCTACAACCCAACGAGTTTTTCTCTGGAAACACAGTTAATTGCATTTTATATTAACATTCCATTAATTAGGGTTTCAATTTTGTAATAAAAAGCTACATGAATTTGAAAAAAAGTTATTTGTCTGTGTTTTGAACTTATTCTTGAACATGTTTGTGTGATTTTATCTGTAAATTTCTCTGGCATTTGAATTTCTCTGGTATTTGCTTGATGTATGTTTCTTCTTTAGATTTTCTCTGCCATGTTTATTTTGAAAAAAGTTATTTCTCTGTGTTTTGATTTTATTCTTAAACATGTTTGTGTGATTTTATCTGTAAATTTCTCTACTCTGTAAATTTCTCTGGAATGTGTAATTTTCTCAAGCATTTTTTTTTCTGTGCCTGCTAAATTTATGTTTCTTTTTTGATTTTTCTTTGGTTATATTTTACATTTATATGTAATATTATTCTCTTTTCTGTCTCTAAGTTTCTCTGGCATTTATAATTTTTTCTAGCCACATCACTTTTCTCCCTTGTATGTCTTTATCATATTTAATTTTCTCTGGTTATGTATGAAAATTTCTCTGGCATTTTAATATTATGGAATGGAAATTTTCTCTAGAATGAAAATTTTCTCTAGAATGTGTAATTTTCTCTGGCATTTTCATTTTTTGTGCTGGCTAGGTTTATGTTTCTTTTTTGAATTTTCTCTGACTATATTTTACTTTTATATGTAATTTGTAGCCATTTTTGAAAATTTCTCTGTCATGTTTATGTTGCTTTAGTTATTTTCTCTAGGAATGAAAATTAGTTGTGGCCACATGTATTCAACACGAAAACACCTAGTATTCTTTTGTCAGTGTCTAAGTTTCTCTGGAATTTATAATTTTCTCTGGTCACATTAGTTTTCTCCCTTGTGTCTGTCTGCCATGTTCAATTTTCTCTGGTTGTGTCTGTAAATTTATCTGGCATTTTAATATTATGTGGCTTGCTAGATTTATGTTTCTTTTTTGCCAATTTCTCCGGTATGTTTATTTTATTCAATTCTTGGTTTCAATGTTGTGTAATTTTCTGTGGCATGTTTACGTTGCCTTGTTTATTTTATCTTGCTAATTGTGGAATGGAAATTTTCTCTGGCTTCCCATGTTTACTTTTCTCTGTCATATTCAGTTTATGTACTTGCTAGATATATGTTTCTTTTTTGAATTTTCTCTGGCTATATTTTACTTCTATATGTAATTTTAACAATTATTGAAAATTTCTTTGGCATGTTTATGTTGCATTATTGATTTTCTCTGGGAATGGAAATTTTCTGTGGCTAGATGTATTCCACAGGAAAACAATTAGTACTCTAACATTTAATTTTCAGTGTCTAATTTTCTCTGACTATTATAATTTTCCCTGGCCACCTTAGTTTTCTCCTTTATGTGTAATTTTCTCTGACATGTTCAATTTTCTCTAGCATGTTCAATTTTCTCTGGGATTTAATGTTGACATCTTTATGTTTTCATCATTGTCTAGAAATGACAAAACGTAAAAGCAGCAAAACACCAGAAACATCGAGCAAGAAACAAAAACTCTCTTAGTCTTCTTATGATCTTAGATCAAAAAGCAGCAAAACACCACAAACTCCTCGTCAAAACACACAAGTCCAAGGTGATAAAGCAACTAGCATCAAGATGAATACCCCAACTTCAAAAGACTCAAGCTCAAAGGGGAAAAAACCTGTTAAACTCTAAAGAAAGAGAACTCATTACAACATTCAATACCGATCCAACCTCTCATCTGTTGTCTCCTTTTTTTCAAACACTTAAATTCAATTCAAACCAACTTGAAGAGCTTCAAAAGACCTGATTCTGGTATTTGATCCAAGTTCTAACCACTGGAAGTATGGATCCAAGGAAGTCTAGGAAATCTGATGATGATGTAGTTGCAATAATGCAACGTTACAATGAAAAAACGAAAGCATTCATAGTTGGTAAAAAGAACTTGACCTTTACAACCAATGACATAACCTTGATTTTTGGTTTGCAGGGAGGTAAAGGAGCCATGTCATTAAGATACTCAAAAAAGCCAAAATTTGCATTTCTAAAGAGAAGATTCCCAAAGGACACAAGGCTCATTGGTCCTGTTCTTAAAAATGCCTTGGTCAAGGCAATGAAAGGCAAACAACCAACTGACTTCAAAGATGTAGCAATCATTGTTACCTTGTACTTGCGCCTCACCCTATTTTTTTTTTGCAACAAGTGGGAATTCAATAGGGTGGGTTTTTATAAAGTACGTAGAACCTCTTGAATCAATGAAGCAGTATGATTGGCCAGAAGCAATCACATCAACATTGATCGATTCTATCACAGCATTGCACAAAACTCCAGAAAAAGTTATGGGGCGTGTCATTGCATTGCTAGTAAGTATAATTTCCATTCAAATTTACAGTTATGATACTTACAAATTTGTAGGTTTAGAAAAATTTAATTACTTTAATTTCCATCACAGTATTAACTATATGAACATGCAAATATCATTGACTCGGAAGATAGTACCACAACTGACTTCCCAAGAGTGCCAAGTGGAACCTGCAAAGCTTGACCAAACAGTTGCGGAAGACACCAATCCACTCTCTTGCACCTCGATAGGTTAGATTTCTATTGCCATTGAAATCTCAGTGAAATTCCAAAATTTCTCTGATCACTGGTTTGTTTCCCTCCTTGTGCCTTGATTGATTAAGATCAATTTTCTTTGAACTTTCAATTTATGTTTCTTCTTTGATTACCACTGGTTTATTTTTGCCCTTATAATGAATTTTCTCTGGAATCCAAATTTCTCTGACTACAATTGTAACACATTAACTTATATGTCCTGATTGATTTTCTCTGACATCTGAATTATGTTGGTTATTTCATTATTTTCTCTGATCCATAAAATTATTTCTCTGTGTGTAATTTTCTCTGTCCCATAACTTATGCGCCTTGACTGATTGAGATCAATTTTTCTCTAAAATTTCAATTTATGTTGCTTCTTTGATTGACACTGTTGATTTCTGCCCTTATAATGAATTTTCTCTGGAATCCAAATTTCTCTGACCACAATTATGATGACATTAACTTATCTACCTTAATTGATTTTCTCTGATATCCACATTATGTTGCTTGTTTCATAATTTTCTCCGGCCCATAAAATTATTTGTCCTTGTGTGTAATTTTCTATAGCCCATAAAATTTTCTCTAAAATTTGTATCCCACTAGTATGATTTAGATGAATTTTATCTGGTCCATAACTTATGTGCCTTGACTGATTGAGATCAATTTTCTTTGAAATTTCAATTTATGTTGCTTTTTTATTACCACTGTTTATTTCTGCCCTTGTAATGAATTTTCTCTGGAATCCAAATTTCTCTGACACAATTATAGTAACATTAACTTATATGCCCTGATTGATTTTCTCTGATATCTAAATTATGTTGCTTGTTTCATAATTTTCTCTAACTCAAAAAATCATTTCCTTGTCTGTAATTTTCTCTGGCCCATTCAATTTTCTCTAAAGTTTGTTTCCCATTAGTATGATTTAGATGAATTTTATCTGCCTTATTTGAATTTTTTCTCTCAGTGAATTTTTAATATTTCTCTAGTAAAAGAGCCTCCTGCTACAGATAGATAACAAGGAGCTAGTTAAAAACCCATCAAAAGAGTTTTGTCTTGGTAAAAAGAAGAAGAAAGAATCAAAAAAGGCAATTGTCAAATTCAATGAGACATTGGAAGATTCATCTGAAGAAGAATGAGGGAATGAAGAAGGAGAAGGCAACACAGAAGAACAAGAAGCAAGCAATAGAGAAAAAGATCAAGCAAGCAATGCAGAAGCGAAAGCTAGAGAAGAAAGTGAAGAAGCAGAAATAGAAGACAAAGAAGAAAATGAACAGAAAGAAGAAGACAATAAAGAAGAAAATGAAGGCACTAAATCTAAAGAGAAAAAGAAAACAATGAGAAAAGTAACGAAGAAGAACATAATGAGCTGATGGACCAACATCATGATAGCATTTATGGCTCAACAATGCATCAGCCTCAAGAATCTGAGAAATCAAAGGATGCTCAAATTGCTGATCTACATCAAAGACTAAAGGCACTTTCTAAATTCAAAATAGAAGAAGACAAAAATTAGAATGAACTACTTGCAGAAATGGACATTTAACACAACCTTACCAAACACCAACATAAATTCAACCCCAAGGTCAGTGAAAATCTTGAACCACAAAAAGTTATGTCCTTATGTAAACATTACTCAGAGAAATTTCTATTTATTTCAATCTTCTCTATCAATGGTAATTTTCTCTGGAAGTTAAATTTATCTGAGTTATGTTCTTGTGTCAACATAACTCAGAGAAATTTCTATTTATTACAATTTTCTCTGTCAATGGTAATTTTTTCTAGAAGTTAAATTTCTCTAACCACATTAGTTTGGCCAGTTTGATTTTATCTGTCTATTTGCTTATTTAATTTTTGGAGCTTGTTTGATTTTCATTGTGTATAGTTGGAATAGAAGTAGAACAATAACCAACAACCCAGCAAGAACAAGTGGCACACAAACAACAACCAAAACAAAAGACAAAAGTCTATGGTAACTGGAAAATATTGAATCAAATAAATTTCCATATTGAAATATGATCTGTTACTTCAGAGAAATTTAACTTTTACTGATATTTTCATTGTCTATAATGAAAAAAGATCCCACATCAATGATAAAGAATTTAAAGACAAAAGAGAGGAAAGAAAAGCAGCAAGATCCAGAATTTCAATATCCCAAAGTTGCGAAGGTGACTAGAGGTTCAAAGCAAGCTGCAAACTAAACAGAGCAAACCACCAAAGACAAAGAAGTACTTGATGCCGATGAGTACGTCTTGCCTCAACCAATAAGCATCAGAAAATCTTGGGTTTTTTCACAAACTCTACCGGTTTCAAAATTGGTAAAAGAACATGTAAAAGACATCTTGCAGCACATATCAAATGTGTTTGGACTCGAGTAAGTACATTAAATAAAATAAAAGATAACAAACAACAATTTACTAACTTATATTGCATTAACAACTATTAAATCCTTTCTTTGTCATCTTGTAGGGCTTTAATCTAGACAAGTGAGTTGAATCTGATTACCTTTGAAGATATTGGAAACCTAAAAAAGGAAAAAGAAATTGCCAACAATTGAAGTCTTTCATCAAAATTTCTCTGTAATGTTCCATCAGCCTTTATAAATCAATGTTACAATATTTTTCAGGTCATTGATGGCTATGGAGAGATCCTAGTTGCTGACCAAAGGAGAAAAGGACAACAACCAACTTCATTTTTTTATATGCATGAGCTTACCACTCTTTTATTTGATTTTCTTTAGAATTTACTTACTACTTTCTCTTGTTAAGATACTTCTTGAAACCAGTTGTGTCACTAGTCTAATTTTCTCTGGCTAGTTGTGTGCATTTAAAATTTCTCTATGTGTATATTTCTTAAATTCCTGTCATTTCAACTTTTTCATAGCCATTTTTTTATTTTCTCTGACCGCAGAACTTCATCAAGATAATGAAAAATCAAACTTTCCAAGTCTCATTATTTGACAAGCATTTTGAAAAAGCATGGAGGAACTACAAGTTCCTTTATTTCCCAATAAATATCGAGGCAACGAGAAGTCAACAGATGGAAAACACTGGACCTTGATAGTCTTGGACAAACATGACAATTTATGGAGGTACTACAACTCACTAAGGCCAAGAAGGGATGATGCACAAGACAAATATATCAAAGATGCAAAACAATTGGTAACGAGTGCAAATTTATCTGATCCATGATAATGTTTATGTGATGATAATTTTCATATAATCACATTAATTTGTGTGTAAATTTCTCTGTTATTTAAAAATTATTTTTTTGCAGCAAGATTATGTGGAGAATTTTTTGAAAGCTTTCCTTGAAAGAGAGGCACAATCACAACTCTCTTTCAAATTGATAGACTCACAAAACACAAATTATGACTTTGAATATGTCAACAATGCTCCACAACAAGAAAGTGATTCGTAAGTTTCATATAACATCTATAAATGAGATAATCTAATTTGAATGTTTCTTAGAACTAACTATACCTATAATTTGTATGCAGTGTGGATTGTGGCCTCTTTGTATGCTACATAATGAGATAGTGTAACAATCATGAACCTATCAGCTCAAAATTGTTAACACAAGACGTAAGGTTGATGAGGCAGAAATCATAGAGAGATTTGTGACCAAAGTTGGCCAGTCATGGACAAAACCAATTCAAATACCACCAGAAGAAGAACCAAAAGTATAATAGTGAAAGCACACTAGTGAAAAGAAGACAATGCATACAATGTAATTAGGAATAACCCTTCAATTTCTTTTTTCATACATTGAAGGAATGATGGTGTTTGACATATATGTATATATCTTTTTTTGACTAATGTAAATTTCATAGTTATTATATTTTTTTTTATAATGCATGCTAAGTGATGATTGTCAACACAATCCACACAGAGAAAATTGTCTGCAGAAATTTATCTGGTATGATGTTACTAGAAATTCACAGAGAAATTTAACTTGTATCTTGCCAAAAGGGTGCCTATATGATCATGTAATCTGTAATGCACTGTGTTGGTACAAAACAATCATGAAATTCAAAAAAACACAAAGCGCACAATAATTTTCTCTGCTATTGGCAAATTTCTCTGGATGAATTTGAAGCTTCAAAACACAATGCACAGAGAATTTTCTCTGCTAGTGGCAAATTTCTCTAGATGAATTTGACTGATATTATAAACACACTGCCTATAGTATGTTTCAACAAACACAATGCATACGGTAATTTTCTATGCTATTGGCAAATTTCTCTGGATGAATTTGACGTCACAAAATACAATGCACATTTCAACAAACACAATGCCCATAATAAATTTCTCTTCTATTGGCAAATTTCTTTGGATGAATTTGACTAGTATGAAGTTACCAGAAATTCACATAGAAATTTAACTCATATCATGCCAAGAGGGTGCCTACATAATAATGTAATATGTAATGCACTGTGTTAGTATAAAACAATCATCAAATTCAAAAAACACAATGCACACAGTAATTTTCTCTTCTATTAGCAAATTTCTCTGGATGAATTTGACCTCACAAAACACAATGCACAGAGAATTTTCTCTGCTAGTGGCAAATTTCTCTAGATGAATTTGACTAGAATTATAAACACACTACCTATAGTACGTTTCAACAAACACAAACTACACCGATGCATTGCATTGGCACACTGCATTCACACACTATACTCATACTGTATCCAATTTTTTCATACCACTCATTCTGCATACTATGCTTGTATAGACACACTGCAACTGATATGTTGACAACTGTTTTTTTCAAATCCTATCCATACCAACAGCTTTAGCGGCGGCGACAGCACCAGCACCAGCAGTACCTCCTCCAGCAGCAGGAAGGAGAGACAGAGATAAGGGCACCCAAGGCCAGAGCAGTCCCCTAGAGCCCATCTTAAGTGATGACGATACTGAGACTAGTGGTTCGGAGAAGGCAATGAGTCAGCATTCTGAGTCATCCGAGAGTGGAGATGATAATACTGGCTCGGGTTCCGGGAGCGGAGGTGACAATGCCAAAACGGGTTCTAGGGCAAAGAGCGAAGACAATACCGACTCTGATTCTGGTTCAGAGACTGATGCCGACAGCGGCATTGTTGGAGATAGTGCCCCAGAGTCCTCTCCTCCGAGGCAGAGAATGAAGAGGGCCTCTTGGACCTGAAGCGACTGGCGCTGTTTTTGTTTTGTTTTGTTTTTTTTTTTTTTTTTTTTGAACTTTTGCTTAGTTTCTTTTTGTTTGGTAGCACTAGCAAATGTAAAGCTTCAGATAGGTTTATTTTGCTTTGAAACTTGTACTTCTCTTTTGAAAAAAACCATGATCGAAATAAAACCTCACAATTTTTATTAAAAAAAATGTTGTTATTTTTGCATCATGAGCACTATATTTGCATGAAATGGACATGGAATCGAATTGGCCAAGAGCGTTTGACTGAAACAATGTTCTTAATCGGGTAATGAGCCGACCAATAAACGAAAAAAAAATACAACATACAACTCAAAAAACAAGGCAAAAACAACTCAAATACAAATAAACAAACTTTCCAAAACCAAAAAGACTCAAAACAAGACTATAAAACAAACAAAGATCAAAATAAAACACATGCTTCCAGCACTACTCAGCACACAGGTGGTCAGCAGGCCTAAAAAGAAGGCTGCTGGCCAGAGATAGAGCCTGTTGGCCACAAAAGTAGCCTGTCGACCACCAATGTCGCTTGTCGACCACCAAATGTGAGAATTGCCAGATTGTTGACAGCTGGTTTCTACTCACAGCCTTATCCTCTACAAAAGGTTCAGCTTCGTGAATTCTTCTCCAAAACTTCATTTCAGCTGCAATTTCTTCCACAAATGGAGCCATTTTTGCCGAAAAGCTCTCGGATTGGATAGCAACGTTAGACGGCACGGAAAAGGTAAATTTTTTGGGGTTTCAGCATAAATATACTTTTTCTGTTGAGCTGAACTCCACTTTGTTTTCCATTCCTTCATGTCGCAGCTCAATGCTGGGACCCGAATACACATATCTTTAGCTTCGAGGGACAAGAAATATGCCCAACAATTGAAGAATTTCAGGCACTAATGGAATCCCGGAGCAATGAGGAATCATGCCTCAGCCCTGTTTTGGCCATGCCCAAGCTTTGGGATGGACGTGTAGGCTTACTCTGCACGAGGCTTGATCTTTGGCCCACAACGAAAGACATTCCCAGCTTGATTCATCAATTTTCCGACATCGATGATAGAAGCGACCTTCTCTGGCAAGGTTTTTAGCAACATGCCCTCTGTTTGTGTATGCTTGCTCATTTCCTTCTTGTCCTTACCTTTGGCGGATCTAACATTCGGTTCATTGAAGTGGCCCAAGGTTTGAAAGAAGGCAAGAGTTGCATTAGCTTGGTGCTGGCCAAGACTTTGATGGGCTTAGATGCCTTTCATTGGCGAGACACTAACAGATTCGCGGGGAGCCCACTATTTCTTCAGGTATTGTTTCCTACCTTTTCTCATATGTGTTTCTCACATCACTCGGCACTCATGCTCTATTTTTCTCTCAAAGCCCTTTTCTCACTTTTCTCTTAACATACATCTCTCTATTCTTTAATCTATCTTTTCTTTCATCTCTCCCCAAGTGTGGCTTATAGATAAGCTAAAAGTAGTGGATTCTTGCCCTCAGTACTCAACTCGAGGTTATTTCTTCTGCCACCGACTAATGGATTTTCCGAATGAGGGATGGTGGTGCAACTGGATGTGCAATAGGTCTGCTGCTGACATAGCTTGGCGTTGCCCCTGGCTTAACCTGACCGAGATGAGTTACAGCATGGCTCAGCAACCTTGTATACAGTTGATCAACCTTACACACTGTGTGTTCTACTTCCCTTTCTGGTTCAGACTTTAGTTTGGGCATGATCAGACCTGTCCATGAAAAGGGGTAGAGTACCCGATTTCATTTTCCATCTGTGGTTCACACTTGGCTAGGTACCTCACTGCTTAGAGGACGAGAGAGCTTCTGGCTCCTGCGAATGCTTGGCTTAGCTAGAGGATGAGGCATAAACCGGGCCCACTTTGGCGTCAAAAGCTTCCATAAACACGAGCAAGGGACGCAGGAGCACCTGACTCACCTATGCCCCTAGTTTATTGCTTTGACCTTTCTTTTCAAGTTTTTTAAATGTAATAAAAGCAACTTTGATTTGTATCAGACAGTTGGAGAACTTTTATATTGAAATCAATAAAATTAAAATTATGAGCACTAAAAATTTTCTTTTTGGTCCAAAAATGGTCTAAGTTGTAAAAGGCAAAATTTGAACAAAATCAACTTTTATTAAAACTTTCCAAAACCATCTTCAAAAAGGATCACCGCTTGACATGCACGGAATCAATCCTCGAGGTGTACAACCCCGAATCAAAATATCATAATTGCCCCTTGATTGAATCCTCACTGCTCTGCACTGTAACCAGATCTTCTCTCAGAGTAAAGATCACAACCGAACCCTCAAGTAAAAGAACAGACAAAGATGACTTGATCAAACACATGGACAGGACAGTTGAGTTAGAAGTGATTATGACTGAACTTCAGGATGAAGTTGCCTACGTATCCCAAAGATGGGAATCAGGCCTTACGTAGTTCGATTCAAGTTCACTCGAGTATCTACTCTCTCCTTTTGCGCTCTAACTTTTGCCAAAGTCCCCCTTTAGGGTTTTCAACCTTGCGAGCTTAGTTTTTCTTTATTTCTAATTTTTCATGCTCTGACTTTTGTCTAGGTCTCCTTTTCGGGTTTTCGGCCTAGCGAGCCTCTCAGGGATAGTATTTCTTCAACTTGTCCATGTTGATCGGTTGTGAAAATTCTAGGCCATCTAAATCCATGAGAATAACAGCTCTACCCGACCAGATAGCTTTGATGATGTAAGGACCAGTCCAATTAGGTTTGAACTTGCCCTTAGGGTCATAGATGGGAGCTCGGTTGTCTTTTAGCACCATATCTCCCTCTTTGAGATTCCAAGACTTAACTTTCTTGTTAAAAGCCCTAGCAATTCTACGCTGGTAGTCCTGAACGTGATACAATGTTTTTAGCCTTCTCTCATCAAACGGCATCAGCTCCTCAAATCTGCTCTGTTGCCAGTCCATCTCTGCTATCTGACACTTAGCCATAACTCGTAACGACGAGACTTCTATTTCAATTGGCAAAACAGCTTCCATCCCATAGACGAGAGAATAAGGAGTTGCCCCTGTAGACGTCCGAATTGAAGTTCTATAGCCCCAGAGTGCGAATGGCAATTTATCTGACCAATCCCAGTAAGTCTCAACTATCTTCTGTAAAATATTTTTGATGTTCTTGTTAGCGGCCTCAACAGCTCCGTTGGTTTGCGGCCTATATGTATACGACTTATGAAAAGCCACATTGTATTTCTCCAACAAGTCTATCACCTCCTTCTTGAAGTGGGAGCCATTATCTGATATGATCTCATTTGGGACTCTGTATCGACAAAAGATATTGTTTCTGATGAACTTGGCCACATGCGATGCTTTCAACACTGCATAGGACTGAACTTCCACCCACTTTGTGAAGTAATTAATTGCCACCAAGATGTATTCATGCCCATTCGACCCTTTTGGTGTGACTGCACCGATAACGTCGATTCCGCAGACCAAGAAAAGCTGTGGGGAAGTCATGTTGTACAGTTTTGACGACGGGATATTCATGCGATTAGCATGAATTTGGCATTTGTGGCATCGCCGAACAAAACCAATACAATCCTCCTTCATAGTGGACCAGTAGTAACCTTGCTTGAGAATCTTCCGAGCTAACATCACTCCATTCATGTGCGCTCCGCACTCTCCCCTATGGATGGCCTCTATCAAGTGCTTTGATTCCTCTTCTTCGACACACAACTTGTGCATTCCTAGATGAACTCTTTTGTATAGTTTACCTCCACAGATGATAAATTGGACGGCCATTCGACGTATTCCCCTTTTGTCCTTGGCATTTTTCCCTGGTGGATAACTCTCCTTTTCCAAGAAGTTCCAAATATCGTAGTACCAAGGGTTTCTGTCTTGCGTTTCATCTATTGCGGCGATAGTTTTATAGGCCGGCATGTATTTATGCTTAATGATAATCAGACGCATCCGGACTCCAAGTGGGATGTCTACCATAGAAGATAAAGTTGCTAAAGTATTAGCGAACATGTTGTTCTCTCTCAATAGATGCGTGAAAGTCAGCTTTTCAAACCTAGGAATCAGAACATCTAGGGTCTGGTGATAAGCCTTCATCTTTTCTTCTTTGACCTTCCAGTCTTCATTTGCTTGAGAAACAACTAAGTTCGAGTCCCTGATAACATCCAACCTTTTTGCCCTTAGTTCCAAGCTTGCTTCTAAACCAGCGATACATATTTCATATTCTACTTCATTATTGGACACCTTGAACCGGAGTTTGAAAGCTAAAGGTATATGGGAGTCGTCGGGTGCTATCAGCAACACACCTATCCCACAACCATATTGATTGGACGGTCCGTCAAAGTACATTATCCAAGTCTCCTCCTCAACTTGCAGAATGGCTTCATTTGGGAACAAGTATTCCACCGCTTCATCCCCCTCTACTGGGTGATTTGCCAGGAACGCCGCTATAGCTCTCCCCTTGACCGACTTGTGGGTAACATACTTGAGATCAAATTCGGAGAGGAAAAGCAACCAACGGGCTAGCCTACCTGTAAGCGCTGGTTTTTCAAAGAGATATTTGATAGGATCTAATCTCGAAACTAGGATTACAGAGTGAGCTAACAAGGAGTGCCTCAACTTCTTGGTAGCCCATACCAAGGCTAGACAAACTTTCTCCAAATGAGTGTAGCGGGTCTCATAATCTAGCATTTTCTTGCTCAAATACTAGATGGCTTTCTCCACCCTATCCTCAGATTCCTAAGCAAGTATGCATCCCATAGTCGTGTTTGTCACTGATAGGTACAGAATCAAAGGCTTCCCCGGCTCTGGCAGCAATAACACAGGTGGATTCTGGAGGTACTGCTTACTCTACTCAAAGGTGAATTGATATCGATCATCCCATCGGAATTTCTTCCCTTTCTTTAGGAGACCAAATAGTGGTTCACAAGTCAAGGTTAATTTGGAAATAAACTACCTTATGAATTGCACTTTACTCAGAAAGCCTCGCACCTCCTTTTTAGTCCTTGGTGGTGACATTTCTAGGATGGCCTTGATTTTGGAAGGATCTACTTCGATGCCCCTCTGTATGATCAAAAAGCCCTACATTTTCCTTCTTGTTATGCCGAAAGTACATTTCTGCGGATTCAACCTCAATCTGTATTCTCTAATCTGTTGAAAGAATTTTTTCAAGGCAGTGTAGTGGCCCTCTTTTTCTTTGGACTTGGCAATTATGTCGTCCACATACACCTCAACCTCTTTGTGGATCGTGTCATGTAGAATGGTGGTCGCAGCCCTCTAATGAGTAGCCCCTTCATTCTTCATCCCAAACGGCATAACCCGATAGCAGTAGGTACCCCACGACGTAGTAAATGCAGTTTTTTTTCTATCCTCAAGTGCCATCAAAATCTGGTTATACTTGGAAAACTCGTCCATGAAGGATAACAATGCATGACCCGCAGTGAAGTTCACTAATTGATCAATGAGCGACAAAGAGTAGTCGTCTTTCGGACTGGCTCTATTCAAATCCCGGAAGTCCGCACACACCCGGATTCTACCATCCTTTTTCGGCACTGGGACGATGTTGGCCAACCAAGTCGAATATTCAGATACTAACAAGAAACCTGCTTCGATCTGCTTGGTGACCTCCTCCTTGATTTTCAACACCCAACCAAATGGATTCTTCGCAACTTCTGTTTCACGGGTCGGGGCCTCGAGGTCAAGACGAATCCGATGCTGTACAATCTCAGGATCGATTCCAACCATGTCTTCGTAGGACCACGTAAAAACATCTTTGAAATCTTTCAATAAAGCGACTAAGCGCTCGCGCATCTCCGAAGACAACGTGGACCCGATCTGGACTAGACGCGGATCCTTCTCAATACCCACATTAAAAGCAATGATTTCATTAGCACAGGGTTTTGCAAGCCTCTCCTCCTCTCGATTAATCAAGTTTTTCAAAACCAGAGAAATTATTTCCTCTTCATTTTCATTAAAATTCTAAAAATCTTGGTCAATACAATAAACAAGCGGCACGGAGAAATACTCAGAATCAGCAGCGTTCTCATTCATAAGGTCCAGCTCTTCAGTTACAACCGACTCAAAAGTAATAAAAATAAAAAAAATAAAAAAACCGGGACAAGACCTTGGCATCCAGTTTATCACCCCCAAGAATACCAGACTCAGACTCAGAAGAACTGGAATCGGATTCCGACTCCACAGACTCTGTGGAATCAGATTCTAGCTCATCACCCAACTCAAAACTAGACAGGTAGCCCCCTCTAGTTGCTAGATAAGAGATGGTGCTTCCAATACATCCAAAATGCTACTGGATGGGTTCACACCCAATTGGTCCCCAATCGGTCCCCGATCATGGAGATAGTAAGGTTATCTCCCAAGTTCTCTAAGTCAGCCAGAGGATCTATAAGGAGACATGCCAGTGCTACCCCTATTCCAAGCTCGCTATTGTCCAAGTCACTTTCCATGCTCTGTTCAGCTTCAGTACTTAGCTCAACCTTTTCCTCGGCATCACTATCTTGCAACTATAGCTCAAAGAAGATTTTGAATCCGAGGACACACTGTTTCGCAGAATTCCTCCAGGCCTCGGGAAAGCCACAAAAGGGGAAGTCTTCTCCCTCTCGAACAAAGCAGCCATGTAGCGTTCCCTAGATTGGCCTATGAATGAGCTCATAGTGTTTCCCGACCTACTTGGCTCTAGCTCTGCCTGTCATCCCTTCTTTTTTCCTAATCCAGTCCTCTTTGGTGGGTACATATCCCAAACCAAAGGCATGTGGATTATGTGGCACATCGGCCAATACTGTGACGCCTTTCCAGCCACTTCTCCCAAGTCTCATTCTTGGCACATGTTGCAGTTTATTCATGACATAGATTGATTGGGCGCTGACATACATGCCCTCATCAGCGGCCAAGATGGTTTGCACTACCCAGGCCTCATCCAGTATAAACCTTGAAAGGAAAACATCCTCCTTGCCATGAACAATTTCCAACACTGGTATAGATACCTTTGGCGGGAGATGAATGGATGAATTCCCAAAAACAATCGCCACTCCCTTCTCGTGGGGGTACTTCAACATTTGGTGGAGGGTAGAGGAGACTGTTTTCACCAGATGCAACCAGGATCTCCCTAGTAGTAAGTTGAAGGTGGCTGGGATATCCAGGACATGGAACTCGACATCCTACTGAGTCGGGCCTACTTGGACTCTAATTTGCACCGTGCCCATAACCTTCCTACTTGTATTATCATATGCCCAAATTACTTGGGTTGTGGGCAAAAAGTCTGCCGGTCTAAAGCCGATGGCATAAGCTATGCGGGAAAGACAGACATTAATAGCTGAACTGGTGTCTATCAACACCACCAATGCCCATTTTTCCTTGCACTCAACGGATATGTACAGGGGTTTGTTATGAGCCGAGCCTTCCAGCGGCAGTTCTTTGTCAGAAAATGTTAGGGTTGGCCCGGCACCACCAGGGAAAACCAATCTCACAAGTTGTTCAGGGGTAGTGTCAATAGACAATTTAGTTTTGTTCATTGCTGATAGTACTGCCTGTCGATGCATCTGGGAGGCCATAAGAAGACCCCAAATTGAGATGTCAGCTTGGATTTTCTTTAGTTTTTTCAGCATTACCTCTTCTTCCAACTGCTTCTCTTTCTATTTCTCAACCTCTTTGTCTTTCCCAGATGTCTCGAGTTGATCTAAGTGCGGTGGCTTAAAATACTGCCCACTTCTTGTCATGTGATCTATCTCTTCTGCGTACCATGTGTTGTCTGGAAGACACTCACCCTAATCTTCGTCGATGTGAGCCAGAAATAGATCGCATCCTCCCACCATACATCTCTGGCAGCCGACAAACAGTTGTCCACCTCCGTTCTGATCACTTTCACATCACAAGTATCCCTCGCAAGGTGTTGGGCCATTATAGTTTTCTAGTTGTCTTCAACCCTTTGTACAAACTGATTCAGTGCAGCTTCCTGCTCTGTGTCCACAGTACTCATAGTGCCTAGTTCCTAAGCGAAATTTTCCACGCTGATGTTCTCCAGCAGTTTCCCTTTTTCACACTACAGCAATTCTTGCTCCCTTTTTCTCTGATTTTGTTTCAGGTCCTTCCTCTATGTCCGGTTCATCACTCAACCACCTAGAGTTGTCCGCTGATCCATTAAAATCAAAGCAATTAATCTGCACATCTCCTTGATCCTGTTGGTCAAAGAATTATAGGTTGTCTAAGTCCTCCTCTAGCTCTGCCAGATTATCCAACCCTTGGCTCGGGCCATCCTCTCTAACCACATTGACCTCCACTACAGTTGGCAATACCACTTCTGGCTTGGCTTGATCAATCGGCACAATGTAGCAGCTTGGTTTGTACACCCCCTCAAACAAGTCCTTAGAGCACTCAAGCAACGGACTCGTACTCTCCTCTAAGGCCAGCCTCTCTTCTACTGCAACTGTCACCACCACAGGCTTAGGTTAGAGTACGGACGTGTCCATCATGTGTGCTTTCAGGAATGAACACCGTCGGTCTGGGTAGGTAGGAAGGGGTAATATATACGCTGGGGTCGTAAGGGATGGCCAGTGTATGGATTAGGTTTAGATTATGAGGTGGGGAAACTTGATTGTGGGCCGAGAGAGGGTTTGTGGTTACATTTGCTTTTTGGGGTGGTGCAATCACCTTATTGTCAATGAGGTCTTGAATCTCATGATGCAGTCTGAAGCATTGGTTGGTGTCGTGACCATGCTGCTGGTGAAACGCACAGTACTTGGCTGGGTTGTGTTTCAGTGGAAGAGGATCAAGTAGTGGGTGTGGCTCTAATGGTTTGAAGTGCCCTTTTTTTATTAGCACTTTCATGGCTTGAGATAAGGGCATGTGTAGTTGGGTAAAGGTCCTCTGGGATTGAGCAGGGTTATTTGAAGTTTGTGGAGCTGTATTGGCAAAAGGATTGGCAGTTTTCGTTGTGGTGGTGACAACGCTCACATCCGACAGTCTCGCAGCTGTGCTACCACTGGTGGTTGCATTGGAACTACACACAAAAGACCTTTTCGCTTACTCTTTCTCATCAGTAATCAACCCTTGCTTCATGACGTCTTCAATCTGAACCCCCATCTCATAGAGCTCGGTGAATGTGAACAAAGGTAGGACGATCATTTTCTATAACAATTTCTCGTGCAGATTGCAGACTACCATCCTTATCTAATCTTTCTCTGAAGGTCATGTGGTCATCATTGAAGCCTTAGCCCTCCACCTTGTCACGAATTCTGAGAAGCCCTCATTCGGCTCCTGGCACGTTGCCTCGACATCACGAGTTGTGACCTCGATTTGTGTCCTCAATTTGTGTGTTGTACGAGTACTATACAACAAAGGCCTCAGCCATTTCCTCCCAACTTTGCTTTACAAAATCCTCCAGCTTCACATACCATATAGTTGCTATTCCTGACATGGTCTGGCCAAAAAGAGAGAGCTTCTGCAGTCTAGTCAGGCCCATCGGCCGCAGGATGTTTGAAAACAACTGAAGATAAATCATAGGATCTCCGGAGCCATCGAATCGATCGATGTGTGGCATTTTGAACCAATCTGACAATGTCACTACAAAGTCGGTATACCCGTCTTCTATGTCGGGAATAGAGTTAACACCCTGTGCGCTCTTGAAGAGCTTCTCCAGCTTATTGACCTTAAGCACGGTCGGGTCAACCTTAAACTCAAATAGAGCCTTGATTTGATACACAGGTGCTTTGGAGGCTTGTGGTGGGATCGACTCTGCCGGATTTCCTTAATTCTTAACATGGGCAGTGGTTGTGGATGCTGGGATACCCGTATGAGGTGTATGAGATGCAGAAGCTGCTGCTGGCTGTGGTTGTTGTTGTTGCAGCTTGTTTATTACCTCAGCCTGACGTGCTATGACCTCGGCTTGACGAGAAGCGTCTTGCTGCATGGTTTCAACTATTTGCTGAAGGTGGCGGATTAGTTCCTCCATGCTGACTGGGGGATATTGTGCCATCGGGATTGACAAGTGATCTCGTACTGGACTAGATATAGAAGACTGTCCCTAAGCCTGAATAGATGTAGGTGAATTGAGGGGTGACTGCTGTAGAAATTGGACCGGCGAACTTTGCCTGACTCTCCTCCGTCTAGTAACTAGTGGGAGCGATGTAAACACGGGTTGTCCCCTAACAAGATCTCCGACTTTGCAAAGCCTTCTGACTTGGGTCTAGAGCACTTGGGGGATATCCGAACTTTTCGAAGCTATAGTGTTTTACTACCTAGCAAAAAGAAAGCAGTAATCAAAAACCACACAGCACCTCAGCTCAGATGTTAACAACACACAAGTGTAATCAAAGCTGTAGGACTGCACTCAACACTGAATTTTGCTCCCAAAACTGATACCCAACTTGCAACTGATATGCACATTCCTATACAGTTTCACTATAAAGCACATACCAGTTAAGTGAGAGCCAAAACACCCCTACGAGGGGATAAGGTTAGCCTGTCCTAGTTTCATCAGGAACTAGGGTTCACTATTCAAACAAAGCTGTTTCATGCAATCCTGTATTCGGGTGAGCATTATGTCCTAGTTTGGAATAGTCCCTATGGCTTTTGATATGCAACTAGGCCAAATGGTTAAAAAGGTACCTCAACAAGACTACCTAATATACCTCTCACATCTAACACAGAGAAGTGAAAGGAGGACCAAACGGTACAATGGTAGTCCAGATCCAAGGGTTGTGTTCCCATCATGGCAGAGCCTGTGACCGGTCAGCCTTTGGGCAAGCTTTTAGGCAAGCCTCTGGCAAACCATCTAGGAATAGCAGATGGCAAGCACAGTGACTTAAACGCACCAATGCAAATGCAATGTAAAGAAACATATAAGTGTAAATAAAATTTCACATCATGAGTTTCGAGTCAAGTTCTCTAATTTCCCCAGCAGAGTCGCTAAAAACTGTAACCCGACTTTTTTGCGCCTCCTTTCGAAAGTCAAAATAAGCCTTACAGTATCGGACTCCCACGGTTCTTAATCAGATTCCACAAGTGCAATGTGAAATAGATTATCACCAAAGAGTCCCAATCTGGCAAATCTTTTTGAAAAATCGATTTTGAATCAAATTGCCAAAGATGGACTGCTTCGCCAAATATAAAGTCGCCACCTAAATGTTTTATTTTGGGAAAATTTAGGAAACCCATGACTCGTGGCAAAGGCTACATGTCCGTCATCACCAAGATTGTCTCGGCTCAAGAACTTAGGTACGAGAGGGGAATGTCATGAATTGAGCACCCCTGCTCGCCCAATCAAAGATCAGCCTCTACTAATCATGATTATGAATTTATCTACATTTATATACTCTTGTTCCGATTATTAGGCTAGCTTTTACTATGTGATACGCACACACAATTATAGACTAATATGCAAAAATTGGAACATTTGATTCATGTTTGTTTGCAAAATTGTTTTGAATATGTACCACTTGAAAAAGTGATCGCATATGAACATTACTCAAATTATTTCAATTCAAGCAATTAGCCGTCATCCACAGGCATTCAAGCAATTATAGCACTTAAGCAATTAGCCTCATTGAAAGCATGCTAAACATGGCAACAATCACACTCATGCAATATGCTAAAGCAAGTAAAGGCTCACCTAGTACTCCAAGCCAAAAGAGAAATGAGTTAGAAAAATGCATGATCCTAACTTATGCAATATGACTAATGCAATACATACGATATGCAATTACTAGGCTTGGCTACTAATATGGCATATGAATCAATTTGATAGCATGCGGTCTAAGCACGTATTTAAAGAATGTTTAAACTAACAATGCAAGTTAGAATGATGAACCGAGCCTTGGTGCATGCAAGACAAGTGGATACAAGCATGAAGTATTCTAATTGAAACATGATATCCTAATCTAACCATTGTAAGCAGTTAAATAAAAGGGAGAAAGACGTGGGGTTGGAAGACATCCACATTATTACAACATTACGCTCTCGTGAAGAAGAGTCCGAATGAACTAACAAGCTAACTAATTAAAGCTAAACTAATTAAGCTAACTATTACAAACCGAAATGAATAATTAGCTAAACTACTTAACTAATTATTACAACAAATTAATTGACTATTCTAGCTAATGAAAAGACAAAATCAAACAATTAGTTATCTAACTAATTAATTACAACACTTTACAAAATTAACTAGCTACAACTAATTAATTACAACAAATATCTAAGCTAAATATTTAAACTTAAACATGCTCGATACGCGAGGAATATTCATGCACGTGCTCGGGTTCCATCCGAAAAGCCATTGTTTTGCTTCTAGAGAACCTCTGTTGCACAATAGAACACTTGCACCTTTGTCTACTTCCAAAATGGCTCTACTCTGCTCAAAAAACACACTGCTGAATTTTGCATCAATGGCGCCTGCCGACCACCAGTGATAGCCGGCAGGCCGTCAGAGGTAGCCTGCCAGCCATGGAAAGTGGCCTGCCGGCCACTGCTGCAGGGTTCATCTACTGCAACAGAGAACAAACAGAGCATGCACAGGGTATTCTCAAGGGTTGTCTGCACAGCTCACCCCTCCTTATCACGAACAAATCAAAGGAGAGACAAAACTTAGTCCACAAACCATCAACTCAAGCAATTTCATTGCATGATGGCTTATGAACCAAAGGGTGCAAGTTCAATAAATGCAACAAAATAAGACTCAAACCTCCCCCCTTTCATGAATTGATCAAGGGAAGTGGTAACCTTGGAAACTTGAATCATTTCATCACTAATGAGTATGAAATGCATCAAGCTTCCATGTGTTCAATTAACGTCCAATTGAACACAAAACCAAATTCTTATCTTGCATCATTTTTAGTCCCATTTTAATTACTTCATTTTAATTACCAACCATTCTTTAATTCATTGAGTCCAAAGGTGAGTTTAAGTCCTCTAAATGGAAAGAAGGCTCAAACCAAGTGTTGTCTTAGGCATGAAAGAGACATCATACCATTGGTAATGAACCCCAAAGGGATCAAACCATTAAGCATGACATCTCAATCTCATGCTTTAAACAAACAAGTTGTTTGAACCACTTTCAAAGCAAAACAAAAGCCAATAAAGGAGGGAGTTTGCAAAGGTGATTAAGAGTGATCACAAGTATGGAAAGCCATAAATAAATGCAATCAACTCAAACAAGATGGTGTCTAAGGCCTAGAACACCAAACTCATGAGGACAATTACACTATAAGCATGCAAAACAAAGCTCAAATGCAACTATCAATGAAAAGCAGTGCTAAAACAGTCTAAAAATAGTTCTAAAATATGCTAGAATTAAGACAAAAATAGCTAGATTAACAAGCTAAAACATAGCACAAGCTAGGCTAGTAAGCAAAACACAAGGAGGGGAGGCTAACCCCTCCAAATTTAGACTTCAAAACATGATTTTGGCCACTGAAATAACTCTGAAAAATAATTTTTTAAATCTCAAAAATAGATAGTAAAATGATGGGAAATACAAGGGAAAAGGCCTTCAAAACAAGGTGCAGAGAATGGTGAACCACCCCTTAACCTTTAATGGCCTTAAAATCCAAGTTTCGACCCAAAAATACAGAGTTTTTATAGCCCAAAAATAGTTGGAAAATTGCAAGAATAATAGCAAATAAAAAAAAAGCAACAAGCAAAGCCTTATACCTCTTGAAGAGAAGACCAATTCTAGGCAACCAATCAAGACGACACATCCTTCAAGAGCTCAAACCAAGCTCAAAAGTACCTCAGCTCAAAGATGAGAAGGTTTTGTTAAGAGTGTATAGGCAAAGGGTAAGGATATGTAGACAAGAGTGTAAAAATTTGGAAGAGAGAGAGAGAGAGAGAGAGAGAAAGAGAGAGAATTGTAGAGAGAGAGAGAAAAAATTTTGCTCTAAAATTTTTCTAACCTTAAAACATGAGAGGGAGGCCTCCTATATATAGAAAACATGAATTCCACTCAAGAACATCCAGCCCTACATGTGGGAGCAGATACAAGCATCTGTGCAAGCATCTGGCACAAAATATCTACAAAAGACACTGGTGGCCGGCAGGCCACATTAGTGGCCAACAACTAAGAGTGATGGCCAGCAACCCAAAAAGGTGGCCGGCAGACCACCAGAAGCTACAAGCTTGAAAATCCAAGGTTTGGTCCAAGAATAAAGGCAACATGAGTGCAAGGTTTGAAAGGCTCAAAGTTGTGGCATTTCGCTGAAGACCTCGAGCACTTGACAAGCATATAGACTCATCATTGGGTGTGCATACGATGATGTCCAAGTCGTAAGGGTCGTCAAAAATGGGGTGTCTACAGATAGGCACCATTATAAGAAGCAAATAGATGCACACATCAGACCGCGCTTTTACCTTGGTAATATGAATGCGGTCGACGAGAAATATAAGCATGTGCTTTGCCCAATTGAATTGACTGATGGACTCAACGTTCTTAACCATCTCAATGAATGATTGGTATACGCCTGCCTTTGTGGTGGAGCACATGAGGGCTCCTATGATGTACAAGACAAATTTTCTTTTAAATTCAGTTCCAGCATCTTTTGTTTCAATCAGATAAGATTTTAGAGATATGAACAGAACAAATTTATTCTTCACCGCAAGTTCATCACATAGGTTTGCAATTTCATTTGCGAACCCTATTGACTTGATAGCTAGACCATTGGAAAGTAATCTTATCAACTCATGAACATCTTCTACCATGAGAAGCATTCGAAGACCGTGGACATTCAATGAACAAGTTGAAGGATCAAAGTTCTGAACTAACTAATGGCACAAGTCATGATCTATGTGTGTGCACCTAAGGCTTAGGATGCCATGAAACCCATATTAGCCACTGTTGTTGTTGTGCTTTGTCCAACCTTATAATAATCTTACAAATCGATGTAAGCTCAATCCGAGTTTGAATTTTTACTTTTGGAGGCTTTTGTTGGACCATAGTTTTTAATTAGGCATATCATTCAGATTACATTCCCATTTGTATGTACTCATATTTTTCTTCTTCAAGAAGTTGATTCCATTTGTGCCCAACATCCTACATTGCATGCATAAAATCATATCAACAATTACATACAAGCTTACGAGTACATGAGGAATACTACAAACAACAAGAATATGTTACACTTACCTTCACGTCTACATTCAGCATTTGGGTTTTTTTCAACTCCTTCGATTGGTCTTGGCTATGAACATATGAAAATGAATACAAGAATTCGTATTATGGAAAATATATAACTACATACAAATAAATATTAATAGAATACCAAAATAAAATGGATGGAGTGGTCGGGCCCTTTGGAAGACCAGTCAGTTTATCTACTTCATCATGCCTCGATCCTGCTTCTTTTGAATTTCCTTGGTTCTAATTTATTCCATTCCTTTTTACAAAGAACAAGAGGTTTAAAAATAATTTCACCATGTAATCACTAGAGACACAATTTTTACATGCGCAATAGAATTACTACATCTGTTACAAACAAAATGAAGTACTAATACTAACATTTTACTTGTGTATGTTATGCCTCTTGAGGACTTCTATCTCCCAAATTTAAATTGGTTGCAAGGAAGTTAAAAGCAATATTAGAACTTCGTTTATGGATATTCAATGTCAATACAAATTTTTTAATTTCCCAAAAATATGTAAAAATGAAGGTTTAAATAAAAAAATTAGGATAAAAAAAAATACAACTTCAAGAACTGAAGTCACATGAAGCACTTCAAATTGTGTTCAAGAACTAAAGTCACATATCGTACCTCAATTCAATCTCCAAATTTGTTTCAATGTTTCCATACTCGTTCATATTATTTACAAATTTTAATCCAAGGCTTACCCCCAAATCATCTATTCTCACCTAATTATAAAGTAATTTTCAAAACAAAGTAAAGCCACACATTTAAGACGAAGATAAAAACTCCCTTCTATGTCAATCAGCCGTTCAATCAAATCTAATTTCTCAAAACAAAGAAAACCCATAAATCTTTGCAAATAAAATTACGTTTCTTTCTAACTAATCCATTAGGCTTCAATCAGAATTCCTTGTGAAGAAAGACAAGAAAAATAAACTTATAATATCCTTGATTAAGGGGGGAAAAAAAACAAAAATCTTAAAGATTACAGTTGTAGACACCCCATTTTTGACCGAGCTTAAGACTTAGACGTCACCGATTGAGCGCTTGGTGATGTTGCATACTGTGCTCGTTCAGAAGTTTCAGAGTCGCGGCCGTGCGCCCTGCCTCCGGACTTCCGAACTCTCTTCTGTGCCTTATCTCAGTTTGCGAACCAGGCTCGGTTTTCTCTGTTTTCTTTCCTGCGGGAAGAGAGTGGTCCCGTAGACTATCTCCCGGTGGCCGTGAGCTACGTTTCGTGGCCATAGGCCATTTTGCCCATTTCGGGGCCCGGTTCCCGGTTTTCGGGACCGTCAGGCCGTGTGCCTCGGCTCGGGACCACCTAACCATCTCTGATTTCTCCGATTTTTGGCATGCACCTCTGTTTTATCAAACCGAGGGACACTGGGGCCTCTGATGCCCACTTCGTGGCCAAATGCCACTTTCGGCACCTGCAGCCCATTTTCGGGACCCCGAACTGCGTGATTTGGGCCCCGAGCATTCATTTTGCATCGGTTTTCTCTGATTTTTGGCAGGAACCTCTGTTTTGTCATTCCGAGGGACACTGGGGTCGCAGATGCCCACTTCGCTGCTGAACACCACTTCCGGCACCTGCAGCTCATTTTCGGGATCCCGAATTGCCCGGTTTTGGCTCCGAGCGTTCATTTCTCATTAGTTTTTGTTCATATTTGGCAGGTACCTCTGTTTCAACACCAGGAAGATCACTGGGGGGTGGGAGGCCAGCAATTATCCCAGATAACCAGCTTCTTCCCGCCTGCTTTTGCTCACTTCCGGGCCAATGTTGAACACCCTGGGGATATTTTCTTCCGACCAAAGTTACATATCTGTGATCAGGGGACATGGGAGGACCCTAAAAACTACTGGTCGGCCAGCAATTGTGGATTTCATTTTTGAGCCTCTCCTTCAAGTCCTATGTTGTGACTCCTGTTTCAGTGTTGCCAATTTCCGACCTTGGAACCTTGTTCCACACATCTGGGAGGACCCTAAAAGTTGGTGGTCGCCCAGAAATTGTGGATTTCATTTTTGACCCTCTCCTTCAAGTCCTATGTTGTGGCTCCTGCTTCAGTGTTGCCAATTTCCGACCTTGGGGCCTTATTCTACACACATGGGAGGACACCATTGCATGGTGGTCGGCCAGAATTTTTGCCCTTCATTTTTGGTCCATGGCCGGCAGGTGAGTGGTCGGCCGACCAGGTGGGGTGGCCTAGCCACCTCCAGAAAGTTACCTGCCGGGCCTTTACGCTCGCCCTTTCTTTCCATTGTCAGGATATTTTTCAAAATATCCCGGGCATCCGGGGGATATTTTGGGAGGGAAAGCTTGGGTGCTTTTCTCTTCCCTTTTACACCATTTTCTTGCCTATTTAAAGGGTCCAACTACTCTTTAAAATATGGTCTTGTTAACGAGTGTTTTGGAATACTTTAGTTAACTAAATTAAGAAAAATATTTTTTAAAACAAAATTCATTTTTTAAAAAAAATAAAAAATAAAAAACCTAATTACATTTTTTGGATCTAGTTTTCCACATCATAAAGTCTATAGATTTAGATTTTGGATTCCATATTAGTCAAGAATAAATTATGTAGTGGAGATGGAAATTATATATTATGAAATTTATGTATAGAATAAATTTAAATTATATACAAATATTTTTGAATAAATTGTAAATAATTTTTTTAAATTGGTAGTATTCTGTTTTTACATGCAAGTCCTGCCACAATAACAATTTGATTTTATGGCAAGAGCCACGAATCGAGACATAGACCTCTGTAAAATAATTTATCCTCTCTTTTGTTGTTTTTATCATTTGTATTGATCATGTCCCATCAATGTCCTTCTCTTGCTTGGATCCATATCCGCTCTCCTATTTTGGATTCATTTGGCAAGTTGGTTGGTTTTTTGATTTTTTAGTTTTTTTATTTATTTTAACTTGAAGTTAAAAAGTCTTATTTAAAAAGAACTTTTGGCTTTTTTAATTTTTTTGTGAGAGAAAAAATATAATGATTATAGATTGGATATAACATTCTATCTTATTGACCTAAAAAAATTATTTTATTTTTTTGACTAAAATAACTAAAAAAAAATCTCAAACTTGGCTTCCCAAACTTGTTCTTTAAAAGATAGTATGGGGCTGTTTGATGTAATATATCTGAGTATTTTTATAAAATAGTATATGGTTTTTTATATAATTTATGTCAATTGCTTATAGTTTTTTTTTTTAAAAAAAAATTTAAAAGTCTATCTCAAACTATTTATAGACTGTTTAATATAGTTTTTACCTATATTTTATTAAATAGAAATAATTTTAATAAACTAAAAACAATTGATTTTTAAAAATGAGTAAGAGATGTTTTCCGTTTGTGCTTTTAAATCATCAAATTTTAATTAACACTAAACAACATCAAAATAGCACTCATGTACATGTACATATAGGGACGTTTCTCTTTAAAATAAAACACTATAAAGATGATTTATATTTACAACAATATCACTATCACATTATTTTTATAATATTTTTTATATAAATTTTTATACAAGTAGAATTTGTCATGACTATATTAAAGAGCTATTAGTGTCATTCGTTAACATAGGCAACAAACAACTATTGTTTGGGACAAAAATACTAGAGGTCTTAAAAGTTTTACTAAATATTTTATTAAACATCTCATATGGGTGTGGGTTCCTCACTTATGTGAGATATCGTGAGACCTACACCCATGTAAAATATTTGATCAAATATTTAATAGAATTTTTGATATCTCTAGCTGTAGGTGTTGATTTCCGACCACACAACTAAACAGAGAACTTAGCAAGAGAGCACTGGCAGAATAGATTGAGCCAATTACCTGCCAATAAGAAGATGAGAATATCACAGTGGGTCGTCCACCCGGGAGTACTCCGACGATCAAGTCAGTAAATCTTATTTCTCACAAATATCAAAACAGTACTTATACTCTCAAGTAAAAACATAATTTCGACCCACGAGGGTACCTCACTTTTATAACTAGCAGTGACCGAGTCCCTTAGAAGTCTCACTTCGTAAGACTCAAGTCCAATGTTCATCTGGGACTCTCGGCTATATAAGGATAAACTCCTCCAGAGCCTTATCCTTATCCAGACTAAGAGCCTCTCCTGATCTAAGACTCTTGTCCCTTATCCGAATATCTCGAGATTCCGACATTACTGCAAAACATCTCGACAATGTCCTGGTCACCTCGGCAATCATGACTCATCCACGTGACACCTTAGCCGACATCTCGAAGCTATCCCAGTCACGTGCCGTCATTCATAAAATACTTCCTCACACTTGTTATTAGAAATGTACAATAAGCAAAATAAATAGATTCATGATTTGTTAAATTAAATAATAGAACAACGAATAAATCCATATTATATTATAGAGAATAATACAGAAATACATATAATATAATATACTGTAAGACGAGGAATCAAACCTGTTACCCAAAAAACAACCTAAGAGGGGGATGAATTAGGTTTCTACAAATTAAAATTAATAATACCCTAATAAAATTAACTACTAGTACAACAAATTATTAATAAACACAATGATGAACTTAACAGTAAATGATCAAGCAAAATAATAATGAAGTATAACTAACATACATGGTAAATCAAATGATTAACACATGAATATTAGATAGTTATAGCAGTAATAGGAAAGTAAAGAGAATAAGGAAGAGGAGACAAACAGATTTATAGTGGTTCGGCTTCAACCAAGCCTACATCCACTCCTCAAGCTTCATTTGAGATTTTCCACTATCTTCTAGCTTCACAGGGGTGCTAGCAACCTCTTTACAAATGGAGCAATCCTCTACGGATTTTTCACAGACTTCATAAGCCCAAACCTTTGCAAATCTTAGGTGATTCACAATCAATCTCAAGATTTCAAGAACACAGTGTTTGCAACACTTTTACAAGATAAAATGATATTTTATTTTCAAAAAAAGCTCACAATAAATATCTCTCAAAGATAGATACATAAAATGAAACTTTGATTTTTCTGTAAATCTCACACAGGAAAGATGGGTTTAAAACTATAAGGCTTAGTGTATAATTTCTGAGAATAGATGTGAGTAATTATAGATCAAAAAATATTTTTAGGTTTTTTGTAACTTGTTTACAGTAGAGGTTTTGGTATATATAATGAAAATTATAGCCCTTTATAGCCGGTGTATTCATTTGAATTTATAGTCGTTTATTGCCATTGTACTTCCATCATTACCAATTTGAATATCTTCCACTCAATCATTATAAATTTGAATATCTTCTACTTGAACCTTTTGGCTTTTTGAACCTTTATAGTCTTTTATAACCGTTGTATTTCCATCATTACTAATTTGAATATCTTCTACTTGAACCTTTTGAACCTTTTGTTGTGCTAGGCTGTTTGAACCTTTGTTTTTAGCTGTTTGAACTCTTAATTTAATCAAATATTAAATACATTCTAACAACATTTAGGATAAAGGTTTAGGTGAGAAATAATGGAACAAAATAAATTTTGATTCTATTTTTCTCTTTCAAATAAATTATCAAAATAAATTTTGATTAAAATATAATTAAATAAATCATCAAAATAAATTTTGAATTCTATTTTTCTCTTTCAAATAAATTAAAACATAATTAAATAAATCATCAAAATAAATAAGTCTAACAAAACCAAATTACATGTGATACCACCTTAAGCAGATTAACTGCCTCAAACCAAAGGTGATGGAGGAACGTCGACTTCTCTCTATATACAATGGTACAGAAGTTTTTGCTTTCCAATCATATAGTCAGTTTGCTTACTAATATAATAATCCTTCCCGTGTAAGAGAGAGGATTATTGTACTAGTAATCTAATGTCGCTATATGATTGGAAAGCTTAGTTTATCTTATCCTCGGGAGATGGTCGACGTTCCTCCAACACCCACGGTGAGACAGCTAATCTGTTTTAAGGTCACTGTAATATCACACAAAATTTGGTTTGATTCCTCATCTTACAGTATATTATATGATATGTATTTCTGTATTATACTCTACAATGTAATATGGATTTATTCGATGTTCTATTATTTAATTTAATAAATCATGAATCTATTTATTTTGTTTATTGTACATTTCTAATAACAAACTTAAAATAGATTAATGTTTCTCATTAGAAAAATAGATTCAGATAAGATAAATTTATTCTGTGGCATAGTTGTAGTAGATACTAGATTAATTATTTTTCCAAAATCTGCTTCTATAGTTGCATAAGAAATTAAATTAATTGTTGGTACTACTTTGTTCATTTTGTAGAGGAGGCCACTATTATGTTTAGTAAATTAATGAAATAAGGATTGGAAAATAGTTGGTTGGTGTTGAATGCATGATCAAGATATTTGTGTACATATGTTGTTGCTTGTTTCAATCCTTCATTATAATAACATATACAATTATAGATAGATGCATGCTACTGATTGCCATACCACCAAAACCAATTTTCTATGTATATGCAAACTGCATGTTTCAGATTCAATTGGGTTACATGTCACTGATTTTGTATGTAATTGTCGCAAGTCCATTTATTTAATAATTCACTAATTGAGTTATAATTTACTGTTTAGGTTATTTAAATAAACAAATAATTTTTCCATTTCCTTTTGCATTGGTATGCCTACAAAGAAAGTTAGTAGCAAAGCACAAAATAATACAAAGCAACTAACTAAAAAAAAAAACTTGTACTTAACCCTCCTGGCACTATCATGAATAGCACAATTAAGTAAAATTAATAATAAAAAAAAGGCAATATGAGTTACAACAATTTTAATATAAAGTTTGAATTTAATCTTGCAGTTACAACAAATTTAATTTAAAGTTTGAATTTAATTTTGGAGTTACAAATTTTATTTTTAAAATTGTACATTTAGTTTTGAAGTTACTATTGCTTGTGTGAAAATTACATATAAATTCAAAACAATAGATATGTTTTGTATGCATGGTTCTAGGACCACTTTTAGGAATTCATTTGCATGCTTTTGTTTTGTTTGGTCTAAACCACCTGTACCATATTTTAGGTTTACATGCCAGATTAATTTAATTTGGTTATTTATGATTGGCCACTGTTTTCTGTTATAGTGTGTCACACCCTAAACTTGCCCCTAAAAGTTTGGGCATAACCTATTCAGAAACGGACATTTAACCTGGTATACATAACATGCGGGGCCTTATCGGAAGCACTAACTATGAAAACAACAATGAGACAAACAACTTCATTGAGCTACTAATACCATGCCAGAATTACATACATCAGATAAAGTCCAAAAAAAATATCCCTTAGCTGTAGTTATACACATACACATATACAGTCCCAGCCCTAAAATCGAGCGTATACAACACCATTAAGTTATATACATTCAACCTTAGATGGGCAACCAAAAAGTAGGCCAATCATCTTAACAAACTTCACAAAATAAATGGCCTCGTAAAGTGCCTGGACACACGAAGGTTGACAAAAGAAAATGGGTGTCATGGCTATGACTGACCACCTGGTTGGTTACCTATAGAAATAGACATAACATAGAGTAAGCCAGGCTCAGTGAATAGTAATACTTAAATAAAACAATGCTTAACTCGAAACATAATAGATCAATGCGTATGAAAGTGCACACATAGTTAGTTTGATTCTGTACTAATTTCATAACGGCCTTAGGCTCAGTCTTGAAACATAACATCTTGAAACATAATGGCTGTAAGCCCTTGAATAGAGTGGCATAAAGCCCTTAAACATGGTGGCATGAAGCCTTTAAACATGGGGTTCACTTACTTAACCTTAATTTCTCATAGGATTTCATAATAAGCATTCAAAAACACAAAATAGGATCCGAATATATATCAGAAAACATGTACGAGGGTCGGGTTATTACACTCTCCCCCCCTTAAATAAGTTTGGTCCTTTAAACTTATTTTACCTTAGGGTAGAAACAAATGCAGATACTGGTGTTGCATTTCCTCCTCTCTTTCCCAAGTTGCATCGATTCCGTAATGTTCTTGCCATTCCACTTTTACCATTGGAATTTCTCGATTTCGTAATTACTTCACTTGCCGGTCCAAAATGCGGATTGGTTTTTCCTCATAAGTTAACTTGCCATCTAGATCGATTTGGTGATAATCAATAACATGAGACGGATCCGCAAGATACCCTCGAAGCATAGAGACATGAAATACATTATGTACTTGACTCATATGTGGCGGAAGGGCAACCCGGTAAGCTACCGGACCCACTCTTTCTAGAATTTGGAAGGGACCAACATACCGGGGTGTTAACTTACCCTTTTTCCCGAATCTTGGATGTCCTTTCATCGGAGTGACCTTCACAAAGACGTGACCATTCACTTCAAATTTCAAAACCCTCCGTCGGTTATCCGCATAACTCTTCTGTCTACTTTGAGCAGTTTTCAATCTTTCCCGAATAATTTTAATCTTTTCAGTGGTCAACTAAACAATTTCAAGTCCGAGTAAGGATTTCTCCCCAATTTCAGCCCAACACACGGGAGAACGACACAATCTTCCATACAGAGCTTCATAGGGTGCTATTTCAATACTTGAATGATAACTATTGTTGTATGCGAACTCTACCAACGGTAGATGGGTTTCTGTCACGACCCAAACCCGCCCCTATGGGTTTAGCATCAGAATCGCCAAGAATCCGAGATTACCAAAGGCACGCTAATAGTACTGAATATCTGAGTCAGGGCATGGCAGAAGCCAATACAGTAAATAAATAATGTCCAATGAGCTGTGACAGTCTGTATGCAAAAAGACTTTTCATACATATAGACATTCAATACAGAACAATATGCATCATATATACAATCATTCTGTACAGGGACTTAATCCTTATTAAACAGTACAGTACAGTGCAAAACATTCCGTCTATACAGTAGTATAACACAGATACAGAGGCAGACGGGGAGATTAAGCACCCCTAAGCCATAGCTTGAACAGTACTGGAACCTCAAAGTGAGGCACAAAGGTTGGCTTGACAAAACTGGAGTTTACCCCGACGCTTCTAGCAACGGTCCGGTGCCTGTATCCCTACATATATATATGAGCAGTGAGCTAAAGCCCAGTGAATAACATAATGCGTAAAGGGAGTTAAGAAAGAATGTCCTTTCAGTATTTTAAACAGTCGTTTGCCTCGGTAAATCAGTTATACAGTCGGTGGCTTATACTTCATGTCATATCAGTCATTTAGAAATCATAGTAATCGTACGTGGCACATCCGATAGCAAAACAGTACGGTGGTAGTAGCAGTGTCAGTACAGTAGTAGTAACGGTAACTAAAAAGTAAAGATACTTGAGAATAAAGAACTTGATATGATGAATAGTAACAGTAATAATGCTTGAAAGAATAAAGAATGAAAGACAGCTTTTTATGGACTCAAGAGGTGTCTCGCACAGATTCTAGAGGTGGCTCACACTGTAGCACTTAGGTCCGTGTAGCACTTTGCTCCAGATTTCACAGATTGGCTTAAAGCCTAGTATGGATTCAAGAGGTGTCTCGCACAGATTCTAGAAGTGGCTCACACTGTAGTACTTAGGTCTGTGCAGCACTTTGCTCCAGAGGTATCTGTGACAGCGATCTGATAAGAAATGAGGTCTTAAAAGACCGAATCGATTGATGGCCATCAATCAAGCGATGAGTGGTTCCAACGAGGAACCGCAGAGATTCTGTAATAGAATAAAGCGATGGGTGCTAAGGATGCCGCAAAGATGCTTGAAATAAAGGACATACATTCATTCAGTAAATATTACCAGTTCAGTAAACAGTTCAGTTCAGTATTCAAAAGACAATCATTTGAACATATCTTTACACAATTGTTACTCACAGAGTTCTGGACTACAGATGAGCTAGAGCGTCTCCAAATGTCAACCCTACACAATTACAGATTGAACACACACTAAGCTAGACAGTTGGGAAAATCAATAACTTAATCCCTAATTTGCCTCGGTGTGGTTCTACATCAATATCCTCCTTAAGATGTATGAAACATGCCCTAGGAATGCCTAGGATGGAAAGAGGATGCAAGGATGCATTCAGAAGACAGTTTCAGAATATCAGAAAATCAGAGGTCCCGCTCGAGCGCAGGTTTCCCCGCTCGAGCAGACATGAAACAAAGGTCCCCGCTCGAGCGGACCAAAAAGTACTAAAAGGGTGAAACTTACGCTCGACGCCCGCTCGAGCGTGTCACCTAATCCTCCGCTCGAGCGGACTGTAAAACAGTGTAAGATGCTGGGAGCTCGATTTCTCCGCTCGAGCGGCACTTCCCCCGCTCGAGCGAACGACCAAAATCTGGAAAATCCAGATTCGAACTCCAAGTTCAAAACTCAAGTTTCAAATACCAAATTCGGTCCTCTTGGGCCAAATTTCTGGAAAACATTTGTAAACACATAGAATGACATGATTCGAAAGTCAATTTGAGAAATCAAAGCCCAAGGGTGTTTCAATCAAACTCCTTTTCAAACCCATTTCAAATCAAATTTCATGAACATGATACAAACATGACATGCATGAACTTAAACAACTTCAAGGCTCCAATACCAGTTCAAATGAGCCTATTACTTCAAAAACAAGATGATTTCATGAACCTTAGCTAGAACTTGGACATGCATGTAACAATTTCCATGAAATCAACTCAAACTTCAACAATACAAACATGCATGCAATTAGCTAGCTTCCAAGCTTCAAATCATGCTCTAAAGAGCCAATCCTTATCAAAACAAGATGAAATCATGGACTTAAACATAATCAAGAGCATGCATGTAACATTTTGCCATGAAAACACTCTAAAACTCTTCAATATACACATGCATGCAAGATTAGAGCTACAATTCAACATTTAAACCATGACTTGGCCCTAAACTCCATCCATCTAGCATGAACATGTCAGAACTTTCTTAAAGGCACAATTAAGAAGTTGAATTCCTTACCTAAGTCATGAATTAGAGGTATGGAGGCTCAATTTGCAATTATCACAACAATTCCCTCAATTCCCAAGCAAATCAACAAGTTGAATTCACTCCTCTCACTTCCTCTCTCTCTTAGTCGGTTATGAGCTCAAGAATAGGCTGATGAAAATGTTTTGTTTGGATGAAAAAGGGCTCAATATGTTTTATATGAAAAGGGCCACTAGGTGGCAAAACGGTAAATAAGGCCAACTCTTTGATTTAACTTATTTTATCTAATTTAATCATACCAAATCGATTTTTAATTAAATATACCATTAATTCACATAAATTCCAATGATCATAAAACGTTGATCCATTTTCGATTCAGCCGCCGATAAGGCCTTCAATTTGCAATTTAAATTACAGAGCATGAATAGATCGATTAACAATCAACATGTAGAAAATGCATTTAAACGATTCATACAATCGATCGATCTCGTTCTCGATCGATCGATTCGATTTCAATCAATTCAATTATCAATCATAATCAGTCTCAGTTTAGCAGTAATCAGTGCTTAATCAGTAATCAGTGGTGAGGGTTATTACAGTTTCCCAACTTTTTTGAAAATCTAAAACACACATTTGGAGCATATCTTCCAACATTTGTATCATTCTCTCAGATTGCCCGTCAGTCTGAGGATAGAAAGTTGTGCTGAACTTTAATTTTGTATCCATGGTTTCTTGTAAACTTTGCCAGAATCTGGAAACAAACTTCGGATCCCTATCCGATACAACTGAGATCGGAACACCATGAAGCCTCACAATTTCATTCACATAAATAACCGCCAGTTTATCTGCATTATACTGAGTCTTTACTGGTAGGAAGTGAGCGGACTTAGTTAATCGGTCTACAATGACCCATATTGAATTCATACCTCGAGGAGTCCGTGGTAAGCCCACAACGAAATCCATGGTCAAATGTTTCCACTTCCATTCTGGGATTGGAAGGGGCTGTAGCAACCCTGCTGGCCTCTGATGCTCCGCTTTTACTTGCTGGCATTGCAAACATTTAGAGACGAACTCTGCGATCTCCTTCTTCATACTTGGCCACCAAAAATTTTGTTTCAAATCTCGGTACATTTTGGTACTCCCTGGATGCATTGAAAATCTTGAGGTATGTGCTTCTTCCATCAATTTTTGCTTAAGGTTCAACACCTTGGGGACACATACTCAGTTTTGAAATTTGAGCACCGTATCTACTAAACTAAATCCCGGTCTCAACTTGGTTCCTAACTCATCACATATCTTCCTTAGAGTTTCATCTTCCATCTGATGCAATTTAATTTCCTCAAGTATGGTTGGTTAAGCCATCATTGCTGCCATTAAAGCTTCCTGCCCATGTAATACAAAGTCCACTTCCATTCAGTAATTCGATTTTGTGCAGCAATATTTCCTTCCGCTATGACGGCCCTCTCCAACACATCTACATAGGTAGGCAACTTCAACATATTGACTCGGTCCAGAATAGCACCCTGTAATCCCCCTTCAAATTTTCGTGCCTTCTTATAATCCGTGTCTACCATATGAGGCGCGAACCGGGCTAGCTTTGCAAATTGGGCTTCATATTCAGCAACAGTCTTGCTCCCATGTCTGAGAGTTTCAAATTCAGTCACCTTCTTATCTCGCATACTTTGAGGGAAATATTTATCATAAAACAATTCCAAGAACCTGTCCCATGTCAATCCTTGATGTATAGTTCTCGTAAGCATCCACCATCTCCGTGCCTCGTCCTCTAGGGTAAAGGCAGCCAGTTGCACCTTTTGAACTTCGGTGCAAGGGAAAACTTCAAATAATTTCTCTATTCCCAACACCCACGCTTCTGCTTTCATTGGCTCTATTCCTCCTTTGAAGGATGGCGATTTCATCTTTTTTAACTCCTTAGTAAGGGTAATGGTCCGGTCTTCAGCATGGAAATCTTGTACTGCCGGTGGAGGTACCAATGGCGGTGGCGGTTGTTGTTGAGGCTGTTGTTGTTGTTGCCGTAGGGTTTCCGCCATTTCCATAATCATTCTCTCCATCCTATCCAACTGTGCAGAAGTAGCATCTTCCACATCTTCTGTCCTTGTCCTCACCATAGCCTACACAACAATCAATTATATACAATAGACATAATTTCAAATTGTTATCATTATTAGAGTTCATATAACGTTGCCATCGATCTCTCCTATACTTTCAGGGTGTTATGCATGATGCCTAAATCTTTTCTGGACACCCTAAAGCTCAATGGATCCATGTGTGAGATAGTAACTCGTGCTCTGATACCACTTGTCACACCCTAAACTTGCCCCTAAAAGTTTGGGCATGACCTATTCAGAAACGGACATTTAACCTGGTATACATAACATACGGGGCCTTATCGGAAGCACTAACTATGAAAACAACAATGAGACAAACAACTCCATTGAGCTACTAATACCATGCCAAGATCACATACATCAGATAAAGTCCAAAAAAAATATCCCTTAGCTGTAGTTATACACATACACATATATAGTCCCAACCCTAAAATCAGGCGTATACAAAACCATTGAAGTTATATACATTCAACCTTAGATGGGCAACCAAAAAGTAGGCCAATCATCTTAACAAACTTCACAAAATAAATGGCCTCATAAAGTGCCTGGACACACGAAGGTTGACAAAAGGAAACGGGTGTCATGGCTAAGACTGACCACCTGGTTGGTTACCTATAGAAACAGACATAACATAGAGTAAGCCAAGCTCAATGAATAGTAATACTTAAATAAAACAAAGCTTAACTTGAAACATAATAGATCAATGCGTATGAAAGTGCACACATAGTTAGTCTGATTCCGTACTAATTTCATAACGGCCTTAGGCCCGATCTTGAAACATAATGGCTTGAAACATAATATCTTGAAACATAATGGCTGTAAGCCCTTGAATAGAGTGGCATAAAGCCCTTAAACATGGTAGCACGAAGCCCTTAAACATGGGGTTCACTTACTTAACCTTAATTTCTCATAGGATTTCACAATAAGCATTCAAAAACACAAAATAAGGTCTGAAAATATATCAGAAAACATGTACGAGAGTCGGGTTATTACATAGTGTATGTTTATAATGGAAAAAAAAGGATTTTGGTAAATTTTAATGTTATTTTTTATTTAAATAACCTAAACAGTAGATTATAACTCAATTAGTGAATTATTAAATAAATGGACTTCCAACAATAACATACAAAAGCAATGACATGTAAACCAATTGAATCTGAAACATGCAGTTTGCATATACATGGTTTTGATGGTATAGCAATCAGTAGCATGCATCTATCTATAATTATATATGTTATTATAATGAAGGATCGAAACAAACAACAACATATGTACACAAATATCTTGATCATGCATTCAACACCAACCAACCATTTTCCAATCCTTATTTTATAAATTTAACAAACATAATAGTGGCCTCCTCTAGAAAATGAGCAAAGTAGTATCAACAATTAATTCAATTTATTATGCAACTATAGAAGCAGATTTCGGGAAAATAATTAATCTAGTATCTACTACAACTATGCACAGAATAAATTTATCTTATATGAATCTATTTTTCTAATGAGAAACATTAATCTGTTTTAAGTTTGTTATTAGATAGGTACAATAAACAAAATACATTGATTCATGATTTGTTAAATTAAATAATAAAACAGCGAATAAATCCATATTACATTGTAGAGCATAATATAGAAATGCATATCATATACTGTAAGACGAGGAATCAAACCAAATTCTGTGTAATACCATAGTGACCTTAAAACAGATTAGCTGCCTCAAGCCCCAAGATCCACGGACCCAGACCTGGCCCGGTTCGGGCAGGCGCGCATGTGGCAATTTTGTCATAACCAACTTAGACTATAGTCTTGGCCTAAGCCCATCCTTGAAGCATCCATGCCTCCCTTCCTTCTGAAAATTTGAATGCCCCAAAGGGCTCATGTCCTTCTAATAATCTTGAGGCTTAAATACCCATCAAAGTTTTCCTCCACAATCAATGTGGGATTGGTAGTTATACACAATTCCCAAAACCTCATTTATGAGGTTAACTTTATGAGGTAATTTCTCATTCAATTCTTAATGGTTTTTTGTCATTCTTTTTGTGGTGTAAAGACCTTGTTATAAAGAATCTAAACTCATTTAATCCCACATCAACCAATGGTTGGGACCTACTTTAATTTCACATCAAAGTCATCAAAAAACCATTTTTTCCAGCAACACTAGCATAACTTTTGTTTGAAAAATGCTTGGTGATTCAAATTTGTGTGGCCCAAATGGCTCGAATGTGTCAAAATGATATCGTTTTGAGATATTCGAACCATTCAAGCAATGAGCATTTTGACCACCTAATATTGTTGCTTTTGTTTTTGGATCCTTCATTGGGCTGGTTAAGGTATTGGCTAGTGTGGGGACATAATTTTTGAATGACAACACGTGGCCGAGGTGACACCGAAGTGTCAGCCGAGGTATCACATGTCCTGGTCATGATGCCGAGATGACCTCGGCTAGGCTGAGGTTATCTGCGAGAATACCAAAATCTGAGATAAGTGGATAAGGGACAAGAGTCCTAAAATGGGAGAAGACTTTAGTTTGGGTAAAGATAAGACTATTAGAGAGTTTATCCTAATCCTACTGGGAGTCCAAGTTAGCAGTAATCCTAAGTCCATTAGAGCTAGGCTTTTATTTGAGACTAGGATTATGTTGGCTATAAAAGGGAGGCACCCCCATGGGTCTAAGGTATGGCTTTTGATATTCTGTCTAGTGAGTTAAGCACTATTGGTTATCTTTGAGAGATATGGAGTGTTGACTTGATCGTCGGAGTACCCCCTGAGGGAACGAGCCACCGTCGGAGACTCTTTTTTCTGTTGCAGGTAAGACAGGTGCCATCTATTCTGCCGGTGTTCTCCAGTTGAGTACTAAGTTGGCAGTGTGGTCGGAAATTAACACACACAATTTGGCGCCGTCTGTGGGAACGAAAGGAGAATAGATGGCCAACGACGAACAGAAAGAGAAGGTTGGGGATGACACCCCTACTGAGAGTGCGAAACATATTGACCTTGGCATCGAAGAAGACAACTACAACGAAGAAACTCGTGATAAGAATCACGGAGAAGAGGACGTCGGCCAGGAGGGCGACGTGTCGAAGAAATCAGACCAAAGCGAGTATTATAACGAGGACGACCTCCAGGTATGGAAAAAAAGATGCTTACGAAGGGACGACGAGATAAAGGGAATGGCGAATAAATTGGCGGACTTCCAAACGGTTGTCAATTTCATGATACAGAACAACGTCATGCAGCCATCGTTCCCGTCACAAGATACGCCGACTCCAGCAGCCAAGAAAGATGCCCAGCAGGCGAAGACAACTCGCAGACGACTCTCAAAGACGATAGGACCAAGGAACATTCTCACCGGCCTTCAAGGGAGGTCGGACGAGGAGAATCTAGAAGGGGACATTCACAAAGGACACATCGCACCAAGGAAGCTAACTCCAAAGAACATCGGCATGTTCAGGGGAAGGAACTCTGTTTCGACGCGACCAATGGAGGGAGGTCCAAAAGGACTCGCAATGACACAGGAAGTAGTGCACCAAAGAGGCTGAAATCCGGGATAGCTGAGCTCCTGGACAAACCATGGAGGATCTGAGGGATTACCTCCAGAGAAAGTGACAAGATGCCGAGGTGACCTCACCTATCAAGCCGAGGACACCGTTCTCGATAGAATTGGACAAATTTAAGGCCTCGAAAAGGTTCAGTATACCAAGGTTCCAGATATACCACGGTAAGTCGGACCCGAACTTTCACGTCAGCTTGTACCCAAACTCGATGGCATTGTACACCAAGAACGAGCCGTTGCTCTGCAAGGTGTTCCCCTCATCCTTCGAAGAAATTACATCGGATTGGTTTCACAAGTTGTCGAAAGGAACTGTGAAAACCTGGGAAAGCCTGGCCGAGATGTTTGTGGCCAGGTTCATGACAAACAAGCTACAGCTATTGAGGGTGGACGCTCTAATGGCCCTGAAGATCGGCGAGGATGAAAGCCTTAGGGCCTATGTCAAAAGGTATTATGAGGTATTCAACCGAATACCAGGATGCAACCAAGAGGTGGCGGTCGTGTTGTTTAAAAGCAGCTTGAAGGATGACTGCCTGCTTCGAAAATCACTGGCAAAGACATTGCCAAAAAGCATGGAGGAGCTGATGGCCAGGATAGAAAAGTATGCCAGAGCCGAGAAGGACACGCCTGGGACAAAGGCGTCCAAACCAGAGAAGAGAAATGGTTCGCCGTAGCGAAGCCGAAATAACACTGGATATGAGAAGACAAGAGCTCAGCCCAAGTAAGCAGATCCCGGATTCCAGATCTCGGATCCCAAATCCTAGAAGACAAGATCTCGACCTAAGATGATTAAGTTTGAGAAGAGAAGAGCTAACTGAGATGATGTTTAACACTTATTGAAATTTGTGGACAATTTACAAGTTGAAGTTAAACTGAAATCAATTTTTAACACTTGTTGAAATTTGTGGACAATTTACAAGCTGAAGTTAAACCGAAATCATTGTTTAACACTTGTTGAAACTTGAGAAAAGTTTACAAGTAAAAGTTAAACCGAAATCATTGTTTAACACTTGTTGAAATTTGTGGACAATTTACAAGTTGAAGTTAAACCGAAATCATTGCTTAACATTTGTTGAAATTTGTGGACAATTTACAAGTTAAAGTTAAGCCGAGGTTAAACCCTTGTTGAAATTTTATGAAAAAATTTACAAGGTGAAACCAAGGTTATGCCAAGAAAAGGTACTTGGGTACTTGCTGAGGTAAATCATCAGTTTGTATAACCGGGGTGTGTCACCCCGAGACGGTTGCAAAGGAGGACGGTTTCGGCTGAGAAACTTGAACGAACTTGGTCGTTGGTTCTAAGGCATTGATGAAAGCAAACTATAAGTTTTGGTCATATTGAGCCGACGAGTTCTGACTTCAGCAATAGATGATGAAGCGAGCTTAGCCGACGTGCTAAGTGGAATAAATGATATAGGTTCCATCACCTCATAATGCCGAGGTAATAGAACGTAGGGGCAGTTGTGGGGACATAATTTTTGAATGACAACACGTGGCCGAGGTGACACCGAAGTGTCAGCCGAGGTGTCACATGTCCTGGTCATGATGCCAAGATGATCTCGGCTAGGCCGAGGTTATCTGCAAAAATACTGGAATCCGAGATAAGCGGATAAAGGACAAGAGTCCTAAAATGGGAGAAGACTTCAGTTTAGGTAAAGATAAGACTCTTAGAGAGTTTATCCTAATCCTACTAGGAGTCCAAGTTAGCAGTAATCCTAAATCCATTAGTGCTAGGCTTTTATTTGAGACTAGGATTATGTTGGCTATAAAAGGGAGGCACCCCCATGGGTCTAAGGTATGGCTTTTGATATCCTGTCTAGTGAGTTAAGCACTATTGGTTATCTTTGAGAGATATGGAGTACTGACTTGATCGTCGGAGTATCCTCGGGTGAACGAGCCACCGCCGGAGACTCTTCTTTCTGTTACAGGTCAGACAGGTGCTATCTATTCTGCCGGTGTTCTCCAGTTGAGTACTAAGTTTGTAGTGTGGTCGGAAATTGACACACACAGCTAGTTAGCTCATTAATTAGGATTAGTGCGAAATGTGGTTGGTGCTAACTAGAGAGAGAGAGAGAGAGAGAGAGGGGTTAGCTTGTTACGAGCTATGTCCATATGGAGCTTGGGAGTGCTCTGCCTCATAGCCATAGCATCGTGTTGTGAGTTTGTGGGGGTTATTTTTTGAATTTATTTTAATGATTTGGATCGTTTATATTATAAATTATTTATGAAAAAAATTAATCTGTAACTTATAATAAGATTACATTTATGTTTAAAAAAATTAAATAATTAGTACAATTTTGATAATTTTTTAAAACGATTATGGTTCGATCATGTGACTACACGTGTCCGATTAATTTTATTTTTTATATGAAGAATATACTCAATGAATCTTATAATATAAATGGCTCAAATTATGAAAATAGAATAGATACAGACCTCAATCAAGCTGTCATAGCGGGGCACTATGACAGCACAACCCCTTGTCCGGGTCGATAGGTTGCTACGTGTACTTTATTTTTTAGGTAAATTATAAATACATTTAAATTGTTTAATGTGATTTTAAAAATTGTAAATTTTTTATTATTAAAATTTTTTATTTAATAAAATTAGTAGAAAAATAAAATTCTATCTATCTTTCTATACAATAATAAAATTATTAGAAGTGTTAATTAAAATATATTTATAATATTATTAAAAATTATTAATTGACTTAATAGTTAGTTAATAAAAGGAGTGCTATGTAATTTCTAAAATTACAAGACATAATTAGTGTTTTAAACAAAACCCATGAAAGGTATTTTTAATTTATCCTTATCTTTTGTGTATAAATCATACTATGATGCCATGTGTCTTGAGAATAATTATAATTGTTATATATATATATATATATATTTAAAGGGATCTCACACTTACATAACACTCATTTTAACACACATTACAGCACACACTTATTCTCTAAACTAACAAGCAATTAGCACGCACAATTAAGTTGTTTTTATACTTTTTTAACCATCCCATTAGAGATACTTAAGGGTGTTTAGGATCCCGCTAAAACATTTATATTTTTTTATTTTTAGTAATTCTTTTTTAAAATTATGTTAATTTTTTTTTTACTTTTTATATCCATTTTGTGTGGACGAATTTTAAAAAAATCATTGAAGACCAAAAATGCCAAATTTTTGGTCCTTTCAAAATTTTTATTTTCAAAATTCTTTAAAAAATTAACTTTTTCAATTCATCTAATCAAATAAAATTTAAAAGTATGAAATTTAAAAAAATTTAAAAAAACATTTAAAAAACCAACCCCATCATGCACTAAAGTGCGCTGCATTTGTGTCCGATGTTAATCAACTTTACGCAGTTGGCAAGTCTACTAGTAAAGATGTTATTCAATGCCACTTGTCACATTGCATGGGTTGTCCATCACCTTCTTGTGTAATAACATTTGATGGCGTGGCCATGTGGCAACATATATGTGTGTAAGGAATTTTAAAAAAAAAAAAAATTTAATTAATTATAAATTACTGGTAGTTTGAAAAAATAATTATCAATTTATCAATAAAATTTAAAATTTTAATTATTAATATTTATAGATTTACTATTGATTTGTAATTATTTTTACAAATACTAGTGATATTTCTTGTAATTTTTTTCCACTTATGTTTGAGATTCAAATTTTTTTTTTTCCCACAATGATGTAATATAATAGGTATTAACTTCTAATTTGTTACACATTCAATTATACAGAACTCAACTCCCTCAGAGCTCGTTTGGAAAGTCTTGGTTTAGGATTTTTTGGCTAAAATAATCACAAAAAAATAAAATAGACTTTTTAGTCCAATAAGACAAAACAGCACGTTCAATCCATAATCATTATATTCTTTCACTCATAAAAAGTCAAAAGTCTTTTCCAAAAAATTAAAAAGTCAACCCACTTCTCAAACGAACCCTTAATATATCATTATAGATGAATTTACGGAAAACAAGAGACAGATAAAAAGAAGAGAGAGGACTTGTTGGGAATGGCTAGCGTCTCCTTCACATGTTGTGTATGAGTAAAAATTTAATGTAATGATAATATCAATAACGGCGACAACTAATAAAGTACATGATGGAGAGGGTCAATTCTATTTTTCAAAGAGAATTGCCTTGCTATATATACATAGAGATAAAAATAAGAAATGATTGAATGGTGATATCAATAACATTATATTATCATTATATTAAAGTTTTTTATGCTCTGTGGGCCAAAAAATTATTTTCAAAGTTTCGTTTAACAAGTGATTATTTTTAGTAAAAAGAGTTAAAAAGTTAGTAAATTTTAACTTATGCAAAAAAAAAAATAAAAAAATAAATAAATAAATAAATAAATTCATTCACCCTATCTGTTGTACTTTTTTTTATAAAAAAACTATTTCTAAACATATTATGTGTGTTTGGTTTGCGTTTTTTGAATTTAGTTTTTTTAAAACTGAGTTTTTTGTTTTTCGTATTTTTTTTTGTTTTAAGTGAATATTTTTAAAATTTTAAGTTTTTTTATTTATTTTTTTAGATGCACCTTACTTAGATATATCTAAAAAGTAAAAAAAATTGTGAAAAAATATTTTAAAAAATTAATAAATATATAAAAATACTAAAAATCACCAAAAGTCCTTTTTTAGTCGCCAAAAGTCAAATTTTCACTTTCCTCGACTAAATATTGTAGTCGCCGATTTTGACGCGAATACACGGTCGCCGAAGGTATTGGCGACTAAAAATGTTTTAGTCAACAAAAAACAGGTCATCAGCGACCAAAGCTTTTGTCGCCAATAGTCAATTACATTTTTGAAAATTATACATTTAGCGACTAATCGTTTAGTCGCCAATAGTGAATTATTATTTTTTTTATTTATACATGTGCCGACTAAGCTTTTCGTCGCCAATAGTAAATTTTTTGGCGACCACACATTTTAGTCGCCAAAAGCATATTTCAGAAAAAAAAAAAAAAATACCCTCTGCTATTCCCAAGTTTCGAACCACCAACCTTCTACATTCTAAACCTTTATCAACAAACTCTCCCCACTATGCCACTACAAGATCACATGAATAAAAATGCAACATATATTATTTATATACTATATTGACCGGTATTAATACAAAACTATATATATAAAAATAATTACTTTTATTCAATATAATTTATGTAAAAAATAAATTATTTACTAAAAAAAAATTAGATCACTTTTGGCGACTAAATCTATTTTTTAGTCGCCAATTGTATAGTTTTGGTTACTAATTATATTTTAGTCGCTAAAAAAATTCATTCCCGCCTAAAAACCTCCACTTTTGGCGACTAAACTGAATTTTAGTCGCCAAAACCTCTACTTTGGGCGACTAAACTGCATTTTAGTCGGCAATTCTTGACTTTTAGCTACTAAATTTTTTTTAGTAGCCAAAAAGTTTCACTTTTGGTATGAAATTGATTTTTGTCGATAAAACACGTATAATCGGCGACCAAACTATTTTTTAGTCGCCAAAACCTATACTTTTGGCTACTAAATGTTTTTAGTCGCCAAAAACCTTCACTTTTGGCTACTAAATTTTTTTAGTCGCTAAAACCCCTATATTCGGCGACTAAACTGACTTTTAGTCGCCAATAAGTATACATTTGGCTACTAAACTGTTTTAGTCGCCAAAAGTGTTCACTTTTGGCGACTAATTCCATTTTAGTCGCCAATTCTGCTACTTTCAGCGACGAAAAATCCATTTTTAGTCGCGAAATCTGCTTTTTCTTGTAGTGAAGATACTGAATTCTCATATATTTTTTTTTATATTTTTGGTATTTAGTGAATTTTTAAAAGATTTTTTCCACAAAAATTATATTTTTTATGTGTATTTATGTTAGATGTGTTAAAAAAAATTTGCTTAAAATATTTGAAAAAATTTGTAAAAACAATTCACTAAATTTTTTGAAAACATGAAAAATAAGAAAGTAGAATTTTTTGAAACGTGTTTTTGGAAAACCAAAAATAAGCAAAGTGATTATTTTTTTTATCTCATATTTTAACACGAGTCACTAAAAAAAGTCATGTATGAAACGAATACTAATTTTTGTGCACTTTCTATATATATAAGGTTGAATTTCTTTTATGTTCATATCTCAACATGAGAGAATTTGAAGGGCCTATGGAGTTCACATGAGTCTCATTTCGATGATTCAAATTGTTCATTTTGTAACAAGTCTCGTTTCGATAATTTGAACTGTTCATTTTGTAAGACCTTTAATATGTATCATTTATGAAAATAATTATGTTGATAATCATAACATTTTCATTTTATCATGTTTATCTCTAAAAAAATGAATGATCTATTTTCAAAAATATATTTGTCATTTATTTTTTCAAAAACTAATGGTCAATTTTTAAAAATATATTTTTCATCTATTTTTTCGAAAACTAATGCAATAAAACATAAAATTTATAATTATCGGATTAAATTAATTTATTTTTTTTGTAACTAATATATATTATATATTGAAGATTCTACAAAATGAATTTCGAAACAAATTCTCAGTGATAAATTCCATGGGCTCTCAAATTCTTTAAAATTAAAATATGGATATGAAAAAAACTCGAACCATATATATACTCAATCCATATATATGGGTTAGACTTCTCTCCTATTGGCCAGCTCAATTTGAGAAAGTATTTTGATTTGGTAGGCCTATTTTAGGACCGATTTTAATGATCTGTGCTGTTCACTTTTTAAGACTTGTTGAGTAGAACATTCATGTAAAAAATAATATGATCGGATATTGGTAACTATATGAGAGGGTAATTTATATGGATAAATTGGGCCAAGCTAAGTAATGGGCCGCTTTGGGCCGCACTGTGAAGGGCTGAGTAAAATGGCCGTGAAGCTACTCCAGTTCGTAAAAAGGCTTTGACATTAGTCTGGTCCAGAGCCTTATACTCTAGTTCGGTTGAGAAGTACTACGGATGGTCGGTCCCTGGAATTAGTTCGGTCGCAGTATATGAAACCGAGGTATGCTGAGTTTTCTTAAGTACTTGGTGTCAGAGTTACTTCGGCTTAACTCTCTTATGGATAGCTCGGTCTCAGCATATGGAAGTCGAGGTAAGAGAAATTAAGGTAATAGCCGAAGTAAGAGTTAGGTCGGCCGTGTGGAAGTTCGGCCGTGGTGAAACCATCTCACTTGGTTTAAGCAGTGAGGGGGGTGTTGGAAGAAGCATTATCTTTCAGGAATGTGAATCCTAGGAGGACTCTATATGGAGGTGTAAGAGTCCTACTAGGATTGTGCCACACGAAGCCTATAAAAGCTCACCTATATCACCTTTGGGGAGGTAACACAACTTTGTTTTCTAAATATAGAGAGCTTTTGTCTATTTGTCAAGCTTACTGACTTAGGCATCGGAGAGGTTTCCGGCACACACCCGCCGGCCAGCTCACGTTCATATTTTCAGGTGATAAAACGACGTCGTACGGAGGGGCGCAAACTTAATCAACAGGATTATACGAGAAGGTTTATTTCTTTCCCGTACAATTGGCGCCGTCTGTGGGAATTTCAGACAAAAACAAACCTCTTGATCAAGCTTTTCCTCTTAAGAATCAATGGCACACAACGAAGAATTACCACAGTCCGCCATTGACGGACTGACTCCAGAGGGGGGTGCAAGGCGCGAGGGCCTACCCTTGGTCACTCCCATGGCGAACCTGGAACCACAAAGACAAAATTCCAGGAGGGATGCAAGGGGACGAAGGCGGAATAACAACCCCCATCACTCTCGCTCGCAAAGCCCAGAAAGACAAAGACGCAAAATTGATCCTCAAACTTTGGAGGATCGCGTCAGGGAACAAGACGAATTGATCCGTCGGATGGCAGCAAACATGGAATCTCTAAAGCGCCAAGTGAAGGGAAAAGGAGTGGCGACAGGAGAGGGGCGCACAAACAAGACACCCCCTCGCCACTCGGAAAATCGTAGCAGGAATACTACACCCTCACAAGAAGAGAGCAAAAGCCTCAAGACAGGCGATACCCAATCCAAGTCCTCTAGAACTCGTCACCTCAGGTCTGAGAGGACGAGATCTGAGAGGTCGTACACTGAGGGAAGCACATATTGGCCCTCGCATACGCACCAAACGAGATCCAGATAGACAAAATTACCCAGATCGTCCGACCTACGAACCGTGCTAGAAGAGTAGGTGCGGTGGAAGGAGGATGCCAGGGCGCACGATCCACACAGAGTTTCTGCCTTACAGCGGTTGGCTCCTCGGACGCATGGAAGCGTTGAGGTTGGAATGCCAATACCTCGCCCCACTTACGAACCAACGGACAAGGCGTTGGCGAGGCTACAGACCTTGCCATTCGTCCCAGCAATTGAGAACGCGCCCCTACCTTCAGCCTTCCTACAGCCTAAATTCACCACGTACGAGGGGAAGACGGACCCTTACTCACACTTAAGCCACTTCCGCCAGGTTATGGCGGTATATGGGCGCAATGAGGCTTTGATGTGCATCCTATTTCCCTCAAGCCTTGGTGACCTAGGCTTGACTTGGTTTGAGAAACTTCCAGAAGGCAGCATAGCCTCCTGGGCATAGTTGGCAGAAGCGTTCGTAACGAGGTTCCGAACAAACACCAAAACACCAGTGGAGATCGACCAATTACTCTCCATCGACATGGGCGACAAGGAGACCCTAAGATCATACAACAGTCGCTACTGGGAGACATTTAACCAGATTGGGGACTGCCCAACCAATCTCGCCATTGCGCAGTACAAAAGAGGCCTCCCAGTCAAGAACAGACTAAGGGACTCTATCACCATGACACCGCCCCTCACCGTGGAAGCCCTGATGGAGAGAGTGCATCAGCACATCAGGGTAGAAGAGGATGGTGCACGTGCCAAAGCAAAATCTGGCACGACCGCAGCACCAGAAAAGAAGGCCTCAGCAAAGGTCAACGCGGTAGACCGTCCGAACAGAAACGGATGTGGCAAAAGAGACAACGGAGAAGATCAGGACAAAAGATGGTTGAGAGTCCGCACTGCCATAACCACGGTCTTCAAGAAACCGATCTACCGAATACTCAGCGAGATTCGAGACGAGCCTTTCGTCAAGTGGCCAGCCAAGCTAGGCGAGGCTCAGAAGGACTACGACGACAGGTCACGATGCACTTTCCATAAAGAAAAGGGGCACCGTACTGAGAATTGCACGCCATTGAGACAACACCTAGAGGAGTTGGTGGCAGCAGGCCACCTGGATAAATACATCGAAGGAGGGGCGCAACCAGCCCCCCAGGACCATAGTAACACCAATGGTATACCAATTGACGCCCCACCTCAAGGCGTAATTAACGTGATACATGGAGTCTTCGAACCTGAGCGTGTATGCGAGCTTAGAGGATCAATTAAAAAGGCTGAGCACTTGAGAGAAGTGCTAAGTGCCCAACCCACCATCAAGAAGGGGAAGACAGAGGCCACGAATGTCATGTCTTTTTCGGATAAAGACTTGGCAAGGATTTATTGCCCTCACAATGATACCCTGGTCGTCACTCTCCGAATCAAGGATTTTGACGTTAAGCGGATTCTGATTGACCAGGGTAGTTCATGTGAAATCATGTACTATGAAACATTTAAACAACTGAAGCTACAAGATAAAGACTTGGCACCTGCCGTATCTCCCCTGATCAGATTCTACTCCATGCCAGAATGGCCCGTCGGCAAAATAATCCTTCCAGTCAGAGCAGGGAGTGTGACAAAACAAGTGGAGTTCTGGGTGTTGAAGGTCCCCTCCACCTACAACATCATCTTGGGCAGAACATGGCTGCATGCCATGCGTTCGGTGGTGTCATCCTACCATCAAGTAATGCGGTTTCCCAACGACACCGGAGTAATAGAAGAGGTCTATGGAGATCAGATCATGTCGAAGCAGTGCTTTATTACGGTGAATGGCAGCCGCGCTGCCAAAGGATACGTTCATTCAGTGGAAGAACCTGAGAGTAATGAACTATTCGCAGACGTTGGCAAAGCGGCTAATCAGAAAGCGGTGGAAGACTTGGTAGAGGTAAGAATAGACGAAAAGAACCCGGATAAGTTCTTTTTGCTCGGTTCGTTATTGTCCAGTACGGAGAGGTTAGAGGTATTGGAATTTTTAACCTCTAACATCGAAGTGTTCGCCTGGACACCATATGACATGCCAGGCATTGATCCCAACTTCATCTGCTACCAACTCAATGTCCACCCATCCGCCAGACCAATCATTCAACGCATACGCAGATCGGCACTCCACCATGCAGAGATAGTGGCGGAGGAAGTAGGAAACCTGCTGGAGGCAGGAGCAATTAGAGAAGTGCACTACCCAAGATGGATCTCCAACACAGTCGTAGTGCCAAAAAAGAATGGCAAGTGGCGTGTCTGCATCGACTACAAAACAGTCAACAAGGCGTGCCCAAAAGATAGCTTTCCCCTACCATGAATAGATCAACTAGTCGACCTAACGGCAGGGCACAACCGACTTAGCTTTCTGGATGCATACAGAGGCTACCATCAAATTGCCATGCACAAACCAGATCAAGAAGTGACGTCCATCACAACTCCAAGAGGACTATACTGCTACAAGGTCATGCCCTTTGACCTAAAGAACGCAGGGGCGACATTTCAGAGAATGGTCACCAAGATGTTTGAGCCATTGTTAGGCAGAACAATGGAGGCTTACATCGATGATATGGTGGTCAAAAGCAAAGACAAGAATGACCATCTCAAGGACCTAAGTGAGATGTTCCAGATCCTAAAGAAGCACAAGTTACGCCTCAATGCGTCGAAGTGTGCATTCGGAGTAGGATCTGGCAAATTCCTGGGCTTCTTGGTGACCAACCGGGGTATTGAGGCGGACCCATCTCAAATCAAGGCCATTCAGGACCTGGAGAGACCAAACTCAGTCAAAGAAGTGCAACATCTCACCGGCATGGCCGCTGCGCTCAATCGGTTCATAAGCCGGTCGTCCGACAAATTACGACCATTCTTCCATGCTCTAAAGGCCAAGTTCGAGTGGGACGACGAATGCGACCGAGCTTTGGAAAGCTTGAAGGAATACATGTCTTCTCCACCATTACTTGTAACCCCAATTCCTAGAGAAGAACTCTTCTTGTACCTGGCAGTCTCACAGCACGCAATTAGCGTAGTGTTGGTCCGTGTAGAAGGAATCCAACATCTGCCCATCTATTATGTCAGCAAGACATTGCTGGGCGCCGAAACAAGGTACTTGCCACTAGAGAAACTGGCATTGGCCTTGATGATGGCCTCAAGGAAGTTGTCGCATTATTTTTACGCCCACACCATAGTCGTTCTCACAGCCTTCCTGTTAAAAGCTTTGTTTGAAAGGGCGAACTTTTCTGGGCGAATTCTAAAGTGGGCAGTGGAGTTAGGGCAATACGACATCAAGTTCCAACCCAGAACCGCAATAAAGGCACAAACATTGGCGGATTTTGTCGTAGAATTCACACCAGGAAGTCATCACATCTGCCCAGTCAACCTGACTGAAACAACCGAACTAGGGATGGAAGTTGACGCCGGAATAGCGCAACCCCTGGTGCAAAATACTCAGCCAGACGCCAAGGCAGCCCAAAACGAAGCAGGGAAGGAAGAAGCAAACCATGCTACGCCAAGTCAAGACTCACCAACAAGACAAGGCTTGGTACAACCAGAGGGCAAGGGGCAGACAGCAAGCATGGACCTTGAAGAAAACACCAGCAATAAGGAAGATCCCAAGGCATCATTTGATCCCTCTACTTGCTGGAAGTTGTTCGTGGGAGAGATGTGGAAGCTCTTTGTAGATGAAGCATCCAACCGGTATGGAGCAGGGCTTGGCATAGTCCTCATCTCTCCAGACGGCCTAGTAGTGGAGCAGGCGATCAACCTTGGCTTCCCAGCATCAAACAACGAAGCGGAGTATGAAGCGCTTCTGGCAGGTCTCAAGTCAGCATTCCACATGAAGGCCACCGAGCTAATGGTTTATAGCGACTCACAGCTGGTGGTAAACCAAATATCTGGCGACTATGAAGCAAAGGATGACAGGATGGCCAAGTACCAAGAGTTGGTCAGAACAGAGGTCAAAAAATTTGATGTGGTCAGGATAGAGCAAATCGGCAGAGAGGAAAACAGCAAAGCAGACGAATTAGCAGGCTTCGCCTCAATGGCGGATACCTCTATTCCTCACCCACTGCTAATCGACTATCTGCCAAGACCAAGCATTGAAGACCCATAAGCAGAAGAGGTATGTTGCGTCGATCTAGGCCCTTCTTGGATGGATCCCATCATCTTATTCCTGAAAAACGGCACCCTACCAGAAGAGAAGAAAGAAGCCAACAGAATAAGAGCAAAGTCGCAACGATTTTGGCTCTCTCCATCCTTGGCATTGTACAAAAAGTTGTTCTCAGGACCTTACCTAAAGTGTGTTTACCCCAGCAAAGTGGAAGCATTCCTGTTCGAAATACATGAGGGTGTATGCGGCAGCCATCAAGGAGGAAGATCACTGGCATACAGAGCAATCTCGCAAGGATATTGGTGGCCATACATGCAAGCGGATTCAGAAAAATATGTAAAAAAATACGAAAAATGCCAAAAGTTCGCGCATCAAATACACCAACCTGCCAGAGAACTTCTACCTCTCACTAGCCCATGGCCTTTCGCAATGTGGGGCTTAGACATAGTAGGGCCACTTCCAACAGCACCAGGCAACAGGAAGTTCTTTCTTGCAGCAACCGACTACTTCACAAAATGGGTGGAAGCAGAAGCCTTGGCATCAATCAAGGAAAAAGATGTGAAGAAGTTTGTCTGGTAGAATATCATCACTCGATTTGGCATACCAAAGGCATTAATCTCAGACAATGGCACTCAGTTCGACGGTAGAATTTTCAGAGGCTTTTGTGAAAAGTACAAGATAGAGTTCTACAATTCTACACCAGCATATCCCCAAGCAAATGGTCAGGCGGAAGCATCAAACAAGGTGGTCTTGGATGGGTTGAAGAAAAGGTTAAGAAGAGCAAAAGGAAAGTGGGCAGAAGAACTCTTTCATGTTTTATGGGCTTACCGCACCACACCTCGCCGATCAACAGGGGAAACACCATTCTCCTTAGCTTATGGTATGGAAGCAGTCATCCCATTAAAACTTGGCCTCCCCACAATTCGAAGCGAAAACTTTGACCCAGACTTAAATGGCGAAGCCATAGCATTGGAGCTTGACCTTGCAGAAGAAAGAAGAGATAGAGCATTGGTTCACATCGCCTCCTACCAACAAGAATTATCCAGAAAGTATAACAAAACAGTGCATCCAAGGCAATTCAAGATCGGAGATTGGGTACTGCGTAAAGTGATAGGAAATACCTTGGTACCAGGAGATGGCAAGCTAGGACCTAACTGGGAAGAACCTTACAAAGTGGTCGGATTAGCAGGCAAAGGGGCATACCACTTAGAAGATGAGGACGGCAAAGCAATTCCCAGGCCATGGAACACTGCTAATCTCAAGTTGTTTTATTTTTAGCTTTTTTTCTTTTAAGCATGTGTAATTTTTTACTTTCTCAATAAAGCAAGTCGATTCTTTTCATAATTGTTTTCGGTAGAAGGTAACTTCAGTAAGTTAGGAGCATTGTAAACATAGTTGGCCGGAATAATCAACTATGAACCCTTCCTAAGCCTAGGATAAGGATCCAGGCTGCAGGACGTTTGGTCGAAATAACCAAACAAAGTATTCTAAGTTGGCTGAAAAAACCGACTTAGAGGTTGGTTGAATTAAACCAACACCCCTCCTAAGCCCAGGATAAGGATCCAGGCTGCAGGACGTTTGGTCGGCATAACCAAACAATATATTCTAAGTTGGCTGAAAAAACCAACTTAGAGGTTGGCTGGATTAAACCAACTCTTGTTACTCTTCAATCGAAGTAAGTTTATGGCCGAAGAGTGGTTGGCTGGATTAAACCAACACCCCTCCTAAGCCCAGGATAAGGATCCAGGCTGCAGGACGTTTGGTCGGCATAACCAAACAATATATTCTAAGTTGGCTGAAAAAACCAACTTAGAGGTTGGCTGGATTAAACCAACTCTTGTTACTCTTCAGCCGAAGTAAGCTTATGGCTGAAGAGTAGTTGGCTGGATTAAACCAACTCTTTGCACTCTTCAGCCGAAGTAAGCTTATGGCTGAAGAATGGTTGGCTGGATTAAACCAACTCCTGTTACTCTTCAGCCGAAGTAAGTTTATGGCTGAAAAGTGGTTGGCTGGATTAAACCAACTCCTGTTACTCTTCAGCCGAAGTAAGCTTATGGCTGAAGAGTGGTTGGCTGGATTAAACCAACTCTTTGTACTCTTCAGCCGAGATAGTTATATCGGCTAAAGAGTGGTTGGCTAGTAAGATTAAATAGTTAAAACCAAAATAACAGTTGGAAACGTTGAAAAATTCATTACAAATGCAAGCTTAGAAAACAAAACCGGAATAAAAGTTGAGCACAAAAGTAGATTTTTCATTCAACAAAGAAGAGCAAGTACAAACTAAGGGGCCGCAGCCCGGTTACAACTTCAAGACAAAAGAAAAGAAAAAAAGACAATCAGCTGAAAAGTTCGTCAATTTCGGCATCAAATTCTACATTAGCATTTGGCCGAAGTCCGGTTTCAGATGAAAGCACGGTTTGAGGCAGGAGCTCGGTTTCAACATGAACCTCGGTATCAGTTCGCTGCGTGTTGTCAGTTAGCAGGTCATCAGTTAGGTCTTCAACTACCGGCTCCAACCGAACTGTCTGATCGTTGGGTTGCTCATTGACGGCCGGAGTGACAGTCTGCTCATCTCCATCATCATCTTCATCATCATCTTCATCCTCATCAGACCCTTCAAGAAATTGCTTTTGAAGATCGGCAGTGTATTCCGTCAGTGAGGTCGGAATGGAGTACTGCGGAGCATTATATACCTCGGTCTCGGACCCGCAACCGAGCTACTCCACCGCACTCCTCCAACCGCACTTGAAGAACAGGTCCTTTGCGGCTTCGCACTGTTGGACGTAGCCGTCTTCTGCCTTCTTAAAACCTCGCTTTTCGGCTCCTTTGATGCTCTCCTTCAGTTGGGTTATTTCGATATCTTTCTTCTTTTCAATTTTTTCCAGCAGACGCAGGTACTTGTCTTTTGCCTCAATGGCAACCTTCTGCTTTTCGGCTTCGGCCGAATTAGCCAGTTCGGTCAGTCGACCGTTCTCAGAGCGTAGTTCGGCAATTTGTTTTCTTGCCTCCTCCATTGCTTTTTGTTTTACCGCCACGGCCTCCCTGGTATTTCTCCTGAGCTCCATCACTCGCCTGTGTGTGACATTGTTTTTCTGGATGGCCTGCAAAGGAGTAGTAACTTTTCCTTTAGCCGGACTGAAAGTTGGAAAAATTACAAAGAAAAAAGAGAGCTACTTACCAGGATCATTTACTTAGTTGAAAACCGGATAGACTTCAGCTCGGTATTCAGTTGTTTGTAGTGGTGCTCCATGTCTTTTGGGAGGCACACACTCTTGGCTAGATTGAAAGCCATCAAGTGGTCCTTCTCGGTGACAACCGAATCCGAAGCCAGTATATCTCGATCGTTGAAGGTGAGATTGGGCACCCATTTGGAAAGGGCAGCTCGGTCAAACTGCTCCGGTTGAGCACTTCATTGAGGGCTTGGAGGAGGGCTTGGTGGAAGAACTGTCTCATCCTCATCAGCAAGTCATTGCTCGGTTTGGCTAGTCCGGGCACGTTTGCTTGGGCGAGACGAGGACGGCCGTTGAGATGGGAAGGCCACCACGGTCTCAGTGGTTTGGCCGGTTGGTGGTACATCAGCTGGAGTTGTTGCGGTCAACAGGGCCTTCAGCCTGTCATTTTTGCCATCTCTTGTTCGGCGGTGAGAGGCACTAGGTTAATTTGGGGCAGGGTAGGGTCCGGTTCTGGCGCGTCTTCTAGGAGAAAGTCGGTGACTCTAGCTTTTCGGCGACCGGTGTATCGGTATGTCGGCTCAAAACTGAGGAGTTTAGCCCAACTTCTTTCTTCAACACGTAGTGCGGCGCGGAGTACGCCTAAGTTGGGGTGGCTATACAATGAATGAATGTGGGCTGGATCTACATGAAAAAGACAACTGTTAGTTCGGCTTAAAATTAGCAACCGGAGTAAAAAAGATGAATGCATGGAAGACCGAAGTAATTATACCAGGTATCCCTTTGTTCCAGTTTATACGTCGGCCAGGAATCTGGGCTTGATGATCTTCAAAGTTCCCAGACACCCAGAAAAAATCATCATCATTTAAGTCCTTATCCTGCGTGTCTTTTATTATTTTTTCACGTCGGCGACGTATTCTTAAATAATATACCCATCCATCCTCTTTGGATCCTAAGGAATATTGGTGGAATATTTCGGCTAGACCAAGGTTCAGACCGGTTTGACGGTTTAGTTCGGCGATGCCCATTATTATACGGTATGAGTTGGTTGATAGTTGGGTTGGGCAAATTTGGGTTTGCCTAAGGAATTCACAAATCAAAGGTTGGACTGGGAATCTTAGTCCGGTTTCTATTATTGATAAAAGGGTAAAAGGCACAAAACCCTCATTCCCCCAAGGTATGGTGTCTTTTTTGGCTAGGGTAAGGTGGACATCGGCAGAAATGTTGTAATCATTACGAAATCCGGCCAAACCCCCTGGTGTTTCTACCAAGAACCTATATTTCCCCATTTATTTTAACTTATAAATAAATTAGCTCGGTTTGAAAACTGTGCTCAGTAGCTCGGTTGAGCGCGCAGAGGGAGTGCATGGACAACCTAAGTCTGCAAAGTGGAAGAACAAAGGGGTTAGCACAGATCATTGACCGTGCTACAAAAATAAAGCAAGAAAAAGGAGTCCTACTTCGGCTGCAAGGGATGCTAAAGGATCTATGTCGGCTCGAGCAAGGTGCTTGGTAGCTCGGTTTGAACAAGGGGTGGGTTATCTCGGTTTGAACTACATTTTTACTTCAGATTAAGCCTATAGGGGCAGCTTTCTGAGTTCGGTTTAGAAACTAAGAAAGCTGGCTTAGCCCCGAAAGCTTAGTTCGGTTGATGATCAAGGTTTCTAGTTAACCTTAGTTCGGTACGTTTTATCTCGGCTAAAGACAATCACAAGATGTTTTATTTGTTAAAACTACTAATACAAAGTGATGGTTCGGTTGTGTAGTCTTGTCCCACTGGCACTAAAACTACAAACAGTTTGCTAATTCGGTTGTGTGTGATTTTGGATCAAAAAGAGTGTTCTACAGATTATCTCATAAATACCAGAGGTACTAACATGGTGTTTTCAGAAGGAATAAAGCAAAATGGAAAAGATGTGTTTTGTGAAAACACGCACAACAGAGTACAAAAACAAGGAAAGCAAGATAGATGTGCAATACTTACCAGATGAAGAGGCAAGAACTGGAGGTGAAAACAACAAACAGCAATGGCAAACACGAGCTCAGAGGTTGAAGAACAGTTGAAACTTAGAGAGAATGAATAGTAAGGCGTATGATTTTTTGAAAAGTGAAAGGGCTTTTGTTTTTGTGAAAAAGTAGAGGCGGGAACTGTTCAAAAGGTGTGAAATACGAAGAACGGCGTGACAGCTGTACTGGCCAACCAGTGCATGCCACGTGTCATTGGAAGCTAAGTAATGGGCCGGCTGGAAAGGTTAAAACTGTAGCTCGGCTGATAGACGGATAATCCCTATCATGCTTTGTAGATGGAATTAAGGGGCAATTGAGAGGGTAATTTATATGGATAAATTGGACCAAGCTAAGTAATGGGCCGCTTTGGGCCGCACTGCGAAGGGCTGAGTAAAATAGCCGTGAAGCTACTCCGGTTCGTAAAAAGGCTTTGACATTAGTCCGGTCCAGAGCCTTATACTCTAGTTCGGTTGAGAAGTACTACGGATGGTCGGTCCCTGGAATTAGTTCGGTCGCAGTATATGAAACCGAGGTATGCTGAGTTTTCTTAAGTACTTGGTGTCAGAGTTACTTCGGCTTAACTCTCTTATGGATAGCTCGGTCTCAGCATATGGAAGCCGAGGTAAGAGAAATTAAGGTAATAGCCAAAGTAAGAGTTAGGTCGGCCGTGTGGAAGTTTGGCCGTGGTGAAACCATCTCACTTGGTTTAAGCAGTGAGGGGGGTGTTGGAAGAAGCATTATCTTTCAGGAATGTGAATCCTAGGAGGACTCTATATGGAGGAGTAAGAGTCCTACTAGGATTGTGCCACACGAAGCCTATAAAAGCTCACCTATATCACCTTTGGAGAGGTAAAACAACTTTGTTTTCTGAATATACAGAGCTTTTGTCTATTTGTCAAGCTTACTGACTTAAGTATCGGAGAGGTTTCCGGCACACACCCGTCGGCCAACTCACGTTCATATTTTCAGGTGATAAAGCGACGTCGTAAGAAGGAGCGCAGACTTGATCAACAGGATTATACGAGAAGGTTTATTTCTTTCCCGTACACTATATGTTCAAATCAAATTTATATTATAAAAAATGGATGGTTAATCTTAAAATTATATTTGTTGTCCAGTTTTTTACAACAAATATGATGTAAATATATAGTTACTAATATCAAATCATCTTAATTTTTTACAAGAATATTCTACTTAATGAGTCTTAAAAAGTGAACAGTTCCGATCACCAAAATCGATTTCACAATGAATCTACTAAGTTTAAACACACTCTCAAATTAAAATGACAATTTGACAGAAACTAAACCCCATATATATTCCCTTTGTCTCCAAATTAATGTTCAACTTTCTTTTTGTTTTTTTTTTTTTTTTTTTTTTATCAGAATTAATGTTCAACTTTGGAAACCCAATTTTTAAAGGAGACTAATAAAGGCATTTGTCTCATATTTTGGACTTGTAATTTATATAGTCTTATATTTTTTGGGTAAACTACCAATAGGTCCTACTTTGGAGACTTATTACCCAATAGGTCCTACTTTGGAGACTTATTACCCAATAGGTCCTACTTTGGAGACTTATTACCCATTAAGTCCTATTTGATATAATTTATTAAGTGATAAAGATAAATTTATCAGTCTTTTTTTTTATGAATAATTTTATAGTGATAAATTTATCAGTCTCTTTGTTTTATGAATAAATTTTTAGTGATAAATTTATCACTCTCTTATTTTTATAGTGTTAAATTTATTAGTTAGGACCTGTAGGTAAATAAGTCTAGTTAACAGGACTAATTGGTAAGTACCCCATATTTTTTTTCTTGTAACTCATTTAGTCCTTTTAAATATGTAATACTGATTTGTTCACTACAATGGAGTATTGTATTTGGAAAAAGTACACTAAGAAATTTTTTAGTGTTATATCATACTCATTGCGTTGAAGCGTCACATGTTACATTTGAAAAAAGTACAATAAGAAATTTTTTTATAGCATCACATCATACTCACCATGTTAAAGTGTCGTATTTAAAAAAAGTACACTAAGGAATTTTTTTTTTTTAGTATCATATCATAGTCACCACGTTGGAGTGTCACATGTTACATTTGAAAAAAAGTACATTAAAGAATTTTTTTTTAAGTGTCCCATGTTACATTTAGAAAAAGTACATTAAGGAGTTTTTTTAGTTTTTTTAGAGTGTCACATCTTACCCGTTACGTTGAAGTGTCACATTTGAAAAAAATTTAAAAAAAGTACACTAAAGATTTTTTTTTTTTGAATGTCACATTATACCTGTCATATTAGAATACCATATCATACACATTAATAAAATGGTATAGTCATCTATCAAAACATTACCAAAATTAAAAACAATACCACATGAAAAGAAACTCTCCACTAATAAGATTTAACAGATCAATAGAAAAAACTTGAGACTAATTAAAATACTTATTTATAAGATGAGATTTATTGATAAATATCTCTAAAAATAACATCTAAAATAAATAAATAAATAAATAACAATAACAATAAAGTGATAAAAACGATCCTACCTTTTAAAAACTTTAAAGTTATCTTCTTAGAATTTGTGTCTATTCAAAAACGTTAGAGTTATGTTAACATCTTAAATAATTTATTAAATTTTTTATATTGATATGAGATTTACACGCATATAAATTTTATAAAACTGACACTCATATATAAGATTTGATTAAAAATTTAATAAATTATTTAAAATTCATAATATTTTTTCATTCATAATGGAAGCTTCAAGAAATACTTTTGGGTCAACTGTGAAATTCTTGGGTTGGGTGGCTTTCCGATGCTCCAATGGAGCTATTTAGAAACATGAGTAAGATATTCATAATTTTTTTGTCTGATATTATAAACCTTCTAAATGGTAGAAAAATTTATAAATCGGCTTGGTTTGGGAACATACTATTTTAGTAATTTTTTGACTTTTTATGAAAATGTGTGCAGAAAAGTAGAGAGGTGATGTGATGTGTTTTAGTTGACTTTTTGATTTTTTAACTATTTTAACCACTTCCCAAACATAGCTTAGTCTAAATAATTAAAAATAAATTTTAAAGAGGCGGGGTGTAATTCTTTTTGTGAAATTTTTGTACAAGGAGAATTGGATCCCCTTATTTCATATAATTACTTTAATCGTTTGGACGAAATTGTAATTCCGTCTTAGTTGTAAAAACTGATCCAACTAACAACTCAAAGAAAGAACGAACAAGAGAGAGAGAGAGAGAGAGGGCCATAGGAGAAAGGGAGCATAAGGAGCAAGAGACCGACATGAATAGAAAAGGAGAGGCTGAACTCTTTCTCATGTTTTTTAACAAATCTTGTTTCATTTTTCACTTTTTTGTCATATAGTGTATGCCCGTGCCCAGGTGCAATTAATGATAAGATTAAAATATAATTGAAAATAAAATATTAAATTAAAATGTAATTTATTAAATTTATTGTTAAAAATTTAAGATCAAAATACAGACATGATTTTGACTTTTAAATGAATTTTGTAAAATTATTCAAATAAAAATACAACCAATAAAAATAAAGAAAAAACTGAAAAAAAAAATATATATTGTGAGAATATGTCTCGTGGGCTTTGTCACTGAGGTAGGTAAAAAAGTTCTATTAAAAAAAAGCTATTTTTTTTATTCTTTAAACAAATCATAGCACCCTTATTATCTCTCTTCTCTCTCACTTGCCTGGTAAAAAGATTACATTTTAATAGAATCCAATTTAAATTTTAAGTTCAAATCTGTCTAACCCAAAAAATAAAAAACAACATTTTCCACTCAACCACTTTTTTTTTTTTTGTGAAAACGATACTATTCAAAGACAAAGTAGAATAAAAAAAGTAGTTACGCTTTTTTAATAAATAAGCATTTCTAATGATGTTACGTTTCTTAATATACGTAAATATTTTTTTTATTTATTTAAATTTTGAGTTCAACTTTGACAATCAAATTTTTGTTTTCTCCACAAACATTTTTTAGCATAAAATTATTATGATTTATGGTGAGATAAAATTATGATTTATGTTACAAAATTTTAGAATGTTATTATAAATTCTATTGTAGCAAAACATTTTGGGGGAGACAAATCTATGTGGGATTAGCTGCCACTAAGAGTGTAAATGGTTCGGTTTAATCGGTGTTAAAGAGTATATTTAGTACCAAATTAATTCTTTCATTTTTTATGATCGAGAAATCGATACAGACCGTATGTTACGGTTCAGTTTTGTCGATTTGATATAGAAGAGAAATTTATATAGAATTTAAATAGGTTTTATAGTAGATTATAGAAATTTACATTGAAAATAAATGAAAAATAAAATAAAAATAGCTCTATAAATGTTTTTCTTCCTAATTTTTATCACAAAAGTATATTATATTAGTTATTTCTCATATAATGTTCAATAAATTATAATATAAAAATAGTTAAATATAATATTCAGTCGGTTCAATTTGTATTGATATAAAAAATTTTAAAACCGAAACAGACTGTATATTATAAAAAACAAATCAAAAACTAAAATTTTGATCAATTTCAATCGATCAGCTTGGTTTTATTAGTTTTTGTTACATCCTTAACCGCCACACATTGCTCGAAGCCATGCTTGCATTATTGTTTTGGGTTTTGTACGTCGAAGCTTCAACTTTCCAAAAGTTGGTGGGACAAAAGTTGTTGTAAATATGATGAGACAAAAGTTGGCCGACAATTTGTTCCCAAAAAAAAAAAAAAATGGAGCGACAAGGTGATTTAGTTACATATAATATATATATATATATATTGAGTGGAAATAAGCCCGGATTATAGAAATAAAATAAAATAAAAATATTGACCCTGTGAGAGACATGCCCAGGCCGGTTGAAGGAAAAAAAAAAAAAACAGAAAAAAAAAAAGAAAAGGTTAAAATATTAAAAAAGTGTTGTGGGTTTGAAAGTGGTAGGGCATCTCTTGGTGCTTGGGTCTTCAATTGGATGGATAGAAAAAACAAATGACCCGTGAGAGAGAGAATGAGATGAGTATGACTGAAAAAAAAATTGGGAAGGGTGATGGGTTTAATTAATCAATTGTGGAGGATGGTTTGTGATTCAAAAAAATTTATTGGTTTGAGAGAATGGAAATCTGTGAGGGAGAGAGAGAAAATAAGATGGGGGAGCAATTAAGATGAGTTTAATAATAAAAAAATGAAGTGTGGTGATGTATATGGAAAGAGATTAGATTTCAGAGAGAAGAGAGAGAGAATGGGGACAGAGTCATTCTCATTTGGCTAGACGAATAGTCATTAGAGAAGAGAGACGATAAATGAGGGTGAGAGGAGATGAAAGGTGGTGGTGGTGGGTTGGTTGGTGGTCATGGTAGTTGGTGGGGGCATCGCAAGAGGAGAGGTGAGAGGAGATGAAAGGTGGTGGTGGTGGGTTGGTTGGTGGTCATGGTAGTTGGTGGGGGCATCGCAAGAGGAGAGGCGGAGGACAAAGAGAGGAGAGACAGAGGATAGAGAGGTTTGAGCTTAGATTTTGAGGTGAGAGAGAGAGAGCAAAGAGGTTTGGTAGAGTGATGGTTTAAGAGGGGGAAGAGAGAGAGCATTTGGGCGGGAAATGAAAGGCATCTCAACCATTCAACTTTGGATGGGACAATCTGAACTATTGAAACAAAATGTATCTCTAATACATTTTGAACATTTTCAAAAACCTTCTTGCCATATTATTTACATATTAATCTACGTAATTTTAACACTTTCCAATAAAGATGCTCTAAAATTTATATTTCAACTTGAAAGGACTTGAAGAGTCTGTAAGGCTTATCACAGATTCAGTTTCGATAATTTGAACTTTTATTTTGTAGAATACTCCGTATATATCATCTATAAAAAAAATTATATCGATTTAATAATCATGACATTTTCATTTTATGTGTTTATCTCTGTTAGCACCATAAATCTGCAATTTTTATTATTTATATAATTGCAGGACACGTGGCATTCTCTTATTCATTTGGAAGTTAAAAGAAGTTATAAAGATGATGGAGAATATGAAGGATAAAGTGGATGAGTGGAACAAGAATGAAGATGGAAAAGTGGGTAGTTTTAGGTGGTTATTGGGTAGTTATTTCTGGAAGTTTTTTCCTACAAATATTTGCCTATAAATAGCCATTCATGGCTACATTGTAAAAGATCCAGAACTCAAATCAAAGACAGTTGATTTCAATATTTCTTGTCATTTTCCTTATCTTAGGAGTAGTTTAACATAGATTTATATTTCGAAACATTTATTTTCATGCACTTTCATTTCGAAGCATAGGAGTAGAGGTAAGTAATTATTACTTTGATTGTTCACTCAATCGTCTTTCTCCATCTCCCTTTCTTCTTTTAATTTTTCTTTTCTCTACACTTTGGCAAATTTGAAGTCCTCTTTGTTGAGGCAAAAGAACCGCCAACACAATCGCTGATAATTGGCTTGAATTTAATCTGTAAGGATTTTTCAATCCTTGCCGCACGCCAAGATTTATAATATTTTCCTTCAGAGGAAAAATAAGCCAACATTTTTGGCACGCCCAAGGGGAATGACCAAGTGTAAGAAATGACAAACAATTTGGATTTCGCCATTCGAACTTGTCAATTCGAAATATATTGGCGTGAAAGAAAAATTTTGGATCTTCAAGAAGAGATCCATTTTCTTGATGAAATAAACTTTCATCCATTACAATATTATTTGGTGGAAGAAAAAAGACACCATTTAATTGGAGAAATTCATCAACTTGATATGGAAATTCGCCAATGGAATGATGAGTTATCAACTCTCACTATCAAGTCTTTAACTGAGGCCTTAATGGCCGAAATTAGTGAATTTTTTCAGAATTTTTCCATGGTTGAAAATAGCAAAAGCAAAGAGTTGATTTCATCAGTAGCTCGGGGGGTTCAAGAGTCCGTTTTTAAAGAGCCAAATTATGAAATTAACATAACGAAAGAACATATTTTTGAGCCAAATTTGGCTAAGAATGATGTTTCATACATGACTCGGGGGGTCCAAAAACTAATTTTTAGAGAGTCGAGTCATGAAAATAACATTCTTATGGGGGATTTTCATAAGCCATTAATGGCTAACATGGAAAAACAACCCATTTTGCCAAAGAATTATGAAAATCAATTCGGCGAAAGTCATGTTTTTAAACCAAACATGGTCAAGAATAATGAACAAGCCACTGTTCATGAATTCAAAATTTTTGACATTTTTCAAAATGTAAAAAAGTATGAATTTTCATGGTCACACTATACCATGACTTTTGGTGTTCAAAATCCTTTTTGGATTTGTGGTTCACATCAAAATATAATTACGATGATGTGGCTAATAAAATTAACAAATTGTTCTTATGAGTTCAAACACTAAGAACAAGGGATGACCATTTAAAATGCATGAACTTGGCTAGAAAAAGCACGTGTATTTAAGTAAATGGTTGAAAATGGCTTATCTTTTCAAATTGATGGCCAGTTGTTTGTATGTACACAATCAAAGCATCAAAGATACATTGAAGCATCAAGAGTTGTTTCAAGGTTGATTACTTCACCTTCGGTCAGATAAAGATTTGAAGATACATTCAAACATCAAGAGATATTTCAAGGTTGATTACTTCACCTTCAAATCAGATAAAAGCTTTGAAAACTTTCGAAATGTGTACATCTCTTCAAATATATGTAAAATGACAATTAATTAGTTGTCGAATAATGTCTATTTTTGGCATGATAAGTTGGTTCGAAGAACAACAGTTTTTGGTATCTTCGAAGAATTAATAATTGGTTCGAAGCACAAAATTAATATTTTCATTAATTATGTACGAACCAGAATATACAAAATTTGAATAACCACAATGCTGGCCAAACGTTGCTTCGAAGGCCCTTTTGCCATAATTTTGCAAGCTTCAAAGCACTCCATCTTTCATTAACAGCTTCGAAGAAACAATAATGGTGGTTGTGAACCTCCGAAGCTTTGCCGAATATTTCCAAGGATGTAATTTGTCCTTTGTCGGCACTTTCAACTTTCGAAAGATGATTTTGGTCCTTTGTACCACCTTCGAAGCTCGTTACTAGTCCATAATAGCTAGCATTCGAGGCATCTAGTCATAATTTCATACTCATTCGAAGCACTTCATTGATGCTATTACATCATTCGAAGCACTTTGTTGGTATTATTCGAAGCATTTTATTGCTTAGATTAATCATGTGCTTGGTTCGGCCCTTCAAAAATTCAAATAAACATCATTTTTAAGGGCCGCGGGGGGTAATGTTAGCACCATAAATCTGCAATTTTTATTATTTATATAATTGCAGGACACGTGGCATTCTCTTATTCATTTGGAAGTTAAAAGAAGTTATAAAGATGATGGAGAATATGAAGGATAAAGTGGATGAGTGGAACAAGAATGAAGATGGAAAAGTGGGTAGTTTTAGGTGGTTATTGGGTAGTTATTTCTGGAAGTTTTTTCCTACAAATATTTGCCTATAAATAGCCATTCATGGCTACATTGTAAAAGACCGAGAACTTAAATCAAAGACAGTTGATTTCAATATTTCTTGTCAATTTCCTTATCTTAGGAGTAGTTTAACATAGATTTATATTTCGAAGCATTTATTTTCATGCACTTTCATTTCGAAGCATAGGAGTAGAGGTAAGTAATTATTACTTTGATTGTTCACTCAATCGTCTTTCTCCATCTCCCTTTCTTCTTTTAATTTTTCTTTTCTCTACACTTTGGCAATTTTGAAGTCCTCTTTGTTGAGGCAAAAGAACCGTCAACACAATCGCTTGATAATTGGCTTGAATTTAATCTGTAAGGATTTTTCAATCCTTGCTGGCACGCTCGCATTTATAATATTTTCCTTCGTAGGAAAAATAAGCCAACAATCTCTAAAAAAATAGATAATCAATTTTTAAAAACATACTTGTCGTTCATTTTTTCAGAGGCAAACACGATAAAATAAAAATATTATAAATATCGAATAAATTTAATTTTTTTTTTTACAAAGATATACATTGAAAAATTTATAAATTAAACGGTTCAAATTATAAAAACAAGAATCGTGACGAACCTCACGGGCCACTCAAGTCCTCTCTAATCCCTTTATTTAGCATATTTAACATTTCGATTACAATATGCATCCACTATTTAAATAGAAATACTAAAATTTTAAAAAAATTATTCTAAATTTTACTCAAAAATATAAATTTATATTTCTAATTTATTTCATACATAGACAATACACTATATCAATTTAATTTTTATTCTACAAACATATTACCCAAAAAATTTAAGAGATTAGATTTTTCTGGAACAATCATTTGTGCTCTTAAAAATAACAAATATTTTAACACACAATATCACTCTTTTAAAGTACGTGCCCCACTATTGAACAATAATGCTACATACACCCAGTACGGAAGACCCCCACCCCCACCCCCACCCCCAGTGACGTGGCGGCATGGGGTTGGCCGAAAAAAAAAAAAAAAAAAAAAAAAACTATTTTCTCCTCCAACCCCCGGGTGACACCTCACTGGGTGTCACCCCCAGCTGGGGGTAGAGATCATTTTTGACTATTGAATACCGGTGATCTTTGATAGGTCCAATGAAAGGGAAAATGAGTGCTATATTTTTCTGGGACAGTCATTTGTGCTCTTAAGCCTGGTTTGACGTACCAGAAGAAATTTAAAAAGTCAATTTTTTTAAAAAAAATTAAAAAGTTATCATTATTTACAAATTAAAAATATAAAAAAATTAATTTATATAATATTTTAATACAACCAACAAGTTGACAAGGCTAATACTGAATTAATGTCAAAAAGTACGTATTGGTTTGTCAAAGGAACAAAAAAAAAAATAGATATATATTCATGAAGTTGGAGGGTAATGTTGAGTCCGTGGGGTCCCATCACGGATCCTGTTTTGATAATCTAAACCGTTCAATGTGTAGAACTCGTCGAATACTATATGCCGGTAAAAAATCACCTTAATCGGATATAGATAGCTATGTGATCAAATTAGATTTTTTTCAGCCATTTATTTTTTACCGTCCACTAATTTCATACAAAACTGTTTTGATCACATAATTATCGATATCCGATTAAAGTGATTTTTCATAGACATATAGTGCTCAACGAGTTTTACACATTAACGGATCGGATTATCGAAACGGGACCCTTGGTGGGCTCCCATGGCCCAACAGTACTCGTGAAGCCTCGTGCACCATTTCAACCAAGCCGTACTATCCTCCTACCGCTTGTCACTAATGACTCTACAATGTAGGGGTAAAAACGTAATTTTGTCATTTTATATAATATTTTAATACACATTTTTTTCGTAAAAAGATAAAAAAATTATCCCAAAAAATCATCTTTTTTTTCTCAACTTTTTAGTCTAAAAAGTCAAAAAGTACACTTATTTAGGACACCTCAAACAATCCCTAAATAACAAATATTTTAGCTAACAAATATTTTAAAACACAACGTCAGTGTTTAGAAAGTTATTATTTTAGTATGTTATTTTAGTTTCAGAAAAGCGGGGGAGCTCGAATCGGGGGAGCCCGAATCCCCCGAAATTGCTATTTTGGGTAAAAAAAAAAAAATGCAAGGCAAGTGAAAATAAAAATAAAAAAAAAAACAGTTTACTTAAAATGGAAAATTAGGGGGATTCGGGGGAGGGAAATTTGAGCTACCAATCAAAGCTGTTTTAGTTTTTAACTATTTTAATAGGTTAAAATTTTTGATAAATTACCAATAAATCCTAATAGTTATACTTAATTTCCATCAAATCCTATTGAAAATAAATTTTGGTAAAAGTATAGTTAAAAATAATTTTTTTGTAACAATTTTTTATATATGTCGCTAAAAATTGACAATTAGTGACTTTTTTTTGTCATAATTTTTATAAATTGTCGTTAAAATTTACAATTAGTGACTGTTTTATGATAAATTTTTCCTATAGAATCTATTAAATAATAAGTCCACTTATTAGGACCTACATGTAAATATCCCTAAAATTTTTGTGTTTGGAAAGATATTTAAATTTTTTTATAGTTGAATGTGATATTTGTAAAAAAATAAAAATAAAATAATTATAAATTTAATGTGATATTTTATTTTATTAATTATTTTAATTTATTTTATCTTTTTATAAATTTTAATCCAAAAATTTAAAAAAGCCTTCACCAAACGCCCAATATCACTCTTTTAAAGTACCCCACTATTGACTGCGGATGATATTTGATAGGTCTAACGAAAGAGAAAATGAGTGCTAGTGTATCCTCTTTTCTTTGTCTATGAGATTAAAGGATTGTTTGAGATGTTTTAAATAAATATATTTTTTAATTTTTTATAAAATATGAATTTGATTTAAAGTGATATGGTAGAGAGATGATGTGACTTAAATAAGATAATAATTTTTTGACTTTTTAATTTTTTTAAGGGTAAATTACATTTACCTCCCCTGAGATTTCTGACAAATACAGGGACATCCCCTGTGGTTTGAATAATTACAGTAACCTCCCTTACTTTACCTGACAATATCAAGATTCCCCCCTGCTGTCAAAAATCACTAAACGGTGTTACTTTTTCCTTAGGAAATTACCTTATTGCCCTTCCCTTGAAAATATTAAAAAATGTTTTTGGATTGGAGGATAGGTTTGGAGTATTTCGAACAGTGCTTTTGGATTTATTTTTTTAAAATATTAAAAAATGTTTTAAAAAAATTATTTTTTATTTTAAATATATAATTTTTATTTAAATATTTTATTTTATTTTGTAAACATTTTATTTTTTAAATATATATATATATATATATTAAACTCAAAACACAATTTCACACTCAAATCGTAATCAAACACAAAACTCAAAACTCAATTCTCAATTCAAAAATTATTTTCAAACCTCATAACCAAACACATAACTCGACACTCCACACTACTTTCAAAATTCTACATTCAAATCGTAACCAAACGCATAACAAAAAAATTAAAATATTTAAAAATATATCTATACAATAAAATAAAATATTTAAAATAAAACTATATATTTAAAATAAAAATAAATATTTTAATTTTAATATTTTAAACTCAAAACACAATTTCACACTCAAATAGTAACCAAACACAACTCTAAACTCAATTAAAAAATTATTTTCAAACCTCATAACCAAATACATAACTCGACACTCCACACTACTTTCAAAATTCTACATTTAAATCGTAACCAAACTCATAACTAAAAGAGAATCAAATATGTTTCTAAAAAAATCTTTTTTCGGAACATGTTTTTACTCAAAACTCAATTCAAAAATTATTTTCAAAACTTATAACCAAACACAAACTTAAAACTCAATTCAAAACTTTTTTTCAAAACTCAAAACCAAACGTTTAAAAACTCTATTTTAAAGGAAAAAAAAATTCAAAAAAGTTTATTTTATTTTTTAAATTATTTTTAGAATCATGATTTGAGTGTGGAGTCGTTTTTTGAGTTATGAGTTTTGAAAAGGAAAAATTTGTTTGGTTATAAATTTTGAAATTTTTTGAATTTATTTTTTTAGGGTAAATATTTTATATTTTAAATATTTATTTATTTATTTTAATGTGCATTATATTTCATACATCTATGTGTTGTATTTTTTTTAATATTTTAAATATATTTTTTAAATATTAAAATTTTAATCTTTATTTTAAATATATAGTTTTTATTTTAAATATTTTATTTTATTTTATAAATATATTTTTAAATATTTTATTTTTTTGTTATGCGTTTGGTTACGATTTGAATGTAGAGTTTTGAAAGTAGTGTGGAGTGTTGAGTTATGTGTTTGGTTATGAGGTTTGAAAATAATTTTTGAACTGAGTTTTGAGTTATGTGATTGGTTACAATTTGAGTGTGAAATTGTGTTTTGAGTTTAAAATATTAAAATTAAAAAATTAAAATGTTTACAAAATAAAAAAAAATATTTAAATAAAAGTTATATATTTAAAATAAAAAAATAATTTTTTTTAAAAACATTTTTTAATATTTTTAAAAAATAAATCAAAAAATACTGTTCCAAACACTCTAAACCTATCCTCCAATCCAAAAACATTTTTTAATATTTTTAAAGGGAAGGGCAATAAAGTAATTTCTGAAGGAAAAAGTAACACCGTTTAGTGATTTTTGACAGCAGGGGGGAATCTTGATATTGTCAGGTAAAGTAAGGGAGGTTACTGTAATTATTCAAACCACAGGGGAGGTCCCTGTATTTGTCAGAAACCTCAGGGGAGGTAAATGTAATTTACCCTTTTTTTTAAAAATGTCAAATCTAACCTAAAATTTAAAACATATGTCCCGTAAATAAGAAATTTTGGGTGCACATAAAGTAGCACGCGGGCAACCAGGTGGTACCTTTTTACTAATTAGAGATGGACAAAGGGTGGTGATTCATCCCACTAATTTTTGGACCACTAATAGCACTAATGAACTAAAAAAAAAAAAAAAAAAACAAACTCAAGCCAAAACATCACATCACTTTGGTGGGGCCCCTGTGCCACATCATTAGTGATGCTCTAGTGCTTCTAATTTAGAGCTCTAAAACATTATTGGATGGACAAAACACTACAAGTCATATAATGTCAGCAAGTTACCACATTTTAAAAAAAAAACTCCCAAAAATTAACGGAAAATTTATGGACGGTTTGAAATTTGGATAATTATTCAATATTTTCAGAATATAGACGCATGGTATTTATTAAAATTTTGATTGGTAAAAAAGAATAGAGACTCACGATTTATGTTTGGAATAAAAGAATAACATGAAGACTAAATAATTAATAATTACATTGATGTATAATCACATAATATTTCGAGATTATTAAATAATTTCTCTTGAAATTCTCCCTCCTCTCACTCGCTTTTAATAACATATTTTCTCTCTCCCCAATTAATTCACTTTTTGTTTTGTTTTTTTTTGTTTTTTGTTTTTTTGTTTTTTTTCTATTTCACCCCCTCTCTCTATCTTTCTTTCTTCACCATTTCATTACTCTCTGCCTTTCGACCTCCTATTCAGAGCACAACAAATGACTTCTTTCTTGACAATTAAAGATTCCATGTTGACGAATTGTTTTTAGAAACTCACCCAAAAACCCCCATTGAAAACACTCCGGTCAAGTGTCGATGCTATCCCCTTGATGCATTTTAATTTATTTTTTTTATCTACTTCTTTAGTTTTCGGTTTGTACATAAAATTTTTGTGATAAAAGATTGGGTTTGTATCATAGCTAATCTGAAAAAGCTATGTAAATTATATCACGAATGCAGTATTGTTTCAATCAGGAAAGGAGCCAGAACTCCGAGATTGGGGGCCACCTAAAGAGCATTATTGTTCTTGCCTCTCTTTTATGTTCTTTGAAATCTCTATATTTTTATAATTGTCATTTTGTCTTTTGTTTTTTTTATAACTATTGATTAGTAGTTTTTCAAATTAGGATTGAGTAAGGAATCTGTAAAATTCGTAATCTGATCCAGTCTAGTTTAATCTGGTAGGTTTGGATTGATTTTTTGAATCTATGGTTCGGTTCTGGATTGAAAAATTAAAAATCTGTAGTCCACGGATCGGCTCCGGATTGAACCCCACGATTTCGGATTGGATCCGATCCGGACCGTATACAAATAGCCTATATTTATATTATACACCCTCCCGACATATTATCATCTTTTATTCTATATAAAACATAAAACCAAACCTAAACCCGTATAATATCTTTTTTTATTACTTTTATTTGTTAGTTTGTAGTTTTAATTTGTAATGGTCTAAATATTTAAGGTGAAACCAATTTTCTTATGGTTGTTTCAATTCTAAAACAATATGTCGCTATTATGGAAAGACATGTTACTATTATAGAATTAATATGATGCTATGTTTATGTTTTTATGAAATTAAAATGTTTTATATTTTTTTTTTTTGTTATTTAATTATATGAATCTGTAATCCTAAACCGATCAAATCTGTGTTTAAATGGATTGGTTCGGATTGGTTTCACGATTTAAACGAATTGGACTGGTTCCAATTTTTCAAGAACTGTAGATAACGGATTGATCCTAATTTTACCCCAATCCAAATCAATCCGGACCCTACTCACCCCTATTTCAAATAACTAATGAACTCTTTATTAGTGTTTAATTAATTAGAATGCATAAAAGTATAACGATTATTTTATTAAAATGTATATTTCACGTTTTGTTCTTTAAAAAATGATATAAAAAAATATTATAAATTAAATCATCATTAATTATTAAATGATCATTTTAAAAAAATTAATGAATGAATATTCAATCCTATTTTACTTTCATTATTGTGAACCAAGTAACATCTTAATTTTTTTTTCACTACCTTAATTAGTGAATAGACTGAGTCTCTACCCTTTCAAATATTGTGGCCTTCTTTTTAAAATACACAAGTTTTATTATCTATTTTAGCTTCCCCACCAAGTTGCCTTCCCATGCAAACAAGCCTTAGGCTTCATTTGGAAAGAAGGGTTGGGTTGAGTTTGGAATTATTTTAAAAAAACAAAAAAGACATTTTAATCTAATAAGATAAAACATCACATTCAATCTATAATCGTTATATTATTTTTCTCACAAAAAGTCAAAAAAACCAAAAAATCCTTTCCAAACAAGGCTTTTTAACCCCAGACTAAAATAGCCAAAGAAGTCAAAAAGCCAATCCACTTTCCAAACGAACCTTGATCCCTTTGGAAGCCTACAGTGTATATTGGTGAACAAAGGGAGATGTCTCATAATTGGTGATAGGGTAGAAATATCAATAAAAACTTGTCACAGTTAAGAGGGGCCATCGCCTTACTGCCATTATTTTTTTTCAAGTTATCTACTATGTGGGTATTTAGGAAGTTGCTTTGTAACTCGAAATTTTGGAGGCTCTAGTGGCCCGAATGTCAAAACGACGTCATTTTGCATTTTGGCCAATTTTTTTCCCCCCTATCTTTTCTCTCTCAAACAGAGAGGTGAGAGAAGAAAGAGAAAGGAAACAGAGAGAAAGAGGAGGAAGAAATAAAAAGAAAAGAATAGAGGGGGAACAGAGAGAGAGATATATATACACAGATCTATGCGTGTATATACACAGAGGAGAGTCGCGATGGATGACAGTGATAGAGGCGTCGGTGGTAGAGGTGTTTGTGACGGTGATGGTAATAGGCGACGATGATGGCGATGGACAACGGTGGGTGAGAGTTCTGGCTCTCTCTCTCTCTGTTCTCCCTCTCTTTTCTCTCTCTCCCTATTTCCCCTCCATCTTCTCTCTTCCTCTCTCTTTTCTCCTTCTCTCTTCTTCCTCCTCTCCTTTTTTTCTAATTCTTTTTGTTTCAAAGAGAAAACAAATAGAAAAGTCAAGAAGGAAGAAGAAAAAAAAAAGGGTGCCAAAATGACGTCGTTTTGGCATCTCGAGCCATTCGAGCCACAAGTTATTTGAGCTACCTAGCGGGATTGTCTTTTTTCAAGTATGCTTGCTTAGAGTTGGAGGGGCCGGGACCCCTCAACCCCTTCCTCCTTCCGCCCCTGGTTTCAATCTTATTCAGTGGAAGTGTTATTTTTCTTTGTTCTTTACATACTTCAAATTTTTCTTTTCGCCCCCATTGTCATTCCTAGCTGTTTGTGGTAATGATATTTCTTCCTTTTGGATGGACATTCTCAATCTAAAGAAAAACAAAACAATACCTACAACCAAGGACGGAACTAGGAGAAGACTATGCTCCATTTGTTTCTGTGAACATTATTATTTGCCATAGAACTTTACAAATATATATAGATATATATATATCTATATGTATGTATCATTTTATATATAAAATGACCTCCAGTATAAAAAATATACATGTCATTTTTCTTCCATCTTGAATTCTCTTTCTATTACATCAAAAAAAACTTATTCATTCTATTAGAAATTGCTTCTATGGTATTTAAATTTTTTTTATGTATATATAATTTATATATCATATATATATACACACATATGTGTTTTGTGTATATGGTGAAAAAAATTATTTTTCTTTTAACCCTTCTGCTAATGAAATCCCGATTTCGTTCTAGCATACAACAAACATCACTCCGGCCATGGCGACCATTACACTCACCATCTTCGCCTACACTTGCAATTACCTCACCCAAAAAATAAAAAATAAAGAACTAATTTTTTTTTTTTACTGGAAAAATACTTTTAGTTTAGTTTAGTTTTTGAGTGATGCTAAATACACTAATTAATGTGCTAATTAGTGTACTAATACTAATTATAACATTATTATTGATTCCATTCATTATACAAATTATAAATACTAAAAACATCTTAAATTATATCACATTATTAATTGGTATACTAATTACTATTATATCACATTATTAATTGATACACCGGTTATTAATTATGAATCAATGACCGCTTTTGCATGCTATAATTCTATTTCACTGGACCATTTTTCTTCCCAAGATCAAACCGGATTACCTTGAGAAGTACACATGATATACATCACCAATCTCATTGTGCTGTACGACTTCCTCAAGATTGAAATCCATTTTTGTTAAATATTTATTTATTTTTCTATAGACGAAAAAACCCAATAAATATAATCTTATATCTTTATTTTTATGAACGAAAAGATGAAAAAAGGATATTTGTTCATGAAATGCAATTCATATTTGTTGAACTGAAATGCAATTTATCGTAAACTTTACATGTAATTTGGACATGAAAATTGTTTGAGGGCCCGAAATCAACGGCTTGAATTTGGCTGTTGTTTTGGGTTTCGTTTTTTCTTTTTCTTCCTTTTCTTTCTTTTTTTTCTTTTTCTCCCTTTTGAACACAGAGGCGAGAGAGAGAAACAGAGGCGAGAGAGAGAAAGGAGAGAAGAGGAAGAGAGAAGAGCAATGGCGTGATGATGATGGCGACGAGAGATCTGTGAATGGCGATGGGCGACAGAGAGCAACGACGGCAACGGCGTGATGGCGAGAGAGATCTGTGTGTGTGTATACACAGATCGACTCCTTTTTCCTCCTCTCATTCTTTCTCTGTTCTTTTCTTTTTCCCTCATTTTTTTTTTTTTATTTTGATTTTGATTTGTATAGATTTGGTGATTTGTGAGAATTTTTGAGTTTTGATTTTTGATTTGGGTCTATCTGTCGCTGTTGGTGTGTTGCTGTGTGGGTTTGATTTTTGATTTTTTTTTTTTTTTTGAGTTTGTTTGTTTATTTAGTTTTGAGTGAGCTCCAAAGCAGCACAGCAAAGAGGGGAAGGAAGAAGAGAGGGACGGAAGAAGAGAAGAAAAGAGAAAAAAAAAAAAAATTGGGACAGTCGAGCCTCTGTCTTTCGGGCCCTATAACGAAACTGTTTTGGCATTTGCAAAAGATGAAAAAAGGACAAGCAATTTGTTAACTAGCCATTTTGGATCTTTACTTTTTGCCATTCTACGGCTAAAGTTAATCAGTAACTTTTGAGCCAAAATATAAATGATAAATTACAAATAGTGATGATTTGAGAAAATAATTGTAATTTTAGGAAAAAATTTAAGATGTTAATTATTAACATTTATAAAATTTATTACTAATTTATAATTATTTTTTACAAATACCGATAAAGTGATGTCCCCAAAAATTAAATTATGTTGACTTTTTTTTGAGAGTTAGATAAAATACAATGAGTTCTATAATTTTTATATAATTACACTAACTTTAACCTATATACATAGGCAGGGGCGGAGTGAATAAGGAGCCGGGGGGTCACGTGCCCCCTCAATTTTGGATTTTTTTTGTTTTTCAAATATAAAAAAAATATTTTAATTTAAAAAAAATTATAAAAATATTATTTAAAGTGAAATGTCAATGACATTTTTAAAATTATAAGAACAATAATGATTGTTTTAATTGAAAATAAAGAGAGTACGATATTATTTTTTATGAAAATTTCAATATAATGGTGATATCTATTATTATTGACATGCAAACATAATTAATCTAAATAAAAATATAAAATTTATTGAATTGTTAGTTACATTTGACATGTGGAGTTCATCCTCCATGTGTTTCTTTATTATTGGTTGGAAATATCACATGTCAATGATGACGTGGTATGACTATTATATTGAATTTTTACGCATATTTTGTATTAAAAAAATTACTTTATCATTATATAATTTATTTCAAAACTTTATATCCATGACTTTTTTTAATATTGTCCATGATACACTAATTACAAATAACATTCACTTTGTTTGGTTTGAGTTTTCTTAAAACATTTTTTAGAAAATTCTACTTTTTTGTTTTCCGCATTTTTTTTTTTTTTGTTTTTAATGAATTTTTTTAATATTTAAACAAAAAAGTATAATTTAGACATACATAACATAAACACACTTAAAAAGTATAATTTTTATCAAAAAAATCTTTAAAAAATTCACTAAACACCAAAAATATAAAAAAAATATGAAAAATCAGTGCATTTTTATTTTTATATATTTATTAATTTTTTAAAATATTTTTTCACAAATATTTTATTTTTTTAGACACATCTAAGTAAGATGCATATAAAAAAGCAAAAAAAAATACTTAAAATTTTAAAAATATTCACTAAAAACAAAAAAACACAAAAAATAAAAAACTTAATTTTCAAAAAACTTAATTCAAAAAACTCAAACCAAACACACTGATTATTATTATTTTTTTATCTTTCTTAGAGTCAATCGTAAAAATTTATGTGAAATATGTTTGTAAAAATTTTCAATATTATAATTAATAAGTGTCCCCTCTAATTTAATTTCTTGGCTCCGTCACTATACATAGGTAGGGGTGTTACGAACTTTTTATTATTATTGTTAACAGAGATAGATGTATAGTTTAATTCACAAATTACATTAAAATTATATGATTATTTTTAAATGATAAGGAAACAATTTACATATGGATATACTTTAATGTTGAACTTAATTTATTCACATATTACCTATTTGTACACTTGTGATTTATCTGTCCAGCTATCTGCGCAATTACAAGGATATATACAATTGAATTCTTTATTGTTCTTGTATTGAGCTAGCAATAGATATAATCAAACAATTCATGAAACGGAAAAACTGCTTCAGTCAATCATTCATGCGTCTCAAACCGAAAGGGGGTTTAAACTTGGGAAATAAGATGAATAGATTTGAATATAAATAATACGTATAAATGATTAAGGTGTATAATAATAAAAAAATATTTTATTTTAAAGTTTAATGTGCTTTGTCTTTATTAGTAAATTTATATTACGATATAATAAGAATTAAAATTTTAATTGAGCATACTAAAATATTATTTGAGTGCAAATAAAATCACCCATTTCTTTTTATATTTCTCCCTCTTTTTAATGAAAGTTTTACCTTTCAAAAAATAATGACATCACATGAAAAATACAGACACCATAAAATACAAATGGATAACCCCGCAATAATAAAAATTAAGTTCAACATTAAATTAGGACAAACTCACCGCCAAAAATTTGCTAGTGGTGGTGTTTTTATTTATTCGTTTAATTTTAATTATGAAAGAGCTTTTTTATTGATTTATTTATAAATCTCATTTAGTAGACTTATAACCCAATAAATTCATAAAAATTTTTAATATTCCATCAAGTCCTATATATTTACACTTATATTTCAATAGGTTATTTTTCCTATATTAAAATTATTATGTGGATTATTTTATATTTATAACCTTTTGTTATATAATATATATATATATATATTATATTGTATATTTAGGAGAGAGAATATCAATTATTAGATATATTTTATTTGTAGTATATATAAACCATTGTATACGAATATGAAAGATTATTGCTCTTAGTATTTTCTTTACCTCAATGTGAGAGAATTACTTAATCAATGATCTTCCTTTACTATTATTTTGCATTAAGGTCCTGCCATGGAAGAACATTTGGAAGAGAAGGTTAGTTGTTGACCGATAATAGAAATAATAATGGACTTGCAATAGAGATGATGTCAAACCAGTGATGAACAATCATTTTTTTGCCACCGTTACATATAAATTGTAATCTCTTTGTCGATTTGTGTAGCTACCGGTATTGTGTAGTTTATTCACCAATATTATATCGGTGTTGATTATGATTTTTTATATATTGTTTGATAATATTTTGTATATTATTTGTTACTATACTTATTATTTGAACAATCATTTTTTGTGGGCATTAAACAATCAGAATAGTCGATTTTTTTTTCCCTTTCAATTTTGTTTCATATTTTCATGTTGTAGTGCGAATGTATGAATTTAGTTTTTTTAAGATTAGTTGTATATTAATTATAAATTGTGAACATTCATATTGTATTTTGGTATGAGTTTTTTTTTTTTTTTAAAAATTGAAATTTAGTTATATGATTGTTGTTTTTGTCACTATACTGGTTGGTTGAACAATCATATTTGTTACCATTGAACAATCCAAAAGTCGATTTTCACTTTTTTCAATTTTGTTTTATATTTTCACATTACAGTATAAATATTCACATTATGAATTGTAAATTGTAAACATTCACATTGTATTTTGATACGAGTTTATTTTTAAAAAATTTGAAATTTTTGTATGGTTGTTCTTTTTGTCACTATGCTTCTTAATTGAACAATCATTGTTGTTATCATTAAACAATCGAAATAGTCGATTTTCACTTCTTTTTTTTTTAAATTTTATTTTATGTTTTCACGTTGTTAATTGTAAATTGTAAACATTCACATTATATTTTGGTATGAGTTTTATTTTTTCGAAAGTTAGTTGTATGTTTATTATTTTTGTTACTATGCTTATTGGTTGAAAAATTATTTTTGTTACCATTAAATAATCGAAATAGTCAATTTTTTACTTTTTCAATTTTATTTTATGTTTTTACGTTGTAATGTAAATATTCACATGGATATGAGTTTTTTTTTTTTTTTAAGACTAATTGTATATTAATTGTAAATTGTGAACATTCATATTGTATTTTGGTCTGAATTTTGAGTTGTATGTTTATTATTTATATGAACATTCATATTGTACTTTAGTATGCGTTTTGTTTTTTCAAAAGTTAGTTTTATATTTGTTGTTTACTGTGAATATTCACATTATATTTTGATTTTCGTTCAGATTTTATATTGCATTATTTTTAAAATTTTCACATTATAAAAAATTTAAAAATTTATAATTTGAGATTTTCTCTAAGAAATGAGGGAGAGATTTTGTTCTTAGAATGAGGGAGATATTTTCTTCATAGAATAAGAGAGAGATTTTCTCTATGAAATGAGGAAATAGTATTTTTTTTATTTATTGTGTATTAGTTTCAAAATGAAAACATGTGCAAAAAATTAGAATGGCGATTTGGTCAAATACTGGAATACTAAAAAAGAAGATGAATTAGATGGAATAAAACACTTAAAAAAGAGAATTTATCAAAAAAGGATAAATTACACTGACACGCCCTGAAGTTTCTGTTTAATACAGATCCTCCCTCACATTTCAAAAATTACATTCCTTTCACATGGATATGAGTTTTTTTTTTTTTAAGACTAATTGTATGTTAATTGTAAATTGTGAACATTCATATTGTATTTTGGTCTGAATTTTGAGTTGTATGTTTATTATTTATATGAACATTTATATTGTACTTTAGTACGCGTTTTGTTTTTTCAAAAGTTAGTTTTATATTTGTTATTTACTGTGAATATTCACATTATATTTTGATTTTCGTTCAGATTTTATATTGCATTATTTTTAAAATTTTCACATTATAAAAAATTTAAAAATTTATAATTTGAGATTTTCTCTAAGAAATGAGGGAGAGATTTTGTTCTTAGAATGAGGGAGATATTTTCTTCATAGAATAAGAGAGAGATTTTCTCTATGAAATGAGGAAATAGTATTTTTTTTATTTATTGTGTATTAGTTTCAAAATGAAAACATGTGCAAAAAATTAGAATGGTGATTTGGTCAAATACTGGAATACTAAAAAAGAAGATGAATTAGATGGAATAAAACACTTAAAAAAGAGAATTTATCAAAAAAGGATAAATTACACTGACACGCCCTGAAGTTTCTGTTTAATACAGATCCTCCCTCACATTTCAAAAATTACATTCCTTTCACATGGATATGAGTTTTTTTTTTTTTTAAGACTAATTGTATGTTAATTGTAAATTGTGAACATTCATATTGTATTTTGGTCTGAATTTTGAGTTGTATGTTTATTATTTATATGAACATTCATATTGTACTTTAGTATGCGTTTTGTTTTTTCAAAAGTTAGTTTTATATTTGTTGTTTACTGTGAATATTCACATTATATTTTGATTTTCGTTCAGATTTTATATTGCATTATTTTTAAAATTTTCACATTATAAAAAATTTAAAAATTTATAATTTGAGATTTTCTCTAAGAAATGAGGGAGAGATTTTGTTCTTAGAATGAGGGAGATATTTTCTTCATAGAATAAGAGAGAGATTTTCTCTATGAAATGAGGAAATAGTATTTTTTTTATTTATTGTGTATTAGTTTCAAAATGAAAACATGTGCAAAAAATTAGAATGGTGATTTGGTCAAATACTGGAATACTAAAAAAGAAGATGAATTAGATGGAATAAAACACTTAAAAAAGAGAATTTATCAAAAAAGGATAAATTACACTGACACGCCCTGAAGTTTCTGTTTAATACAGATCCTCCCTCACATTTCAAAAATTACATTCCTTTCACATGGATATGAGTTTTTTTTTTTTTTAAGACTAATTGTATGTTAATTGTAAATTGTGAACATTCATATTGTATTTTGGTCTGAATTTTGAGTTGTATGTTTATTATTTATATGAACATTCATATTGTACTTTAGTATGCGTTTTGTTTTTTCAAAAGTTAGTTTTATATTTGTTGTTTACTGTGAATATTCACATTATATTTTGATTTTCGTTGAGATTTTATATTGCATTATTTTTAAAATTTTCACATTATAAAAAATTTAAAAATTTATAATTTGAGATTTTCTTTAAGAAATGAGGGAGAGATTTTGTTCTTAGAATGAGGGAGATATTTTCTTCATAGAATAAGAGAGAGATTTTCTCTATGAAATGAGGAAATAGTATTTTTTTTATTTATTGTGTATTAGTTTCAAAATGAAAACATGTGCAAAAAATTAGAATGGTGATTTGGTCAAATCTTGGAATACTAAAAAGAAGATGAATTAGATGGAATAAAACACTTAAAAAGAGAATTTATCAAAAAGGATAAATTACATCGACACGCCTCAAGTTTCTGCTTAATCGATCCTCCTCACATTTCAAAAATTACATTCCTTTCACATGGATATGAGTTTTATTTTTTTTAAGACTAATTGTATGTTAATTGTAAATTGTGAACATTCATATTGTATTTTGGTCTGAATTTTGAGTTGTATGTTTATTATTTATATGAACATTCATATTGTACTTTAGTATGCGTTTTGTTTTTTCAAAAGTTAGTTTTATATTTGTTGTTTACTGTGAATATTCACATTATATTTTGATTTTCGTTCAGATTTTATATTGCATTATTTTTAAAATTTTCACATTATAAAAAATTTAAAAATTTATAATTTGAGATTTTCTCTAAGAAATGAGGGAGAGATTTTGTTCTTAGAATGAGGGAGATATTTTCTTCATAGAATAAGAGAGAGATTTTCTCTATGAAATGAGGAAATAGTATTTTTTTTATTTATTGTGTATTAGTTTCAAAATGAAAACATGTGCAAAAAATTAGAATGGTGATTTGGTCAAATACTGGAATACTAAAAAAGAAGATGAATTAGATGGAATAAAACACTTAAAAAAGAGAATTTATCAAAAAAGGATAAATTACACTGACACATACAAGTTTACATTTATCTGAGATCCTCCTCACATTTCAAAAATTACATTCCTTTCACATGGATATGAGTTTTTTTTTTTTTAAGACTAATTGTATGTTAATTGTAAATTGTGAACATTCATATTGTATTTTGTGCGAATTTTGAGTTGTATGTTTATTATTTATATGAACATTCATATTGTACTTTAGTATGCGTTTTGTTTTTTCAAAAGTTAGTTTTATATTTGTTGTTTACTGTGAATATTCACATTATATTTTGATTTTCGTTCAGATTTTATATTGCATTATTTTTAAAATTTTCACATTATAAAAAATTTAAAAATTTATAATTTGAGATTTTCTCTAAGAAATGAGGGAGAGATTTTGTTCTTAGAATGAGGGAGATATTTTCTTCATAGAATAAGAGAGAGATTTTCTCTATGAAATGAGGAAATAGTATTTTTTTTATTTATTGTATATTAGTTTCAAAATGAAAACATGTGCAAAAAATTAGAATGGTGATTTGGTCAAATACTGGAATACTAAAAAAGAAGATGAATTAGATGGAATAAAACACTTAAAAAAGAGAATTTATCAAAAAAGGATAAATTACACTGACACGCCCTGAAGTTTCTGTTTAATACAGATCCTCCCTCACATTTCAAAAATTACATTCCTTTCACATGGATATGAGTTTTTTTTTTTTTAAGACTAATTGTATGTTAATTGTAAATTGTGAACATTCATATTGTATTTTGGTCTGAATTTTGAGTTGTATGTTTATTATTTATATGAACATTCATATTGTACTTTAGTATGTGTTTTGTTTTTTCAAAAGTTAGTTTTATATTTGTTGTTTACTGTGAATATTCACATTATATTTTGATTTTTGTTCAGATTTTATATTGCATTATTTTTAAAATTTTCACATTATAAAAAATTTAAAAATTTATAATTTGAGATTTTCTCTAAGAAATGAGGGAGAGATTTTGTTCTTAGAATGAGGGAGATATTTTCTTCATAGAATAAGAGAGAGATTTTCTCTATGAAATGAGGAAATAGTATTTTTTTTATTTATTGTGTATTAGTTTCAAAATGAAAACATGTGCAAAAAATTAGAATGGTGATTTGGTCAAATACTGGAATACTAAAAAAGAAGATGAATTAGATGGAATAAAACACTTAAAAAAGAGAATTTATCAAAAAAGGATAAATTACACTGACACGCCCTGAAGTTTCTGTTTAATACAGATCCTCCCTCACATTTCAAAATTACATTCCTTTCTCTGAGGTTTGTAATCTCATTATAAATTGTTCATTGAATTGCTGATGTCATGTCCTAAATTTTTTTAAATGACCATCATCCCTTTTTATGATATTTTTTGTATAAATTTTTATATATAAATATAATTTTTCATTTTTATTTTCACCACTATATCTAGATTAGATATATTTAAAAAGTATAAAATTTGAACAAAAAACTTTTTAAAAAATTCATTGAATACAACAAAATAAGATATTGTATTGAATTTTTTGTATTTTTTTATATTTTGTGAATTTTTAAAAAAATCACAAAATAATATACTTCTTAAGTATATATAGATTAGGTGTATCTAAAAATAAAATAAAATAAAACTGCTTAAAATATTTAAAAAATTCAATAAAAATAAAAAATATGAAAAATAAAAAAACTCAATTTTTTGTGTGAGTTAAACCAAAGAAGATGGTTATTATTTTCCTTGAAATGACATGAATAAAATATCTGTATTATTTTATTATTTTTTATGTATATAGATTAAGAGACAAATATGTCATTTTAATCTGATAAGAGAGTAAATATAATTTTTTAAATATGAAGAAAATATCTACATTAAATAGAAATCTCAGAAAATATCAATGTAATTTACCCATCAAAAAAATGACCCATTAATTTAACACATGTAGGACTTTTGACACTAAAATCTTTTAGTGAGGACCTTTGACATTAAAGTGGGTTGGGACTTGTCACCAAGTTCCCTTATAACTACAAAAACAAACTAACATTTCATGTAATCAAATGATATAAAAATTGTAAAATACAAATGAACAATAATAAAAATTAGATTCATTAAATTAGGACAAAGAGGCTGCGGATGTTAATTTTATTCCTTTATTTAAAAATTTAAAATTTAAAATTTAAAATTTAAAATTTAAAATTTAAAATTTAAAAAAAAAAAAAACATCACGAGAAAGTTTTACTTTGTGATTTTGTCACACACCTATTATGCAGCAAAAAGCCTCAACACATTAAAATAGAAATTGACAAATCTAACATTGAATTTGTTTGGTTTTAAGTTTTTAAATATAATTTTTATGTTTTTGATTTTTTGTGTTTTTGTTATATTTAATATTTTAGTAAAAAAAAATTTAATTTTTGGACGTACCTAACCTAAATGCACTTAAAAAGTAAAAAAAATTGTTGAGAAATCTAAAAAAAAAAAAATTATATGTATTTTGTATTTTTTTTATATTTAGTAAAAAATTTTAAGATTTTTTACAAATATTTAGCATGTCATTTGTTTTAATTTAGGCCTTGTTTGGGAAGTACAAATTATCAATACAAAACGTTAATTTATTCTATTTATTTTTTTACAATTCCATCCGTAAGAAGTCAAAAAAGCATTTAACAAGCCAAACAATTTGCTTTGGGGGAAGTTAGAAATATGCTACCTCTTTTTTTTTTCTTTATTGACAATTTAAAAAAAAATTATGTCAAACTTTTTTACTTTTTGTGTCTGTCTTGTGTAGATGAATCTAAAAAGTAAAAAACATTTAAAATTCAAAAACAAAATTAAAAAAAAAGCCAAATTAAGCTAAAAAAGTTCACTAATTTTAGATTATTTTTGCATTTTTTGGATTTTTTTTTGAATTTTTAAATTTTTCAATTCATCTCGTCGAATAAAATTTAGAAATCTAAAACTTTTTTTTTTAAATTTTAAAAAATTTCATTACAGACAAGACGAACTGGAAAAGAGGTGATTTATTTAGAGCATCTCCATTATATGGTTATCCATTACATCATTTAAGTGTTATGAAATACTCATGAGAATTTATCACTATTTTAAATTTAAAAAGAATAATTGCAAACTCTTAGATAATACAATGGAAATCCACCGTTATAATTTTAGAATGGAGAATATTACAATCCGCAAAAGTGAGATGGCATTTAATATGTCTTGAATAATTTCTAATTTTGACATAGCAAAAGAAGATGTCAAATTATTTTATTTTTATTATTTTAATAGTAAGGACCTATAAAAAGTGTTAGAAAATGTTAAAATAAATAAATTTTAAACTAAAATTAATAAAATAATAAATTTGATATATAAAGTGAGTTTTTTTTACAGAGATGTCAAATTTATATATGTGTCAATTTTATATCTAAGCTTTTAAAATAATTTGACATACAAAATTTTAAAAGTTTGAGGATAAATTATTCAAATTATAAATTCACACTTAAAATTTCATTCCCTAAAACTTTAATACCAAAATAATAAATCTCATAATTTAGATCAATTAATTATTAATTTAAAGTATCACTTAAATTTACTTCAAAAACATGGTCTTACCCTTCCCAAATATTTTAAGAATAATACTTAAAACCTTCAAAATTTGTGATCTTCGTAATTCTTAATTGATTTATGATCACTTATTATTTGTTTATTTATTTTCTATTTTTCCTCTCTCACAAATGTGTGGGTGATTTATGCTCACTTATTATTTATTTGTGTGGGTGATTTATGATCACTTATTATTTATTTATTATTTTTCCTCTCTCACAAAAGTGTGTGTCTGCTGGGTGGGTGGGGAAGTCCCTATGTCCTCTGATGTTCTAAGTAAGTTTGTTCGGGTTAAAGCATCTCCAACGGTTCACCAAATTTTTCATCAAATTTGAGTAAAAAAATTACTATTTTCCCAATTTGATACAACTTGCTCCAACGGTGAGCATCAAAGAGAAGCATCAAATTTTGAGTAAAAAAATTCCTATTTTCCTGATTCTTTTTCTCCATGGAATCAGCTGAGTTTCTATCATCACTGAGGCTTGTCATGGTTGAACTAAAAAACCCAGAATTCTGAATACTTCCATTGGGAGATACAGATCCGCCACGGTTGTCCTCAGATGAATTCACAGCCATTTCATAGTCATCGACTGGCTGATGAGAAGCTCCGAGATGAAGAAATGAACCAGGTCCAACCAACCCAGTGGTCCGAGATGAGAAGCTCCGACTTTTCCTTGGCCAATCAGTGAAGATATTGGGACCAATGCAAAGCCCAAAAGCTGATCTTCCATCAAATTCTTAGCTCTGCTAAGCATCCAAATCTCACATTTGAGAACGGCATCAAATTGGGCGACTTTGATCACCAAATTCTCATTGAAATCGGGGTTTTTGCCACCACCATTGATGATCCTAGTCGAGAGAGTCTCATCTGGGTGACCCAATTTGCAGGTGGGTTTGCAGGTGGGTGACCGGGTGGTCGACCGGCCGGTCAACCGGTAAGACAAAATTTTTTTTTTTTTAATCTGTTTGAACTTCTTGACCGGTTTGAACCTTCCATTTTTGCAAGGGAACCGGTCGACCAGTTGGTCAACCGGCCGGGCAACCGGTTGGTTGACCGGTGTATCTCTTTCAACGGTCAGTAACAGTGATTCGGTGAAAGCTATAGCTTGTTCTCAGTTTGATACTTTTTTTGCTGAATTCTCAATCTGATATCAATCTGATGAAACGGTTAGAGCATGAAAAAAGGCCTTTTTCATCAAAATTTAAATTTGGTGCTGGATTTGATTAACCGTTGGAGATGGTCTTAGAGTGGGACAGGCGGTTAGCAGTGGGCTAACCAAGAGTCCTAGATTCTGTCCAAGGCTTTTCAAAGAGTAAAATTAATTAATATATTAATAAATAATATAATATAATTTTAAAAATATTAAATCTTATAATTTATATAATAGGTAGGGTATATTATTTTGAAATAATAATATGATAATATTTATTAGTATATTAATTAATATATCAATTGGTACGTGTAAATAGAAATATTGCTGTGCCTAAGGCACATCAATTATTGCTGTGCATTTTATGAGAGGTAGTCCAGAATATTTTTTGATTATTTGAACCGTTCATATTATACAGTTCGTCAAAAATATTATTTATGTAAAAAATTAAGTTAATCAGATATTCATAACTCTGTGATTAAGTTCTAATTTTTAAAAATTTATAAAAGTTATGTTAATCATTATTTTTTATAAAAACAAATGTGTTTTGATTATAGGATTACAGATATCTAATTAATTTAATTTTTTATACGAATAATCTACTCAATAAATTTTACAATATAAACAATTTAAATTATCAAAAAATTCTCAAAACGATCTCCCACAAAGAGCACAGATCCCCGTTTCCTTGGAATGCATAGCACCACTGTTTTGCAATGGCTGGGGCCAGTAACGCAATGCTGACAGCTGGTGGAACCCCCTCCTTGGTTCGTTTTTCAACATGTTTTGACTCTAAGGCAGGCTGGTCATTTGACCAAATCCAAATGCATATCTATATAAACATTTAAAATTGATTAGGTATTCAAAAGTAAAGTTAATAGACCAGACCATTTTAAAGTAGGACAAATTACACTGCTAATTTTTGTAATTTGATTTTTATATTATTTTAAACTTTATAATTTTAATTAAATTGATTTTAAATTTAAATTTTTTACTTCATCTCAATTTTTAATTTAGTCTAATTGATTTCAATTATTAATATTTTTTTTGTGACAAATTCACACACAAATATCATATTTTATGCTTTTAAAGATAAAATTATAAACGTGGTTAACTCAGTAACTTAATCTTAACTAAACCCTAAACCCTAAATTTGAGCTAATTAAAATTATAGGAATTAAAATGATACAAGTAATAAAATATAGGAATTATCAGTATAAATTACCCTTTAAAGTATTTTTAATTGTTAGCGTGGATTTGGGGTTAGTTTTATTTAATTTTTAATTTTTTTTAACTTTTTGATTTTTTTAAAAGCTAAAAACTTGAGTTAGAAAAGTTGATTTTGTGAATGGAAAAAAAAATGTGATATCTATCTCTTCTTTTTTTTTTTTTTGTAGCACTCCGCTTATTTGGACGTACGAAAAAAAAATTTCAAAAATTTTTTTTCGAAGAAAATATTTTTTTATATTTGGTAGTGGTGATGGTGGAAAAAGGTGGAAGTGGAGGTGGTGGAGCGGTGGTAGGGCAATGGTGGCAGTGATTGTAACGGTGATGCTAGCGGTGACCATGGTGATGGTGGTGTGGTGGTGGAGGTGAGAGTAGCGGTGGTGCTGTGGTGTCTTTGACAAAATTTTAGTTTGTAATATATTTTCTGCCTTTTAAAAGTGAAAAAATATTTTCTATCTAAATATGTTTGTTTTCTATCTAAACATTTTCTATCTAAATATATTTTCTGGCTTTTAAAAGTGAAAAAACATTTTCTATCTAAATATGTTTGCTAACTTTTATTTTGTATCAATTTTTTAAAATGAATACATAAAAGTAACAAAATTTGTTAAATAGTTTGAGTCCAAATTTTTTTAATAATTTTTTATTTGATTAAAATTTAATTTTATAAAAATTAAGGCTGCAATGATGATGATGATAATCGACAAAGTATTTGACCTAGTAGTTCATGTAGCTATTTTTTGAGACAGAGAGAATGTCAGAGGTTGAGGGTAAAAGTCGATGAAGTAATTGTAACTCTTTCGTTATAATTTAACTTTTTAACCTTTTAACATCATATCATATGGCCCAAAAAAAAAAACAAAACAGACAATGATAATCACTTTAAATTAAAAAAAAATTCAACTATATAAAAAATTACTCTAGAAGATTCACTCATAATAAATAAAAATAAGAAAGTTTGGCATTTGTTACACCTGTTGGAAACAAATATGCTACCCTAATCTTCAAATATTTTGACATTCCCCGTTTGTAAATTTACTATTTTAATTAGTTTTTTGCTACAAACTTATGTTGCCAAACAAAGATTAGTACAATTTTTCATAACTGTTGAAGATATTCATAAAAATATTTGAAAAAATGTGTTTAAGAACCACATTCAGCCTAGGTATGTCTCACATTCTACTAATTTTATATTTATACTATACATATTTTTTTGAGATAAATTTCAAAATAAAATTCCATCGTCCTTGGTTATTGTGCTCTTCACAAATAAAAATAAAGACAACTTGCTTTATATTCAGCCTTCTAAACCGACTAATTAACAAACAAGTTAACAAACCCATTGAAAAAAATAATTAAAAAAAATGCTGGTTACCTGCATCATTAGATTCTTAATCAACTATGGAAGATGCTCTTATATGATAATTAATACTTTGCTTTGTTTTCCCTTGTTGTGTCTTTGAGCATAGAGCAGCACCCAAATGAAGCAAGAAAGAAGAGAGTTTCAGTAAACATCTTATTATTCAGATTGAAACACTCAGCTCTACTCTACCTCAGATGACATGACAATGGCAGCGCAAGTGGGTTCTAAAGGTAATAATAATCTGTGATTTTAATTTTTATTTATGAAATGGGTCTCTTCTCTGTGCTCACCTTCTTAAACTTGGTTTCTTCATTTTTTGCCCCTCTTTGAAAAAGAAAAGAAAAGAAAAAGCTTAATTTCGTTTTCAATCTTTGTACCAGAGGATCGAAATTGTTTTGAGCAAAATTATGAGATGTTAGGTACGAGATGATGGGAAGATTTGAGGCACCAATTTCGTCCAACTGTTAGGTTGATTTCTGCTCCATATTATTTACTTGATATTATTAGTTCATTTCTTTCATAGAGGATCCCATCACAAGTCTTATTTTAAAGATCTGAATCAGTAATAGATGTAGAAATTATGTAAAGGGGGTACTAAAGAAAAATTATTTCGATTTTAGAGGAATTGAAGTAAGATTATATAGATTTTGAAAATCAAAATATTAATTTTTATTACGAAATCTCAAAATGACATGAAAGTAATGAGATTTTTTAAAGGTTTGGGATGACTAAAATACTAATTTATTTTATAATTACTAAAAATAGCATGAAAATAATGAAAATTTTCAAAATTTACGATAGCAAAAGTAAAATTATTTAGATTTTGGAAGGGTTAGTAAAATTATATATATTTTGAAGGGGCCAAAATGCAAACTTCTTTTATAAATATTCAAAATTGCATGATGAAAATCTAATTTCCAAAAATTGGGGGCGGTGCCCCTCACCCGCCACCCCCTATGTTAATCATTTATTTTATTTGATTATATACATAAATTATTCATAAAAAGAATCAAATAAGTTTCAATTTAAAGATCTGAATCAGTGATAGACGTAGAAATTGTGCAAAAGGGGAACTAAAGAAAAACTATTTCGATAGATTTTGAAAATCAAAATATTAATTTATTTTACAAAATCTCAAAATAACATGAAAGTAATAAGATTTTTCAAAGGTTTGGAATGACTAAAATATTGATTTATTTTATAATTACTAAAAATTGCATGAAAATAATGAAAATTTTCAAAATTTAGGATAACAAAAGTAAAATTATTTAGATTTTGGAAGGGTTAGAGTAAAATTATATACATTTTGAAAGGGGCAAAATGCAAACTTCTTTTATAAATATTCAAAATTGCATGATGAAAATTCAATTTTCTTGTCTTAATCATTTATTTTATTTGATTATACACGTAGATTATTCATAAAAAGAATCAAATAAGTCTCATTTTAAAGAACTGAATCAGCGATAGATGTAGAAATTCTGCAAAATGGAGACTAAAGAAAAACTATTTCAATAGATTTTGAAAATCAAAATATTCATTTTTATTACGAAATCTCAAAATGACATGAAAGTAACGAGATTTTTTAAAGGTTTAAGATGACTAAAATACTAATTTATTTTATAATTACTAAAAATTGCATGAAAGTAATGAAAATTTTCAAAATTTACGATAGCAAAAGTAAAATTATTTAGATTTTGGAAGGGTTAGTAAAATTATATATATTTTAAAGGGGCCAAAATGCTTCTTTTATAAATATTCAAAATTGCATGATGAAAATCTAATTTCTAAAAGTTGGGGGCGGTGGCCCTCACCCGCCACCCCCTATGTTAATCATTTATTTTATTTGATTATATACGTAAATTATTCATAAAAAGAATCAAATAAGTCTCATTTTAAAGATCTGAATCAGTGGTAGACGTAGAAATTGTGCAAAAGGGGAACTAAAGAAAAACTATTTCGATAGATTTTGAAAATCAAAATATTAATTTATTTTACAAAATCTCAAAATAACATGAGAGTAATAAGATTTTTCAAAGGTTTGGAATGACTAAATTACTGATTTATTTTATAATTACTAAAAATTGCATGAAAATAATGAAAATTTTCAAAATTTAGGATAACAAAAGTAAAATTATTTAGATTTTGGAAGGGTTAGTAAAATTATATATATTTTGAAGGGGACAAAATGCAAACTTCTTTTATAAATATTCAAAATTGCATGATGAAAATTCAATTTTCTAAAAGTTGGGGGCGGTGACCTTCACCCACCACCCCCTGTCTTAATCATTTATTTTATTTGATTATACACGTAAATTATTCATAAAAAGAATCAAATAAGTCTCATTTTAAAGAACTGAATCAGTGGTAGATGTAGAAATTGTGCGAAATGGAGACTAAAGAAAAACTATTTCAATAGATTTTGAAAATCAAAATATTAATTTATTTTACAAAATCTCAAAATAACATGAAAGTAATAAGATTTTTCAAAGGTTTGGAATGACTAAAATATTGATTTATTTTATAATTACTAAAAATTGCATGAAAATAATGAAAATTTTCAAAATTTAGGATAACAAAAATAAAATTATTTAGATTTTGGAAGGGTTAGAGTAAAATTATATATATTTTGAAGGGGACAAAATGCAAACTTCTTTTATAAATATTCAAAATTGCATGATGAAAATTCAATTTCCTAAAAATTAGGGGGGAGCGGTGGCCGTCGCCCGGCACCCCCTGTATCCACCAATGAATCATTTATTTTATTTATTATACGCGTAGATCATTCATAAAAAGAATCAAATAAATCCGATAATTATGGCTCATAATTTTATCAAAATTATCTTCAAAAATATAGGTAGTTTATTTTTAAAATGATTTCTGTGGTCTTTTTTTTTTATTTGCAAAAACAAACAAATAAATAAAAACATGTGGATATGTTTATCAAACGAATTTGTTTTTTTAATAAATGATCTATACACATAATCAAATAAAATAAACGGTTCAAATCGTTGAATTCCATTCAATTTGTTTTGCTGACTGGAGAGAATCCAAACTCATAATATATACAGATAAAGAAAAGTATACATATATGTTTCGTTTGGAAAAGTAAGTTGGCTTTTTAGTTTTTTCGTTATTTTAATCTAGGATTAAAAAATTTGTTTAAGTTGGGTTTTTTGGCTCATTTAGAGAGTTAACATAAGGTTCGTTTAATATCACTTATATCTTAACTTCTATAATTATGATTTTTTTTTTATTTCTATAAAAGTATAATACATATGTGGCTATTTTTTATCAAAAAATACTCACAATTGTAACTAATTAAATTAAATTGTGTCAAGATTATAAATTCAAGATCAAAATTAAAGCAATTAAAATTACATAAATCAAAATAACGCTGGGATAAAAGTATAAGTACTACCGGTGTAATCTGCCTTTGAAAAAAATTCTCTCAAATTCTCTCCCAAACTACAAAAAAATTACTATCTATGATCATCAATTCACATGAACTCAAAAAATTATGATCTTTGATATTCAATTCAAAGTGTACACATCCATACACATTTACACAAAAAAAAAAATCTTAACGTTACAAAATATTTTATATAATATAATGTGAAAAGGTAGACGAGTTTACTCGGCACATGAGACGTAAAAATGATTTAACAAAAATATCGCTGGATACATTACAGAAAAATTTGAAGAATTCGGAGCTCAGGATCACATAAATACAATTTTGAGGGATCAAACCAGCATAATTGAAATATCAAATACCAAAATGAGATAAATATATACTGCATGGACTAAAAGTGAGGTAATTATATTTTCACACACTAAATTCCTTTAATATATACACTTAGGGTGTGTTTGGTAACGTTTACGTTTTCAGTTTATATTTACAAAAATTTTATAAACTGGTTTTTGTTTATTTTTTGTTTATTTTTAGAAAAACATAAACTACAAACGCGTTTGATAATTGATAAAATGTTTAAAAACTTTTAAAAATATAAAAATGAGTGAGAAATGGCAAGTGGTGGCAAGTGGCGGTGGAAGACGGTGGTGGAAAGTGGTGACGGTGGGTGGTGGGTAGCTGGTGGTGGTAGGTGGATGGTGGTGGTGGTGGTGGGTGGGTAGGTGACAGTGGCGAGTGGTGGGTGGCAGCGAGTGGGTGGTAGTGGTGGTGGTGGCAGATGGGTGGTGGTGGCGGGTGGTGGTGGTCGGTGGATGGGTGACGGTGGCGGGTGGTGGTGGCAGGTGGGTGGCGGATGGCGGGTGGTGGTGGGTAGTGGCAGGTGGGTAATGAGTGGTGATGGTGGGTGAGTGGGTGACAGCGACAGGTGGTGGGTGGTAATGATGGTGGTAGCGGGTGGTTGGTGCTGGTGGCAGGTGGGTGGTGGTGGTGGTGGGTGGGTGGGTGGGTGGCGAGTGGTAGATGGTGGGTGGTGGGTGGTGGTGGGTGGTGGGTGGTGGTGGCAGGTGGGTGGCGGGTGGGTGGTGGGTGATGGTGGTAGTGGGTGGTGGGTGATGGTGGCAGGAGGGTGACAGGTGGCTGGTAGTGGTAGGTGGTGGATGGTAGTGGCAGGTGGATGGTGAGTGGTGGTGGCAAGTAGGTGGCGGGTGGTGGTGGCGAGCGGTGGATGGTAGTGGTGGGTGGTGGTGGTGGCAAATGGGTGGTAAGTGGTGGCGGGAGGTGGGTGGTGATGGCGGAAGATGGTGGTGGAAAATGGTGGTGGGTGGTGGCTAGCTAGTGTTGAGTGATAAAAAAAAAAAAAAACTGAAAACTCAAAATGGAAACACGTTTTTTGTGTTTTCATTTTTTGGCCAAATTTATAAACTGAGACCACTGATTTATAAATCAAAAAGTTTACCAAACAAATTTTTATTTGAGTTTTTTAAATTTTTATAAATATAAACAGAAAACGTAAGTGTTACCAAACGATACCTTAATGAACACTTTTTCAGTGCACATATCGAAAACAAATATTCTCAATACACATATTTTCATTCTAATAATGCCCTCATCTTTTCACCTACTCTTTGTCCATTGAAAACTTGCAATGCTGTCACCACTATCATTGTCACCATCACTACTCTTAATCTTAGCGCTCTACTGCCACAGCCACTCATAACCTATCCCTACTTTTGTCTAGACCTCCATAACCTAATCTCGCTGCCCACCATTCTTTCAAAACCTTAACTTTTACGACTCTCTCCACTGCGATTCTAACCTCTACAATTTTTTTTTGTCGCAGTGCAAACCTTAGTTCTATTCGAATGTTGATATCAAACCAAACCTCATAAGTTTGTATGTGTATTGAGAAATTAGAAAAGATAAAGATTTGTCACAAATGGTAATTTAATTAGGAGTACTTACGTGTTGGTCCTAATAAGTAGACTCATTGTCTAATAGGTCCTATGAGAAAAAATTGTCATAAAAAATGTCACTAATTATAAGTTTTAGCGACAATTTATAAAAATCATGACAAAAAAAGGTCACTAATTGTCAATTTTTAGCAACATATGTAAAAAAGTGTCACAAAAAATATTTTTGGCGACAATTTTACTAATACTTATTTTTAATAGGACTTGATGAGAATTAAGTCTAACTATTGGGACCTATTGGTACTTTATCCATTTAATTAATGGATAAAAATACAATTTTGAAAAATTCATCATGTGTGTGTCCTGAGAAGATTTGGTGTGTGGAAATAAAATTCAAAAATATTAGAGATCCTAAAAACTTTACCAAAAGTTTTACTAACTGTCTCACATGGGTGTGGGTCCCACACTTATGTGAGACATTTGGTAAAAATTTTGATAAAATTTTTAAGGTCTCTAATATTATTCAATAAAATTACTGTGACAAAGCTTGGGATGACATTGACATAAATTGAGTACATTAAAAACTAATCGGCACAATTGAAACATTGAGAACGAAATTGATACATAATGCAAATTTTGGGGACTGTTGGTGTTATTAATCCGTTTGATTAATTCAGATTTGAGGATCACACTGATAAAAATTGAATATATTAAAATAAGACAAAAAGCATAGTTAGCGGACTAGTGATGTAACTAAAAAAGTGATATGTAAATTTAATGGAAATGAGATGGAACACATATTTTGAAAATAAAAAATATAATTAAACCTTCTTTTAGGGGTAACCGCATAGGGGGGTAATCCATAATAGGAAAAATAAAAGGAAGAGACAAGTTGCGGGTTTAGGTACAAGACGGGAAGGTGCGAGGCACCAATCTTGTCCCACTGTGGTCTTTACTCAATACTATTGGTTCATTATAGAAAAAAATTATTAGAGCTTTTAATGCACAATGCTGAATAGGGAAAACAGTAAACACATAAACAAAGTTTGAAGTAGTCTTCCTTGATGCACTCTCAATCTTGTCTAAGGGTCTAACTAGGTTGAATTGAGCTTAACCTTGATCCTATTTTGGTTTCACTAGGTTTAGCAGCTAAGTAGGTGGATCAACTTACACGCGTAAGTGCTGTTCAAAAAAAAAAAAAAAAACTTGCATGCGCAAGTGGAGCAACATGAAGGCTTTTTGTATCTTTCAATTTTTATTTTTAGTTTTTATTTATAAAATACACTAATAGTCCTTAAAGTATGCATTGCATGTTACGTTAGTCCTTTAAGTTTTAATTTTGGCTTGTTTTGGGAATATGATTAATAGCAACTCTTTGATTTTTTTGACTTTTTTAAGTCATATCGCCTCTCTATTTTTTTTTTTTTGCACGTTTTTAACCTACTTCCCAATTTGTCAATTTCGTCGCTGAAGTTTTTAATTTGAGTCAAATTGGTCTAATTCCAAACGGCCATTTAAATCGTTAATGAAATAACTATAAATTTCAATGGTGTTCCTAAAGTATATGTTTTGTGTTATTTTGGTCCCTAAAATATTAATTTTGTCAATTTCATCCATCAATATTGTAAGGTTATGTTTTATTTTTTTCATGAATGTTTCAAGATCAAATTGAGAAAATTAAAAAATTTAGGGACCAAAATAAACTAAACATATGCTTTGAGAACCATGTGTGTATTTTATTATTATTCCGTTAACTACTTACACGGTTTGTTTGGAATTGAACCAAATTGACTCAAATTAAAAATTTAATGACAAAATTGAAACTTTTAAAAGACTCAAAATGACAAGAAAAGCATATTTAAGGACCATCAATGTGTTGTAACCTCTTTTTTTCCCTATAAAGCAAGTAGAATTACATAAAAAAAAATAAAATTAAAATTAAAAATTACAAGGGGACCATATTACTAGGCAAAATATGAAACAAGTAGCACAACCTAGTCTATTCTAGATTCCTTAAAGTCCTCTAGAATTTTTTCTTTCAGATCAAACACAATGATACAAATTAGATTTTCTTGTCCAGATAGCCTAATATTAACCTTCGGTATCTTTTGGTACCTATGTAAAGTCTTGACACTGCCTAGACTGAGTTTGTTGTGTACATCTCTTAAATTGATTCTGTTTGGCATGAGATGAGACTTATTAGTAAGAATTATTATTATTGCTGTGTTGTGTTGGTTGATTCTTGGACATCTCTTAGGCTTTTGAACAAGTTGTCTAACCAGAAAATAACTTTTCTCAGTAGGTTGATATTGATAAAGAAGGCAAGGGTGAGTATGATGGGTCCGACTCTAGAACGGTTGAGGAGACTATGGGACCTGTGGGATATTCGAGTGCTAGTTCTCGTTAGTCTCACTTTACAAATCATTCTTTTTATCTTTGGCAATCGCAGAAAGTACATGTCATTGAAATGGATCAACATCTTTGTTTGGCTGGCCTACTTAGTTGCTGATTCGATAGCAACTTTTGCGCTTGGCAATCTCTCTCGTACCAAATGGAATCACGATGCTGAGGACAGTAACAATGTCATGGGGGCAATATGGGCATCCTTGCTTTTGTTGCATCTTGGTGGACCAGATACCATAACAGCTTATTCATTAGAAGATAATCAGTTGTGGTTGAGGCACTTGTTGGTATTGGGTGTTCAAGCTACTGTGGCAATCTTTGTAATTTTTTTTTCTTGGAGAAAAAATTCTTGGGTTTCATATTTGTCACCTCTAGCTTTTGTGGCTGGAATTATTAAGTGTGGGGAGAGAGTGTGGGTTCTCAGGTCAGCAAACAATGACAGATCGGGAGACATCGTACCGTTCGATAATAATCTAATTGCTGCAAGTCTTGATGGTCGTACCACAGTGGAGGACACATATGTAAGTGCTCTAGTTATGGGCCATAAGTTGGTCAAGGAATTTAAGCATTATATGGAGAACTACGACACTGGAAGATTTCTTTTCGAATTGCCTACAAATCAGTTGTCCAATGGGATGCAATTGAGGGACAATTTCATGAGTGATGAAACTTATTTTTGGGATGCATTGGAGGTTGAAACAGGACTTATGTATGATTTGTTCTATACAAAGGCATCCATAATCTATACCAAGTGTGGGTGTGTTATGCGCTGCATCAGTTTCATTTGTACCATGTGTGTGTCGGTAGGATTGTTTTGGGTAATATCCAGGAAAGAGAAGTTGCATAACAAGCAATACTACAACGACTTCATAATTGGTGTTACCATCACAGGGGTGCTGCTTGCAGGAGCTCTAGTGTTGGAGATTTATGCAGTGATGGTAATATTATCTTCTGATTGGACAATGCTTTGGCTAATTGAGCACATGAAAGGAGAATGGGTGATCCAGTTGAGACAAAAATTCCCTTGGTTTTACCAAAAGAAGAAATGGTCTGAGAAGGTAGGGCAATTTGACCTGCTTGGTTTTTGCTTAAAAAAACACGAGCCTGCTAGGTTTTCTTGTATTAGAAGCCTACTTAGACCTTTGGGATTTGAAGACAAGTTTAATTGGTACATGCATCAGACTTGTGTGGATGTACCTCCTAATCTATATAGGATGATTTTAGACTACTTTCATTATTGGAGTAGTCCGAATGTACAAAGACTAGATGAGATTGCTCAAGCTAGCTTAATATCCACCGTGATGGTCTTACATCCTCAACTCCCTGCTTTTTACGAGCTAATCGTTATTTTTTACTTGGCAACAGAAATGTGTCACCATTTGAACTTGAATGATACTTCCCAACAAGGTGCGAACTCCTTTGGAGGTGGTGACCAAATTAAGGAAACATGCAGAACTTTGTCGCATTACATGATGTATCTTCTTCTCATGTGCCCTTCAGCATTGCCCATCGCTCTATCGGACACTGAGTTGGCAAACTTGATCCATGAGCTCAAAATGTTTCTTAATGTTGCACAGAATGAAAAAGAAGCTTGTGAAAGGTTGAAAGATCATTCCATACAATTGGAAGACCCCAAAAATCTACGCCGCATATTACTTGTTGCACAACATTTTGTCAAAAATTTCTTGGGATGGGAAACACTGAAATCCCTGTGGTTAGGAATGCTGGGCTATGCAGCAATTAAGGGGCAAAAAAATCATCATCTTGAACAACTCAGACAGGGAGGCGATTTTCTCACTTTCTTGTGGTTCTTTATACCGCAATCTAATATGTTGGATACAATAGACACTGCGCGAGTGTGTAGAAAAATAAATAATCAAGTGACTCAGCTTATGACGAGTAACATTGATAGTTATGCAGTTTAGAAATATTATCAATATGGGAATGGTTGCTTCTTTTGGAGGTCCTTTTTCCATCTTACGGACAATATGGGGAATGTTAAGAATGATTGCATCTTCAATAATAAGCAGATAATTGAATGGGAATCAATAGCAGAAGTTGTGAAGACCAGAATCGCCTTTTGGGTGAAGCAAGGATGGAAGACAAAAGATTTCACTATCAATGAGTTCATCTTCACGTTACGACAGGTCACAGGTAATGGATCTCTATTATGACATTGGAATGATAATTTGTAGGTGCTTGGGAATGCTTAACTTCAATTTTAGTGAACTTTAGATTCTAGTGTGATTTTAGATTTCAGTTTTAAGTAGAAGTTGTAAATGTGTTTGGTGAAAAATAAATTATAACTTTTAGTAATAGCGGCCGATAACAAAACAAAACTTTTAGTAATAGTGTTTTTGTAGAGTGTTTGGTTGAAAAGTGATTTTTTGTTGTGTAGTTGTGAGTAAAAAGTAAAAAGATAAGAAAAAAATACACATTTTCTTACTCTTACAAAAACAGGACTAAGAAAGTTGAAGTTTAAAATAATAATAAAAAAATAAAAAATAAAAGCCAACCCCTGTGTGGCACAACTTAGCTTCTTCTCTTATTATTATTAATTTTTTTTCCTGAAAAAAAAAAAAGAAAAAAAAAAGAGCGCAACTTTTGAGTTGCCCCAAACAAGCCCTTTCTATTGTTTGTGCTGTGGCTAGCTAGAAGGATGGTTTTTGCTCGTCTCCTTTTTGTTGATAGAATGAAAAACTAGGTGCCTGTTTTTGTTGGTCTTTTCTGGTTTATTTGTTTTTTTGGTTTGTGCTTCCATTTGATTCGCTTTTTATTTGGTGTCAACCTAATTGAGATGATGAGGCTCGTAAATTATGATTTTGTCAGCACTTTCCCCTTTTCTTTCTATTTTTGTATTTTGCTAGATTGTTCTAACTCAATGGATCAATAATATTTTTCTTTCATTTTGCTGATAGAAAAAGAAAAGAAAAGAAAGATACTATCAATAATAAATACTTCAATTTCCCTAAAATACACATGGTGTTTACCGTAAAAATTTATGAATATGTGTATTGTTAGTTACCAAGGTGTACATTAAACATTCGTTGTATGGTCTTATTAGGCTGTGACTTTTTGTTGTGGTCTAATGCCACAAATGTTCATAACTTATACTGGAAAAAAGTCCCAACAAAAATTCCACAAAATCTAATAACAAAGCCACAATACAAATATTTGTAACTAAAGTAACAGATGTTCATAACTAACACTAATGCTATGTTTGGTTGGAGGATTTGGAGAGGGATTTGGAAAGGAAAATGGAAAAGGTAGGTTAAATGTAAATAAAATATACTTATATTTCACCTAGTTTCACACACCTTTTTCCTTTCCCTCTCCAAATCCCTCTTCAAATCCCCCAACCAAACACAGCATAAAGGATTACATAACATGTATGCACGATATATACAAATTGAAAGGTTTCGTCCTATCTAATCTTTTTTAACTATCAATAATATCACTGTTCCAGCCACATGTATTCACATTCTCTTTCACTCACTCTCACAGACTCTCACTCACTCACTCACTCTGGAAAAAATTCCCAACAAAAATTTCACAAAATCTAATAACAAAGCCTCAATACAAATATTTGTAACTAGAGTAACAAATGTTCATAAGTAACACCAAAAAATTACATAACATTTATGCACAATATATACAAATTGAAAAGTTTCATCCTATCTAATCTTTTTAAACTATCAATAATATCCCTATTCCAGCCATATGTAGTCACATTCTCTCTCACTCACTCTCACAGACTCTCGCTCTCGCTCTCACTCACTCTTAGAGATACTGGAAAAAAAGTCCTAACAAAAATTCCACAAAATCTAATAACAAAGCCACAATACAAATATTTGTAACTAAAGTAACAAATGTTCATAACACCAAAAAATTACATAACATGTATGCATGATATATAGAAATTGAAAAGTTCCATCCTATCTAATCTTTTTAAACTACCAATAATACCCATGTTCCAGCCACAGGTAGTCACATTCTCTCTCACTCACTCTCACAGACTCACTCTCGCTCTCACTCACTCACTCACTCTTAGAGATGTGAGGAGTGTCAAGGCCTTATTTTTGTTAGAGGAACTGAAATAACCATACCATAGCAATCCCCAAAATATGTGCAGAAACATACCATAAATATAGCCCCCTTAATGTTGCTGGAATAGACCATTTTATTTTCCAGATGACAAATTACATCCTTGAAACAGTGTTGAACTAGTAGAGAACTTAGATTTCAAGATAATGGTTGGCCAAATAATTCAAGATGAATAACATTAATGTAAAGTACCGTACGTACATTTGTTTCACATGATTAAACTATGGAAGAAAAAATTAAAACTAGAATGAAAAGAAAAGGAAATTAAGAAAATACGAAAGACCAGTTAAATATTGATCATCTGAAAGAGCAGAATTGACACCCTTGATCAGTGCAAATAATCATACATTAATGGACTTGTAACGATTGAACAAAAATTAAAAACATAATTTATGTGATGCTTACATAACCATCTATACGGATAATTTCTATGCTACATAATTATCTATATTACTTGTAGTAAGCTGTGTCACCTGATTATTAATTTGTCTGCCCACTTTTGCGGCATCAATCCTATCCAATATATTAGATTGGGGTATAAAGAACCATAACAAAGTGAGAAACTGGCCTCCTTGTCTAAGCTGTTGAAGATGATAATTTTTGTCCCCTTTAATTGCTGCAAACCCCAGCATGCCCAACCACAACGATCTCAGCCTTTCCCATCCCAAGAAGTTTCTCACAAATTTTTGTACAACAAGTAGTATCCGGCGTAGATCGTAGGGGTCATGTAATGTTATGGGATAATCTTTTAACAATTCACAAACTCTGCTTACATCCTTCTCATCCTTAATGAACATTTTGAGATCATGGATCAAGTTTCCTAACTCGGTGTCCGAAAGATTGATGGGCAACGCCCAAGGGCACATGAGGAGTAGATACATCATGTAATGGGACAAAGTCCTGCATGTTTCCATAATTTGTTTTTCATGTCTAGAGGAGTTAGCACCTCGTTGGTCGGTAATATTCAACTCCAAATGGTAGCAAATTTCTGTTGCCAAGTGAACAATCACGATTAGCTCATAAAAAGCTGGAAGATGAGGATCTAAGACCTTCATGGTGGATATTAAGGTAGCTTGAGCAACCTCATCTAGTTTCACTACACTTGGCCTACTCCAATAATAAGCGTAGTTTAAAATCGTGTCATATAGATTAGGAGGTACAACCACATGAGTCTTATGCATATACCTATCGAATTTTTCTTTAAGTCTACAAGACAACATAGCAGGCTTATTTTGCTTAAAGCAAAAACCCAATAGGTCAAATTGCCCTACCTTCTTAGACCATTTCTTTTGTTTGTAAAACCAGGGGAATTTTTGTCTCAATTGGATCACCCATTCTCCTTTCTTGTGTTCAATTAGCCAAAGCATTGTCCAATCAGAGGCTAAAATTACAATGATTGCATAAATCTCCAATGCTAGAGCTCCAAATAGCAACACTCCTGTGATGGCGACGTCAATCATGGAGTAGTTGTAGTGCTCACCATGCCAGTTCTCTTTCCTACATATAGCCCAAAACGATCCTACCAACACAGACATAGTACAAACAAAGCTGATGGAGCGCATAACACACCCTCGCTTGGTATACATTATGGATGCTTTTGTGTAGAATAAATCATACATAAGTCCCATTTCGACCTCCAATGCATCCCAAAAATATGTATCATCACTCGTGAATTTTTCCCTCCATTGCACCTTCGTTGACAGCTGATTAGAAGGAAATTTAAAAACAAATCTACCAATGTCGTAGTTCTCTATATAACGCTTAAATTGTTTGACCAACTTCTGCGCCATGACTAGAGTTCTTACATACTTGTGTTCCTGACCATCAAGACTTATGTCAGCTTGCTTTTTAAATGGTACAATGTCTCCCAAGTTGTTATCACTCGCTGACTTGAGCACCCACCACACTCTCTCCACATAAAAAATAATTCCAACCACGAAAGCTGGGAGTGACAAATATGAAAACCAAGAATATTTTCTCCAAGACATAAGAATGACATAAATTGCCACAGCAGCTTGAACACCCAGTACCATCAAGTGCCTCAACCACAACTGATTATCTTCCAAAGAATAAGCTGCTATGGTATTTGGGCCACCAAGATGTAGCAAAAGCAGAGGTGCCCATATTGCTGGAAATACATTGTTATTGTTATCACCTAGGGCATCAGATAGCTTGCTAAGGCCAACAATTGCTACCCAATCAGCGAGTAAGTAGGCCAGCCAAACAACAACATTGATCCACAGTGACGACATGTACTTCCTGCGGTTGCTAAAGACAAAAAGAATGATTTGAAAAGCAAGACTGAGGAGAACTAGCACTCGAACATCCCACATGTCCCATAGTGTCCTCAACAATGTTGGAATTGGATCCATCACACACCTATCTTCTTTATCAATATCAACATATGAAAAAAAGTTAATCAGTTCAAGCTATATATTTTGAGGTTAATTAGCCATACAAATTGTTCAAAAAGTTTCAGATGTTCAAGTGCAATAACAAACCAATTATCAAATGAAAACAAAACAAAACAAAAAGTACTATTAGATTGTTGCCGGTAAAAGAGCCAAAGTAAGCAATTTAACCACATCCACGATCTTTTGACAACCACCAGATCATATTATAAGCCAAAGTACGTGAAATTCAGTAATGCTTTTTCTTATGCAAATACTAGATTAATTTTTCCAAACATTTATGCAAATACTTAGAATAGTAACCCTAAAACTTGAAAGTAGCTGGAAACAAAAGGAACACCAAAATTAATAGAATAACTCCTCAATTTTCATCTATGGAACACCAAACTTGGGTTGTTTCTATTTAAGAATTATGATCTTGTGTAATTGCAATGATTTTTACTTAATATATGTTGCTAAAACTTCTGTTTATTCATAGTTGTTAGTTTCTTCTTGTAGCTAAGATGTCCAAAAAAAAAAAGAAGAAGAAGAAAAAAGTGTAACAAGCAGATTAAAAGAACTCACCTTTGGCTCATCAAGAAGCCAAGAACAGGAACAAAAGAGCCAAACACAATTATGGCCCTGTTTGTTAGAGATTATTTTCAGCTTTCAGCTTAATTTAAACTGTTTTGATATGTTTGGTTTAGCTTATGCTTATAGCTTATAAGCTATAAGCTGTTTGGGCATAAGCTATAAGCTGTTTGGGCATAAGCTATAAGCAGTTTCCCACAGCTCTACCAAACAGGGCCTAAGTGTTGTTTCGTGGCACATCTTCTATGGATTAATTGAATGGCTCTCATGAATTGGGATAAAAAAAATCCTCAATAATTACATTCACAACGCCAATTGTTGGGTGCAAAATATTTGGGTGTGTTTAGAAAGAAAAAATGACAAGACCAACTTGAGCAAGGAGAGAGAAACCAAAATGAGAGAAAAAACAAAGGGACCAAGAGAAAGAACTGAGAGAGCTAATTTGCTTCTCTTGATAATTGTGTAATTTTTCTTTCATCAAATATAAAAGTGCTCAAAAATCATCCCTAGAGCATCTCCAATCGTTTCACATTTTCTTTCGTCAAATTTAATTTGATGAAAAAGTGCTCAAAAATCACCTATAATCCTTTTATCAAATGTTCATCAAATCAAAGAAAGTAAATTTTTTGTATCAAATTAAAAAATCGTTAATAAAATTTGAATTTGATGAATTTTTTTTATTTTTTATTTTTTATTTTTTAAAAAAGCATTGGAAATGATTTTTATTCATCAAATTTGATGAAAGAGAGAATTTGGGATAAGTGGGGAATTTTAAAAAAGGTTTTGACGAAAGAATTAGTTTTTTACTCAAATTTGAAACTAAATTAGATGAAAAAATTGGTAAAACTAAAGATGTGCATGATAATGTTTTATTATATAATAAATAAATAAATAAAAAATCCAAAGTAAAGTTCTTCCTTTGTCCATAAGAAAAGGTTCAGAAATATGATATAGTTCCACAATTAATTTCGAAAAAATTAAGATAAATATGGTTCCATGAAAACTAAATAAATAAATAAATAAATAAATAAAGCAATGGGTTCAACTGAACTGGACTAGATAGTTGAGATCGTAACAATCATTAAACAAAGCTTTTTACCAATAAGAGTTTATTAAAAGATTTCACTAGGTCATGTCTGATTCACTCGAACTTATAAATCAAATCCATAAATAAAATAGAGAGGGAAAGAAAATACCTTTGTAATGAATGAGGATTGATATAAGATCAAAAACACACACTAATGATGTTTGAGTTAAGCCTCCAATTTCTCCATCTTCGCTCACTTTCACTAGCGTTTTTTCAAAGCTTAAAAACCTTCTCTTCTGTTTTCCAAACAGCCGACTAAAACGAATATTGCAGTTTGGTCTCAAAACACTTTGCTCTTTTTTTGTTCGTATCTAAAACGCCAAATTGGAATTTGGTTGGGATTAATTTAATCTATTAAAATATATAATTGGTTAAATATTATATTTAAATTATAATTATTTCATTTTTTTACTTATAAAATTGTAAAATAATTAAAAAGTTCATCTCAAATGGAATTTTTTTAATTAAGTTAAAATAATCAAAAATATCATATTAATTTTTTTTTTTCCAAACAAAGGATGAGGTTTTTTTTTTTTAAAGCTTTGTTAGTATTTTAATCAATTTTTTTTTTTAATATTTCAGATGTACTTTATCTAAATATATTTAAAAGGTTAAATATTTTTGAATAAACTTAAAGAAATTCAATAAATACAAAAAATATATATACTATTTTTTTGTATTTTCTTTTTTGCATTTAGTGAATTTTAAAAAAAAATTACAAATTTTATATTTTTTAAATTTATCTAAATTAAGTGGCTCTAAAAAGTTTTTTAAAAATCAATAAAACTAAAAAATAGAGATTAAAAACTCCAAATTTATTTTTGAAAACTGTTAAATCAAACATATAGTTTTAAAATATAAATTGAGGATCCAAAAATTTTGGGCCTTTCTAATTTAGATTGAGCCTTCTATAAAAAAATAAAAATAAAAAACTTGAGATTTTAAATTCAAGTGGCCTTTATTATTATTATTATTATTATTATTTTCTTTTTTGTTCGTAAGGACTAATACAAGAGCTAAATTAATTTTGGGACCATTTTTCTAGCTATTTTTTGGTGGCCCAACGCGGCTGATTTGCGAGTTTTTGACTTAAAGTCGGTCGAGACTAATCAAGTGTGTGAAAAATGCCAATGAAAGCGCATGAAAATTTTTTTTTTTTTTTTTTTTAAGAGTTGGCAAGAAGCATACATTTGGAAGGGATGAAAGTGTTGTGTGCGGTTCATGTTCGGATTTGAACTTGAAGTTAAAATTCTCAACCTCACACACTACACTTGTTGTATGACATAAACATTATCATCTTTGGACGAGTTTTTTAGAATTTTATTATAGTTTATGTTCAATGATGGGTGATACCATAATTTTAGGTTTTTTTCTCTTCAATTTGAGCTCTCAAGAAAAATTGTGTGATGCCATGTTTTTAGGTTTGTTTGTCAAATATTTTCTAGCATCTTTGATGGAAGAACTTTTTTTCTTTTCTTCTTTCCGCTGCGGTTCGCCTTGTTCTCAATTAGAATTAGTCTGAGACAAGTCCCCCCTCCATAGCAAGACCCAAAAGTTAACATTGACAGAAGATGAATGACAATTTTTCCAATTCTTTTTCTTTTCCCTTTTCTTAGTTTATTGCTAATTATTTATTAGGAAAATTACATGATCATCCCAAAAAATTATAAAAAAACTATAATAAGATTGACAAGTTTAATACAACTACACCAACCTCCTTTTTGGCAAGACTAAAAGAGACGTGAACAAACAAAATAAAATAGACATTCTAATATAAAAGAGATAATAACACAATTTTTTCAACTATACGACTGATGAATATAGAGTTTCGACAATACTACGTAGCTCAAATTTTGTGACTCAAAAGTAGTTCAAATGGCCAAAACGACGTCGTTTTGAGTACAGAACAACATAAAAATGGCCAAAACGATGTCGTTTTGACTATTTGAGCCACTTTTGAGCCACAAAATTTGAGTTACGAGACATTTTCCATAGAGTTTAGTATTTTATGAATTAAAACCTTAAAAGAAATATGCCAACTTATTGGGCTCAACTCAATGTATTATCTCTAAACCTGAAAGAATGTGTAACTTACCCTTATTTATTTTAAACCTAAGCAGATTTATGACCCATTCAACACAAACAAGTCAATAAAATGAACAATTTTAACAAATGTATTAGCTATTTACTGCTTGAGACCTAAGAGCTGACAATTGTTTTAGGAGGTTAATAATTGTACCATTTTGCTCAGAGGCCCCCTCTTTCTACCTAGATTGATTATTCACAATCTTTTTGTTTCTATGTACAAAATAGACATGGAAATATGAACTAAACACCCAATGCAACAGAAAAAGAAAAAGAAAAGACATTTTGATCATTTTTCAGAAACGGGCTAATTGAGATCGATGTCGATGCGTTCGGGATTTCCCCGCTCAGTCTGATTGTCGACAAGCTCGACACCCAGCTGGCCTTTGTCACCGGCACCAAATGCATATAATTTACCGGATTCAGTGAGTGCAAAAGTGTGGGCATTCCAATAGATGGAATTGGTAAGGCTGATCTGTACTATTCGCTCCTTTGCTTGCTTCAGCGATGTTACTATGTCTGGGCTTAGAACATTTGTGTGCCTAATCACCTGGAGAGAAATGGAAACACAGCCCAATTATCAGTATACCTTGGTTAAAGTGGGGAGGTTACAAGATAAATTTCTCTCTCTCTCTCTCTCTCTCTCACACACACACACACTAACACACTATAGAGCTCCCATACACACTTGAATGTAGCCAAAGGGCCGGAAAGTGCACATGCAGAAATGGTCATAACCAAAAGGGCAAGAGAGTTGCCCGCACAACGCTACGAACTCACAAAACAATCAAAACATAACTTTGGTTGCTTCTAAACCAGTCAGCAAGCATATTGAATTGCAAAACTGTTACACTATCAATGAAATTACACAGAATTTACAAGTGAAGATCACGTTGTACTGTAGTGATCATGTTCAGCAAGAATTACAATACATTCATAGCCATACATATTACACATAATAACATGAAGGAACTTGAAAAGATGGAAGGCATGATGTGCTTTGAGAAAAAAAAAAACAAAAAAAAAAAACTATTTATGTTACCATAGAAGCATTCACAACAAAATCGTAATGTTGCAAATGATCCAGGAATCAAATAGATGTTTGCATTTCATTAAGACCAAAGTTTTAAAAGGCATTATACATGCGAGTCTAATGCAAAACACATCAAGACTTTGATTTCTAGGTGATACTCTCCTAAGGCTTGCGCATCACAATTTGAGATGTGCACTTTGTATGCCCTTTGTACATAAGCATATGGAGAGGTTGTCTTGTGAAGTTAAATTAGTTTAAACCTTAAAAAGAGAGAGAAAAAACAGAAAAAAGAAAAGAACATCCTTTGTAACTATATTTCATGAAAAAATAAAGTAAATAATCAACTAAGAAAAAACACAAAGCTAAGGCTCAAGCAAGAAACTAGGCAACTGAACTTAAGAAAGTCGATTTCACCTTTGATGAGGGCAAACTTCCTTTTCTATGGTGAAATGTTTGACGCATTGAGGATACAATTTATTTATACCTTTATATTTAATTTTTAATACACTTTTTTTACTATTTTAAAAAAATTTACTTATTTACTAAATAGAAAAATTCAAAATGCTTACACCTTGCACCTAGAGGCACAAGGGGTGCTACAAGTTACACATTACTTTACTTCAATAAACATCGATGTATAAAAATCACCTTATATAGTGTTCACTAGTTAGGGAGTAGCATATACTTCAGGACTTCTTTATAAACTTGGGAAATTATGCAGAACCTAACAGTCAAGCCAATAAAGCATGTTTTAATTGTACTAGAAAACAGTGTAGGAGAAAAGCCATACCTGCCCATCAAAAACACCAGTGTTATGTCCAAGACTAGATGATTCTCCACATCCAAATGAGAACACATCACCATCTTCAGACACCACAAATGTTGTGTAATCCCCAGTAGCAACATGAACAGCTTTGACCCCACTCAACGCCTCTACCACCTTAGGAGCTGATTCACAGTCTTCGTTCCCATGTCCCAAACATCCATAACGCCCCCAACCCCACGTACAAACCCTTCCGTCCTTTCCCACCACAGCAGCATGCCACGCACCGGCTGCAACCACTACAGGCTGAAGATTCAAAGTCCGAAACTGTTCAATCAATTTTGGGTACTTTTCATCAGTTCTTGTTCCATGTCCAAGCTTCCCACCCAAGCCACATCCAACAGAATACACCGACCTGATCATATTATCAAAAGAACAACAATATCTAAGCATTTATGTATAAAGGACACTACGTGTGTGAAATTTAAAATAACAGTTATTTGAAGTACTTGGATCTGAGAAAATTAAAACAGTAGAGCAATTATTGTGTTTTGGGGATACTTTGCAAAAAGAAAAAAGCATGACAGTCTCAGGTGTAGAATTATATAGTAGTATAGATGAAAATTAATTGCACAAAGCGGGGGGCGGGGAGCAGGGGCATAAAGAAGTTTGTAAGGTTGGGAGCCCCAAACCGTGTATATATTTTGTAAACTAAATACATGTAGGAACTTAATGTATTGATATTCTTGATTGATTGATTGATTATATAACAATGGAGAGAATGAACTCTCTTTTATAGAGAGAATGGGATACAATGGAGTAATCAAATTAGTGGAGCACTAAACTAAATTAATGGAGCATTAACCTAAATGGAGCATTAACCTAAATGGAGTAGGTATAATGGTAATGGAGCACTAACTATGGTGCACTAACTATAGTGGAGTAGGTGTAGGAATTGTCACTAACTATAGTGGAGTAGGTGTAGGAATTGTTACATTCAACAGCCCCCCTCAAACTCAAGGGGGTTAGGAACTAACCAACTTGAGTTTGGAGAGAGTAACAAAACAGAAAAAATAATCTGACAAATAAAAGTAGATAGGAGACACTGTATGGTCGTGTCAGACCGTTGTAGAAGACAGTTTATGGGGTCATGTCGGACCGTTGTAGAAGATAGTTTATGGGGTCATATCGGACCGATGTAGAAAACAGTTTATGGGGTCATGTCGGACCGTTGTAGAAAACAGTTTACGGGGTCATGTCGGACCGTTGTAGAAAACAGTTTACTGGGTCATGTCGGACCGTTGTAGAAAACAGTTTACTGGGTCATGTCGGACCGTTGTAGAAGACACTATATGGCTGTGTCGAACCGTTGTAGCGGAGAACCGAAATCAATGTCGGAACAGTTTACCGAGTCTTGTCGGACCCATATAGGAGCTAACCGGAATCAAAGTTGGGACAGTTTACCGAGTCTTGTCGGACCCATATAAGAGCTAACCGGAATCAATGTCGGGACAGTTTACAGAGTCTTGTCGGACCCATATAGGAGCTAACCGGAATCAATGTCGGGACAGTTTACAGAGTCTTGTCGGACCCATAAAAGTCGCACCCTCAAAAGGTGTGCCAATTCTTATCAAAAGGCGTGCCATCAAAAGGTGTGCCCGACAGCCATCAAAAGGCGTGCCATCAAAAGGCGTGCCCGACAGTCATCAAAAGTCGAGCCATCAAAAGGCGTGCCCGACAGCCATCAAAAGTCGAGCCATCAAAAGGCTCGCCGAGCGGCGCGCGATACGCGTGTCTGCCTTGCCTATTTAAACCAAGGCGAGGCTGCCGCTGATGCAGAGCAAACCAGCTGAAAAACTCGTCGTTCTCTCTGTAACACTTCTGAGAGAGATAATCTGTAACACGCTGTTACTCTGAAAATGGCTTCTTCTTCCCACCCCGTTACCCAGAACATAGTCTCTTAGTCCCGTGGTCTTACTCTCTTTCCCGACCTCAACGAGGCCACAACCCAGAATATAGCCCTTGAACCTCAACCAAGTGCCCCAGGGCCTAGCCCTCCTGGTTTTGCGCCTTTGAACTTTCCGATGCTGTCTGTGGAGCAAAGAATGGCTACACAATCAGATATTGAGGCGAATTATTACACACAGAAGTCATGTGTTGAGACCATGACTGCGGTCTCAAACCTGTCGCACCGGCTTCAGAGTAGGACAAATGAGGTGCAAGCTTAAACGCTTAATCGCTCTGCTCGGGCATGTATAAGGATGCCCGGCGAGATATATGTGGTAAGGCAGAAAACAAGGAACTGAAGCGGAAGGCCACCGTGATGCTCAGATTTGGAGGGCCGCCATATGTGACGGTTGAGGAGCAACGGGAAGTTAACGTGCTCGGCGGCGTGGGAAACACGGAGGCAACACCGGCAAGGGACACCCAAGACAAAAGCAAGAAGAAGAGAACAGCTGAAGAGGCGAAGAAGTGAGGCCGGTTGTTTGTGTTTGTGTTTGTGTTTGTGTTTGTGTTTGTGTTTGTGTTTGTGTTTTTTTTTTTTTTTTTTTTTTTTTTTTTTTGTAAAATGGTGATCGGGTTTGATCCCCGACATGAATAAAATGAGTTTGTTGGCAGACAATTGGGGAACAATATCTTGATTTTTCAGTATCCTCTTCTGTGGATATTGTTGATGGTGCAACTATAGCAATATGTTCTTCAACTTCTCCCTCCAGAAGATGAGTCTTCTCATTCGCATCTGAATCCTTGTTTGGTACCTTTGAGACCTCCTCAGCTGCTTGAAGAGCTTTGTATTTCAAGGTTGAGCTTCGTACTAGTTGGTAAGTGTAAGTCCAAATGAAGAAACTGCCAAGTGACATGGAGAAAGATGAATATGAGAGTCCAACAGAAGTACAAATTTTATGATCACCAAAAGGGCTGCCATCCTCGCTACAGATTGCAGGGACAATTATCAAGAGAAGGGTTCCCAAGTTTCCTGATGAACATGTAGCAATAATCAGTCCTTCCAGATGTGATTTCGGCTTCAGTAGTTTCACTGCTGTCCATCCAAGAATTCCTCCAAAGAGAAAGGTTAGACCGACATTTACAGGCATAAACCACCAGGCAATGAGATCTCGAAAGGTGACAGTCTCGGCCAGACTTGCAAACATAAGGGATGGAGTGAACATAAGAGGCCATATTCTGGGACTTCCTTGTAGCTTCGGGAAGAAGATTGAGATAATTAGTTGCCATGAAAGATCCTAATGCGCTGATTATGAGCACCTGTAGAATAGGCATGGAAGCCACCCCAAAGAGTGACCAGAAACCCATCTTTTACTCTTTGTTGTGAAATCTACTGTTGTCTCTGTGTGCTTAGAATATAATCGATATATTCCAAATAGAAGAGAAGGAAAATCCTGCAATCAAGTATGGGGAGAGAGAAGTGAAAGGTAGGTATAATCATCGCCATCGCCGTGGGAATAGGAAGCAATAAGAGTGGCGCCGATAGTGAAAAGCCATTGGACTCTCTCTGCTTTACTCTGCTTCTTTAAATGGAGACGCTAGAGAGTGCTTCCACAATCCGGCTGTTGAGTTCAACCTATAACTGCAGACAAGAAAGGAGGAGAGAGAAAATAAAGTCCTTTGGAGAGAGAAAGAAAGGTGGGTCTCCTTCTTTCCCTCAGCAAAATGTCATGAAATTCTTCTACAGCTCAGGTTTAGCTGGCTGCAGATCAAAAAACAGAGTAGCAGCTCTCTGCTACTGCAACCACCAGTTGAATGAGGGCCTTGAGTTTGCAGGTATGGAGCAGAGAATTTGATGCTGCGATCAACGGCCAAGATCTTGGTGTCGCTGCCGACGTAGGTGAGCTGGTTATCGTGAGGTCTAGGGTGTTGAAGAATCTACCATGAAAGAAGAAATTAGGGAAATTTTGGGTTTGCCCGGCGGGTGGCCAAGGCGAGGTTGCCACCCGCCGGTGAAGCGAAATTACTAGGTTCTTAACTAGGCTCTGATACCATGTAGGAAATTAATGTATTGATATTCTTGATTGATTGATTGATTATATAACAATGGAGAGAATGAACTCTCTTTTATAGAGAGAATGTGATACAATGGAGTAATCAAATTAGTGGAGCACTAAACTAAATTAATGGAGCATTAACCTAAATGGAGCATTAACCTAAATGGAGTAGGTATAATGGTAATGGAGCACTAACTATGGTGCACTAACTATGGTGCACTAACTATAGTGGAGTAGGTGTAGGAATTGTTACATTCAACAATACATAAATATATTCTTTTCTTCTTTTTTTTTTTTCTATGTAGTTGTAAATATGTGTTAAAATATGAATAAATATTAGAGATTGATGTCAACTACAAATTGACTTTGTTAAGAATAAATAAATATTATGAAAATAGAAACTACTAGAATAAACTTGAGTTGTTTTTCGTTCGTTTATATGAGACTTGTATGTTTGAGAGGTTCTATTTAGAGTGAGTTTCTTCACCAACGGAAGCACGTTTCTTGGTAGTGCGGAATCGCATTTCTGAGTAAGAAATGTCACTCAAGTGGGAGTTTCCTGCTACTAAGATATGAAACATTATATTTGAAAACTTTTATCAAGGCCAAGAGATGAACAAGAAGCTCACATGCCACTAGGTTGACATGCCAAAGCAAGAAGGTAACAGTATCCAGCTGCAATTTGAACCACTGGTATATTCTCCAGTGCCCCGAGTAAAGGATGGGGTTCCAAATCATTTGGCTCAGTTTGGTGACCAAGTTTGCTTTCATTTCCCCAAGAAAACGTATAAACCCTTCCTTCTCTTGACAACACAGCAGTGAAGAAATTTCCAATTGCCGCTTGCACCACAAATATGTTTTTCAAAGACTCCACGAGCTGTGGGCTAGTAACTAGTTTACTTCCTTGAGCCCCATACTCTGCTTCCCCAAACGAGTCTTTCCCAAAGGCATATACCTGCCCCGAATCACCAATTAGCATTGTCCGGCCAGCCCCAGCAGCTGCTTGAATAATACGAACACCTTGAAGTGATCTGCAGCAGAAAAGATCCAATTAATTTTCCCTGAACTGACCTAAGAAGCACAGACACGACACAACATTGCCACACTGACACAGAAATTTTCAAAAAATGGATGACATGACATGTGGCAAACACATGCAAAATATATAATTATATATTTCTTATATGTTGTAAACAAGAATAAATAATTATTATATATCATACATATGAATATTTAAGTCAAACATAATAATTTTTAAAGTCTAAAAGAGAAGACGTACAAATTTACACTTTTTTATTTGTCATCGGATTCCAAGTTCTTTTATTCAAATTTGCAATGTATTTCATGTGTGTCTCAATGTAGCAAAGTATCTAACGAGTGTCGTGTCGATCTTCTTAGAAGTGTCTGTGCTTCTTAAATGGGAACCGATCTCCTATATTCTCACTTCTACATTATCAGGCCTAAAATTATAAAAAGTTAAGCAACCTGATTTGACGAGGCCGCCACTCCTCTTCCGTAGTGCCATGTCCAAGCTGTCCCGAGCTGTTAGACCCAAATGAGTAAACAACTCCATTAGAAGTCACAGCGATACTGTGACCTGGCCCTGCTATTGCTTGCGATTTTTCTCGCCTTGAACACACTTCTCCAGCCAGCAAGAATCTCAGGACCAGTTTCCATGAGCCCCCACATCTTTCCTTCAAATATTGACGTTCATCAGCTGTCATTGGCTTAAATATAGCTCTCTTCTGACACATGTCGAGAGCAGCAAGCTCTGATAAGGACAGCTCATGATCAGGGGCAAACTGGGCAGGCTGCCTAAAGAAGGAACACGTCGCCTGCAACACACAATCACAATTCAACCAGCAGCATCATCAATTCTAACATCGACAAAATAGTCCGCTATTAGAACAGAAAGAAAAGGAGCACTTGCCTCTAGGCTCGCGAGATCATGAGGATCCAAATTACACGCGGTGAGGACATGAAGAACAATAGAGGGACTCGCAGACAATGGGAACTCCCCGGGACTTGCAACGCCAAAGCAATGTCGTTGTTGTCGTAGAAATGCCGGTACACCAGAGGTGACAAGAGCAGCAATTGACTGCTCGGGGATATTACAGTATTGAATGGGTGGGGTTCCACGCGTTGTGGCATCCATGGGCACTGCTTAAGCGTGCAGTGCCCAGACTAGGCAGAGAAGATCTAAATGATGGAAATGAAGTGAAAAAATCACTACATTGAGTTGATTGGACACTACAGAATGTAAATTTGAGCTTCAAACTTTATAACTAATTGAACATACAAGTGAGAATTTTATGAAAAAGTATCTACCTTAAATAATGTACCGGTCAGCAAATTTCAGGTATCACACCTACATACAAAACACACTATCATAAACACACATTTTTTATGGGACCTGAAGTGGAAAAAAAACACAATGTGAACCAAGTAACTGCATAAATTTTCTTCATTTGGTATATAGAATTGATCAAAAGCTAAATTGACAGGCACTGTCAAATCATTGCTACAAACTAATAAAACAAGTATGAAAGATCCAAAAATAAACGTAAAAAATGTGACTGAGTGCACGAGGCTCCTGCTAAAGTGGGACCCCAAATTGGAAAGTACAATGTGATGCAAGTAAGTGGACAATTTTTCCTCATTTGGTATATATAATCATTAGATGAAGTAGAAGATGAAAAGGCAACTAAACCACATGCACTAAACTGATCAAAAGCCAAATTGATGTGCACCATGATTGCTACAAACTAATAAAATAGGTATGCAGGATCAAAAAATAAACATACAAAAGAGCAACACGAAGCTCCGGCTAAAGCGTGATCCTGAAGTGGAAAGCACAATGTGAACCAAGTAATAGGAAAAAAATTCTTCATTTGGGATATAGAATTGTTAGATGAAGTGTAGAAGATGAATAGATAACTAAACCACATGCACTAAACTGATCGAAAGCTAAATTGAATGATTGCTACAAACTAATAAAATAGGTAAGGAGGATCCAAAAATAACCATAAAAAACACAAAACTCCCCACTAAAGCAATCTCTCCCCCTTTCTAGAGGGACTATTTCTGTGACTCAAATTGCGTCACCAGGGACACTAAAGGGAAGCTTACTGTTGGGCCAAGCCGCCCTTTGTCCAAAAATAAACATATAACTGGAAAGAAGATAACATTCTGTGAGTCCATGATACGATTTCATGTTGGGGAGAAACCAAAAACAGCGCGATTCAGATCATCCAAATCAATAAAGCACAAGAAACTTGAAAATATGATCAAACAAGTAAATCAAACTGAGAACCAATTGATGCACCAAAAAAGAAGAAATCTGTCACATGAAGAATACTAATCCTTCAACAAAGGATATTTCACAACCAAAAGGAAATGAATTTCCACTTCGATTCACAAACAATCATCATACATAACAATGAAACCCAATAATTCAGATTCAATAAATCTAAACAAACCAATTAGACACAAACCCAGAAAAGAGATTGAAGTTAAAAAAAATTCTTCACAGGAATCAACCACATAAAATCTGATCTTTTAACGTGAAAAAGATCAAAGGATGATCAGACCATATCAGCTAATTCTACAACTCATCACGCAACCCAAGAGACAATAGATTTAAGTAAAAGTGAAAATTTATCATAAAAAACAGAACATAATCACAAATGGGTAACTGCTGAATCTGCACATTACATGTCATAGAAACCCAAGATTCCTCAAAACCCATGTGAAATCCGTCAATTATTCCCGATGGATTCACCAAAAACAGTAAAATTTCAGATCAAATTGAAGAGTATGGAAAGGGGTATCTGATCAAAACATATTCAAGACTCTCTGAGGTGATTGTTTCTCTCAGGAAAATAGTGAATCAAAAGGAATAGAAAACAAAGGGATTGTTGATGGGATGTTTTTGGAAGAATTGAGAAAGAGAAAAAGAAAGAAAGAGAGAGAATTTCGATGCTTTTGTTGGGAGTGAATGAATATATATATATATATATATATTGATTTATATATTGTGAATTGGTTGGTTGTCATCTGTACGTTTATTCAAGGGACGAGACGAGACGAGACGAGGTGTCTCCCTCCGGTGCTTGTAGTTCAAGAAGCCTGCCAATGTGCTTACGCTACACACGCCAGCTTATTTTGAGAAGTAATTGAAAATTAACAGCTTGCTTAATTTCATTTTTTTTTAAAAACACTTTTTAAAAAAATTTATTTTCTTATTTTTTCGTATTTTTTATTTTTATTAAATTTTTTTAATATTTTAAACATTTTTTTTACTTTTAAGATACACCTAACATAAATACACCTAAAAAATAAAAAAATTATAAAAAAGCCTTTTAAAAATTTACTAAATACCAAAAATATAAAAATATATATATATAAAAATTCAGTACATTTTTTGTATTTTTATGTATTTATTAATTCTTTAAAATATTTTTTCACAAATTTTTTACTTTTTAGATACATCTAAATAAGGTGCATCTAAAAATTTAAAAAAAATTAAAATTTTAAAAATATTCACTAAAAACAAAAAAAAAAAACAAGAAAATCAAAAAATTTAATTCTCAAAAAACTTAATTCAGAAAACTCAAATCAAACACATTAAATTTTTTTATTTTTTAATTATTTTTTAAAAATTATATTAAAAAATAACGAAGTAATGTGACTTAAAAAGTCATATGTCAAAATAAGCTTATGTGCCTGTTTGGTGCAGCTTAAAAGCTGCTTATTTCAACTTTCAGCTTGATTTAACCGATTTTGATGTGTTTGGTTTAGCTTATAGCTTATAGCTTATAGCTTTTTGAAAATCAGAAATCAACTTATTCTTTGAGTGAGGCAGGAGATGCTTAATTTATAAGTCAGAAATCAGCTTATGTTCATAGTTATAGTGTCTGTTTGACAGAAATTATAATCAGCTTTCAGCTTAATTTAAGTTATTTTGATGTGTTTGGTTTAGCTTATAACTTATAGCTTATAGCTTTTTGGAAGTCAGAAATCAACTTATTCTTTGAGTGGGACATGAGATGCTTTAAGAATAACCTGGAAATCAGCTTAAGCTGAAAGTTATAAGCTATAAGTTGTTTAGGCATAAGCTATAAGCACTTTCACACAGCTCTACCAAACAGGGCCATAAGCTATAAGCTGTTTAGGCATAAGCTATAAACACTTTCCCACAGTTCTACCAAACAGGGCTATATATCACTACAAACTCAACATAAAAAAATTTTAAAAATTTAAAATTTTATATTAATAGATCAAATTCATTTCATATGTGAATTTATATTTCATCAATTTAATATTTACCATCCAAATCTATTTGTGAGTACATTTTAGATCGCAAATTCTTAGGCCTTAGTTTTTTTGTTGGTATATATACACATCACATATATGTATGTTTTTATTTTAAAAAAAAATAAATAATAGATAGTCCCTAAATATTATATATTAAAGTAAATTACAAATATAATTTTTAAATTTTATTTAAAATACGAAATTAACAAAAAAATAAAAAATAAAAATTGTAACTATTTTTCTATACAACAATAAAATTACCATAATTATTAATTGAAATATATTTATGACATTATTAAAAACTATTAATTGACTTAATAATTTATTATAAAATGAGTCATTTGTTATGTGATTATAAATTTAAAAGGGTGCGATATAATTTTCTGAAGTAATTTTCAAAAGTGAGGATTGAGAATCAAGAACTGCTTAAGAGTGAACATTTTGATTATTTAGAGTTGATTATCACAATAGCGGAGGAGATTGATGCAGATGTGGCCCATAAGATTAAGGCAGGATGGTGTAAGTGGAGAAGTGCCCCTGGGGTACTGTGCAATAAACGAATACCCACTAGACTAAAAGGTAAGTTTTGTAGAATGGCTATTAGACTAGCGATGTTGTATGAGACGGAGTGTTGGGCAATCAAGAAACAACATGTAGATAAGATGAGTGTGGCTGAGATAAGGATGCTAAGATGAATGTATAGCAAGACTAGATAAGACAGAATTAGGAATAAGTGTATTCAGGAATGGGTATGAGTAGCACCGATAGAAGATAAGTTGAGAGATAATTGATTGAGATGGTTTGGTCATATTCTACGGAGACCAACAGAGTCAGTAGTAAAGAGATGTGATACTGTAACAGTATAAGGGAGTGTTAGGGGACAGGATAGGCCTAGATTAACGTTGGCTAACGTTGTAAATAGAGATAGAAATCTATTTAATTTGACTAACGAAATGACTTTTAATAGAGTCATGTGGAGAATAAGGATTCATGTAACCGACCCTATTTGGTTGGACTCAAGGCTTGGTTTGGTTACATGAAGTAATTCGTGTTTTAAACAAATCTTAAGGGTTATATTTGTAATTTACTCTTAAAAAATTATTAAGTAGTTTCTAAATATTATGTACTATTATTTACATATTTTCTCAATAAATGAAAAATTACAAAATGTACTAGGTGAATTATATCTTTTGTCTCAATTATCTAATAAAAATGAATTGGCATGATTCTCCTGATACCAAGACTTCTTCAACTATTAATAAATGTCACATCACATTTGAATCAAAAAATAAATAAATAAATGTCATGTTAGTTATGAATTTGTACATTTTCATTTATTCAATTATAAAAATATATCAATTGTATTATGAAGCTATTCAAGTCTAAAAATTTGACCACTTTCTAGACTTAGTGATGTGTCAAGAAAATAATTAGTTGATAATTAAATATTCTCTAATTATCAATCAATCATCTTTTTAACATATTATTGAATTTAGAAAGTAAGTTTAAAAAATAGTCTTATATATCATTCTCCTTTTATTATTTCTATCTACACTTCTCCATTATAATTTTTTATATTTGAGGAGATCATAAATAAAAAGATAAAGTGATATATTTGATAATAGTTAAAAAGAAGTTAGTGTAATTAATTCTTAAATTTTTTTCATACATTATTGATTAAGAACACTAGATACACAATATTGTGTGATAGTACACAAAAACTGGATAATTACCTTTTTATCCAAGCTAAGCTAACCCTTTGACTGATGGCTGGTGAAATTAATGTCCAGAATCTAAACGAGAATTCTACGGAAAATGGATCAGAACACAAGTTTCACAGCCAAGGAAACGCTGCTTTATTAAGAGTAATGTTACGGATATTAAATTTTTTATTAAATAAATGATTAAATATCTCACATTATAAATCTCACATTCATATAAAATATTTAATTATTCATTTAATAAAAAATTTAAAACTTATTACATTTTCTCATTATTAATGACCCCCACCCCTCTCTCAGCTTTTCTGCCACGGCCATCAACAAGTTGGGACCTACTCAAGGAACAATTGAACAACCCACACCACACCAATGCTTTTAAGCTTGCTATTCTAGCGTTACTTTTTATATTTTGCTCCTTTATGTTTATATTCATATTTTTACTTTATTTTATATTTTAAGTTTTTCTTAATTTATTTTTAAATGCTAATTTATATCCAAAATTATATTAAAAAAAATAACACATTAATAGTTATGCGATATAAAAATATTTTATTATATATAATTCACATTTCTAACACAAACTCAAATCTTAATGTATTAATATATTTTTTTGTCATGTAACAATTAACGTGGCATTTTGTATTTAATTGTAAAAATAAATTACCTTTAGAAATAAATTAAGAAAAACTTAAAACATGAAGGACTGAAATAATATTAAAAAAAATCAAGAACCAAAGTGAAAAATAACCAAACATTAAGGAGCAAAGTGTAATTGCACTTTTGGTTATGTGCTCAAATAAATCTTGGGTTAATTAAACTCAGTATTTTTATTTTATTTTTTTTACTTTCATTAAAATTTCCATTTCACTTATTCTTTTTTAATGTCGGGTTACTTTTTATACTTTCATCATTAAAATAAGTGATTTTTTTGGGTATTATTTTCGTTTCTTGTTTTAATTTTTTTTTTTTTCTAAAAAACATAGAGAATTTCTTTGACCAACTTTTTTTCTGAAAATTGTTTTTGAATTTTTTTTAAAAAACAACCTACATTTTAAAAAATACCAAGAAGTTATTTTTTAATTTTTCTAAAATTATTTTCACACAAATAAAATGATATGAAAAAGATTTTTATTTTGAAATTGTTCATTACGTTTATTTCAAAACTTGAAAAGGAAAATAAAATCGATCTCCTCCTTTATATATAGGGTTAAGGATTTATAAAACAAAAGTAAGTTTACGAATGCATAATCCAATCGCATAAAACAGTTTTAATTATACATATCAGATAATGGAACCATTATAAAACTAATAATTTCACTCAATTTATTTCATTTATGTTTTGCATAATGGTTAGTTTTGTATCCGTAAATAAATTCATAAATAAATATTTAAAATATATATATCTATACCATATAAATGTGGCTTTTAGACTTTTACTAGTGGCCTGGACCTGCCTTCAACTAAGGCTGGCCACATCACTATGCATTATCAAGAGAGAACCCAATGCCAATACGAAATCATTATGTGCAAAACCAAGGCCGAAAACAAACTTTAAAAGCTAGTTTTTTATTTTTTATTTTTTGGGTCTTCAACACAAATTCAGTACAAAATTAAGGGGTTAACTTGGTCGGTGAAGTGTATTCTTTCTCTATTTCTTTTTTACTGATTATAAAAAATATACGTGCAAATTCAATATATTAAGAAAGGAAAGGGTAGGGCAAATGAATTAAACTCTTGCTATCAGAGTCATAAAACCAAAATGATTCCTACCCCCAGCTGGGGGTGACCCCCAGTGAGGTGTTACTGGGGGATTGGTCCGGAAAACAGTTTTTTTTTTTTTTTTTTTTTTTTTTTTTTAAAGTCTGGACCAGTGGGGGCTCGCCACCTCACTGGGGGTGAGACCCCCACTGGGTGTATAGATCATTACTCGTCATAAAAATGAGTTTTATACAAAGAAAGAGAGGGGTGGGGCATATGAATTCAAACAGACGGTTGTAAAAGAAAAATGATTTGTGGCACTAAAAAGTTGGGCACTAATGCTCCTAATTTCTATTTTGGGTAACTGTTTTGTTTTGTTTTTTTTTTTTTTTTTTTTTTTGGCCTTATATGGAAATTAGGAACATTAGTACCCAACTTTTTAGTGCCACAAATCAAAACCGGTTGTAAAATTGAGTTTTATATGAAGGTGATTGCGACGTGCATGCTTTTGGCATAATAATTTTTTATTTATTTTGTAAGTATAGAGTTGAATTCTTAACTTCCTAAGAGCACCCATATCAGACTGTGTATAATAGTTTTGAAGCTATTGGTTTTGAAACTATTGTAGAGAACATCGGTATCAAATCCTTCTTCCATCAACCTCTTCAAATTTTTTGCAAATTAATTTTTTGTTAAATTTGCTCTGGTACCTCAACAAAAATAAAGAGGCACTGTTTATTAGTTACATTATTTTTTATTATATTTTTTGGTGCAAAATTGGGCTAGAATCTTTAAACCGGATGCCCTACCAGATGTCCCGTGAGTGCCTATAGCAGAAGAAAAAAAAAAGTCTAAAATTAGCCTAATCGGTCGACCGGTCAACAGCAATTTTTTTTTTTTTTTTTTTTTTTTTGCATTTTTTAAGAATTGTTTTGGTGGAATCTCATCAATTTAATGAAAAAAAAGAAAGAATAACAAATACAATAAGAAATTAATATTTTAATAAAATTGAATTAGAATAAAGAGTTTGATGTAGTGAATACTAAAAAGGTAACTTGTTAAAATAGAAAAACTGGATTTTAGGTTAAATTTAACTAAAAATTTGAAGAGACTAGTGCGGATGCCCTAACAAAATATAGAGATTTCGGCTAACCAAACTAGGCTCAGTTGGTTCCGTCCTTAGGTTCATGATTGGTTGGATGATGCAATCTGACCTTTTGATTTAGAGCTAAATTATAGAGTAAATTAACCAAATTTCATTTATCATCATGAGTTTAGATAACGACTAAGAAATCGGTAATGATGCAATTATCACTATATATAGATATATATGTGGGTAATGCTATACATAAATAATTTTTTTGTTTGATTTTTTTACTAATAGACATAAAAATAGTGGGTCTCACATTAATGAATACATGTGAGATTTATACCTTTGTCTCTGATAATAAAAAAATCTGATATATATATATATAGTTTCAGAATTAATAGAACCTCCAAAATCAAACAACCACTTATAGGTGGCCACACATATGAAAGTGATGTTTAAAATATATTCGTATACAATAATTGGGAACTTTGGGTCAATCTCGTGGCTATACTTTACTTATTCCCAAGCTGCATTATAGTGGTAAATAATAAATTACTAATAATGTTCATTGTTTACAAACTTATCAAAGTGATTGAATTCACACTCTTGTAAATTTCAAAATTTTTTTAAACACAAGTCTTAAGGAAGTGTTAACACTTGTTTAACTTACAAAGAAGCTGTTTAATGCACATGACCTTTATGAGCTTTCTCTTGGTTTCCGTGTTTTCTGGACAAGTATGGATAAAGAAATTAGTTTAAGATTATAAGTTTAGGATAGCCATATAGAATATAAGAACTTTAACTGGTAAGATTATAGAATTGGTAGATATCATGATAAATATAAGAGTTAATATAGCTTGGGTACAAAAAACTAAGTGGACAGGTAAGAAACCTCGAGAAATAGAAGATATCTGTTTTAAGCTATATTATAGTGGCAAAGATAGACATAAGAATGTGGTAGGAATAATAGTTGCCAAGAGTCTTGTAAAAAATGTAGTTGCGGTCATTAAGAAATGTGATAGGATTATGTTAATTAAACTAGTTATTGGAAAGAATTTAGTGAACGTTATTAGTGCATACGCCCCCCAAGAAGGATTAGATGATCAGGCTAAGAAAGTTTTTTTGGACCAAATGGATGGTGTAACGCCTCCAAAATAACATAATAAATCCAACTCATGAACAGAAGGATAACAGAGATAAAATACTTTCATTCATCAGAGTTCGTATTACAAAGGATAATACATGTGTTATACATTCATAAATGTACATCCTGAATCTATAGCATGTAATACTAGTTAATGATCAACAGAATAAATACCTTACGAGCTTACATCTTTCCAAGACATTACTTGGTTACAACAAAAGAGAGTCATAAGCTTTATACATATAAAGCCCTCAGCTTGAATAAGTATAAAATATAAAACAGCAAAAGAAAGCCTCCAGCTCCTAGGTCCTCCCAAGCTATGTCTTTGGAGGAAACATATCACCAATGTCTGAAAATGGTTTCCTAAGTAGGGTGAGCCAAAACCCAGTAGAAACAATCTATCACAATATATGAGATCTAACGAAGATATAAGTGTCAAGTGTATATTCAATATTCATGACCAAATACACATTCTCCACATAGTACTGATATTCATAACTCAATCCATTTCCATCTATTTATTTCAAATTATTTCAATTCATCACAGTTCATGGGCCAAGATTATAATTCTCCGAATAACCTAACTGAGACTACAACTCAATGGTTCTCAATCAACACAATCATCATACAAGCATTTTATTCTTGCCATTTTACAGAAATTTCATCCGTGGGATCGCCACCCATATATATATATGATTTCGGGACTTTCACCCTGGACACTCCGGCCGACTTAGTTTCAATGGAGTCCATCCCCTATCTCCTCCCAAAACATAGAGTACATCCTTTTTCTCCTCCCAAAATATTATACATGTACGATGTATTTAAAGTATTGTCATATTCAACAACTATCAATTATACATATTCAATGTCTTAACATACCGTCATATTCAATGACACAATTAAATGATTAGTTTCAATTCACCTAATCTTCATACAATTTCTACAACAATCATAGTTATCCTTCACCGATAGCTCAATACGGATATTTCTAAACAGATATTCAATCTCAAAACAGATAATTTATTCAAGACTTTCAAAGGTGAGAGGTATTACATACTCAACTCCACCATCTATTTCAATGTTCGTCCAATTTCATGTTCACAACACCAATTTCATTAATTTATACAAAATAAATATTATAATCTTTTTAGGGTAAAATTTTTCATTTTTTCCAAAAATCAACCCATGTCCCAAAATCAACAATTTTGACACAACACCACCTCATTTCCAAACTCCATAGCCATTTAATTTCCATTCATCAAAACCTCTCTTTTATTTCCTAACCAAACCCTAGGTTTGTCCACAATACTCCCAAAACCCACCATTGTTACACAACTACAGATAACTAAGTTAAAAATCATAACAAAGTATAGAAAGTCCCTATCTCAAAGAGAGAAGATGAGCCAAGGAATGGTGGAACTTCAAAAATGTCCAAACCCAACTCTATTCAGATCAAAGTGTAGATCTTGAGATGCTCTAACTTTTTAACAAAGGTGAATAGGTGGAGAAACCACTAGAACTAAGTGAAAATGTAGAGAGAGAGAAGGGGTGTTTTAGAGAGAGAGGGTCTTAACTTTAGGTTTAAGGATGAAAAGATTTGAAAAAGTAATGTAAAAAGTCATTTTTGCGATCTGATATACGCACAATCTGCTCGAAGTGGAAAAATTAACGCTCGAGCACCAGACACAATAAGTTATTCTGCTCGAACACAAGAAAGACCGCTCGAGCGTCAAGACACAATGAACACTCTTTGCTTGAGTGCAAGAAATGGCCGCTTGAGCGTAGAAAACACACATCTAAGAGTTTTGCAGACAACAAACCAACGCTCGAGCGCAGGAAATAGCCACTCGAGCGCCTACCCTTTCAAGCGTAGGAAAAGCCGCTCAAGCGTAGAAAACACTCTCCCAGCAGTTTTGCAGACTTACAAAGTACTGAGAGTTTGCAAAGCCTGCTTGAGCGCAAGAAGTGCCGCTCAAGCGGAGGAACAAAAATAGCAAAGCTTGCTCGAGTGCAAGAATGGCCACTCGAGCGGAGGACCAAAATCCTAGGTAACACAAGGTTTGAAAAACAAGCGACCCACCTGCCCAAACACAAACACAATAACCCAAAAGCCAATTTTAAAGAGATACATGGGGAACAAGAGGTAAACAACAATATGAAAGCATTAAACCTGAGTTCGAAATACCACAAGAGTCAGGTCAAAACCGGCGTCGCCATAGATGGAGTATTACAGAAGATACCCGTAAAAGAGAACCTAGTTATAAGTGATGATTTCAATGGCCATGTGAGAGTAAATAAACTTGGGTATGAAAGGGTGCATGGTGGGTATAGTTTTGGTGATAGAAATGAGGCTGAAGCAAGGATTTCAGATTTTGCATTGACTTCTGACCTAGTGGAGGCCAATATTGTATAGCGCTGCAAACGAGCCAAGCCAAGCCGAGCTGAGCCGAGCTTTCAGATGTTTAGGCTCGGCTCAGTCAAAATGGGGGAAGCTCAAGCTCGGCTCGAGCTCATGTTGAGCTTCAGAAATTATGTTCGAGCTCCGCTCGTTGAATAGTTTAAAAGCTCGAGCTTGGCTCGTCTAGGCTCAACAATGTAAACGAGCTCAAACGAGCTCGAAATTCCAATTCCCATCTATAACTCAAAAAATGAAATTCCAATTCATATACAGAGAGTGATGTATACTGTTTTGTCACTAATTCAATAAAATTTCAATCACACTTTTTTTTTTCACAAAAAATCAAACCCAAAAAAATAAATTAATAAAAATTATATACAATTAGTAATAAAAAAAAATATATGTGCATTACACAATGCACTAAACAGTGCATCCTTGAACAAAACATAATTGCCAAAAACACAATGCATCCTTAAATAAAACACATTACAGGGGACATTACACAGTGCATCCTTAAACAAAACATAATAACCAAAAACTAAATCACTAATTTCTTGACTTTATTCACTTGAAAATACACCAAAAAATCTTCATTTGTTTGGAACTTCACATGAGCCTTCAACCTGTAACAGTAGAATTATTATATATGAATTAATCTTATGATAGTACTTAAGAAATTTAGTTTATTAAAGATGAAACATACCCAAAGATGTCAAACTAAGGAAGCAAAATCTCTCTGAAAAATGACTCCATAGTCTATCAAAAGAAACAATAATATATTATTTCAATATTATGTTTCACATAAATTGATAATAAAGGAATTTGTCATTGTATTTGTATGGATCAAAATTAATAATTAAAAAAAAAATACTTACATCTGATCCCTTTTTGAGTCCATGTAGTGCACGTATCCAATCAAATCCACATAGTAAGATTTGGACTGTTTTCGTTGATAATGATGCTCGATAGGGATCAATAACTCTACCACCAGTGCTAAATGTTGACTCCGACGCCACTGTACTGATTGGAATTGACAATATATCAGCTGCCATCTTGGACAATATCCGATACTTAAGGTTGTTCACTTTCCACCACTCCAATGCATCAAAATGGGAATTTGAACCTTCATTGCATATGTAAACACTTTCTTCTAAATAAATGTCCAAGTCAGATTTTGCAGGCTGAATTGTGTCAGCTTTTCTAACAAAAGATTTAAATTTAGATCTTCCCATGCCGAGAGCTTTTCCAAGACCATAAGTAACATTACTACAATCATTAGTTTCTCGAGTGCTTTGCTACAAACTTTACTTATTGTTACTTGAAGTATAAATAATAACATATTCATTGTAAAGCTCATATAGGGCCTCAAGCACCACAGAAATATTTCTAGTAGCTTCTGCCTCTGGGTAGATCTCAGGAAAACAAAACTGAACAAGCATCAATTTGAATCTTGGATCCAACACTACATCAACAAATTACATTCACCCCAGTACTTATAAAAAAAAAAAAATTATTTTCAAAGCCATTGCCTTAATGTAGTCATTGTCATTCACCGACTTCTCATTCAATATTTCTTTATCCTCCAAACCTCTACAAGGAACAAATTAGAAATAGGATATTCACTCCCAGAGATGATATTTGTGACTTCATTGAAAATTGCCCAAAATTGACATACAGTAACTTTCACCCAATCTTCAAGGCTAGGCGTGTAAAAAAAACTTAGATCTCTTTCTTGATATCTAGGGAAGACATCTTTAAACTCCAAAGCAGCAGACAACATCATATAAGCTGCATTCCACCGGGTTGGACAATCTAAAATCATTTTTTTTTAAGGTAACTGCAATTGCTTAGCAATCTCACTAAATTGATTAAGACGTGCTTCTGATGCACTCAAGTACTTGACACCATCTCGAACACCATCAACAATATCTCCTATTTGGCCAAGCCTATCATGCACCATAATATTCACTATGTGGGCACAACAACATACATGAAAATTTTTTCCACCCAAAAGCAACTTCTTTTTCATTACAAAGGTTTCTTTCAAAATTCTCAAGCAAACATCATTGTATGAAGCATTATCCACTATTATAGTACACACCTTGTTTTCAATGCCGCATTCGACTAGACACTCGTGAAAAGCATCCGCAAAGATAACCCCAGTGTGGGTGCAGAGGTAGTACATTGCAAAAGTTAAGAACACGCTTTTGCAACTTCCAATCATTATCGATAAAATGACCCATGACAACCATGTATTGAATTTTTTGCCCTGACTTCCATAGGTCAGTTGTAATGCTATTCCCATTAACACTTTTCAATAATGTTTTCAAGTTATTCTTTTCTATATCATAAGTGGACACAATCATTTTTTGCAGTGGTACGAGTTATCTTTTGCCAATGTGGAGTAGCAGTTTTCATGAACTCGTTAAATAAAATATGCTCCATTTGCATCAAAGGATACTCATGATAAAGTATCATATGAGAAGCAGCTTCTCTTACCTTTGCTTGGTCATACTTGAAGGCTACCACATTGGTCACACTGTCAGACTCGGTTGTCTCAAGTGATAGAACCCTTTGCTTTTTGTCAGCAAGTTGTCGTCTAGCACAATTGTTCAAGCGCTTAAGAAGTTGAGTTGTAGCACCTGTTGGAGGAATGGAAAATCTTGTTTTGCAATGCATGCATTCAACCTTCTTGGTACCATCTGGAAGAACCACTTATTTAATTCATTCCAAACTTTTGATGTTCGTTTCCTAGTCTTCCTTTGGAATAGATTGTAATTGTCTTTGGGAACTCTATTTTCTCTTGCATTTTCCTCTAATTCAATTAAATTATCCACATCATTTGCATCTTCATTAACTGTATCCATCAATGGACTTGTGGATGACTCCTCAAATGACGAAAACGGTATACAAGAATCGTGCTCTAGAGAAGTGAGATTAATTTGTCTATCTGACATATTTAAAAAAAATAACAATAATGCAAGAAATAATTATAAAATTGTACTATAATAATAATACATTAAGAAACTGAAAATTGAACCAACCATTGTATCAAATAAGTGAAACCAAGAGAGAAAATTACCCAAACAAAGCATCAAAAATTAAATTGTTAAAGCACAAAATTAGTAAATCATCTTTATTGACAAATGTAACCAAGACCCATATTTGAATATGTATATATACATATATATATATATATATATATATTTGAACTAATAATAGCACCATAAACTACAATATTATTGAAGTACTAGAATCACATACAAAGCTGAAATGCAAATTCATGTTCAAAATTACAGAGCAAATTATGGTTTTGGAGTTTGGTTCAAGGATGCTCATTGCCATTCAATTTTGTAAAATAAATTATAATTTTGTGTGTCAAAATGTGAGCACTCATTATGCAACTAAAAAGAAACAAGAGACAATATCATGTACTGATAATTGAACCACCATTGAATCAAATAAGTGAAATGAGAGAGAAAATTATCCAAAACAAAGCATCTAAAAATTGAACTGTTAAAGCATAAAATTATTAAATTATCTTTATTGACAAATGTAACCAACACCAGATTTGAATATGGATATATATATACACACACACATACATATATATATATATATATATGCATGCACTAATTATCCAACTCAAAAATCATCTTCATAGACTGAACAAATATCAAAACTATGAAATACAATCATAAAAAATAAAAAATAAAAGAAAGAGAGAGAGGGAGAGAGATTGTAATTTTTCCCTAATTTATATGTTCAAAACAAGGACCAAAAACCAATCCAAAAAAAAAAAAATAGGAGACAAATATATACATGATTAAAGTTTCACTGTAACAAAGAAGACAAACAAAATGTATATAATAGTGTGTGTATTAGCAGGGGTAGTGAGAAATACCTAACTCTGCAAATTTGAGACTGGAGAGAGAGGAGAGAGAAAGGGTCAATGCTAAAATAAGTGTACTGTGTGTATATGAGCCTATGAGACACAATGGTTAAAAGAGAGAAAAAGAGAGTGTGAGAGAAAAGAGAATTAACTTACCACAATGGATTCAAGAGAGAAGACTAATCTCCCAGTCTATAATCTTCACCAGAGCAACAAAACTATACCGCCATCAATGTTTGAGTGTCTGAGAGTTGATGAGTTTGTGCGATTGATTCAAGTGTTGGCCAAATCTAGATTGTTGAGTGTTTTGCAGCAGTAATAGGATAAGAATGTGTAGGTTACAAAAAGTAGCAAGCAGGAGCAGCGAATGAATTTGATACACAAAGGAATCCTAATTATTTTTTTTTACTTATATACTATGGCTCGCGAGCCTTAACGAGTCGAGCCTTAGTCAGCTCGAGCTCGGCTCGTTTAACAAACGAGCTTGGAAATGTAGCTCAAGCTCATTTATTAACTAATCGAACCGAGCTCAAACCGAGCTGTTCATTTGCAGCCCTAACTGTGTATAAAAAAAAGAGAGGAGCATTTGATAACCTTTAAGAGTGTGTTAACTAGGAGCCAATTAGATTACTTTCTAGTCGACTATAAGGTGATTCCAGAGAGAGAGCTTGATGCCTCAACATAGGATTTTGATACTAGATTTATGCTTTATCAGGTAATACCAAACTTGAAAAGATAGTAGGCGTCGCAGGACTACATGGTGGGACTAAAAATGGGGTAAACTAGACATATTTAAAAATAGAATGGATAAAGAAAGTACTTGGGACTTGGAAGATAATGCTAATACTATGTGAAACTCAATGGCCAATTGTATGAGGAGAATCTCAAGGGAAGTTCTTGAAGAATCGAAAGGAAATGGACCCAACTTTAGGAAAACTTGGTGGTGGATGGAGGAGGTCCAAGCGGTAATAAAGACGAAAAAAGAAAGCTTTAAAAGATGGTAGAATGTTAGAGCTAAGGAAAACCTTAAGCGTTACAGAATGGTCAATAAGGAGGTCAAAAAAGTAATGAGAAAAACTAAGTTGAAAGCGTATAATGACCTATACACTAGACTAGATAGTAAGAAGGGAGAGAAAAGGATATACAAACTTGCTAAGATAAAAGAGTTGAAAATAAGAGATTTTAATCAGGTTAAGTGCATCAAGGGTGAGGACTCTAAGGTGTTGGTAAAGGATAAAGAGATTAAAGAGAGGTGAAAGAATTATTTTGAGAAGTTAAATGAGAAACATGGAGATAAGTCAAAAGGGAAGGAAATTTGCGGTAATAAGGAAAACTAGGACTGTAGGTTCTATCGTAGGATTAGAGACTTTGAAACAGAGTTTACACTTAAGAAGATGAAATTGAATAAAGCTTTAGGACCCGATGATATACCTATTGAAGCGTGGAAATGCTTGGGTAAGAATAAGGTTGTTTGGTTGACTAGGTTATTTAGCAAGATTTTATTGATTAAGAAAATGCCAGAAGAGTGGTGAAAGAGTATTTTAGTGTCAATATATAAGAATAAAGGAGATGCCTAGAATTGTAACAACTATACAGGAATCAAGTTAACGTATTACACAATGAAAGTGTGAGAGAGAGTGATGGAACGTCAATTGCAAGATATAACCGAGATACCAGAGAATCAATTTGGATTTATGCCTAGTAGGTCAACAATGGAAGTGAGCTATCTTTTGAGGAGAGTGACAGAAAAGTATAGAGAAAAGAAAAGAAATATTCATGTAGTTTTTATCAATCTTAAGAAAGTATATAATAGAGTGTCTCCGGATATAATCTGGTGGGTGTTAGAGAAGAAAGTTGTGACAAAAGATTACATTAATCTGATTAGGGATATATATGAAGGTGTGGTGACCACTATTAGATCATCTGCTAGAGAAACGATTGAATTTCCAATTTCTATAAGGTTACACCATAGATTAACCTTAAACCCTTAACTTTTCGCTTTAGTTATGGATGAGTTGATACGTAATATTTAGGATGATGTGCCATGTGTATGCTCTTTGTAAATGATATTGTGTTAGTAGATGAGACTAGACAATGAGTTAATACAAAATTGGAGATTTGGAGAAAAATACTTGAATCTAAAGGCTTTAAGATAAGCAGAACTAAGACAGAGTATATGGAGTGTAATTTTAGTAACAGTCACAATGGAAGCAAAGGAGAAATGAAAATTGAGAACCAAGTACTACTTAAGAGGGAACATTTTCATTATTTAGGATCGATTGTCACAACGACTGGCGAGATTGGGACGAATGCGGTTCAGAGAATTAAGGCGGGGTGGTTTAAGTGAAGGAGTGCGTCTCGGGTATTGTGCGATAAACAAGTACCCATTAGACTAAAAGGGAAGTTCTATAGCACGTCTATTAAATCAATGATGTTGTATGAGACGAAATGTTGGACAACTAAAAAAACAACATGTAGATAAGATGAGTATTGCTAAGATGAGAATACTAAGATGTGTGGCGAGACTAGAAAAGACAGAGTTAGGAATGAGTATATTCAAGAATGGATAAGAGTAGTACCGATAGAAGATAAGTTGAGAGAAAATCGATTAAGATGGTTTGGTCATATAGAACGGAGACCAACAGAGGCAGTAGTGAAGAGATGTGATATAATGACGGTAGATGGTAGTGTTAGGGGAAGGGGTTGACCTAGATTAACATGGATTAGTGTAGTAAATAGAGATAGAAATCTTCTTAATTTGACTAACAAAATGGCTTTGAATAGAATCAAGTGGAGAAGAGGGATTCATGTAGTCGACTCCATTTTATGAGACTTAAAGTTTGGTTTGATTTGGTTTGGTAATGAGAATTTTATTTCAACTTCTGGATTTATTTCATTCTGCTATTTGGGTGCATCAAAAAATGAAAACGTGATTGTTAATTCAATTCCCAAACGCAGAATAAGATTGTCACGCTAAGTGGGAATTTCTCCCATGACAATTTTACAATCCTTGAGGATTGCGACTTATTTTAGAATAAAGCAACTAGATGACTTGCAATATTTAAAATTAACCAAATTCTTGAATTACATTAACATATAAATATTATTAGTAGTAATGAGAATCCTGGCAGTAAAATTCGCATTCATTCTCTTTAATTTATGTCATCCAAACATAACTTTAGAAACATCTTTTATTTTTAAGAATAGGCTCCGGTCCGAGTCCTCCATCTCTCTCTCATTTTGTCATTTTTCTCTTATTTGGACAATGAGATAATAAGTTTATGTTTGGATCTTAAATTTAAAAAATAATTTATAAGAAAAAAAAATTAAATAAAATAGAAGCTAATTTTCTTTTTATAAATCCACCTTTTTTTTCCCATCTACAAATTTTTCACAAAATTTTGAATTGCTATGAAAGCCATGAGAAAAATGTGTTGTACATGGTTGGTGCCTGTTGGTTAGTTTCTTTATTTTTAGAGTACTTGCTTTACAACACTTCAAACATCTGCTTTTGCTTTTTCTTCTAGGAAGACATGTTGATGGAGTCATCTTCACCATCCACTATTTCTCAAACTTTTGCTAAGTAATGTATGTTGTAAAATATATAAAACATTAAAGAATGAATAAAAATAATAATTATTACCATATATTAACTCTTGTTGCCATACAAAACTCTACAATTAGCAACTAATCTTAATTTTGTTGTCGCGGAATACCATGGGACATTGTTTATAAACATGATATGCTAACTCAACTTTATTAGATAGTTAAGAAATAAATAATGACTTTACTTAAAGTATGTATTGAGTGAGAGTATCACGTAAATAATATCATATAATATTTAGAGAGTATCTAATAATTTTCTCAATAGCAGTGAGAAATGAAAAAGAAAATTATGAGAGAGAGAGAGAGATAATTAAAAGCAAGTAACTTTGCACTAACAAGAAAATATGATTTATCACATTCATATACTTTAGTTGTTGCAACTTTTTCACACCACATTTCACAATCTCTCAATGTTGACATCAACTTTTTGATTGTCACGAACAATTATTTATATTACAAATGGTGCTAAACGTAATGGAATCAAGATTTTCTTATTGAGCTCTCTCTTGATTTCTTACTTGTTAGGTCATTGGACTCACTTTTGGGCTCACTTTTGATAATCCAAACCATTCACATTTTAAGATTTGTTGAGTATATCATACTTGTAAAAATCACGTTGATCGGATATCAGAAAACATGTATTCGGAAAACTATTTATTAAATTTTTTAAAAAAAATAGTTTTTAGTTTGATATCCGAACACGTAGTTTCTAATATCCGATCAACTTGATTTTTTACAAGTATGATATACTCAATAGATCTTAAATTTTGAACGGTTCAGATCATCAAAATTAAGCCTAAAAGTGAGCCCAATGACCTAGCAAACAGAGAGTCAATGAGAGAATCCAAAAAAAAAATCTTCATCCAAACGTAATGACCTAACAAACATGTATACTACTAGCTTTTTTTTTTTTTCCTTTCCTTCTTTTTCCTTCTCAATCATCTCGAGAACATTTTCCTGGAAAGAGCACCAGGTTAAGCAAATTCCAAGAAAAGTTTGAAGTCTGCAATCAAAATGAAATTTTGTAAATTATGTTTCCCACTCCACCCACATGAAATAATGTGCATCTTTCTCTGCCCTTTTCAAGGACAGCCAAAATATGTCAATAAAATTCATGCACAAAATTATATTTTTAAAAAAAAATAATATGCAACTCAGATGCAATTCTTAAATAGTGTAACTCACATCTTAAAGAAATCTGAACTATTTATTAAATTTTTTGAATATTTTTCTATGCACAAATTATGTATCCACTTTATGAATCTTCAAAACCGTAGGTTTGTCCAATCTCTTAAAAAAAAAAAAAAAAAAACACCCATCGGTTTGTACCCTTCTACCTGGAAACTTCCACTTAACTCATGCACATGTACATTTCTAACAATTTCTATGCCTTTGTTAGAATAATGGGTAAATGATGTAGACAAAATATAGTAAGTGTTACGAAATTAACATAATTATATTAACCATTCTAGACTCTACTTTAGCAGAAACTTCTAGACCATCCTACCTTCCTAAAAAATAACGAGGTATCAAAATCCATGAATTGGAATCAAGGGTTTCCTAAACAAATGTTTTTTTTTTTTTTTACAGAAGCCAACCTTTTAAGACTGTATTTAGAATTTAAATTTGTGAAAATATTTATAGAAAGAAATGAAAAGGAAAGAGAAAATTGTATAAAATAGAAATTAATTCTTTCTTTTCTTTTCTTTTCTTTTCTCTCTCTAAAATTCCTCCACAAATTCACAAACAAACACGTCATAAATTTTGTAAATCATATGGAAGAGTTTTTTTTTTTTGATATTCTAAAATATTAAACTATTTATGTAAATAACCAACTTTTCAAAATATTTATCAAATTAATCCACTTTTTAAAATCGCATATGCAAAATACGATTTCGTGATAAAATCATATCTTAAACATGTAATTTCATATTGACATGACTTATATCTATATATCAGTAAGTCAACTTAATATGAAATCGCAATTTGAATATACGCTTTCATGATGAAGTCACATTTTGAATTTGCATTTTTTTAAAAGTAAGATAACTTGATAAATAGTTTGAAAAGTGAATTATTTTGATAAATAATTTGATTTTTTAGAATATTTATAAAAAAAATAAAAATAAAACTCTCATTGGATAGCATGTTAATTAAGTTTCTTACATAAACCCTATACAAGACTTGAATTGACATGTTAAAATGCTAGAAGTATGGAGGCACAACAATTATATGACTTTGCACTCAGTTTGAGAAGGAGGGTTGAGTTGGGTTTGAGATTATTTTAGTCAAAAAAAAATAAAATAAATTTTTTATTAAATAAAACAAAACATTATATCCATTCCATAATCATTATATTATTTCTCTCATAAAAAGCTAAAAAAAACCCTTAGTCTCATGTTAAAAAAGCCAAAAAACCTACTTCTCACGTAGCGGTGGCCCTTCTTGAAAGACTTGGTCTTGGTTTGGCATGTAAGTTAGGAATGGGTTAGGATTAAAATAATATAAAATAGACTTTTTAATCCCAAGTTAAAAGTTATCATAATCATTTCATTTTTTCTCTCACAAAAGTAAAAAACTCATCCCAAAAAATCAACCCACATCCTAAATAAAACTTTGGAACACATTAATCTCTAATGTCAGCCAAGCAATTAGCTGCATTACAAGCAACCATATTATTCTACTAAACCCCAATCTATGTTAAAATAATCTACTATGAATTTGTTTGAGAAATTGATTGACTATTTGACTATTTTAATCTGAAACTAAAAAATTTCATTTAGGATGAACTTTTTAATTTTTTTACTTTTGTAAAAAAAAAAATGTAATAATTATGAATTAAATGTGATATTTTGTCTTATTAAATTAAAAAATTTAATTTTTTTTTTAAAACTAAAATAACCCCAAATCTCAACCTAAAGTTGCCAAACGAAGGCTATAATTGCCTATAAGGGCCATTAATATTGTTAAATCAATCACATTCACGATTAATGCGGCCATTAGGATTGTTAAATCAAACAATCACATGGACGATTAATGACCTACATACGTCAAGTTAAACCAAAGTCTTTCATCTCAAAATTTGTGTCGAAGTGCATTTGCTCACGCAATACAATTCGGTCCCAATCATCGACCCTACAAACCCATTTTCAAAATAAAAATGGTTAATCTAATCATGTGATTAAACTAGGTCAAGAGAGGCATATTAGGTGGTCCTTTCTACGTCATCACGTGGATTGGTGAGTGACTAAGCCATCATGTGACAAATAAACAAAGTTGAGAACCCATTAATTATTCTATTTGATCAACTACAACACACAGTTGATCCATGCGATGCCTGGACAATTCACACAACTTTTTTGCATAAAAATTTTCGATCATAAAAACCTCTTCTGCCCTGATACTCATTCCAATTGTATTTTCTGTGATTAATTTTGCGATCTAAGTGTTGTAGAATTATTTAATTTTTATACCTTTCTCCCGACAAATTCTGTTAACAAACTCCATTTTTGTATTAGTACAAAAATAATTAGTGCTAATAACATAGTTGTGGACACAATCACACAAATGATCTCCCTGTCCAGCAAAGAATGACTAACAAAAAACAAAATAAACAATTTAGAAAGACCATAATCAATGCTCAAGGGTCCCCTTTATAACATGGTTTAAAAAGAGGTAATAAATAAAAAAACAGACTCACCCTCACTTCTTTTATGAAGTCGATTCTCATAACTCCAATCTACACATCACAACCGGAGACAAACAACACTTGCCATCATGCCAGGTTACAACCTCACGCAATTTAGGAAGGGTTAATAATAAACATACAATGATAATAAATTAGCAAACCATTGGTGAAGACTACTTTTCATTAATGCTCAATCTAAAATTACACCGCCCCTCCAAAACTTTACTAGCCTCGATATCCATGTGTGACAACAATATTTTACACCCTACTGACCCTACAATCTAACTAAGCATACAGAGCATGCTATCCATTTGAATGGTTTTCAATACTCAAGCTATTGCAAGGGACAGTAATAAGTTGCTTGTATACTCTTTCACTTAATGGGTGTGAAAATAACTATACCTGCCAATCCCGTTAAGTCGGATATGTGATACACAGCTTCGATTTCCATCCTTCACTCACTTCTTCCCTGATGCAAATCTTCGCCAGAAAGTTTGTTATCTACAGTGCCCGTGGTAGCAACTGCTTCTTCCTGGATAAATGGGATGGTAATCAAATGGTCAGAAATTAATCTTACATTCTGATGAAACAAAAACAGTGCCATCCATTTATTTGATTTTGAGACCCTTGCAATACACCCAATTGCCTGAAGGGGTAACGGAAGAAAGAAACTGCTTGCAACACCAAAGACTGCAACGAATAAAAATAACTACCAATTTTTTACCATTACAAGTTATTATGTTATCACCATACTGGTGAATCCTACCAGGAAGTATGGAAGCATAATACAAATAAAACAGAGGGAATAAAAGTTGGACACAACAACTCAATTCAATAAAAGGCCTGAATTCCACTATTGCTCCGATTGGAATTTCTTGGATCCATCTTTCATGGGTTGCAACTTGAATACATCCACCTACCTCAACCCCAAGAAATTTCAACGGGTCTGCATATATGGTATACGAACCCGTAGTAAAACTGGATAGATCATGGTATGCAATTAGAAATGGAGAAGAAACTGGCACTGTGTGAGAACACCAACAACATGTAGCATTGATATATTATAAATTAAACCAAGATGCAAAGTTTTTCAACATATAGCTTGCAAGGTTACCTTCTCTGGATTCTCGTGAAGACATTGATCACTTCTCCCATCCTCGCAATTCACTGAAAGTTCACTGCTTTTCATCTCAAGGATAGAAGTCCTTTGATCTTCCTTGGAGTCCAAATTAGAAAGATTACCATTCACAACACGATAATCAGTGCTGGATGAATTGGTCATACCAGTCAAAGAATTAGGGCTTCCATTCTTGGAATCACTTGACTCAACTTCATCTCCACTTTCCCCTTGAACTGAAATAGCCTCTTTCTCATGTGCTGCATTCGTTTGAGTTACATTAGCAGCTGCCTCTTCAGCTTTCTTCTTCTCTTCCTCCCTTTGTTGTCTCCTCCTTGCTTCTTGCTCCTTTAATTGTTTAAATCTGGTTAACACCAAGAACTTGAGACCAAAAACAAGATTTGCCATTGCAACACACACACACACACACACACACACACATATGTATATATGACAAGCAATGTCATATATTAAACAACAATGTCATCATATTACAATAAATCAACAAGAATTAACCTTTCACCAGGACGGAGCCCCTCTGAAGTCGACTTTTCCACTTGGGGTTCCTTTGTGATGGTGCTGGTTTCAAAAACAGATTTCTGAATTTGGGATTGCTCCTCCTTCTTAATGATATTATCACTGAATTTACTCACTGGATTTTTTGTAACCCCCGATTTTTGAAGAAATACTTGTTGTGCCATGCTCAATATGTTATTGGTGAACCTGCACAAAACATAAGTATGTAAAATTCTTGAACATTCGTGGAAGTTAAGGTTACTACTGATCGAACGAGGGAAAGAAAAGAAAGGAGAAAAAAAAAGAAGACATTTTATGGTTTGATCTTGATCATGACAATAAAAGTTCTAAACAAAATGCCATAGTTTAATTAATAGGGGAATACAGTTGCTTACCAATAAAGGCTTAACCCAGATGGAACTGAAAGAGAAAAATAACCAATCATTAAGGGCAGAAATTTTGTTATGGCTTGAGAACTCTTCAAGTTTGGATCATTATTAGCCTGACAATTATGAGACATGTTAAACAAAAAAGCAATGAGAATCTGCCTCCTTAAATCAATAATTCATGTATCAAAATGGTGGAAGCCACAACATTGCCAGAGAAACTACACTAAAAAGAACGGATCAATTCAATGAGCAGAACTAAATGCAGATATACTTCCGAGAAACCTGTAATAAGCAGAACAGTGTACTAATGCCATTAAATTTGAGAGAACTGTGGAGGAAAATTACAGAGAGAATAAAAAGGTTCAAAGAAGACAATCACAAGTCTACCACAGGGTTATTATATAGAATCAAATAACTACTATAATGGCTAAGGTTTCTAGCCCATTTGTTTTCTTAAGAAATTTTAATATATATATATATATATCTTCTAATTCAAACGCGGAGCATCTCAATCAGAAAAGAAAGTAGTACTACAGACACATCAATCCTGAAAAAGCAACATTTTTTCTAGTTCAAAGAGTAAATCAAGAGGAGGGTTCTGAGCAAGTTTATCATATAAAAAAGCAAGTAATATGGACAAATCAATCCTGAAAATGCAACAATTGAAGCACCAGCACAATATATAAGCAGATTGTTGAAGTAAGGAAACTTAAAATAAATGACGTTTGAGATATGGAAAGAGATCCAAAACAACACCTATAAACTAACAAACCTGCGATGACTGCATGATTTGAACAGAGATGTACTGTGAGAGAACCAGCAGCACAGGCAAGACAAGATATGCTGAGGTATCTGACCATCCAAGGGGAGGGTGACCATCCTGCAAAGAATTTGGAGCATCCCAGGATAAGAATAACTATAAGGAATAACTATAAGGCATTGTAGATGAATAGCAAACAAAATTTATAGTGCGGAAACATCAGAGATTTTATCCTATTGTAAACATTCACAAGAAATCAAAAGGCGCAACTTGTGGTATATGTAAAACTAATTCAAAAAGAATATTCTAAATGCACTCAGAAGGAACATAACAGCATAATTTCTGTGATATATCTTCACAAATGAAGTTAGTTATTGATTTAGAGTGGGTTGCAGCACTTACTACAAAAGGAAAAAGCCAAGAGATGCCACTGCCACTTTGTCGAGCAGCAACTGTAGTTGGACCAGCGAGGGAAGGTATCCAGAAGAAGCCTTCTGTCAGGAGTCCCTTAACATTAGAATTAGCATTCAATTAGATACAGAGACCCTTTGCTAGAAATTAAAAGCAGAAGTGGCAAAAGTCACAAGGACTCAAACACCCTGTTGGCTATTGGCATGTTACCTCATCAGCCACATTCGAAAGGGCTCTATAAAGCCCAATCCAGACTGGTATGGTGGCAAGAGTTGGCAGACACCCTGATGCAGACAAAAAGGTAACATGAGAGTAATTCTAGGCTTACAACCACAAATTGTCAGAAGAACAACACCATAAGAAATTATATATTTTCATGCAGGCTTTATTGGCAAAAGCCTATATTTTTAACTACTAGATGGTCATGATCATGCTCAACAAGCAACTGAGGCACTCTCATCCTGCTGTCCTTAATCACATTCTGATAAAGCACATATAAATATAAAATATTAGACTACAACTGATAAAAATAAACCTAAAATCAGTACTATGTACAGTTCCTATGCGATTTGAGTTTAGAAGTATTGTTAATTTCTCCACATAGGAAGACCTGAAGTCTAATCAATGAGCTGCTCAAAGTACTCTCTACCCATGTCATGGAATAATATAGAATATTTGTATTATGGTTAATATGCATTTCAAACTTTTCAACCTTTAGAGACTCCGAGGACAGAAGAAGATAAGTGCTTTAAAGACTATATATACATAAAAATAACAATAACGAGCAATGTGATTTTTGCAATATATCCAAATTTTCAGTCAATTTAATGGAAATTTTATTTGAAATGTACACGACAAATTAATGTGCAATATATTATTTATCTGTTAACAATTGCAATATTTTGTTACATATCATCATATTTTGTGAATTTAAATTTGTCAATTTAAAATTCATATAGATATCAGATCTTATCCCACAAATATATGATCTATTGATGAATATATTGGGATATTTCATGTTTTTAATTCCACATAAAAGAATATCAGATGCACCTGTCACAATTCCTTGTCTTTTTGTTTAATAAGCTGCTTTTACATATAAAAAATTGTGGGAGAGAGTTATGAAATGTTGATTGCAAGATATAACAGATATGTCAGCAAATCAATTTGGATTTATGTCTGGTAGGTCAACAATAGAAGCGATTTATCTTTTGAGAAGAGTAATAGAAAAGTATAGAGAAAAGAAAGAAGACATTCATATGGTTTTTATCAATATTGAAAAAGTATATGATAGAGTGCCTCGAGATATAATATGGTGGGTGTTAGACAAGAAAGGGTTCACAAAAGGTTACATGAGACATGTATAAAGGTGTAATGACTACTATTAGATCGCCTGTTGGGGAGACGAATGAATTTCTAATTACTGTAGGGTTACACCAAAGATCAACCTTAAATTCTTATCTTTTTGCTTTAGTTATGGATGAGTTGACAAGAAATATTCAGGATGATGTGCCATGATGTATACTTTTTTGCAGATGATATCGTGTTAGTGAATGAGACTATAGGAGTTAACACTAAGTTAGAGACTTGGAGAAAAGCCCTTGAATCCAAAGAATTTAGGATAAGTAGAACTAAAACAGAGTACAGGGAGTGTAATTTTAGTAACGGTATCAATGGAAGCAGAGGAGGAATGAAAATTGAGAATCAAAAACTACCTAAGAGTGAACATTTTTGTTAGGATCGATTATCACAACAGTTAGGGAAATTGCAACGGATGTGGTCCATAAAATTAAGGCAGGGTAACTTAAGTGGAGAAGTGCATCTGAGATACTGTGTGATAAACGAATACCCAATAAACTAAAAGAAAAGTTCTATAGAACAGTTATTAGATCAGTGATATTATATGGGATAGAATGTTGGACAACTAAGAAACAATATGTAGATAAGATGATTGTTGTTGAGATGAGAATGTTAAGGTGAATGTATAGCAAGACTAAAAAAGATAGAGTTATGAATAAATATATTCGTGAATGAATAGGAGTAGTACCGATAAAAGATAAATTGAGAGAGAATAAATTGAAATTGTTTGGTCATATACAACGAAGACCAATAGAGACAATAGTGAAGGGAGGCGATATAGTGACAGTAACCAAATGATCGTTGATAGAATCGAGCAAAGAAAAAGAATTCATGTAGCCGACCCCACAAGATGGGACTTAAGGCTTGGTTTGGTTTAGAAAACAAATAAACTTTTAGTGTCAAGTATTCTCCTACTCTGCATAAATATACTTTTTTGTGATTAACTGTATACTTATTTATTGATACAAAACATCATACTGTTGCATTTCTATAAATAAATGGTAGAAACGTTCCACAAATACATATATGCAATCAAAACCTCCATGATAAAACTCAATAACAAGGAAATAAGCAACAATATCTACCTGCCAGTGGATTTATGCCAGCTAGTTTATACAATCGAGCAGTTTCGAGCTGAATTCTCTCCTGCAATTGCATACACATGAGGATTGGTCATTGAAAATGGAAGAGTTTAACTGTCAACACACTTTCAATCTTCACTGGCTTCTAATCCTTGATTTTGACTATCCTCTTAGGAATTAAAGGATGAGGGTTTTTTTTATAGAGCTTTCAATTTGGGTTTTTTGAGAACTGCGTAAAATGATGCATATTAATAGACCATGCTGGGCAGCCAAAAGTAGTGATTACAGACAGGTGTCTTCCCTTCTCCATCCTTTTTATGTTATTAGTGATGATGAATTGTTACTTTTGTAATTTACTTTGATTATGTATAAATGTTAAAGTGGTAGTGTAATGTAAACATTTAACATGTATATTATGACTAAACAACAAAAATATTTCTTACAATATATTCATATATATAAATATTCCCTAGGCACTCTCTCTACTTTAAACTCTCCCACCCCAGCTTCATGCAACTAACGTTCATATTCAAAATCTATGAAGAATCAAAGCTACTGTTTCTAATCGCTTAATTTTGCTTAAGTTCCTTTCAGATCTGAAGTTTGGTTAAAAATTACTGAAGAAACAAGCTTGAAATGTAAATATCAACCAAACAAAAGTTTCCTGGTGTTGCAAGACTCCACCAAAGCATCTATTTCATTAGTGATGTAGAATCAATTGAAGTGTTCATTGGTTTAGTTTCATCGCTAGCCACAAACTAAGAAGCTGACCCATTTCTTCTAATGACATGTTTGCCAAAAGGTGAGGTGAAATATATATTTGAATAAGACGTGCTAGGCTAACCATTATCTTCACACAATCAGCTGGTCAAGAAGCTTCTCACATAATAAATTTCCACTTGAAAATCCATTTAATCTGTGATATAGAATCACTTGGCGTCTCTCAAAGGAGCATGCACAAAAATCACCACAATAGTAATATATGCTAATAAAAAGATGTTCCACAAAGGAAAGGATGAAAGGTAACCTGGTCTTCAGCGTACCGTTGCTGAATAGCCTTTATTTGAGGTTGCAAAGACTTCATTGCCATCGTAGATTCTATCTGCCCATAATAATTTTAGAAGACATTTATACATCATTAGAACTAACCCAAATATTTTCCATTACAAATTTAGAGAAGTTTCCCAACTTAAAGCAAATACTCAGAAATTAAGAAACTCAATCTATCAGTTTAAAAACAAGAAAGCAATGATGTAACAAAATTCAATTGAAATTTAGTAAAGCACAAGATAAACCTGTTTCTTTGTTAAAGGAAAGGTGGCAGCCTTAACGAGTACAGTTAGAAGAATAATTGCAAAACCGTAGGCATAAGGAACATGTAAAGCAGATAACCCATCCTTCAAAACCTGAAACCAATACCAAAAAAAAAAAATTTGAGAACCCACATGACAACAACAGATACCATACCAATAGTAGGTACAATATACAGAAACACTTAGGTTTGTGTTTGAACCAAGGATTTAAGGAGGGATTTGTGGAGGTGAAGGAAAAGGGAAGGGAAATGTGAATTAATAAATATCCACTCAAATCCTTGATCCAAACACAACCTTAATGACTTATCAATATATCTATCTATTCTATTATATAAAGCATACAACTCACTTGCTGTGTACATTGTCACATAATTTTGATTTCCAAAAATAATCACAACAATACTAGATTTTCTCCAAATATTTAGCTTTCCTTAGTAGTTACTTTTGGGATTAAAGAGTAAAATCAACCAACAAAACTATTGTGTTCAGTTGCCCACTACTCTCTCCACTCTGACACATAATCTCCCAGAGCAATTTCAATTGCACTAATATATAGAAACACTCCAGGCAAGTTCACTGTTCACTTTGCATCTGCTACAGGGCTAAAAAACCCAGGGATTCCACAAAGCATCTTTCTACCAGAACTTCTATAGTTTGCATCACATAGAAGCACTATGCCTTAATGGGATTTGGATCTTCTACAAGTCATGGGTTGAAAGATGGTATTTTTCAAGCTTGAAAACCTAACACTCATGTTTTTTTCAATTGATTCTTACACCTCAAGCTCAGGCATGAACTTGTCAAAGACATGACAACAATTCTACTCTACATATACTAGTTATTTAATGGATTTTCAAAGATAAACAGAATTGTTAGTTTCATTGCTCAACAAGTGTTTGAAAAATTGCATGTGAGACTGACTTTTATACCCAATTCGCAAATACAGACACCAAACCATCTGTATTCCATGAACGCCAAGTTGGATTCTTTAACATACCTTAAGAACAGTTTCCATGTAAGACGTAATCCCAGATAACCAATCACTGCTCTGTTTGGTGCTCGTGACTGAATCTGAAGAAGCCGATGAAACCGCGGCATCGGCAATCGTGAAGAGAAAACTTTCAGCTCTCCCAAACAGGTCCCGAATTATGCCCTCCGCAGCATCCGGGCCGGGAATTGGAACGTTCTTGAACCCTAACCTTGCCACACCAAGTGAGCCTCGAAGAAATGGTCTGTGATTCGATAAACCCAGATAGTGGGTTCGGTTGAGAAGGGGGTTTAGGGTTGTGGTTCGGTCAGGGAAGGGAGAGAGGACCAAATTGGGTCCGATTGAAAGGAAACTAGACATGTTTGTGTTGTTAGGTTTGCTTGCGCAAACCCTAGAAATGCAGAGGCAAATTTCTCAAGAGTATGTGGTGGACTAGTGTATTTACGTGTATGCATATGCATATACGCACGTATGATATGATATGATATTTTTAGTGGAAAGGAGGAAGGTTAGGTTCTGTTTGGCGAGGGTTTGGAGTTATTTTAGTCACAAAAATAAAATATGTTATTTTAATTATAATAAATAAAATATTATATTTAACTTATAATCATTATATTTTTTTTTTACAAAAAAATTAAAAAAATAATAAAATAAAAAAATCTTTTCCAAACTAAATTTTTTAGTCCAAATTAAAATAGTCAAAAAAAATCAAAAAAATTAACCCACTTCCCAAACGGAGGCTTAGTTTGGTTACTTTGTTTTTTGGTTTTTTTTTTCTTTTTCTTTCTAGCGCCCATATATGGAGTTGTTTGGAATGGTTTATATTTTAAATTTTTTTATGAAAATATGTATAAAAAAAATAAAAAAGTGATAAAAAATTTACTTATAAATCTTATTTTAATGAATGGTAATCTATTTAGTTTGAAGGATTTTCTTATAGACTAATTAGTCTCATTGATTTTGAAAGGTAAATTTAATATATTATTTAGAAATTAAATTTATAATTATACCCTTATTATGTTTCCTTCTCTTTTTTTCCTTTGTGTTAGAAATATAATATACACAATCTATGATAATTAAATTTGGAATGAATTTTTATATAAGAATCTTTTTTTATTTTGAAAACATTTTAAAAGGAATACAAAAATGACTTGAAATATAAGATTCTTTAAACATTTTAAAAGGACGTGGCATTCTCTAAACATTTCAAAAGGAGTACAAAAATCCCTTAGTAAACTTTGGGCAATGTATAATTTCAAACTGTAACACTTTCATATAACACTAACACTCCAATATAACACTCAAAAAAAAATTACTGTACTTTTTCCAAACGTAATGTTCTGATATAAAACTCTAAAAAAAATTATTAGCGTAACATTCTAATGTAATACACAAAAAAATTTATTGGTGTACTTTTTTCAAATGTAACACTCCAAAGTAAGAATATAGGATTCTTCCAACTATTACAAAAAGATGTGGGATTTTTCAAACCATTCCAAAAGGAGTATACAAATTCCTTAATAAGTTTTAAGCAAATGTATAATTTCAAATTACGTTTAGAAAAATTACATTAAGAAATTTTTTAATATTTTTGTGTGCATTATATTGGAGTGTTACGTTTGGAATTATATTAATTGAAATATTACGTTTAGAAAAAGTACACTAAGAAATTTTGTTTGTGTGTTACATTGATTGAAGTGTTAAGTTTGGAAAAAAAAAAAATACACTAAGGAGTTTTTTTTTTTTTTTGTATGTTACATTGGACTGTTACATTTAGAAAAAATACATTAATGAGTTTTTTTTTAATGTTACGTTGTTACGTTTGAGAAAAATGCACCAAAAAGTTTTTTAGTATTTTACACTAGATGTTATGTTAGTGTTACATTAAAGTATTCCGTTATTAGAGTTTTACATTTTTTTTTCGTAATGTCAGATTTGTTCTAGGAGGGAAAATCTAAAACCTTTATAATGCGAATTGTCTAAATGTGTAATTTTACATTTAAAGAAATCCACTTTTATCCTTAGAAATTTAAATCCAATCATGTAAATGACTACCATTTTATGTAATTTTCACTTTAATGGAACCTTTGGGTTCATAAGAAAAAAAAGAAAATTAAACAGTTCATAAGATTACATTTTGGGATTTATTAATGCTTCATTCAAAAGTGATATGACTCAAATAAGTATACTTAACTAAATAAATGTACTTATTTAATTTATGTCAAATAGTGCCTAAATCTTTTTAGCCGGAGTGTTGACCTGCCTTTTTAATCCCAATCTTCCTAAGATTTGAAGTCAGAATTTGCGATATGACATGACAACACGATTCGAATCGTATACGAAGTTAGTAGATTAGGATTGACCATTTCCTAACACGAACATGCATATGATATGACCCGATAACACAAATATTAAACAAGTCTATATAACACGAAATTGACACGAATAATCTATATAATGAAAATTTAGTTACACGTTTTAATATTATTTTCACTAAAAAGTATCATATTTTTTTATCTCTTACATAATTACATTCAATTTATTAAAAAGTATATAAAATACGATTTTAAATTTAATATAAGTTTTGTTTTTATTTTTAATTGAACTTAATATATTTTTTTGTCTATGAATTAATCAAACAAAAAATAATTTGTATAAATTAAGAAAATCAAATTAAGTTTAAATCAAATATTTTTATAAATAATTTCATTTCATAGAGAGAAGTTTCATTAAATTTAATTTGTGAATAAATTTCTAATTTTTTTCATGCATTTGATATGTTTAATAATAATTTTTTTTTGACATGACATGTTAACATGACGCGAACCTAACAGGAATTGAAAATGACACGATACGATAATACGAAGTAATAAACGGATCAGATTAGTGTTGAGGTAATTCTAACACAAACTTGAGATAAGACAATACGAACATGACCTGACACGATACGAACATAACCTAACATGATACGACGATCACCCCTACTATAGATCCATATTGGGCTAGCCCGTGTTGTGTCTAAGCTTGGTAATGACTTGTTTTAGAAAAATTATTGATCCATCAAAGTTGGGCTCGCCCAAATTATCCGAAATTACGTAAGTTGGACAATCAGTCAGACAACCTCTCGAACAACTACTTGGATGACTGGCATCATTTTTGTCAATCGTAGTTGTTATCTTTGTCAACTGCAGCTGTCACGATTGTCAATTGACATTTTCTTAAATGACCGATTAAACAACCTCTCGAATGATTGATATGTCAATTAGCACGCATAAATTAAAATCATTCGAGCAAGGTTAAATTCGGTGAATATAACGTCATGGCTGATTTTAATGAGTTACAGTTTATAATTACTAGTTTTATTTTTATTTTTTTATTTTAATATTTTTTAACAAACGGAAGAATTGGCGACCTGCTTATCAAAGGCAAGGTCTAAATTCAAACTTTAGACCCAAGCCCAATCTAAGGCCCGTTCAGACTGACTTGGCCCACTCAATGTGAAGGCTTGGGCTGGGTAACAGAACTCCTTGTTGCATCGCCAAGTATAGCACCAAATAATTTTGCATAATTGAGGTATAATGCTTGGAAATAATTTTTTTTTTTAAAAAAGTTTATAAATATAGAAATTCAATCATAGAATCTGACATATAAATAAATAGATAAGATTTTTCAAGAATGAATCTCATATCACAAATAAATATTGTTAATTCTTATTTATTCATGTATATTTTGTGTATAATGTTTTAATCAATATTTGTATTTGTAACCAAATTCATAAAAAAAAAAAAAATAAAAAAAAAAGAGTGCCTATCTATACGATTCAGCTTTTATAAGTGACAAGAGGCATTGGTGGGACATGGAATATGAGGTCCAAATCTCACCAAGCACAACCTGTGGATAAGAGGACAATCTAGAGATCACAATTCCATTGGCTCCCATCTCTCTTTCTCACCTTCATTTCCATCATACCCAACCCTTGAATCCATTCTCTTTCTTCTTCTGATCTTTGATCTCTTCCTTCTCGAACCCTAACCTATCCCTAAAAACAAAACAAAAGAAAAAAAACCCAAACACCAATGGCAACAGCCATAGCAACAACAATGGCCATGCTCAATCCCAACTTCACCACTACCACCAACTCTCCTAAGCTACCACCACCAACAACAAAACCCACCTCCCTCCTCTCAATGCTAACCCTCCCAAAAGCCCTAACCACCTCAAAACCACCACCACACAATCCTAATCTCTCAACCGCCCTCGCGGGAGCCGTTTTCTCCACCTTGAGCTCATGCAACTCTGCCATGGCAGCCCAACAAATAGCCGAGATAGCGGAAGGCGACAACCGCGGCCTCGCCCTCCTCCTGCCCATCATTCCAGCCATTGCTTGGGTTCTTTTCAACATCCTCCAACCAGCTCTCAACCAAATAAACAAAATGAGTAGTAGCAAAGGAGTGATCATAGGGCTAGGACTAAGTGGTGGATTATTAGGAATGTCAATGTCTATGACTCCTCATGCTTCAGCTAGTGAGGTTGCTATGGTGGCTGAGGCTGCTGCTAGTGACAACCGAGGGCAGCTTCTGTTGTTTGTCATCGCTCCGGCGATTCTTTGGGTTCTTTACAATATTCTACAGCCTGCTTTGAACCAGCTCAACAGGATGAGGTCTTAGTGATATATAATTATATATGTATGTATAGAATTTTCCATGTTCATGTGGGGGTGTGATGCTCAAAAAACTACTTGTATTTGCAGCTTTCTTTAATAAAACTTCTTTTTTGCTTGTTGAAAACAAAATTTGGGTCTAAGTTAATTCTTGTGGTTGGAGCCTCACATGCATAAGCCCATATTCAGAACCCAAAACTTATATAGGTCATTATCAATTCATGATATATCATTTGTCATTTGAGGCACATGTTGTTGAAGACACGAAATAATAAAAAAGATAATTATGAATTGTTGAAATGTGCAAGAAATCATCAAAAAGATTTAGTTTGAACATGTCAATTTAAAAGAAGACAAAAAAGAAAAGTTTAATTTATTTTTATTTTTTATCACATTTTATTTATAATTTGATATAATATATATATAACTGTTAGATATTAATAAAATTCATTATCATTCAATGTGTTCAGATTGTTACAAGATTTTATTTTAGAATAATGTTACATGCACCAATTAGTGTACTAACTAGTGTACCAATTGATAATGTGGCATAATTTAAGAGGTTTTTAGTATTTGTAATGTGATTAACGAGTGAAGTCAATAATAATGCCATAACTAATATTGGTACACTAGTTAGTATACTAATTGGTACATGTAGCACCACAGTTTACTTTATACTAATCACAAAATACTACACCCCTATTTTTGAGGTCACTGGCCTTGACATACATGTCAATGACAAGCCCAACTACCAAAAGAAATAAACAATTTTGTGAATGGTTGTGGAAAGACATGTAATGCTCCAAGTAAGCTGAATAATCTCTATATCAATTTTTGTTAATGAATTATGCTTGCTGTGTGATAAAGTGATATTTTGTATAACAAGTATATAAGTATATTTTCCATAGCAATTTATGAATAGTGGTGGAACAAGACCATAAAATGCTCTAAGTAAACAATTTCTATATCAATTTTAGTTGATGGACCATAGTTGCAGTGTCATGAGAGTCATCACAAGAATGTGATACAGATGTATAGGATTCACATATTTATGAAGGAGAAAAGTGCACTACATAATAATACATCCATTAAGATACTTTTATTAGTGGGACATACCACAAGCCATTCAACCAATATGAAATATAAAACAGTGGCTTGTGCCTATTCTTTCTTTCTTTCTCCCTCTACTCTAATTGTTCAATAATTTAAAAGTATCATATTGTTGGAAATAATGGTTTTTATAGACTTATTTTGAGCCAACTTTGAACCCAATTTTGAATGGGGCCCAAACGTCTTTTGGGGTGGGTCTGAAAAGGTGATATGTTCCTTACCGCATAACAAGTCACACAGTGAAAACGGTTCGTCAAAACCATTTATGAGTGAATGAGAATTTGACGTCGTTTTCGGGTTCGTGATATTGGACATTTAAAGATTTAAATGTGAGTTTCTTTGTAAAGCTAGTCCCACATTGAAAACTTAAGAGAACTTATGTGTGTATATAAGTTCTAGGTAACAACACGTGGGTTGCGTCCCAAGGGGCACCCCAAGTTTGTAGAAGGGAAGAGTTATGGATAATTGGAACCTTAGCTCAAATCATCACACACACACCGCCGGCCGTACCAAGCGTAGTTGTGGGTCAGTTTTTATATTAATTTTTTAGACAAAAAATTTATTTGAATTTTTCCAAAAATTCTTAATTAAAAATTCTAATTTACGCCAAAATTGAATTTAATTTCTGTCCAAATGTGACATCCTCCAATCCAATTTTCCAAACAGATTAATCGGTCCAAAATAGGTTTTGAAACTGTTTTTTGCTCCTGACAGATTCTGTGTTCCCAAACAGATTTAAATCTGCCTTGGTAGATTTGAACAGATTTAATCTGAGGTTCAACAGGTTCAAACTGTCCAACAAATTGGGAAAACTGCCAGCAGTTCCGAGCAGTTTAAAACTACCAAGCAGTTTGCAGGTCTGTTTGAATTTCAAACTGCATCTGTATAGTTTGAATATGCACATGTTTACTTCATATATGTATCTGTTCCGACAGGATTTTTTGCCTATAAATACTAGTTTAATTCCAACAGTTTGAGGATCTGAAATGGTTTGAAAATCATCCACATAAAATCTGTTCTCTTCATTTTCTTGCTCTGTTTGCATAAATTCTTCATATTAATTTTTAGAAAAATTAAAGAGAGTATAGAACCCAAGGTTTTGTTTGCAGAACAAATTGTTTGGAGTACTATAATAATTTGTGAAGATTATTGTATCCTAAGAGATAGACGCCATTTTTCCATAAATACCGTAGTGGGGCGAATCTGTCTTAAGGATACAGTGTCATACACTTAACTTGATCTTTTAAATACTCATTTTCGGTTCGGCAAAATAAATTCTGTAAGTTATTTATTTTATTTATTTGATTTAGTTTCAATTTATTTATTGTACACAGAAAATTATCCCAACAATTATCATATTATTTATATAATATTTTTTAATCAATAATATAATTAAAAAAATTTAATAATGAGACAATATTGACTCACTTTTATTAAGTAACTAAGAGATAAATAATAACTCATTTACCATGTTTTCAATTCATCATCTAACAAGGACCCAACACCTCTCCAGTAACTTGGAAGAGTTGTTCGGCGTTGGTGGGCCCTGATTTGGGCCTATATTGATGATTCAAATCGTCAATGTATAAAACCCGTCAAATACATCATTCCTACAAAAAAATTACATTGATCGGATATCGATAATTATTTGATCACATCACATTTCTATCATAATTTATTTTGAAAATGTGACCTAATTAAGTGGTTATCGATATCCAATTAATGTAATTTTTTATAGAAATAATGTACTTCACAAGTTTCATGCATTGAATAGTTTAAATTATCGACACAGGCCCAAATGAAGACCCACCAGAGCCAAACAACCCTCTCTAATTACTGGAGAGGAGCTAGATCCATCTAAAAAAAACATCATACAAATAATGCTACATGATAACTACCTAATAATACAATACTTGTTTAGTTAGCTTTCCTTTGACATTTCACAAGCATTTTCTTTTCTCAATTGGAAGCATTGTGGTTTTTCTAAAGCGGCTTTAGGAAAACCTCCATTAAACAAAATCATAGGTTAAGTGATATGTAGCCATCATTTCCATCCATAAGCATGAACAATAACAATTACTTAAACAAAATGATATGGTGATTTAATTCAAGTATCAAACTATTTTGTTATCATTTTATGTATCACCAATTCATTAATCTGATAATTTCGTCTTTGTGATGACTAATGCATTCAAGACATGTGATCTGTTTTTTTTTTTAAAACTATTTTAACAAAAAAAAAAAATTATGTTGTCAAACAAAATCTAAATATAATTTATAGGGTAAATTACACTTACACGTCCTGAGATTTAGATTTAATACATATCACCCCCTATCATTTGAGAAATTACACTAATCCCCTTGTCATTGTAATTATTTAGATGGAATAAAAATATTAAACTCATGCACTCTCTCTTTTCTTGTTTTGTTTTACTTCTTCTATTTTTTTTTTCCCTTTCTTTTATTTTACTTTTTTTTTTCAATGTAATTTCTTATGTTTTTCTACTAGGAATTGTTACCTTTTATATAAGTAGGAGATTTGTGAAATGAGACTATTAATCACAAAGGTAGGAATGTAATTTTTAAAACGTTAAGGGTAGAATGTAATTGAACCAAATCTCAGGAGGTGTCATTATATTTTACCCTAATTTATATTATATTATGTATTCAACTTTTGAACCGTTTATAATTTTATTTTATTTTTTATTTATTTATTTTATTTTTTATTTTTTAAAGTTAGCCCTTCACAATATTTTTAGTATTTATTAAAGCCATAACCATGGGACCCTAGTGTCATAAATTCCAAAAATTAAGGTAAGACCTTACAAGAAACGATAGTATTACATGTATCAATTAATGTATACATTATTAATTGGTATTATGAAATTATTATTAATCACATTTCTTATACAAGTTACAAAAATATAAAATCATACAAATGATGTCACATCATCTATTAGTACATTAATATATACATTAATTAGTACATATAGCATTCAGAAGTGATTGAGATCTCCTCCAATTACCACCTCCATACACACACGTGGGGAGAGAAAAAAAATTAAAAATTAACCAATCAGAGAGAAAGGAGCGTGGGAGTGCCCCTTGTAGGGGTGCAAGGCATTTTCCTATAGCATTATTCTATCACCATATTAGGATCCAGTTAAGACACTTTCTAATTTATTGTCGGTAAAACTAACAGTGAAAAAACATAATTACTTATGGATGAACTTTAAAAATCTTAATCATTATCATTTAATTTTTTTTCCTTTCAAAAGCATTATGAATACTTCAGAAAATGTCAACTAAAAAACAGAACGACCAATCAATATGAAAACAAATAATAGCTCCACCACCACTTTGTTGTTATCGTCAACTATATTATGTATAAAATACATATAATATCATGAATAAAGCAACCGCCACTTTGCCGCCGGAGTGCGCACTACGCACCTCTCACCCGGTGTTTCATTGGTGGGCCTACTTTTATTTAATGTTTTAAATATTTGATGATATGTGTGTTATCAAAATGTTAAATCTTGAATATCCTATACTTTATTATTGATCAAAAATCTTATTTTACTATAATTTTTACAAAATTTTGCAACTCAATAATATGAAAAGGTCATTTCTGTAATTAACAGTATCGTATAGGCCATTTGAGAATATTTTTAGAGACTTTTGAAATATCATGTAATATTATACGCATGATTTTCAATCAATGAAAAACTTTAACATATTGGAATAGACAGATCTCACACTAAAATAATTAATAAAATAAAACATTCTATTACATCATTCCCTTTATTTTTTTTATAAGCTTTTTTGTAAAAAACTAAATAACAAATTAAAATAACTTATTCCCAAATGAAACCTAAGTTGATCATTGTTAATCTTATAACTACCTAACAAGTATGAGTTAGTATATGACATACGGAAAAAAATTCTCACTAGGTTCAAAATTGAAGATCACTAGGGGTTGGATGAGTAGTAAAACTCTATAAATAAGATTGAAGGTCTTGAATTTGAGTCTTTTAAGAGGTGGGTGTAGGTGTTGAATTTTGATCTCACAATCAAATCGGATCTCCTCATCGAGGTCTTGGGAACTAAGCCCTAGAGCATGTGTAGGAATAGAAAAACCCAATACTTGCACATGAGAAAACAACAAAACTGATGGTTTGTCCACTTAGGAACACTCCCACGACTAAGCTTATCAATCAATCTTACAAATATCTCAACTCAAGTAAACAAAAATCTCAAGTAAAAAATATACTTTAACTCATGGGGTGGCTTCCTTATATAATGAACAATGAGCTCGTCTCTAAAAATCTTACTTATATGATTCTTATCATTTTCAAGGATATCACATATCAAGAACTCTTCCAATTTGGAATAGGATCTTGATTTATCTAAACAGATGTCATCATCTACGACTCTAGTCCGTCATTTGAAAATTTCAAAATGACATATGATTTGACCACACCTCGATCAATTAAAATCACTCACATGATCCATCAACTAACCACTTAAGCCATGTGAACAACTCAAAATTATGTCTCTACACTAAGTTTTGTTCAATGTTAATTTTAAGATCTTTAGGGATTAATTCTTTTAACTCTTTAAATTTAAATTAACTCAAGTCCAATTTAATTAAATTGAGTTAGAACCGAGATATTAATTAAAATAAATAAATAAAAAATAAAAGAATTCATCGATATCTGTCCTATTCATCAATGTATGACTATATAGCGGATATCATCTACAACCTTCGCCTTGTCTCTCTGTCTTCCCTAGCTTCCTTTTCTTCAAACTCATGCAACAACACCCATAACTATACATACGTGTATATACAAACACACACACACACACATATATATATATATATAGAGAGAGAGAGAGAGAGAGAGAGAGAGAGAGAGAGGGGAGGGAAAGTCTAGAGAGAGAAAGAGGGAGAAGTTTCTGGTATACCCATAAACTAAAACCAACACCTCATAAAAATCGTCATGCAGTTGCAAACATGAAAACCACCCAAACCATCACCACACCACCACTCTTCATACCTAAATGTTTCATTCTCTCTCTCCTCTTCTCAGCCACTCTCTTCCTCTTCTTCTCTCTCCTTCAACCCCATCACCACCATCAACCAACCACCGAACCACCACCCGAAACCCAACTTTCCGGCGAACCCGACCTCAAAATCCGTCCCGGATTCTCCTCCTACGAGGCCTACATCCAGCGCCAGCTCAACAAGACCCTTAACCCGAAACTCCGAAAGGTATGGATGACCCGAGACTGGGACAGAAAGATCCGAGTCTTCTCCACCTTCTTTTCCGGGTTGAAACAGGCCCGTTTGCTTTCCAACGACTCAAAGGCTCTGTGCATCGGGGCTCGGGTCGGACAGGAAGTGGAGGCATTAAAACGGGTCGGAGTGTCCGACTCTGTGGGTATTGACTTGGTTCCGTACCCACCTCTTGTTTTGAAGGGCGACTTTCATCACCAGCCATTCGATGATGAGACTTTTGACTTTGAATTCTCGAACGTGTTTGATCACGCGCTGTATCCGAATAAGTTTGTTGATGAGATCGAACGGACGTTGAAGCCCGGTGGGGTCTGTGTGCTACACGTGGCGCTTTCTAGACGGGCTGATAAGTACTCAGCTAATGATCTGTACAGTGTGGGACCATTAAAAAAATTGTTTCAAAAATCGGAGTTGGTTCATGTTCGGACCGTTGATGGGTTCGGGTTGGACACTGAAGTGGTTTTTCGGAAAAAGAAAGGCATTTAAAGGTCATGACTCATGATTGTTTATTTATTTATTTTTTAATTTCATTTTGTAGGTGATATAGAATTTATCATTTGTTTTATGAAATCATAATGTACACTTTTTATTGGCCTTAATCAGAAGTCATATATTTTCGCTTTCTTTCTATTGTTTTTTTAATAGCTGAAACAGCAGCTTACAGTTTATATTCATTTTAAAGAATTTCAGTATTTTTAGTTTTGATGAATTTGCAATTTTGTTCTTTTGTTCGTAATTGTGTGTTTTTGTATTTTAATTTTGGACATGTTACGTCTAACATTAAAGGTGTTCTGCTTATGATTCATTGAAAACCCATTAGAATCAAGATATTGAACATGGGAGGGAGACACAAATATATAGATATAATTTGATTAAAACTGTTGTTGTGAGTGTCTGTCTGCTCATAATTTTCTCGGCAGTCCAAAAAAACATGACGTGAAATTTCCAAAATGTGATTGTCATTAATAAAAAATTCAGATAATCATCTTTGGTCCCTTGATTCTTGGTATGTTTTTGGAGTAATGTGGGTTTCCACTAGGAAACTTTATGGATTCATTCATCCTTTCATATCCTCTGTTTTCTAATCTGGGTGTCCCTTTATTGTTGTAATCAATTTTGTACCTTCTATTGTGTTTAGTTTTGATTCATTTTTATTGCTCCATCAATAAATTATTCTTGTGCTGATTAAAAATAATATAACAATAATAATAATAATTAAAAAACTAGCTGGTGGGATGGGGGTTTATTTGGATAGAAAGATAACAACGCAATAGAAAATCTATCAAATAAGGCCAAAAAATATAATCTTAGTATCACATCAGCAGGTGATTATTCAGTATTTTCGAAATATAAATATATGGTGTTCCATAAGGTTTTGATTGGTAGAGAAGGTAGGGGCCCATAATTTATGTTGGGGATGGAGAATAATATGAAACTAAGTAATTGGTGATTAACTTAGAGTATGACCACGTAATGTTTCAAGATTATTGAATAATTTCCCCTCATCAGTTCACAAGTAAAAAGTGAGTAATGTTACATGTCATCATGAAATAAATATTACGAAAAGTTTTATAAAATTAATCCAAGAGTGATTGCATGATATATAATAAAATATTACAAATAATCTAAAAGTGAAAATTTTTTATGAATGATAACTAATATTATTGGTAAAGAGTAGGAGTGGTAAATTTGAGAGCAAATCTTTATAAATAAATAAAAAAAGAAAAGAATTTGTGTATTACCACTTCTAAACCATGTTATAAAGGGACCTTGTGCACTGGTTATGATCTTTGTAAATTGTGTATTTTGTGTATTCATCGTTTATTTTTGAACTTTTAAATTCAAAGATTCTAAAATTTTAAATTATGGATAATTAAAATATATTTTTTATCTTTCAAAAAGAAAAATTTAAATAAGATGTAAATTAAAAATAGCTAAGATTCTATTGTAAACTTTAAATGTTTTAAATTTTTTAATATAATTGGATAGAACAATAATTATATGCAACATATATTTCTTAACTTTTAGGATAAAAAAATAATAATTTAAAATTTTTATTTATTTTCCATAACAATGTCATAAATTAAATTATTATTTTAATTTTCATAAAAATCAAATAATTTGAAAGGTAAGAATTAAGAAATGTGAAATGGATATTACCATAATAATTGAAGAGTCAATAATCTATAATTATAATTCATGACCATGGAAGGGCCAATAATTTTATAACGTGTATTTTTATATTTAAAAATAAAAATAAAAATAAATAATGTACGGAAGGCGATAAATTGAACTCATATAAATAATAAAGTTGATATTATAGTTGAGAAATGATGCAGTTACAAACTAACAAACTAAAATTTTCTTCATCTTCAGGATGCGGCGTTAGGCGAGATTAGGGTCTCAAACAGTTTTGATTCGTAGCTCGAATCTGTGGCTCGACACCAAAACGACGTCATTTTGGTGTCTGTTTTTTTTTTTTTTTTTTCTTTTTCTTGTGTTTTTGTTGCAGACGAAAGAAGACGAAGAAGAAGGGTGGAGAAGAAGAGAATGGAGGAGGAGGAGGAGGAGGAGGAGGAGGAGGTGGAGGAGAAATGAGGACCGGAGGGGGCATAATCACAGGGGGGGAGGAGGAGGCGGTGGCGGGGCCGGAGGCCACGGCAGTGGTGCTGCGACTGCGATGATCGGCGAGGCGGTGGCGGTGGTGCGACGATCGGCGAGGAGGTGGTGCTGCAACGATCGGCGGCAGCTAGGGGACGGCGGTGGTCCTGTCTCCTCCTCTTTCTCTTCTCCTCTCTTTTTCCTCCTCTCTTCTCTCCCTCTTTCTCCTCTCCTCTTCCCTCTGTCTGTTCGAAAATGAAAGAAAGAAAGAAGAAGAAAAAAAAAAAATCGAGCCAAGATATTTGAGCTACGAAGCTTTTTTCAGGTCTCAAAATAGGGATAGACTTGTCGGAGATCAACCATGTCAGTGTCACCAATCTCAAGAAAACTGAATTTATTTTCTTTTGAATTGTACGCAACCATTGAATGGTTATATCGCAAGAAGATAATTTCATCATTACTATCAGTGTGTTTAATTTGAGTTTTCTAAATTAAGTTTTTTAAAAATTGAATTTTTATTTTTTGTATTCTTTTATTTTTAGTGAATATTTTTTAAATTTTAAACATTTTTTTTTTATTTTTTTAGATGTACCTTAGTTAGATGTATCTAAAAAGTAAAAAATTTATGAAAAAATGTTTTAAAAAATTAATAAATACATAAAAATATAAAAAATATACTGAATTTTTGTATTTTTTTTGTATTTCGGTATTTGGTGAATTTTTAAAAGATTTTTTTAACAATTTTTTTTTAAAATTTTTAAGTGTATTTATGTTAGGTGTGTCTAAAAAGTAAAAAAAAAAATTGCTTAAAATATTAAAAAAATTCAGTAAAAACAAAAAAATACGAAAAATAAGAATGTAGAATTTTCTAAAAAGTATTTTCTGAAAAATGAAAACAAGCAAGCTGATTATTATCAAAAAACGGTGAAGGTATCATGTTATTCATGGATAACAAATGTGGAATTGTCACCAATTTTGTCCATGAATCCCCCACCTTGTATTCCTTCATCTCCACACATCAATTCCAATTTTAGGTCTATTTAAAACCACACAAATACATCCTCCTAAAATCTCCAAGCCCATGTAAAAATAACCACTAACTTCTCCATGATTAGGCATTGGAATTTCACCATAAGTCTCCTTTGTCACATCAATTGAAACAATGCTCAACCTAGAATAAAATGAAGAATAAAAAAAAAAGAAAAAGAAGAAGCCAAAGGGCCATATACTGACCAATGGAGTGCTCCATTAACTAACTTGCCAGGTGAACCAGGATGGAAGGGATAGGGGAAATCCTGAATTCTTCTCCAAAACTTAGACTCGAACTCAAATTCGGATTCAAATTCAGATTCGGGTTCAAACTCAAACTCAAACTCAAACTCAAACTCGGAGTCAATGTCATAGTAATTGTCGGAGTCAGAGACAGAGTCGGACCAAATCTCATAGCAGGCCTCGAAGTAGAAGTTGGAGAATGACAAAAAAGACTCAGAGCTGGTAGTAGTAGTGGTTGTGGTTCCCAATGTATAAACATGAACTTGGATTTGTTTACCAACACGTGAGCATAAGCATGAGCATGAGCTAATGGCAAAGACCTTGAAGGCATGAATAGAGTGATCATAAGCAAACCCAAAATTAATACGACAATATACATTTTCATACTACATCCTTTTTTGATAAAAGAGGGCAAAGTCTCGTGCTCTCTTGTTGAAGGTGTTGTTCCAACCCCATGCATGCATGTAGAGATGCAAAGCAAAGACGGCGTGAGAAGACTTCAATCTCTAGAGAATGAGGTCTGAGCTGGGCATCTGGAAGATCAGCTCTCCCTTCTCTTCCCGTTGTTGCCTTTGTTGATTTTCACCATTCACCATTAAGAAGGTAGAAAATTGTGGTGGGTTTGTTTTCCCTCTCTCTCTCTCTCTCATCGTTGTGTATAAATAAATATGAAAGGGAGATGATGAATGGTATTAGAAATTTGAGAAAGAGAGCTGTGAGTTGAGTGAGAGTTTTATCTCCTCCTTTGTTTTGTATTTTGCTCAATTTTAGTGAAAATTCCGATTTCTGCTCCATGGACGTAGGCATTGGGCCGAACCACGTAAATATTGTGTTCTCTCTATGTGTGAGATTATTTTCTAGGTGTGTTTGATCCTAACAAAGTGGTATCAGAGCCGGTTTTATGCGTTTTCGGCAAAACATAGTGTGTTTGTAAAAAATTGCCCATAAATCAAAGTGGCCGAAATCCACTTTTGATCACATCAGTTTGGAGCTCTCGACGAGACAAGCACAACCGTGAAAACCACGTCGAAAAACGATCCCAGACGAAGCCTCACGTGCCCCACACACCTCCTGATGCCGTTCTCATACGCTACCATGCGCCCACGCACCGCATGCGCTTCTAGAGGAAGAAGACGCATGATTTCATGTACAGACACGCACCACATGCGCGCATACCACACGCTAACATCATCCGGAGCCGAGCCCAAGCATCGTTGACCAGGCTGCCAAGCCACATTAACCGAGCCGCTGACGTCAGCCTGATGCCAGCCGATCCAAAGAAATAATCTGGTGCTTCTCAGGCACTTCGAATTCTGCCGATCTGAACCGTTCAACCTGTTTTGCTTGATCTGAGCCATTCTGAGTCTGTTTTTTATGATCCAATAATATTTTCCAACTATTTATAATATTCCGAACAAATCCATACAGTCAGATTTTGCTAATAAGCTTTCAAAAATTTGTAGTCTTTATTTTGGCAATCCAAAGTGTTTTTCCAGCTAATTTGACTAGTCCAGACTCCATAACGAAGCCTGATTTTCAAACAAAGTTCATTTTCTGTAGAGACTAGTGTTGATGGAGGAATCAACGTCAACTTTGGGATCCATGATAAAGTTGATTGCTTCCAACTATGCAATCTGGAAGTCCAGAATGAAAGATGTCTTGTACTGTCGAGATTTGTTTGACCCCATTGAGCTTCATGGAATTAAACCAGCAACGGAAACTGACAAAGATTGGAAGTGAAAGAACCGAAAGACCATTGGCCAGATCAGACACTTAATCAATCATAGTGTCTTCCACCATGTCGCCCAGAAGACTAAAGCCTATGATTTCTAGACGAAGTTAGAAGGCATGTCCTAGTCAAAGACTGTTCGGAACAAAGCCCTCCTGATGAGAAGACTTGTGAATTTGAAGATGAAAGGCGGTATCTCTGTTGCTGAACACACCAGTGAGTTTTACAATCTGGTAAACCAACTCGCAACTGTCAAAATGGAGTTAGATGATGAGATGCAGGCCCTATTGCTGCTCAGTTCTTTGCCAGACAGTTAGGAGACGTTGGTGGTGTCCCTCAGCAATTTTGCACCATAAGGAAAACTGACCACAAACATGGTCACTGATGTTTTATTTAGTGAAGAGGCGAGAAAGAAAGACATGAGTGAAGATCAGTCCCATGCCCTCGTCATGGAAAATAAAGGCAGAGGTAGAGGCAGAGGAAAAAGCAAAAGCAGAGGACACAGCAGAGGAAGATCTCAAGACAAAGGGAAATCCAGAGAAGATACGAGCCGGCCAAGGTTCAAGTGTTACCATTGTGGCCAGGAGGGTCACATAAAGAAATATTGCTATGCCTTGAAGGGAGAACAAAAACAAGGCACTAGAAGCCAAAGACCGAAAATGGGAACACTGTCACGACCCAAACCCACCCTTGTAGGTTTAGCACCGTAACCGGCCAGTAATTCGTGGATTACCAAAGGCCTCTTAACAGATTAGCAAATAATAAGGAGCTGAGGAAGTAATAATACAAAATAGACAAGGTCTAATGAGCTGTGATAACGTACATGGGACATAATATTTCAAACCTTATTTATATATACATAAACATGCCAGTCCAGATACACAATATTTACAAGGTATTTACAGAATGTACTTCCCAAGACCTGACTTTACAGAGCATACACAAAGACTAGCATGAATACAAAACAACCATGGCATTAGGCTTCGTTCGGAACCTTTTCGGGAGGCACAACAGTTGGCTGACAAAAACAGAATAGAAGGTCGTCAACTCTGGCCCTGGTCATGTGCCGGTTCACCTACATACATAATATAAACTGTGAGCGAAAGCCTAGTGAATAATAATAGAGTAAAGGGTTTCAATGAATGAGTTCGTACAGATTCAGAAATCATAATTCAGATTTGTATTAAATTCATCATTTGTCCAGAATCATATACAGACAGAAATCATAAGTGTAACAACCCCATCACGTTTAATGATTAGTACTTGATTAATTAAGAAGATTTGAGATTTAATTGCCGAGTATTATAATTTATTTGGGATTTATAAGAATTGTGGAATCTGACTCGTATATGATTTTATTGAAGGTGTATTTTGGAATTAGAAATTAAAGGTCCAAATGGCTTAAGTAAGTGAAGTAAAAAGTTGAATCAATTTGATCTTAATTACAGACCCATTTGGGAGTTTAATTAAATATTCGATTCAGTTTAGCGAAATTGAGATTCGATTAATTAGGTCCTAATTGGAGTTGATTCAGTCATGAGGATTGAGGATTGTGATTATTATAAATTAAATTTAATTATGATGTGCCCTATTTGAATATATAATTTAATTGACAGAAACTTGGAGTCTGATCAGAAATTGAAGACCTAAACGATTTAAGAAGCCAAAATTGAAGTTGGAAATAAGTTTAATTTAATATTTGGAGTATTTTGAAAATTTGATTAGGAATCTGATTCAGATTGATAAATTTAATTACGAATGATTGGGTCTTAATTGGAATCAATTAGACTAATTAAATTATGTGAAATTTGTAATTAACTATGATTAATAAAAGTATGTGCTAATTGAGATTTATTTAGATTAAGTGTTAATTATAATTTGTTAAGACTAAGTGAGACTTAATTTAATTAATACATAAATTAGTAATTTAATCCTAGAAAAGCCAAGTGTCCCACTAAGTTAATAAATAAAATAATGAAATAAAAGATGAAGATTGAGTCAAGGAAGCTTGTTTCTGCTGGAGAAAAATTAGAATGAGAGAGTGCACTGCCGAGAGAGAGAGAAAGAGAGGGAGAGAGAGCTTGCCTCTTTGTTCTTATGGGTTTTCAAGGAGATTCAAGATAGGAAAAGGGAGGATTATCAAGAAATTACCAAATCAAAGATTAAGGGTAAGAATTTCAATCTTGATTTTGTAGAGCTCATGTATTACACTTAAAATTAAGAGGGGTTTAAGATTAATTCCATGGAATTTGTGAGGAAATGGGTTTGAATAAGGAAATAAAGCTAGGATCCATAGTTACGGAAATTAAACATGGAAATTGATTATTTTGGTTTGATGTTGAACATCTCACTTGAATTTGGGCCATATTTCTACATGCATGTTAGAATTTTGATGTTTTAGACTTAAATTCATGTGTGAAAGAAAGATTTACAAATTTAAATTTGGAATAGATATGAAGAAAAATAAGCTAGGCTCATGTTTATGGAAAATTAGACATTGATTTGGTTTTGATCTCTAACCCATGCATGTAGTATAATGAAAGAGTTTTATTCAAAATTTAAATATGTTATGGGACATCTATGATTATGAATTTAGTTTTGGGTGTGTTATGAAGGAAATTAATTTAATCTAAATTTAGGTAATTCAAGAATTAAATTATGATTTGATTTTGAATATAGAAAATTAGTTGGTTTTCCACACATGCAAGTGCTTTCCTAAAGTCATATAACTTCAATTTCATGTAAATTAAAAGAAATTAGTGATTGAGTGATAAAATTGAATTAGATTCAAAATTATAGAAGTTGATTTGAATTGGGTTACATGCATGTGAGTGATTATGGAAAATAAATTAGAAAATAATTATCTTTAGCTTGATTTTGTAGAACCATCCTATAATACTTGGAGATTTGAGATTTAATTCATGGGATTAGGATGAAATTGGGTGTCAAATATAAAATAAGTTACATGCATCATGAATTAAGAAAGCTATGAAATTAGTCTCATGGATTAAGTAAGAAATTAAGTAGACTTATGGTTATGGAAATTAGTTGGAAAATTTATAAGAATATAAAATTAGTAATTTTGATGTCAATTTCATACATGTGAATAATTTTCTAAGGAATTTATGACTTCAATTTCATGTTTGAAAGGAAAGTAGAAGGAGCTTGAAATCAATTTTTATGTAACTAAAAAGAAAATGAGAGATTGGAGCCATGTTAAATTTATGGAATTTAATTTAGAAATTAATCACTTTGGGTTTGGGATTTGGCTTGATATGGGGAAAATGAATTAAAACTAAATTTGACTATTGGGGCATGATTTTGAATGAATGATTTTTGAATAAATGATTTAGCAATTTATGACTTTAATAAATGGCTCTCTATGTTGTATACTAAAGTACATGTTTTGAAGTTTTGAATATCAAGTTTGAACTTTAATCGCAATTTTGGAATTTCTGAATTTTCTTTGTCCGCTCGAGCGGTGAAAGTTCCGCTCGAGCGTGAAAATCAACCTCCCAGTAGTTTTCAAACTTTACAGTCCGCTCGAGCGACAAAAGTGGCGCTCGAGCGGAGGCCCATTTTCAGCATGTTTTGAAAAATTACATTTGGTTCATATTTTTATTCTCATCTCTTTCCAATGCATTCTAGACATGATTTATGACTCAATAAAGAATAATAGGCTACTAATCAACATAGATTAGTTAATTAAAGAATGAATCATTGATCTTGTAGTAATTATTTAAGAAGCTAAGTATAGGATCAACCTGTTTGGAAAAGGAGGACTTAGTAATGAAAGATTATGTGAAATAAGAACTCGGTTTATTTAAATGAGAAAGAATAAACGTAGTAGAACTTCGGACTATAAAGACTAGAGACTTGAAAGGACAAATTTAATCAAGGGAGTAATGTTGTATTTCAATGTGTATATGTTATGTGCTTGTGTAGGTCACGCATAAATGCACTGCTCGATTTTCCGATGTGCCCGATCTCGATTTATACAGCCCATCCGTGAGTAATAACATTGTAAAGATATGTTCAACTGCATCGATTTTACGTGAAATAAAATAAGATCTGCTTTCAGAAAGATATATTCTCAGACAATGAATGATTGTTCGATTCGACATGTATCGTGACATCCTTAGTATTGTGTGATACCTACAGCCATTACCCGGTATCGGAGGTTCCTTTGTGGAACTACACTTTATGCGTCGCTCATTACGCTTTATGCGTTCTATCGTAATCGTTATTTCGCATCGGAGGCCCGCCATGGGGGCTTTGTCGTTTCGCTCATTACATTACGGATCCGGAGGTTCCTTTGTGGAACTACGCTTATGCGTTCTGTTCTGTTACGCTTTATGCGTTTTGTTCTGTTATGCTAATGGATGTATCACGTAAATTTAATCATGACTTATGATTTCTGTCTGTATACGATCTGGATAACTTATGGTTTTGGATATGGAAATTGAATTATGTTTTCTGAACTTGTATGAACTCATTTATTGAAACCCTTTACTCTGTTATTATTCACTGAGCTTTAGCTTACTGTATTATTTATGTATGTAGGTGATCAGGCACGTGACCAGGCTTAGAGGAATCTGTCTAGAATCTGTTTTGTCAGCCAACCTATGTGCCTCCCGTGGAGGTTCCGGATATGTTTAGTGTTATCGTTATATGATTTAAAGTTTAAGCTATGTCTTTGGTTCAGCAAATCATGTGTATTTTGAAAAAGAGACTAAGTCCCTTTCTGCCTAATCTGTATATATATATATATTATGACGTGAGAATGCTGTGCATATATGTATATAAAAAGTTTAAAATTTTTCTGTCTCATATAAGTCTGCACAGCTCAATGGACGTTGTATATTCTTATTTGCTTCCGCTAGCCCCTAATATTATATTAATCTGTCTCAGAGGCCTTCGGTAATCCCAGGATTACTGGCCGGTTACGATGCTAAACCTATAGGGGTGGGTTTGGGTCGTGACAATAAGTCATGATTAAGTTTACGTGATACATCTATTAGCATTAACAGAACAGAACAGAACAGAACGTATACACATGAGGTTACGAATAACTAGTTCCATCAAGGAACCTCCGGATCTGGGCAACAAAACAGAAACTGAGCCCCCGTAACAGGGCCTCTGGTACGGGTAACAGAGTATAGATAGAAATAAGTTCCATAAAGGAACCTCTGATACCGGGTAACAGCTAACAGATATCACATGATGCTAAGGATGTCACGAATACATATCAGAAATTGAACAATCATTCATTGTACAGAACATATCATTTCGGAAAATAGATCTTGTATTATCACACAGAAAATAGATACAGTTGAACATAACTTTACTAAGTTATTACTCACAGTTGGCCTTGAAACAAACAGACGAAGCAAATTAGTCAGACAAAACGTGGCACGTGACCTACATAACACATAACAGATACACACTTGAAACACACGTTCTGTTTGTACAAAACTTACTTCGTTGGCTCTTAATGTGTTTCTAATCCTTAATCCTCACTATGGAGTCTTAATCAAGGCCTAGGAATGCTTAGGATGGAATGAAGATGCAAAATGCATTGGAAAACATTTTTCAAAACTTGCTGAAATCAGGGGTCTCGCTTAAGTGTGGCTTTCTTCGCTCGAGCGAGATTTTTAAAACAGAGGGGTCGCTCGAGTGTAAACTCCTTCGCTCGAGCAGTTTGTAAAAATGCAAAAGTACTGGTTATTGAAAATCCTCGCTCGATGCTCGCTCGAGCGTAGGTCTCGTCGTTCGAGCGTGCGTCTGCGTGCACCAAAAACCTGAGAGCTTGCAATTTACGCTCGAACCACCATTCCTTCGCTCGAGCGAAGCTCTGAACAAACGATGGTCGCTCGAGCGTGGAATCCTTCGCTCAAGCGAGGAAGCCAAATTCTGGAATTTCCAGATATGCCTCTCAAGCTCAAACCAAGCATTCAACACCTCAAATCTCAACCCCTTGGGCCCATTTTCTGGAAAACACTTGTAAACTCATAGTATAAGATGTTTCAAAAATCAATTTGTAAAATCAAAACCCAAAGGAGAGTCAATTGAACCACAAATCCAAAGAAGCTTTAAGAATAATGCAAGAACTTCACATGCAAGCGTTCATTGATAATCTAATGCTCTAAAACAAGACCAAAGGTAAGATTTGAGCTCAAAACATGGTGGATTCATGGACTATAACCCAAATATGGACATGCATGTGGGGAATTCATGAAAACATCTTCAAAACTCAATAATGTGCACATGCATGCATGAATTACTACTCAATTCAACATTTAAACCCATTCTTGACTTTAATCTTCAATTTTTACCATGGACCATGCAAGGTATAACTTAAATGCACAATCAAGAAGATGATTTTCCTACCTTGGGTCTTCAATTCCAAGTATGGAGGCTCAATTATGCAATTCTTCTACAATTCCTCCAATTTCCAAGCAAAATCTCTAGATGAATTCAATCTCCTCCCTCACTCCCTCTCTCTCACGGTTTTGGCAAGGAAAAAGGCTGAAAATGGTGTATGAATCAATTCTAAACAATGTATGAGAAAGTGGCCCACTCAAGGGCAATGATGTAATTAACTTGTACTAATGTAATTTAGCATTATATAATCTAATTTAATCATACCAAATCAAATTTCACTTAAATTTACCATAAAATCACATAAATTCTAATTAGCATAAAAACATTAATCAATTTCTGAATCGGTCACCGATAAGGCCTTCAATTCGCAGTTCAAAGTCAAAACATGAACAGATCATTTAATGGAAAACAGATAAAAACACAAAGATAATGCAATACATATGCAAATTAATTCTAGATTCCTTCTAAATTACTGTTAGGCATAAATAATCATGGTTTAGCATTAATCGGAGGTCGGGGTTATTACAAACACAGTAGTTACTGTCTCAAAGGATATTGAATTATTCTCTGTTGAAGAAAAAGAATGCTTCCATATGTCAGACAACGACACCGAGTAAGTGGTAGATACAGCAGCTTCCTACTATGCTACATCCCGGAAGGAGTTTTTCAATACATACCAAGCTGGAGATTTTGGTACAGTGAAGATGCGTAACTCCAAATTTTCAAAGATTGTGGAAATCGGTGATGTTCGTATCCAAACCAAAGTTGGGTGCACGATGGTGTTGAAAGATGTTAGGCATGTTCCCGATTACGCTAGAATCTTATCTCAAGGACAGCCTTAGATCGACAAGGCTATGAAAATTACTTCGGCAAAGGCATATGGAAGTTGAAGAAGGGATCTCTGGTAGTAGCCAGAGGATAGGCAATTGGCACGTTATACAAAACTCATTGTAGAGGTGAATTCAAATAGCCTCAATGCAGCAGAAGATGAAGCGTCACCAAACTTGTGGCACAAAAGGCTGGGTTATATGAGTGAAAGGTGTTGCAGATTCTGGCAAAGAAGTCGCTTATTCTCTTTGCCAAAAATGTGAAATTGAACCCTTTTGACAACTGCTTATTTGGGAGGTATCATAGAGTCGCTTTCTACTCATCATCTAGAAGACAATCAAAGTTATTGAGCGGAGTATACTCTGATGTATGCGGTCTCATAGAAGTGGAATCTTTGGGTGGCAAAAAATACTTCCTAACGTTTATTGATAATGTATCACAGAAGGTATGGGTTTATGTCCTAAAGACCAAAGCTGAGGTGTCCCAACATTTTCAGACATTCCATGCCATGGTGGAAAGTGAGATCGGAAAGAAGCTGAAGTGTCTCCAAACAGACAATGGAGGTGAGTACACGTTAAAGGAGTTTGAAGCCTACTGTGCTACTGTCATGACCCAAACCTGTCCCTGGAAGGTTGGACATGACCGGCCTGACCCTAGGCTTCAATTTTAAAACATCTTAAAGTTCACTTAATATTGGGGCCTGAATGGAAGCAAAATAATAGAAGGATAAAACATTTATTGAGCTGTGTCTAAATGCCATAACCATACGCATATAACATTCCATGCACCATTCACATTGCTGAGTGTAAAAGAGAACCAACCCAAAATGTCAAAATGTTTAGCGTTATCAACATTTACTTATATATATACATATATATTTGTTTTCCCCAGTTATAACAAAACATGCCATTATAGGGGCTTTCCAAAGTAAAGCAAAGAGTCACTTCGGGTGACTCAGCAAAATGGGTTCAGCTACAGACTTCTGGGTTGACCTAGGGTTGACTCGCAAGCTGGTTACCTACAAAACATTCAAGAAGATAGAGTAAGCATGACTCAGTGAATGATAGTAGTACAAATAAGTTAAAAGTACGAACATGGTTTAACAGTGCATATTCACAATTCATAATTTCACTCATTTTTCCTTTTCTGAATGGCCTTGGGCCCAAATAAGATAGAACGACCTTAGGCCCATTGTAGTACAGGACGGCCTTAGGCCCATCAAAGTACAGAACGGCCTTAGGCCCATCGAAGTACAGAACGACCTCGGGCCCATTGTAGTAGCAGAACGGCCTTAGGCCTAACAAAATACGGAATGGCCTTAGGTCCATCATATTAACAAAACGGCCTTGGGCCCACCGTATTAGGAAGCAGAACGACCTCAGGTCCATGTCTCACAAGTCCCAGTTCAAACATATATCAGACGTATCGCATATAATATAAGGTACTCAGAAAAGTGAATAAGATATTGAATAACATATATAAACATAAAACATGAATAGAGCATAATATTATGCTACTATCACTCACTGTGATGTGATTGAACGCTGGTTCCTTCTTGCAGATGCCCTACACATAGCACATAAATTGTAAGCACATCACTATTCTTAGTTCCTTTCAATTCTCAATTATTCGATTTAGTACGTTTCATGTAATTAATTACATTATAAGAACATCGAACGGACATAACAACATATTCAGAGGGTCGAGAAGAGCGAAAGAAAGTTTCCAACTTGGGCCGCACGTACGGAAGTCCTCACCACACGTGCGGGCAAGTGCGCCGCACGTGTCTTTTTAGCAGTGTAGTTCGACCTTTCTCCCCTGTTTTTCGCATATGCGGCTGTGAGCCCCGCACGTACGGTCGTTTACCTTGTTTTTCTGCTTGAAACTTCAACAATTCTAAATTCACAAGTTGTAGTCACATAGCCAAAATCAAGGTAGATTTACACCAAAAAACACAGCATATAAACATATAAACATGTAATTCTAGCTCTTTGGCCTTTACACCTCAAAATTTCCGTGATTCTTTCGCTCACATTATGTAGATATACATGTACAATGCCTAGCTATTCATTTATATGAATTTAAACATACAAAAGAGCGAGATTAGGCAAGACATAGAGAGATCAAGTGACTAAGTTTCCCATCATACACATTCAAAAGGTACATGGTCTTTTCTGAGATTCAATCATAACCCTAGTTTTCATGGAGGAAGGATACTTCAAGTCAAAGCTTAATTCAAACCAATTGAAGAGGAATTGAGAGTTTACTAATGATTTATACTCACTTTTAGTTGGATTCTTCAATTGTTCCTAGCAAGTTCTTCAATCTCCAAATCTTGTTGACTTTCTTCTTCTTCCTTTCTTTCTCTCTTTTTCAAGGTTCTCTAGATTTTCCACTCAACATATATATAAAGAGATAAGTTCAAAAAGGGCTTATATAACACATATATAGGTCTTTAGCTTCTAGCCTTGCCAAACGAGCCTTAGTGAATCAGACAAAATAAATTTTCAATTAAACCTCCCAAGTAGCTTTAAAAATTCTCACTCGCATGTTCACATACTCAATTTCAGTTTATTGCGCCTCTGTGGCTTTAAATTTCCAAGTTAACATTTTAATTTTAACAAATGTTCCAATAATCAATAGATAAAAGAACATGATCAAACAATTCACATATGTATGCATAACTTTGCATGGAATTTCACATTAAACATGTAATTTCACATAGAATTAGGGATATAAAGCATATAAGAGGGTCAGATTATTACAGCTACTCACGGCATTCGACATGAGAAGACTGTTCCTGGAACCCCACAACACAATGGTGTAGTTGAGAGAATAAACCAGACCATTATGGAGAAGGTCAGATGTATGCTCAAAATGGCAAAACTGCCAAAGCCATTTTGGGGAGAAACTGTTCGTGTTACCTGCTATCTGATTAACAAATCGCCATCAATTCCACTGAATTTTCAGATTCCAGAAGAAGTATGGTCTGGAAGGGAGATTTCTTACTCTCACTTGAGAGTGTTTGGGTGCACAGCATTTGCATATGTATCCAAGGAGCACAGACAGAAGCTGGATGATAAGCCACTCCATGCATCTTTATTGGCTATGGAGATGAAGAATTTGGATACATATTGTGGGATCCGAAAAACAAGAAGGTCATTCGAAATCGAGATGTGGTATTTCAAGAAAGCTAGACCTTAGAAGACTTTAGGCAACCAGCCAAACCTAAAGTTGATGATGTTTTTGAAATTATTCTCAATCCTGCACCATCACAGCATGCCACTAATGAAGAAGAGCTACCGCAGCATGCATCAAATGATGTAGAGTTGCAGGATAGATTTCCAAAAGAAGAAGATCCAGAAGCAGAGGGTGTTGAGCAGGGAGAGCCACAACCCCCTCCACCAAAGACTGTTGGTCCACAGTTGTGAAGATCAACAAGAAAGTCTAAGTCGTCATCCAAATACCCTACTTCTTATTATATTTTGCTTACTGATGAGGGGAAGCCAGAAAGTTTTCAAGAAGCTCAGAATCATAAGGAGAAGAGTAGCTGGCAGCAAGCTATGCAAGAAGAGATGCAGTCCTTGCAGAAAAACCAGACTTATGATTTGGTGAAACTTTTCCAAGGTCGAAAAGCATTGCAGAACAAATAAGTGTTCAAGTTGAAGAAAGATGGCAGCGGAAAGCTAGTCAAGTATAAGGCTCGATTGGTTGTCAAATGTTTTGGGTAGAAGAAAGGTATTGATTTTGATGAAATCTTCTCACCAGTTGTGAAAATGATATCCATTCGAGTAGTTTTGGGACTAGCGGCTAGTTTGAATTTGGAACTTGAATAGATGGATGTGAAGACGAGATTTCTCCATTGTGATCTGAAGAAAGAAATTTACATGAAGTAGCCAGAAGGTTTTGAAGTCAAAGGGAAAGAAAACTTAGTCTGCAAATTGAAGAAGAGTCTCTACGGCCTCAAACAAGCGCCGAGACAGTGGTACAAGAAGTTTGATTCATTCATGGTGGGTCATAAGTACAAGAGAACTGCTGCAGACCAATGTGTCTATGTTAGGAAATTTCCTGGTGGAAACTTCATCATACTTCTGCTCTATGTTGATGACATGCTGATCGTTGGACAGGATTAGGAATGGCAACGGGCTGGGCCGGGGCCGGGGATTACACTCCCCGTCCCCGATCCCCGAAGATACATATTTCCCCGTCCCCGCCCCCGATCCCCGACGGGGAACCCATCACCACCCCCGCCCCTGCCCCCTAACGGGGATCGGGTTTCCCCGGCCCCGAACAACCCCCGACATTTTTTATTTTTTTTATTTTTTTTGGAAAACTGCTTTGAAGTTGAAGGATCAAAAATAAAGAAGATCAACATAGGGAGAGAGAGATCAACACCAAAAAAAAAAGATCTGCGCTTCAATATATTATCAAAAAAAACCAAGATCCAACAGAACAAAAAAAATCCGAGCTTCAATCTATTATCATCATATATCTCAAGATCAACAAAAAAAATCCAAAAGATTTGAGCTTCACAGAACAGAACAAAAAAAACCAACAGATCCAAAAAAAAAAACAGATCAACATATTATCATCATAGATCTCAAGATCTGAGCTTCAATCTATAATATATATACATATACATGTGTGTGCATAACATAGAGAAAAAGAGAGAGATAGAGATCGGCGAAACAGTCAGCGGAGGAGGGCGGAGGAGATCGGCGAAGGAGGGCAGAGGAGAAGATCGGCGGAGGAAATCAGTTCTCTTCTCTCAGCTGAGGAGATCGGTGAAGGAGGACGGAGGAGATCGGCTCTCTTCTCTTGGCAGAGATCGGCGACGGCGAAGATCGACTCTCTCTCCCTCCCTCCGGCGGCGGAGGACCCTCCCTCCCTCTCTCTCCATTTTTCTCACGCCAACAGCCTCCTTCTTTCTCTCTCAATTTTTCTGCCAACAGTGTGTGAGTGTGCCAACATAAAGACACGTATATATTATATATATACACAGGGGTAAAGTAGTACTTTTATTTCGGGGAGAAGCGGGGCGGGGGTCGAGGCCGGGGATCGGGGCCGGGCCGGGTCCGGGGCTGAAACACCTATCCCCGTCCCCGGCCCGGATATCATCGGGGATGAAATTTTGAATACCGTCCCCGGCCCGTAGGGGATATTTTTCGGTGAATAACCATTAAATTCGAGGACGGGGGGTCGGGTCACCGTCGGGCCGATTTCAGATTGCCATCTCTAGACAGGATGCCATAGCAATCAGATCATTGAAGAAGGAGTTATCACAGTTCTTTGACATAAAGGACCTAGGCCCTGCACAACAAATTTTAGGCATGAAAATTATGCATGACAGGAAAGCCAAGAGGTTGTGGCTGTCACAGGAAAAGTACGTTGAAAGGGTAATTGAGAAGTTCAACATGAAAGATGCCAAGCCAGTCAGTACCCCGCTGGCTAATCATTTCCAGCTGAGCAAGAGTTCTTGTCCCTCCTCTACAAAAGAAAGAGAAGAGATGGAGGCTATTCCCTACTCATCCATCGTAGGGAGTTTAATGTATGCAATGGTGTCCACCCGCCCAGATATTGCTCATACTGGTGGAGTAGTAAGTAGATTCCTTTCCAATCCAAGGAAAGAGCATTTGGAAGCAGTCAAGTGGATTCTGAGGTACCTCAAGGGTACGACAAAAATCTGTTTGTGCTTTAGAGATGCTAAACTAGTCTTGGAAGGCTATACTGATTCAGATATGGTAGGCGATCTTGATGGTAGGAAGTCTACATCAGGGTTTATGTTCACTTTCACAGGGGAGCTATGTCTTGGCAGTTCAAGCTATCGAAGTGTGTTGCTTTATCCACAATCGAGGCAGAGTATATTACGGTAGCGAAAGCTGGGAAAGAGATGCTATGGTTAAAGCGGTTTCTCCAAGAGTTGGGATTAAAACAAGAAAAGTTCACGGTACATTGTGATAGCCACAGTACCATAAACCTGAGCAAGAATTCAATGTACCATTCTCGCACAAAGCACATTGATGTTCGGTGTCATTGGATACGCGAAGTGATGGACAAGCAGTTATTAGAATTGATCAAGATCCACATAGATAAGAATCTAGCTGACATGCTTACAAAAGTGGTCTCGAGAGACAAACTCAAAATTTGCAGAGACATTGCCGGGATGGACTTCAAGTGAGAAGTCAGTTATGCATGTGGGTATGGAGGGGGAGAATTGTTGTTCCAACCCCATGTATGCATGTAGAAATGCAAAGCAAAGATGGCGTGAGAAGACTTCCACCTCCAGAGAAGGAGGTTTGAGCTAGGCATCTAGAAGATCAGCTCTCCCTTCTCTTTCCATTATTGCCTTTGTTGATTTTCACTATTCACCATTAAAAAAGTAAAACATTGTGATGGGTTTGTTTTCCTTCTCTCTCTCTCACTCTTATCTTTGTGTATAAATAGAGATGGGAGGAAGAGGATGAATGGTATCATAAATTTGAGAGAAAGAGTTGTGAGTTGAGTGAGAGTTTTATCTCCTCTTCTGTTTTGTATTTTGCTCAATTTTAGTAAAAATTCTCATTTATGCACCGTGGACGTAGGCATTAGGCCGAACCACGTAAATATTGTTTTCTCTATGTATGTGAGATTATTTTCTAGGTGTATTTGATCCTAACAGAAGAGTTCCAAATATGGAGGTCTCGTACAGCAGGAGAAGGTCACCTTTAGATAGTCAAACAGAGCAATCTATCACAACTACCTTGAATTATGACAGTAGTGGTGGGGTTCTGATAGCTCCATGAACGATTATTGTAGGCTGCTGCTGCTGGTGGTGGTGGATTGTGGTGGTTCCGAAGAAACTGTCACGACCCAAACCCGCCCCTATAGGTTTGGCGACGTAACCGGCCAGTAATCCGTGGATTACCTACGGCCTCCAAATAGTATAACAAATATTAAGGGGCTGCGGAAGCAATATAGTAAAATAAACAAGGTCCAATGAGCTGTGATGACATACATGAGACAGAAAGTTTAAAACTTATTTACATACATAATCATGCCAGTCGAAGTACACCAATATATACAAAATATTTACATAAGTACGTCCCAAGGTCCGACTTTACAAAAACACTACCACCGACTAGCATGAGGTACAAAACTGCCACAGGGTTAGGCTTCAGGCGGAACCTCCTCGGGAGGCGCAATAGGTGGCTGACCAAAAACAAAATAGAGGGCCATCAACTCTGGCCAGGGTCTTGTGCCGGCTCACCTACATACATATATATAAAACAGTGAGCGAAAGCCCAGTGAATAATAACAGGGTAAAGGGTTTAATGAATGATGTCCATCACAGAGTTAGAAACCAGAGTTTATATCCGAAACATAATCTTATCAGAAACAAGTCTTATGCATATTCAGATTTCAAATCAGATATAGGTTCAGATACATGCTCATATTCATATTCATATTTTGCATAAGATCATATGTGGTACACCCCTTAGCTAACAGATCCATCGGCCACGGTATTGTTACCCCCGAGCAAGGGCCATCGGCCACGGTATTGTTACCCCCGGGCGAGGGCCATCGGTCACGGTATTCTTACCCCCGGACAAGGGCCATCGGTCACGGTATTGTTACCCCCGGACAAGGGCCATCGGTCACGGTATTCTTACCCCCGGACAAGGGCCATTGGCCACGGTATTGTTACCCTCGGGCGAGGGCCATCGGCCGCGGTATTGTTACCCCCGGGCGAGGGCCATAGGGACTAAGGGTGCCACAACTACTTTTCAAAAAACTGGACATTCATTCATTCATTTCCAACATATCATAGTTTTTCCAAGAATCAATCATTTCGTATCATAGTATATTGAAAATACATAACATTGAACATAACTTTACAAAGTTATTACTCACAGTGGGCGTTGATACAAGTAGACGAAGTCAATGGGTCAACAGATTGCGGCACGTGACCTACATAACACATTACGGGTACACACTTTGAAACATGTACTTCACTTGTACAAAACTCACATCCATGATTCTAAGTGTATATCTAACCCCCTTACCCTTAGTATGGAGTCTTAATCATGGCCTAGGAATGCCTAGGATGGAATGTGGATGCAAAAAAATGCCTTAGAAAACATTTTTCGAAAGTTGCTGAAAACAGGGGTCTCGCTCGAGCGAGCCTTTCTTCGCTCGAGCGAGCTCCCAAAATCAAAGGGTTCGCTCGAGTGATCCTTCCTTCGCTCGAGCGGTCTGATGAAACAGTAAAAATACTGGATGTTGAAATTTTACGCGCGATGGTCGCTCGATGCTCGCTCAAGCGGATCCCTGGACAAAGGTGCTCGCTCGAGTGAGGAATCCTTCGCTCGAGCGAGGAAGCAAAATCTAGAATTTCCAGATTTGTCTCCCAAGTTCGAACCAAGCATTCTACAACCCAAAAATCAACCTCTTGGGCCCAAATTCTGGAAAAAACACATTAAACACATAGTACATCAAGTTCCAAAAGCCAATTTATAAGATCATTGCCCAAGAGTGAGTCAATTTGAGCACCATTGCCATAGATTTCCAAGAACATGGGTTAAACAAACATGCATGAGTTCAATTTCATTTCAAAGCTTCAAACATGATCCAAAGTACAATTAAACTTAGAATTTTGTTGAATTCATGGACTACAACTTGAATGTGGCCTTGCATGTAAAGAATTTTCATGAAAACATTTCAAAATGGCATGATTTGAGCATGCATGCATAGATTAAGCTTAAATTCAACACCTAGAACCAATTTTCTAAACACAACCCTTAAATGGACCATGTATTATGTAAGAACCATCTTAAATACAACAATGGGGGGTTTAATTATCATACCTAAGTCTTGAATTTAAGTTGTAGGAGCTTAATTGCCAATACTCTTTTCAATTCTTCCAAATTCCCAAGTTAAATCTTGAGCTAAGACCCAATTTCTCCAATTCACCCTCTCACCCACATTTTCTCTCTTGTTGAGGCTCAAAGTGTGTAATGAAATGCAAGAGGGGTGAGTTAGTGGAGTATAACAATAGCCTTTAGGTGGTGTTTGGCCCAAATTAAATAAATGGCATTATTTTAATCGAATTTGGTCACTCCGAACCGAATTTTAATTGAACCTACCATAAAATCACATAAAATCTAACTAGTCCAAAATACTAATCAATTTCGGAATCGGGCGCCGATAAGGCTTCCAATTTGCAGTTTAAAGTTTAAAATACAAACAGGTGTTTTAATACCGAACAGATAGAAACACATAATTCATGCAATGCACATGCAAATAAATTCCAGATTTTTCCCTTAATTACTATTAGACATAATTAAGTCCCAATTAGCGCTAATCAGGGTCGGGGTTATTACAGAAACCGAGATTGATTTGAACATGAAGCCCCTCCTGCAAATGTAAGCCATCATGATTCTTCTATTATTACTACTTGACGATGACTTTGACTTCCTCAGGTGTTCTCTGATGAATTCAAGAGTGGCCATTGAAGAGTACCACTGCTTGCATACGCATCTAAACCGTAAAACAGACCTCACCGGAAGCCTTGCTAGAATTTCACTCATCATCACCTCCTCTGGAGCCTCCGCTAAAACCATTGCCATTGCCATTGCCATTGCGTCTCCTCTCTCTCTCATTTTCCTATTTTTGTGATTTCTATGCATGTAGTCGGTTTGGGGTTTGAAACTTATAAAACTCTTTCTATATATATATATATATTTTTTTTTGTGGGTACTCCGAAAAGGAACTCTTTCTATATGCTTTGTGATGGTGTGAACATAAAGTATTTACATTCGGTTAATAATACTTTTATAGAAAGTGAAAAATCTAGAAACCTCCTAGATGTTGATTTGTGATTATGTATCAATTTTAAGCAGAATATAACAATCCCAATCAAACAATCAAGAGAAAGAGACACAAATATTTTACGTGGAAAAACCACAATTGGACACCTTCCAATTGTGATCAAAAAATCA